>CM065429.1:47402500-48610000 GCA_033030585.1 Hippophae rhamnoides
ATTCAAGAAAGCAATAATCCAACGGATATGTTGACAAAAACAATAACTATTGACAAACTGAAGTTGTACTCAACTTCAGTTGGTCTGCTAGAATAACAAAGACTAGAAAAACTGCTGCATTGATCGAGGTGTGAAGATAGATTGAAATTAGTCTTCAAGTGGGAGATTGTTATAAAGCTTCTTAATTTAAGGAGCAAATTAAGGAGAAAAACATGGAGCAAAACAAGGAGCAAAACTTGGAGCAAAACAAGGAGCTTAATTCAAGGAGCAATTTAAGGAACCATTAATTTAAGGAACCATTAATTTAAGGAGTAATTTAAGGAGGGAATTTTCCTATAAATAGATGTGTAATTGTAATGAATTAATTATCCAAAGTGTTCATTCCAATTGAGAGAAAAGCTTAGAGAGAAAAGCTTTTGTGAGAAAAAATGGAGAGTAATTTTCTTGGGTGTAATTGGGTTGTGAGTTGTGAGTGTTGTAAACATCTTGTGTAATTTCTACTCTTTCAGTAAAAAGATTTGCAGCATGTCCGGAGACGTAAGCAAGATTGGCCGAACTCCGTTATCAAATTTTGTGTGTTATTTTTCTATTCTTGCTTTCTCATAAATCTGACTTATCAGGAATTTGCGTAATTTCCCAATACTTTCATAACAGGAAAGAACGGTATTTTACTGCCTCTTTCAGTTTTATTCTCCTTTGGCTTGCCTATAAGAGTTATGCTGGAATGATCATTATTTTAATTGGGCAGATCTATTATATTAGTTGATTAACAAACAAGTAGTGAAATAGTGAAGCAAATGACACTTATCTCTGGATATCCTTACTAACTGGCCTCTTCTTATTACATGTTGAGAGAGTCCTGTCGGCGAGAGCGTGAAGCAGCTTTGTAAAGGATTCCAAATATCAGTAGAAAATATATTGTTCATGTCGTTTAGATGAAATTTTCTTTTGTTTCTTTTTTTTGGTTCTTATCATCTTTATTTCTTCGTCTGCTGCTAACTCTCGTTTTGCTTCATATGGAAAAATGTAGTTCACTTTTCCTTGAGTTAGTCGATTTGCTAGAGAGACTGCATGCTGTGGGTGCTTGTCATCTCTGGTCGCGTCATGTGTCCGACTGGGACAAATATCGTTAATGATTTGTGCAGAGGCTTTTTCTCAATTCTCAAGCTTTGGTTATTCATGTTAGTGATAATTTTGCTTAAAAGAGATGAAGAAAATGAAGAGAAAGACAAAAGGAGAAATGATAAAAATGATTGTTGATCATTGTGATTGGTATTTTTGTATATTTATAGTAGCTGGTACATGATAAGCTGATGTACAACTAACTCTATTTATAGTAGCTAGTACATGATAAGCTGATGTACAACTAACTCTATTTATAGTAGCTAGTACATGATAAGCTGATGTACAACTAACTCTATTTATAGTAGCTAGTACATGATAAGCTGATTTATAACTCTCTCTAGTAACAAACACAACCACCTAATAGTTAATATTAACCAAGTAACAAAGTTACAATTATTAGTTAACAAATCAATATTAACCAAGTAACAAAGCTACAATTATTAGTTAACAAATCAATATTAACCAAGTAACAAAATTACAATTATTAGTTAACAAATCAATATTAAGAACGTCCTCCTATGAGCTGATGGGCTAGTAAAAGAACATTCAGCTTAGTTCTTAGTTCTCGTAGACAATGGCTAAAGCTTAGTCATAATATGTGAAACCTACTCCTGAGTAGGAGTGTAATTAACTTACAAATCACTAAATCAATTATCACGTCACTACTACTATGTTCTTTTTAGTTAAATTATTATTTTATTTGAAACTTTAAAATTTAAGTTGAAAATATATATATATATATAGTATAATTTTTTTTGAGACAATTTGTTTTTAAAATTATATAATTTTATGTATTTGTTTGGATATTATTTTAAAATTATTTTTTTATACTACATATATATATATATATATATATATATATATATATATATATATGAGTTCAAATAAAATAATAATTGACAAAAAAAATTCAATTTTAAACAGGGTGGATAGCGTCGGTTTGCCACGTCAACTGATGCTACCTTCACGTGGCTAGCGTCGATTCGTCACATCAATTGACGCTATCCACACGTTTATTACCGTTTCTTCTCTCTTCTTCACCAGCAGAATTCCAAAACACCCATTTCTCTTCCCCCTTACCCAAAACTGAGCTCACACTCCACTCATTTTTAATTTTTGGCCACCTCCGACCACCATTTTCAATGCCGTTTTATGGGTTATATTTCTCTTCTCATTATCTTTCAGATCTTCTATTTTTTTGAGCGAAATACTCAAATTTTTTATACCCATTTTCTCACTTATTCTCACTTACAAAACACTCATTTCTTCTTCATTTCCTTCATTTAGTCACTTCATTTACTCTTGTAAGTATTTCTATTAATTGTTTTTTACTTATTATTCAGTTTGCTTTATTTTTGGTATAAATTTTGTATAAACACTTTTAATAAAATGATTTAGGCCATCGTTGGATCGTTTGAGTCTTTCTATCTACCTTTACATGTTTTATCCATAATATACCCCTTTTGAGCTTCGAAGTTTATATATATATTTTTATCTCCTTTCAAAAGCCTAGTAAATATATATGTACAAATATATCGATTTTTCTTATATCACTAACATGTTACCATTGTTAGTAAATTCCTAAAGATATATCGAAAAGAAAAAGAGGATACTGAAAAAAACAAAAAACAAAGAAAAAACAAAAAAGAAAAGAAGAAGAAAAAACATAGAAAAGAAAAGAAAAAATAGAAAAAAAAGAAAAAAATGATTATTGCATATGATGTTAAATCCCAAATTGGGAAGTATTCATTGAGATGTTAGAAGGTTGTTTCAATTCTAAAATGATGTGTTTAGGAAAAATTTGAGCCACAAATTATCTTTTATCCTATCTTTACCTAAGCCATACATTACAAGCTTAATAAATTCCTATTGATTGTTGGTTGTGTTTGTTTACATTAATGGAGAGAGAAATGAAAAATGAACTTATGAGATTTGTGATTTTATTAAAAATTAATTGCGTCCAAATTTGCATAAACCCATCCGGATTTCATGTGATGAAATATGAAAAGACTTCACACAAACACTAAAATTCATCGTAAAAATATAACATACTTTTAAATTGATTTCAATGCTTAGATAAAATTCTTATATTTCTTTGAGTTATGTTATTTGAAATGACCAAAAAAGAAATGTTTTGAAAATCACTATTTTAAATGCATGTATCGTTGTTTTATTTCTTTCCTTTTGCTCGAGGATTAGTAAAATCTTAAGTTTGGGGGTGTGATAATTGTATATTATACAGTTATTTTTTCCATTTTATTAATTATAATTGCTATGTTCTTGATATTTTTAGTTAATTTTAATTAATAAAATTAATATTTACTGTTAGTTTTTTAAGGAATATATTTTTAAGAAAATTAAAGAATTTGAATCGAAAAAGGACTTAATTACAGATAATAAATGTCTGAAAATATAATTTAAATTAAAAGAGTGCTTAATTGCAATTAACAAAAGTATAAAATATAATTTGAATTAGAAAAGGGCTTAATTGCAATTAATAAAAGTTTAAAAGTTAATTTAAATTAAATTGGAGGGCTAAAATGCAATTAAAGAATATTTGTTTTTCTACGCAGGAAAAGGAGGACCACGAGCAGCTATTTTCCACGCACGTCATGCACCGTTAGATCAAAATATCAACGGTGAGGATCAGTGCGTAAGATGCATGCGTGACAAAAGCAATTAGACCCGGTTTTCTAGATTACACGCTACACGGAGCACTGAGTGGGGTCCACTTTCCGCTTAGGCTGGCATGTAGGGTGGGACCCCGTGTCTGCCAAAATAAATGGTCCTGTGCGACGCGATCCAGAGAAACAGCGTGCGCCCTGCCATTCCAACGAATAAAACAATGCCACATGTTTGGAATATTCTCTCAGGAAATGAGGAGGTGACATGTGGCATATGTTGGTTAAAACAAAAGCATAGAAACAACGTGCGTTTCTAGTAGCTTCTTTGTCCCCCATGTGTCTGCGAAGCACTTCTCCCCTATGACGCGGTCCTCGTGCGCTCTCTCTTCACAGCGAATGAAAGGCTGCCACGTGTCTCATTATTTCATGCAGCCAATCATATGTTGACACGTGGCATGCGTAAATTGAAATAAAAAAATTCCAGAAACGCATATGATATCCTCAGTTTTTGATTGAACAATATTCTTTCTACGCGTTTCAAGAATGTCTCCCACGCGTGTATAAACTAATATTTTCGATGCAATATTTATCTCCCACGTGTCTTGAAAATATATTTTATGATGTATGTTTTTTAGAGAGTTGGAGTTATAAATATGGGATTACTTTGATAAATTTAGAAGGTGGGAGAGGAGATTAGAGAGTTGGACTGTGGAACATGTAGAAGCCATTTTTGGCTTCTATTGTGTTCTGTGTGTGCCAAAAATTTAGAGAGTAGAAACGTTTTAATTTTTCTTTGTGTTGTTCTTTATCTAATATTCCTTAAATTCTATAATTTTAATTTTATTTATAAAGTAATTTAATTTTTCTAGGGTTGCGTTTTAGCTAAATTTATGAAGCTTGGATTTAATTATTTTTGAAAGATTTATGAGATTTTTAATTTGTTTATTCTATTTGTGCTTAATGCTTTTGATTATTGGAAAATTTATCAATCGATCTGTGGCACTTAAATAAACTTGGAAGAGACATTTTTGTGTATATTGCTCATGGATAGAATAACATGTATATATAAAGGATAGGAATATACCTTTATTTTACGTGTGGCTATTTGAGAATTTTGAACGTAATGAATCTTGATGAATTTAATTCTCATAGGAATATAGTGAATTATTTTAGCGAGATGTGTCTATACGGAGCTCGGAAGAGATGTATGGATAAAATTAGGAGTTCTTGGTTGACAAATTAAATTTACAAAAAAATATAAATCAAGAGGGAATAATATGATTCGAGTGGATTAATTTGGTGAAAAAACAATCCTAGTATTTTCTTATTTATTGTGTACAAAAATTAGTTATTAAACTTTCATCATTTTTTGTTTGTTTTGGATAAAATCAGAGAAACAATTTTAGTACTTAAACAAACTCTAGTAACAAATCTCCATGGGAATGATAATTTACTTATCAAATTTTATTACTTGTGACCGTGTATACTTCCACATTTTTATGTTCTCCTAAAGAGACAACAGAGAACTTGATTGGTACTTTACTTAATATACCTGGAAAAACAAAGGATGGAATTAAAGCAAGACTGGATTTAAACAAACTGGGTATACGACCTGAATTGGCACCAAGGGTGGAAAATGATAAGAATCGAACATACTTGCCACCAGCATCATATTCAATGTCAACAAAAGCGAAGGATATGTTTTGTAAATTTTTGGAGGGTGTGAAAGTTCTTGATAGTTACTCATCGAACTTAAGAAATTTTGGGTCTCACCGATAAGAAACTTTATGGATTGAAATCACATAACTGTCATATCTTAATGCAACAGTTATTACCAGTTGCTATTAGATCAATTCTTCCAAAATATGTCCGATTATCAATAATTTGTCTTTGTTCATTCTTCAATACAATATGCAAGAAATCTATATCAATTGGTGAATTAATCTCTTTATAGAAATATGTTGTAGAGACTTTGTGTCTAATTGAAAAATATTTTCCTCCTTCTTTCTTCGATATAATGATTCACTTATGTGTTCATTTAGTTCGAGAGGTTCAATTGTGTGGTCCTACTTACTTAAGGTGGATGTATCCTTTTGAGAGATATATGCAAGTCCTTAAAGGATATGTAAATAATAGAAATCGACCTGAAGGATGCATGGTGGAACACTATATTGTTGAAGAGGCCATTCAATTTTGTTTTGAATACTTTAGTGGTTGCACTGAAATTGGAAATCCTACACATAAGTTGTTCTTAGAATGTCACATGATCCAAGTAGGTAACCCTATGCTTGGTGGAAGTAAGAAATTGTTTATTGATCACACTTGATGGGAAAAGCACACCGAATCATTTTGGTAAATAATAATGAGGCACAAACGTACATAGAGTAAGTGATGTTTAACCTTTCCATTTGTGCAAAAATCATTTTTTATTTAACTATTAATGATGATATATACTTCATATATCTTTAATAACATTACAGGATGCATTTAAACTTATTGAAGATCGATCCTCGTTATAAAAAAAAGGAGGAGAAAAATGGTTGTATGATGAACATAAGCGAGAGCTTATTAATTGGTTTCACAACCATGTAAGTGTCACAAACAAAAATTCATGCATGTATGTTCCTAGATCTATGCAATGTTTTAAAACTTTGCTCTAAACACATTTCATGTTTTTGTATACATAGATTCGAGATGAACTCAAGAAACCCAATCATAAAATAACATAAAGTTTACAATGGCTTGCACATGGGCCAAAATTCGATGTCAAATCATTTTCTAGTTTGACAATAAATGGATCGAGGTTTACGACTCAAGCTAGGGACAAAGTCCGAGTAAGTGAGAATAGTGGTGTGAAGATGGTTGCACAAACTATGCAATTTTCCAGTTCAAAAAATGGTAATCCTGTACTTTCTGATAGAACATATTATGGTATAATACAAGAGATTTGGGAATTGGATTATGAGGTCTTCCATGAAACAATTTTCTTATGTGATTGGGTAGAAGATGTTATCAATGTTGGATATAAAATAGATGATTTTGGATTTACCCTTGTAAATTTCTCCAAGATAAGTCACACTGATGATCCTTTCACGTTAGTACTTCATGAAAAACAAGTATTTTACCATTGTGATGCTTTAGAAGATGACAACCCTATGCTTGATACATTAACTAATATTAGTAATTTCTCAAAAAATTACCTAATGTATGTGATGATCTAGTTGATGATGATGATTCTTCTTCATGGGCTCGAAGTGATTGTGAAGGAATATATGTATATGATCAACAATCCAATTAAACATAACGTATGATCTATATTGTTGTAATAACTCTTATATATATATATATATATATATATATATATATATATATATGTATGTATGTATGTTCCTAAAATTGTTAATTAATTTATATTTCTTCATTGTTTATAGATATTTCATGGATCCTCGGGTAACAGAGCTTGTAGATCCAAATGATCCAATTGGGTATTTGAAAAGAAGAGGTTAGGCGAATATACCTGATGCTCCACTTAACCCACATGATAGAGTACCTGTACTATTTGATGCTACTGGTAATCCAATAGGGGAAAATGGCCAACAATTGAAATCCTCCATTGGTAGACTTGTGAAGTCTAGTATACCAATCAATATAAATGATTGGTCTCAGGTTGACGATGCAAAAAAGTTCAAAATATGGATAATCATTTGTGTAAGTCTCTTATATTTTATAATCAATTACATATATTATATCTTTTTTGTATTATATCTAATATTTTGTAGTGTGTTTTTACAGAATCGTTACAAAGTCGATGACAATTGGAAGAGCAAGTGTTATAAGATTGCAAATAAGGCGTGGAAGGAATACAAGACTTCTAGATTGGCAAGAAATTATGTGTTTCCATATTTGGAACCACTTGATGAGGTAGAGCTTTACAAAATCCCTGAAGGACACCCTTGAATTACACCTCAAGTTTGGAAAGACTTCGTGGATTATAGATATACAGATGAATTTCAAATTATTAGGAAAGAACATCAGAATATACAAATGCATAACATTCTTCCTAACCATACTGGGAGGTCTTCAAATCCTAAAGTTAGATATAGAATGGTATTATTAATTTATGTTAATTTATAAATATTTTTATATTTATTTTCCTCAATTTAATTTCATGTCATGGTTAATAAATTTTTCATAATTTATGTAGGAAGCTAAATTGGGTAGACTGGTTACCCGAACTGAATTATACATAGAAACAAAGACTCCCAAAACAAAGAAGTCAAGACCGATGACTAAGTGAGGAGAAGAACAACTAAATAAGTTGGTTAGTAATTTCGGTTGATACAAAGTCTTAATGATTTTTAATAATTGATGTAATAATGCATGATATGTTTGTGTGCTTTATTATTTATAGTTGTTCAAGAACAAATATCCATGGGTGAAATAATCGAAGAGCCTAAGAGAGATGCTCTATATCATGCATTTGGACGTGACCATCCTGGTTGTGCATATTGCAACTATTTGAATATCAAATGATCGATTTAAGTATAATTCAAGTGTGGACAAGGTGAGTCCTCAATCTATTTAATTCTCTTTCATTTATGTAGAACATATATAATTATATTTATATTATCTAATTACTTATATATATATCTTTTATATAGGGTGTGTCATTATCGAATTCAACATAATCACTCATTACATTTAGCAACGTTCTATGATTCTTCATATGTCAATCAATATCAAGAGAAGGATGTTAGCATCAGAGCTAAACAATTATGTGATAGAGCATTAACGCTTAACAGAAATCAAAAGTTAATAATCCCTTGCCCAGTAAGGTTTGAACAAGGCCAAGATCATTGGATGTTGGTAATCATTGATCTGTTCAATAATCATGCTTGGTACCGTGACTCAACTTCCATAGATTTGAGTAAAGATACAAAAGCAATTGTTGAAATGTGTGAGTTATAGCTAGATATTGGTTTCTTCTATTATTTTTTGTAATATTTAATAAAAAACTAACTATTTTAAACCTTGATAGGGCATGAAAGTAGTGGAACAAGTTTAGGGCCATTGCCCTTAAAAACTCTCATAAGCTTATATGGACAAAAGTTATGGTATGTACAAGCGAATATTAATAATTTTATAATTGAATAATAAAGATGTTTGAATATGGAAAATCATGTACACTTGATTTCATATTTAGAGCTCATTATAGCATTAAAAATACTAGCAGAAATTCTAGATAACTTCATATTTAAAGACAAATGATTGATAAAGTGCTAATATGAGTTCGAAGGGTAATATCACTCGGATGTCATTATGGTAATATCTTTTTGATGGTAATATTTATCTAATTACACTACTATGTGTGATGTTGGATTTAGAGGAGATTCAGATCCATGTGTTAGATCAAGTTGTTGTTGAGGTAGTAGGCGAGGACAATCATAGATAGTTTAGGTAATATTGTTCCAATTGATTGAGATATTTGTATTTATACTTTTCTATCGAGTTGTATCTATTTACTCTATTTTGTTTGATTTTTTGTTGTTGAGTGGTTACCATAAGTAACTTACGGATGTTACCACATAGGCTAAGGTTCTATGTAGGTTTACCTTATTACATTATTGCATTTGTATGATTAGACATTGTGTTGCTATAATCTGGGTTTCAATAGTGTCTGTAAAAACATACTAGATGTAGACTAAGAAAGCTTATTTGATTTTCATTGTGGCATGCCTTATTTCCTTTCCTTGTAGCATATCTATAGCTCTATAATTATTGAGTCTATTTTATATGTATGTACTTTGGTATAAGTATCTAGGGAGTCAAAATCTCCTTACCTTGGTTGTTTATTAGTTGTTGGAGTCCATTAATTGGTTTGTTGTATTATGATTGATCACATGCTATGAGAGTACAATCATCATTTTTTGAATATGTTCTCACATATGAGGTCTTAAAGTGATTGAAAATCCTTTATAAATTTTCCTCTATGTATACCCATTTCACATGATATGCTGGTTTTCATGCTTATGCTTGATGCTAATTTGGATAGAAGCATATGAGGCAAACTGTCACTAATGTGTTTACTATAAGTTGTTGTTTCATATTTGCTAAATTTTTTAGTTGTGTGTTGAATTAAGTATGTTAAATTGTAGTTTCGTTATGGTACTTGCTTAATTCACATCGTTAGGTCTACTTGGTTGAGTTGGAATAAAGCTTTGATGAGTGCTCAAAAAGCACTAAAATAACCATGATTTTATGCACATTAATTAATTAAAAATATATATATATTTATATGTTTCATCATATATTTATATATATTTGTCTTTTTCGGAATCACGGTTATTTTTATTATTTTTCAGGTATTTTAACTTAAAAATGCAACTTAAAGACTCAAAGAGGAATACTGGAAGCAATACATCACAAATATATTAATAAATAAATGAGGAAAGGTCAACAAATATGGAAATATTGGACAAAATGGGTCGAAAAGGTCAAAAAGGAAAAAATCGCGCCCGGAGCAGCCCACCCCGCGCGCCAGCGCCGAGCCGCGCGCGTAGCATGGTCCACGTCCGCGCACAGAGGCGCACGCCATCCTCCAGATCCGCGCGCCGCAGCACACTGTCACTGTTCACGCGCGCGCGCCTGTGCGCACCCCAGCTGCCCTCCGCGCTCGCCGATGCCATTTCGCCCCATTTTTCACGTGCAGCCGCCCCCATGACGTCATGCTGACGTCATCAATGACCTCCATAGTTATCCGGTCTAATTTAGAGTAGTGCTCTTTTATTTGTTGGTACAATCGCCCGGTAGTTAGAGTGAAGCTCTATTTCAAAATTTTTTATAAGAATTATTATATGAAAATGTATTGACAACATGTTTTCAGTAGTGGTTTTAAAACTTGAAAGTTAGTACTCGGATAACTAAATTCTTAGGTTTAATTTGGACACCTTGAATAAAGTTTAAACTGTCTAACCCCACCAAAGGTGGCATTTAAATGGTTCATTTTCAATCTCTTAGAAAATGGAATTAATTTAATTAACCAAATTAGTTATTAACCCCACCCATAGGTGTTAATTGATTTGTTTAGTTAACAAAGAATATCTAACCCCACCAAAGGTGGTATTCATACAAAAAAGGGAGAATCAATAAATATTAATTCATATCTTTAATAACCTAAATAATACGAGCAAGCATAATTAACTTAGTTATTATATCCATAAATACTCCACTATTATAAATGATAAAATTTGCATAAATATTTATTGAATCTATGTTTATTTTTATGTTAGTAGATTAAAAACACAAAACCCAAAATATCGTGACAGGATGTTTAGGATTTAATTTTGTTTTTAAAATTTTGAATAATAAATTAAAAACCACATACATTCCTTCCTTAGATTGACCTTGGGAGTATACTTATCATTTTCTACGAAATGATTCGTGCACTTGCGAGAGTTTTATAAATATAAAACCAAAGTATTGGCAGGATCGGCGATGCCGGTTTTCGTTCATCAAGCTTGCAAAACTATTCCATGGTATAAGAGCGAGGTCACCCCTATAGGTTTAACTGTATGGGTGCTCGATTCTAGAGCTCTATCTACACATATGCACACCATGTATGTTTATGACACTAATCTCCTTTGTGTGTGCTACTCTTGTTCTATAAGGATGTTTATCTCTATAAACTTTTTTTGTTTACATGTTCCCTATTTTCTTATTCCAGTATATCTTTTTCTCACTACTTCTTTGTCCTATATAGTATGTTAATTGTCTTGCTTATTAATACACCTAATGTTTTTATCCTTTACTAGTATTATCCTCTGCTAGTTGCTATGACATGCCATTTTTATGGGTGTTTACCTTTCTTATTGATTACTCCTTCTTTCATGCATTTTTTCATGAGTATCATGTTGTGATTTTATCATGTAGTGTCAAAGTATTAGGATTTTATTTCTAAAGTATTGTCATTCAGGTGCCATGTCATACGAACTATATCTCCTCTATTTTACTAAATGCCTCTCTCTTTTGCCTAGTATACCTTGCGTAGTACTCTTTTTTCACTTCTTACTTAAGGTTCATATTTTGCATGCACCTCCCTCTCTTGTGCTTTAGATGTCTTTTTGAAGAAATCTGTAGTGTGTCATAAGCTTTTGAACATGAGTTTTTCTATGTACTATTATTGTTTAGGTTTTCTTTGTGCATCTTTCTGATACATAGATTATTTACTTATTTTTAGGACTCTTATCTTACATCATTACTCAAGTAAACTTGTGTGTTATGTTGGCATTCCTAGTTATTGAGGTGTTTACCCTATCTAAGCATTCCTCTTACTTCTATGTTGGAACCTAAACCTTCCTCACATGCTTAGATGTTTAGTAGCATCCCTTATTTCTTCTCTCTCTTAGGTTATTGATTGTGTTGCACACTAGTTAGTCATTTTCTTTCCTTCTTTTGCCTAGCAATGATGTAAGTGTTGTTGATGATAACTTTTGAGGCAATAGTGTGCAATTTCTTGCCAATGATCTCTTGGGAGGCAACACTATATGGTTTGTGCCGATGATCTCCTTTAAGGAACATTCTTGTCTTTTTGGCCTATGATTTCCTTTGAGACCATATTTGTCATCTCACTTGTTTATTATTGTTATATTTCATGAGATTAACTAGTTTTCTCTTATTAGCATGTTTCTCTTTTTTGAGTTTTTCTTATTAGGTTTAGTATGCTTCCTTACTTTTGTTTTGTTTGTGTTCTACTTTGTGTAAATGCTTTTGTTTTGGGAGATTTTTGAGAGTGTGGAATGCATAACATATTTACTATTTCACATACATACATTTAGGGGGTGAGGTGTTTTTCAAATGTATGATGTCAGGGGGATTGTTGTGTTTGTTGGTATCATGCTTTTAAGCACTCATCAGAACCCCTAACCAGTTTCTTGCTAGTCTCTAACAAGAAAAGCAAAAAACTAAGAAAAAAAACTAAATAAATTAAGCTGTCCTAAATCACTTTCATATATTCATAAGGTTGCATTTAGAGTATGCGAAGACTTATGAGTGTTAATGATATTCATGAAAAACATATCCAAATGTAATTTTAGTTTTTAGGTGTGTCTTTCAAGTATATTTTCAAGCCGAAAAAACCAAAGAGCTTTAATGAACACATCTCAAGTATATCTCTATTCTTGTGCATGTTAGATATCATATTAGATACATAGAAACATTTTGCATATTGGTAACTCTATCGATCGAGCCATGACTAGAACAATCAAGCTTAATTAAAAATGCCTGAATTAATTTTTATATGTCTAAATCAATCGAGATTAATGAGTAGATCGATCTACGTATTTCAAAATTATTTATTTATTTCACTAGATTAAACAAGGATAAACTAGATTAATCAAACCTTTTTGGGTTGATCGATCAAGCTCAACAAGATTGATCGAGTCACCATGCTCAATTTCCTTTAAAAATATTAAGTGTTACTTTTATACATCAATGAGTACTCTTCTAGTTGCTAAGAATGGACAACCAAGTATGATAGGAATTTTGCGGTCCTCTTCCATGTCTAGTACAATGAAACCTATGGAAAAAATGAACTTGTCCACTTTTACTAACACATCTTTTACCACCCTTGGGTTTGGTTGATTGACTTATCTATCATTTGCAATGTTACTAAAGTAGGTTTAGCTTCACCAATCCCTAATCTCTTGAAAACTGATAGTCACATAAGGTTAATGCTTGCACCTAAGTTGCATAATGTCTTGCCTAAATGTATATTCCCAATTGTGCAAGCAGTGTCAAAGCTACCCAAATATTTATGCTTTTATGGTTTTTTTCTCAAGGATGCACTACAACCTTCAGTTGAGGTTATTATCTCATTATTTCCAAGCCTCATTTTTCTTAGATAGGAATTCCTTCATGAATTTGGCATCTAAAGGCATCTGTTCAAGGGCATCTGTAAATGGTATGTTAATGTGAAGCTTCTTCAAGAAATCTAGAAATTTTGAAAACTTATTGTCTAATTTTTTATTATAGATTGTTTTAGGTAAAGGAATTGTGGGTTTGTAGACATTTCACTTTTTGTTGAATCGCTTCCTTTTTAGTACTCTCTTTGTCCACTTTTTCCACCTCATCGTTTTGAGCTTCCTCCCTTTTTTCTAAGGTTTTACCACTCTTCAAGGCTATTGTTTACAATGCTCTTTACCTTCTCTTTTAAGATTAACTTCAGTGTTGCTTGGAAGGTTACCTTGAGGCCTTTGACTTATGGTTTGAACCAAGCACCCCATTTGAATCTTCAAGTTTTAGATAGAAGTCCCATGAGTAGACTCTATGCTATCCGATTTTGTATTTATTGAATGGATAAAGTCTTCCATCTTCCCATTAAAGTACTTATGTTGTCTTCACTAGATGGCTTCTTCTCTTGGGCGTGTGGTTGTTGAAAACTGGTGGTGGGAAGGGTTGAGACTGAATTGAATACCACCTATATTTTTATTATTATTCCATGAAAATTTGGGAAATTTCTCCATCTTGGGTTGTATGTGTTTCAGTATGGGTTTCCTTGACAGTTTTGATTGTTGAGATAATTTACTACTTCAGGAAGGTTCCCATATGCCTCAGTAGAATGAGGTCCATTGCAATAATCACACACCACGGATGGGATCTATACTATATTTACCACCACACTTCCACCTTCTAACTTGTTAGTTAAACCTAATAGTATAACATTTGTTTGAGCTTGCAATGCTATTACGGTAACTACATTTATGGCTCTAGCCACTCTCCTTAGTTTAGCCTATCCAGAAACCATTGGAAATTGTGATAGTCTCCTCATGAAGTAATTCAATTATGGTATTTAGCTGCCTCATTAATCCATTATAGAATGTTTGTACTTACTACAAAGTAGGAATACCATGCTATAGGCATCTTCTTAACAGCTCTTTATAGCATTCCCAAGCTTCATAAATTGATTCCTCTTCAAATTGGTCAAAAGAAATGATATTGTTTCTGAGTTTAGTTGTCTTTGAAGGTAGGAAGTATTTTTCCAAGAATTTTTATTCCAATTAAACCCATATTGTGATTAACCTAGCAGGTAGTGACTATAACCATGCCTTAGCTTTGTCCCTTAGTGAGAAAGGAAACAAGCAAAGGAAAATTGTATCATCTGATACACCATTCATCTCGAAGATGTCACACATTTCCAAGAATAAATAATAGTGAAGATCTAAATCATCATTGACTAACCCTCCAAATTGACTTGTTTTGTACCATTTGAATGACTCTTAGCTTAAGTACGAAGTTGTTAGCGTTGATTCCCAGTCTATTGATATATGATTGGGCTTTATCTATTTGTGAGATTGCAAAATCCTTTAAAGGTTTAGTGATCATAATAGCTTATTGATCCCTTTGTTCTACCATAACCCCTTATTGATCTTAGGCTAACCACAAAGTAAAGTTCTCTCTATTTTTGGATCAAAAGGAACAAGATTTTAACCTATTAACCTCAGTATACAACAGAAACACTAAAACAAAAATTAAAAGGTCTAAACTTGTAGGGTAACAACTATTATTGATATATGTTCTAAGTAATTAACTTTCCAGTAAAAGTGTCAAAACTTGATTAATAAGATGTAATCTACAAGTATAAGGGTCGTGCAAGTAATATAGTGTACCTAGTATGGATACTTTTGAGAGAGAATTCTCTGGTTAAGGATTCTAGTGATTTTTATAGAGAAGTAGAAAATATGGATAAATGACCAGATCATGTATTCTCCTCATTTAAGGGGTATATATATGTATAACATCCTATATACATAGCAAGTTATGTATTAAGCGACCTGGGTATACTGTTACACGTCTGATAAAATTACACACCAACTAATTTAAACAGAAAGCATATCGCTATCTCAGGTCACCATTGGAGTGGGAGGACCATGATTAAGTCGAGATTTCATAATTTCATTAGGTCTTGATATCTAGGACCTCGCAGTTGGATAACGAGGTACTTTGGTCGACTAGGTTATACGGTTTACCAAGCTCCTTAGGCCCAGGCCATCATTAAGCCAACCCTATAACCTCACTATAACCTAGCGGGGTACTTGCACATCTTAGGTTGTATGTTTGTTACATATTTAATACCAAATAGATACATATCCCATAGGTAGTTATGTAACTCATAATCGAGTACCAATATGATTATTATAAATACTATTTGGACAATAGAAAATTATAAAATCTAAAAAAGTAAATGAAAATTAATTTTAAATTGCAAGACTCAACAACTATGAAGATATATGAGAAAACAATTTAGGAACCTTTAATGTCCCAATTTCCTAACATGTGAATCACTAAAATTCCCCCTTCTAATATAATCATCAATCAATTATATGATCAATTGAATCTAACCAATCATGCATTACTCTCTCAAGTACCAATGACAACTAAGATACTCCTTGATTGTAAAATTTATGCTTGAACTCTATCTTTCACTGTATAAAATAGTACTATAAAGAGATATGTAGTTTTGATAGAGTTACCTATTGTGATTTGTGAAAGCTACTGTAGTAAGTGGAGAGGGCTACCTCACACCTAGTGTGAAAATCATCATACAAAAAGAAAATAAATAACCCTCACAAAAAAATATTGATTTAAGTTATCTCTTAGTTAGTAAAATTTTATTTTGTACAAGTCTAAACTCAACTATAATTCTTTTATGATTAGTGATGCATTTTTCTTTAATCCTTTTATAAATAATCATGAATGGGCTAATTGACATATTAGTGTAGTTTAAAAATTTATCGCACTTTTCGTGACTGTGGAAATGTCACTATATGTGTTAGTATGTTTGTGTGACTTATCTACAAATATTTATTTTATTAACAAATAGTTACACTTTGTAGTCATGTTAAGCTAAGTCTATATATTATATATATATATATATATATATCTATAGCTTTTATAAAAAAATTTATTCTAATTTATGTAGAGGAGTCATAGAACTTAGGAAGAGTTAATTCACTTTTGGAAAACATATTATTTTTAGCTTTCTATTTTGATTGTTACTAAGCTTATGAGAATTTATACTTTTCGTTTAAGTCATTAAATACATTCCTTTCTTGCTCAACCTATTTTTCTTTGTTTCATGATTATATTATTTATTTGTATGATAAAAAGGGGGGGAAAATTGAAATTTGAATTGAAAATCTAAAAAAGTGGAGAGCTAATTTAGGAGGGAGCACTTTAGAGATATTACACATAGAGGCGCATACTTATAAATATTCTTTGAATTTTAATTGTTATATACAATGAAATAATAAACAATGATTGTTTTGGGATAAGTTGCTTAGGTGTTTATGTTTTTGTCATTCAGTGTAAACATGAGCTGTCAAGATTCAAGCAAAGATGGTTTCACTAGATCATAGGATAGCTCTACAATATAAAATTAATTTTATTTTCCTATAAGTGTTATACAATGAGAGAGAGGTTTTGTCATATAAATATGCAAAATGAGGAGATTATAAGGTTTATGAGTGTTGGTAATATTTGTAAATAAAACATCTAACTGTCATTTTAATTTCTGTGTGTGTGAAAGTTTATAAGATATGGACATGATTAACCTAGAGGGGGCGAATAGGTTTTTATTTTTATCAATTTATAACTTAATAACCTAAATAAGGCGGCCAGGCATGTAATCATGTGCAAGAATAAAGTGTGAAAAAAAATAATAACACATGATATTTTTAGGTGGAAACAACCTAAGCCATAACAATGACCTAAAAGGAAAACCACCGGTCCATTGGATCATCTAACTTTCCACTATGAAAATCAAATGTTCAAGTACAAACTCGGTCTTATGCTACCCTCCTGAGGATACTTCCCCAATATACCTTACTTACGAGCCCCTACTCTATTTTCACAGTTTCCAATATTAGTGTGAGTGATTTCCATACCAACGTTCTAATAAGCTTCTCGCCAATCAAATACGTTCCCAAATTAACTGCAAAATGGTTAGCACAAAAACACAAGTACCCACATGTGTTCTAGAATAGATTTAACAATGAATAATCCTAACTAGATTATTCAAAACATATGCCACTTAAATCAAATCAACTAGTAAATCCTAGAGCAAAAAAATCACACAAAAGTTCAATAAATATATCTTCTTTAAAGATTAATAATCAAATAAAATAACTATGATATGACAAAAACAATTATTTGACCTAACAATTTAAGAACAAAAATAAAGAAGAAGCCATAAGAATATATTATCAAAATATAATAAACTAATTAGGCTTATTAATCAATCAAACATAACCACCAATATTTGATAGATTAATTAAATAAAGAAGCCTAAAGAATTATGATATTATATTTGTAAAATAGGAGAGAGAAATGAAGAAGAATAGAATAATACTCTTGTGTGATTGATTGAAACAATGAGCAATGAGTTTTATTAATAAGAAAAATTAAAACCCTTAATCCTATGTAATTGATAAATATATTTTCTATTACAAATAAGATTAGTAATACTCACTAATTAAGAAGACTTCTCTTTAAATAAGAGTTCTTTTAAAATAGATTTTATGCTATCTTTTATGCTAAAGATTTTAGCTATAATTTAGAATGTATCTTATTTAATATTTTAGCATATCTTATTCCATATTTTAGCACTAAAAATAATTTCAGATTTACAAGCACGTGCTATTAAATGCATAAACGTAATCTTATGTGTCGTAGTTATCAAAGATATACCTGAAGTACAATTATCTGGAACTCCAGCATTTGTTTGGCTTTTTTTGATAGACTTGATATAGGCCTAACAACAAATTTATAGATAAATATTTTGTCTGCAAAAATAGCCAACACTCATAGTCCTTACAAACTCCCTCTTTGGCATTTTTGTGTGGCCAAACCTCTCACTCACTACATGAAACTTATAAAAACAAGATAAAAATACAATGGTGTCCAAGAATCCATAGTGGAACTATCATATGGTCAAATGAATCCATCTTCACTGCAACTTAACAAACTTGTAAGTAACTGAAATGACATAAAAAAAGCATATGACAATTTGGCTTGAAAGCCTCATTGTACATTAGTTCAATTTACATAGAAATAAGCGAAGTGTAAAGAATAGTCATGTTGTATGCATTCATACCAATCAAGCTTAATTAAATATGTTCTAACCCTATATGCATAATAGAATAAAAACATGGAAGTAAAATACATTATTCTCTCCCCCTTTGTGACATACGAGAAGGACAAAGCATGAGAAAAAGCAATGAAGTTAAACATCTCCTAAAGATATAGCAATGTAAAATCATAGAAATGCAAAGTGCAATGTGCTTTAAACTCCCCCTAAGTTCTATGACTCTCTAATTACTTAGAGACCAATTAAAATGGTAATAAAGAAAAAGATGTAAATGAAAAAAAAAATCTGAAATTTTGTTTTTGAAATTTTCATAAATAGCCACATAAGGTATTAAACTCATTTAATCACAAATGAGCACACAACCAATTGAGAACTCATATTTTTAACTCATTTTTTTATTATCTATTATATAAATAAGCAAGTAGAGTAGAATAGTCACACATCATACATATAATGACATAATGACATTTATTTAAAATCAGTATATATGTTTAAACTCCACAAATATACCAACTAATTCATTTATGACCAATCAAGAAAGACTTAAAAGAAATAAATATCACCTATCATGTAAAATTATAATTGAGTCTTTAATCTCACAAAATAAAATATATCTACTAAAAGAGGACTTTATTATTTTATTATTATTATTTATATGAGGTAAATGATATTTTTTTATAGCCTCTACTGGCTCTTTCTTTTTGTTCATTCAAATGTACAAGATTTATAAGTAGTCATTTTTTTATAATCTTTCCTCTCTTTGTTTACACGAGCCATAAACCTAGCATGATGAATTTCACACTAGTTGTAAGGTAGCCCTTTCCACTCACTAAGGTAGCTTCACACATCACAGTAGGTAGCCTTCTCAATACTAGGTGCCTCTATATAGTAAATTTTTAGTAAGAAATAAACTCAGCACAATTTTATAGTCAAGATTAGTTAAAGATCTAAACTCTTTAAAGAAAATTCATAAACTTCAAGTATAGCATATATGTGTGTTCATGAGTGTGTGAATAAGTTCATGTCAACATCAATCATCACATGTACAAGAATATGTGTGTGCATAATGATAAGAGCTAAATTATTGCATTTTTGTTATGATTTAAATGTTGATATTTGTGTAAAAATTGTGTTTATTTGATTATTTAATCCACAAATGTCATTTCATGGGTATTTTGTGTTTAAAGTGCAATTTCAGGTAAAATCATAATTTTGGAGAAGTTTGGGACAAATTTCAATGAATGGGATTGAGTGCAAATAAAAAGAAAACAAAATTTCAAAATTTGGAATTTCGCCGCCGGCGAAAACCTTGTGGAGAAAATGTTGAAAATCATGCAGGGAGCACGGATTTTGGCAAAGCAATCTCGCCGCCGGCCAAGTACATCTCGCCGCCGGCCACAATAATCTCGCCGCCGGCCAAGTGCATCTCGCCGCCGGCCACAATAAACTCATCGCCGGCGAGATTTAGCGGAACAAAAATCGTAAGTTTTCCAGAAATCTCGCCGCGGTGAGAATAATGTCGCCGCCGTCAAGTTTCGTCCGAAAACACATTTTTTATGTTGTTTTGTTCCAAAATTGTCCCCCAAACCCTAGATCTATATATATATTATGATGGAAAAAGAGGGGGACGGTAGAGAGAGCAGAATTGAGTTATTTTTAGAGGAAAAAAGGCAATTTTGGAGAGAAATGTTGGAGAAGCTTGAAGGATCATCACCATTGTTGCTACCAAGTCTTCATCTTCAAGAGTTTTTCATCTCTTCTCCTTATCTTTTATTTTCTGCATTTTATAAAGATTGTTTTTTCATGGATTCAATTGAGAATATGTTTGTTCTTATTTTTGTTATGAACTAATTTGTTTTTGCTAAGGCTATGATGTAGTTGAATCAAGAAAATCTGATTTCTTGTGTTATCGTTATATGAATTCATTGTTTTCAAGTTGAGTATTTATTTCCATGCTTAATGCTTTTAAATTTCTGATCAAGATTTAAATGATTTGTTGCATTATATTGAGACCAAGAGGAGATGTGTAATGAACGCTTCTTGTGATAAATACCGTATGTTGAATGCGAGTGTGAGAACTAATGCATGATGTATGTGGTTATTCTAGAAATTCCATAAATCGTAATGTGCTTGTTTGTGATTAAATCTTCATAGAAATATAGTCTGTTTTCATAGATAAGTAATTCTAATATAACTCGAGAGAGAGTATTAGGTAAATTTGGGTTTTTCAACCATCACTTTTAACTTTGATTCTCATATAACATGACTTGAAATGAGATTGAATTGATTTAGCGAAATCAAATGCCTTAGCATTTTTAATCATTTGTGAACAACATTAAATTTTGTTATTTGTGTTTAGTTTAATGTTAATCTGCTTTTAAAACAATTTCAAAAATTCGGTTTTCAAATAAAATTAGGATTAGTCAATTTCGGTACTTAGTAACGCCATTCCTTGTGGGTTCGATATCCGTACTTTTGTACACTTTATTACTTGAACGATTCGTACCCTTGCAAAAATATGCATCACATAAGCCAAAATTATAGAATAATTTATACAATTAATATCAAAATTAGTTAAGTCATTAAAAATAAAGTTATATGTTTATAAGTGTTTAATAAGTTCAATACCATGTTGGCCAATTAAAGATTCTTCTTCTCTCTTCTTCTTTTTTGTAAATTTAACTAATAAATAAAATAAAGACAATAAATATTGCTCACCTAGGTTCTTTTAAGCACTCTAACAAAAATAACTAGATGAAGGAATAAAAGATGGTCAAGTGACCAAAAAAACCTTTCCTAACCCATATTTTCTTGCATTTTGGTTCCTCTATATCGTTGGGTTGGGACTCAACAAACTTAGGATTCATAGGCGTGTTCTTGGACTTAGATGTACTTTTCTTATTCATCCCAAATGAAGCTGCAACATGCATAGTAGGATGATGATAATGATTCCTAGCATTAAAATTATTGAATTTTACTTACTTCTTTAAACCTAATACCTTATGCTTCCTAGTAGAATTTTTGAACACATTATTATAATTTCCATTCATCTTTGAATATGATATAGCATGCATAGATGGATGGTGCTTATGGGTCCTACTATGTGAAACATGGAAAGAATGATTCAGTTCAAGAGCATTCCTCTAAAATCTACATTTTGGTCTTATATGACCTTTCCTACCACAATGATGATAGACAGGCACAAATGTAACAACTTTTTCTACCATAGGTGTAATAGTTCTTTATGCATGAGTAGTAACAGTAGAAGTAGATTTTAAGGGCCATACAAATGTGGTTTTTGATGTTGAAGGTGTGGAACTCTCATCCTTATAACCAAAGCCATATGTATCACCATGTGACTTATCAATGCTCAATATTTTATCTAAATGTTGAGCTCCAATGGTAAGTCTCTCCACTACTTCACATGATTCTTCGAGCTCTTGAACTTGTTTTTTATTATCTTCAACAAGCTTAGTATTTTCTTCTTTCAAACCTATGAGACTCAAATTAAAAGCATTTTTTTCTCTTGCAAAATATTATTCGCTTCTTTTAATTTATTATAAAAAATTTCATACACCTCAATTTGTTCATTTAACTTTTCCATTTTTGTATTTAAACTATTATTCTCTTCTACTGCTCTAAGACATTTAGAAACTAATTATTTAGAACTTTTAACATTATATTTTGAGAGAAAAGAATAATCAAGTTCTTCATCATCTGAGCTATAATCCTAAAAAAATGATCCATAATAAAAATCCATAGGACTAACACTAAGTGTATCTAGTGTTGGCTCTGATACCAATTAAAAGTTTATAAGATATGTAGTTGATTAACCTAGAGGGGGTTGAATAGGTTATTTTTAATTTTTAAAAATTTATAACTTAATAACCTAAACAAGACGGCTAGGCATGTCATCGTGTGTAAGAATAAAGTGTAGAAATAAAATAATAACACATGATATTTTTCAGTGGAAACAACATAAACCACAACAATGACCTAAGAGGAAAACCACTGGACCACCTAACTTTCCACTATGAAAATCAAATGTTCAAGTACAAACTCGGTCTTATGCTACCATCCCTAGAATACTATCCTAATGTACCTTACTTATGAGCCCATGCTCTATTTTCACATTTTCCAATATTAGTGTGAGTGATTTCTAGACCAACATTCTAATAAGCTTCTCGCCAATCAGATATGTTCCCAAATTAACTACAAAATGGTTAGCACAAAAACACAAGTGTGCGTGTGTATTCTAAAATAGATTTAATAATGAAATCAAATAAATATGATATTACAAAAGCAATTATTTGATCTAACAATTTAAGAACAAAAATAAAGAAGAAGCCATAAGAACATATTATCAAAATATCATAAACTTATTTTTCTAAAACAAGAGAGAAAAATTAAGAAGAATAGAATAATACTCTTGTGTGATTGATTGAAATAATGAGCAATGAGTTTTATTTATAGGAAAAATTAAAACCCTTAATCCTATGTAATTGATAAATATATTTTCTATTACAAATAGAATTAGTAATACTCATTAATTAAGAAAACTCCTATATGATTGATAAATATCTTTTCTATTACAAATAGGATTAGTAATACTCACTAATTAAGAAGACTCATATTTAAAGAAGAATTCTTTTAAAATAGATTTCATGCTATCTTTTATGCTAAATATTTCAGCTCTAATTTAGAGTATATCTTATCTAATATTTTAGCAGTAAAAATAATTTCAGATTTCTAAGCACATGCTATTAAATGCATAAATGTAATCCTATGTGTCGTAGTTATCAAAAATATACTTGAAGTACAATTATCTAGAACTTGAACATTGGTTTGGCTTTTCTTGATAGACTTGATAGCAGGCCTAAAAACAAATTTACAAATAAATATTTTGTCCACAAATATAGCCAACACTCATAGTCCTTACAATGTGTATTTTAAGTATATTTTCGAGCTGAAAAATCCAATAAGCTTCAATGAACACATCTCAAGTATATTTCTATTCTCGTACGCATTAGATTTCATATTAGACATATAGAAACATTTTGCTTATAGACCACTCAATCTATTGAGCCATATCTGGATTAATCGAACATAATTAAAATTGGCTAAATTAATCTTTTACTAGATCAATCTAGTACTAGATGAATTGAGATAAATGCGTAGATCGATATACTTTTTTTAGAATTAATTATTTGTTTCACTAGATAGATTGAGGATTGAATAGAACAATTGAACTTTTCAGGGTCAATCAATCGAGCTCAACTAGATCAATCGAGTGGCCATACTCGATCGATTGATCTCAATCTAGATCTATAAAGTGGCTGGAATTTCAATTTTAACCTAACTTTTTTTAGAATTAATTATTTGCTTCACTAGATAGATTGAGGATTGACTAGAACAATTGAACTTTTTAGGGTCGATCAATTGAACTCAAATAGATCAATCGAGTGGCCATACTCAATCGATTGATCTCGATCTAGATTGATCAAGTGGCTGGAATTTCAATTTTAACCTAATTTTTACTCTAGCCAATTTGTTCATTACCATATTGTTCTTACATTTTAAAGCTATTTTAAATGTTTTTAAGGAACCATATCTGAATCTAATTTTTCATTTAAGCTTTTTCTAAAAATCAATTTTACAAAATAAAAAACTTTCTAGTAGAATTTTTTCTTTAATTAATTTATCAAACATTAGTGGTTATCTTTGATTGATTAACAAGCCTACAATATTTGTGATATTGTGTTTGAATATCTAAACTAGGGTTGCTAGTGATTTTGATTTATCTACTAATCTATTAAATCATCTAGTTAGGGTTCTTTATTATTTAATCCACTCCATATTTGCACTTGTATTATTATGTTAACTTTTCAAGTGCCAACTGTACGTGTAACTCAAGTTCATCAAAATGTTGGTCCATATCCAAACACCCTACATGTAGAGATTGTGAAAGAAAATGGGAGGCTTGTAAGTAGATTACATGAGGGAATTATCTTGGTGGCTAGTTTAAGTCCTAGCCTTGTAATTGGATCTTATTTTTCATAGTGGATAGTTAGGTGGTCCAATGGATAGGTGGTTTTCCTCTTAGGTCATTGGTATGGCCTAGATTGTTTCTACCCAAAAATATTGTGTGTTAATTTTTATATTTTTGTATTACTTTATTTATATGCAATTACAAGTCAAGCTATTTTGCAAAATTCTAATTTTTCATACTCTTACTAATCTTTTATTCACTTGCCCTCTATCTAATTAAATCTATAACTAAAAGGAAACGTTTTAGTATGCAACAAGCCTTTAAAACCCTAGGTTACCCTATTGCAATGTGCACAAAATATATTAGCATCTTTAAATAGAGTTGGCCAATAAGATACAAATTATAATACCTTAATGTCCATTTGTTGCCTTCAAAATGGTCCCCATAATGAAAATCATGACAAAAGGCCATAATGCTTTTATGTTCTTCTTGAAGTACACGCCTTCTAATCATTTAATCTTAAGCAATCTTGAATAGATAAGAGTCCTTCCAAAAGTATTTCCTGCAATAGTTTAACAACCTTTTCTTTTCTTGGAAAGAAATACTATGTCACAACATACCAATAGCAAGGCAGTTAACTATATCAACATACTTTGGATTTGAACCTACTAAAAATAATTGTTTATTATGAGACCAATTTCTTCTTTATTCTCACCTTCAAAGGAATGAAATTTTGAAATGAACATAGATAGATGATCAGTTACTAAGTTTTCTCTACCTCTCTTATCTTTAATTTCTAGGTCAAATTCTTGTAAGTGTAAAACCCAGTTAATTAATCTTGTCTTAGTATTAGGTTTACATAGAAAATATCTAAAAGTAGCATGATCAGAATGCATAATCACTTTAGAACTTACAAAGTAAGACCTAAATTTATCTAAAGAAAACACAACAGTCAAGAATTCTTTCTCAGTGGTGAAATAATTTATGTGAACATCATTGAGTGTTTTACTAGCATAATATATAACATGTAAACACTTATCCACTCTATATCCCAAGACAACTTTGATTGCATAATCAAAAGCATCATACATAATATCAAAGGGAGAGACCAATTAGGTGCCAAAATTATATAAGTAGATGTTAACTTTTCCTTCAAAGTATTAAAGGAAACAAGACATTTGTCATTAAAATTAAAATAAATATCTTTTGATGGAAAATTTCATAAAGAGTGACCCGTTTTAGAAAAATATTTAATACATTTCCTTTAGAAACCTGCATGTTCTAACAAGCTTCTAATCCCCCTAACAAATGTAAGGGTGATAATTTTTCAATCAATTCAATTTTTTCTTTGTCAACTTCAATTCCTTTGTTAGAAATTACATGTCCTAACACAATACCATGTTGTACCATAAAATGATTTTTCTCCCAAATAAGTGTTAGGTTTCATTCAATGCATCATTCTAAAACTAAAGTAAATTTATACAAGTAATCATCAAAATGAGGTTCAAAAAATAGAAAAATCATCCATATATATCTCAATGAATTTTTCTACCATGTAAGAGAAGATTAACATCATGCATCTCTGAAACATATTGGAGGCATTACATAACCCAAATGGCACTGTAATGTGCAATTTATGGCCCAAAAATCAAAGGATCCTATGCCACGATGCACATAAATCCATGCCACATCACGCATAGAAATTGGGCATAATCGAGCTAGTGATGCTTATTTCCTATTTTTAAGCTCAACCCTTTTAGAATTTAGGGGTTTGAAATAAGGGTTCATATTAGGTCATTTTTCCTATTTAATTAACCATAGTGGGTACAAATTAAACACACAATCAAGGAAATCAAAAACCTAGCAGTTGCCATAAAAAGATAAAAGGGAGAAATTTTTTAAGAGAAGTTTAAAGAAGACATAATTTTGTGAAGATTTAAGAGAAGATTAGTGCTACAAATCAAGAGATTGAGTGTATCTCTTCTTCTTCTCCATTCTTTATGATTTTTTATGTCTTTCTTCATAAGCAATATGAGCTTTATGAACTTAATTATATCTACCTAATTTATAAATTTATTAATCTTATGAACCCAATTTTCAACAGGTGTTGATTTAATATTTTACCTCAATTATGACTTCAATTTAATTATATTATTTAATCTAATTTTTATGCTATTAACTTTTTGGCCAACAATGAATCTATAGAGGTAACTAAATAGATTAAGGAGAATTATTTAATTGTTTGTCTTGATTAAATAACGTGTATAGTTTATAGACATAGATATATTATTCTTATGTTTGTGATCTATAATTGATAAACTTATTGAGTAGTATGCAATCAAATTGGCATGAGAGTGTGATTAGGTCAACTACTATATGGTGTGTAGTTTACTTAAGAGAGGAATGCATGCTGCAAATGATTCAATTGATCATATAATTGGTTGGTAATTATTATGAGGGAAATTTTAATGATTCATATACTTAGGAAATTGGGGGGATTAAGATTCCTATGTTGTTTTCTAATATATCTTCGTAGTTGTTTAGTTTTACGATTTAAAATTAGTTGTCATTTAGTTTTTCAAATTTTATAATTTGCTATTGTTCATAATAATTTTATTGGTACACTATTATAAGTTACACAACTCCATATGGGATTGACATTCATATTTATGTACATTATATTACTCGTATGGCCTGTATACTTGTGGTTAGTACGTTAAGTTTTTGGCACAATTCCTAAGGAGTTAATTACTTATAATGAATATTAATAACAGTTAGTACTATACTAGTTTGGACCTTTTAATTTTTTTTAGTGTTTTTTTTTGTATGTCCAAGTTGACAGGTGACAATCTTGTCCCTTGTGATCCAGAAATAAAGAGAACCTTACAACACCTAAGGAGGGAATGGTTAGCACAAGATCAATTAGGGTAATGGTAGAATAAGTGGACCAATAAGCTATAATGTTTCCAAAACCTTTAAGGGATTTTACAATACCAGAAGTAGTTGGAGCCATTCATCTATCAGTAGATCAGGCATCAATGCTAATAATTTTGAACTAAAACTAGCTCACATTCAGATGGTACAAGAAAATTAATTTAGAGGGTTAGTCAACAATGACCCAAATCACTTGGATTCATTCTTGGAAATATGTGACACCCTCAAGATGAACAATGTATCAAATGATGCAATTCACCTTTGCTTGTTTCTTTTATCACTGAAGGACAAGCCTAAGGCTTGGTTACAGTTACTACTTGTTGAGTCAATCAATACATCAGATCAATGGGCTTAGAAATTCTTTACAAAGCACTTTCCACCTTTAAAGATAGCTAAGCTTATAAATAAAAACACATCTTTTCAAAAATTTAAAGGCAAATCACTTTATGAAACTATGAAATGCTACAAAGATCTTTTAAGAAGATGTCCACGTCATGGTCTTTCTACTTGATTGCAAGTATAAACATTCTATAAAGGATTAATGATGCATTCAAAGACCCTAATTAATGTTGTAGTTAAGGGAACTATAATGAATAAAACTAAAGAGGAAGCCTTTACACTACTTGATGAGATGGCCTTGTAGGGGTAAATATGGTACAAAATCCATTCATTATGTGGTGATTATTGGAATGAAACTTATTCTATAGAGGAATATGGGAACCTTACTGAAACAATTAACTATGTCAACAATCACCACACAAATTGTGTGTGCAATGAATATGCAAGTATACGTATTGTAACAAGTAATATAATGATAAGAAAATATCGTTCATATGGAGATTATTTTATTAGAAACTAATTTTTCAAACTAAAAAAACAAAAATCAATTTTCTTTGTGTTTTTATATTTTAAGGAAGCAAAATTAAAATAACTAAAAATAAATAGTAATAATTAATTAAATCAAATTTGGTAACTAACAAGATATATGAGAAAATATCTAGAAATACTTAATCCCTCAATTTTCTAAACATATGAATCACTAAAATCACCCCAATATAATTATCAATTAAATTACATGATCAATTGAAACTAACTTAGTATGTATTCCTCTATCAAGTAAGCTATACACCATATAGTAATTAATTTAATCACACTCTCATGCCAATTAAATTGCATACTACTCATTAAGTTCATCAATTATGGATCACAAACATAAGAATCATACATCTCTGCCTATAAACTATGCATGTTATTTAATCAAAACAAACAATTAAATAATTCTCTCAAATGTATTTAACTGCCTCTATAGATAAATTGTTGGCCCAAAAATTAATAGCATACAAATCATATTGAATAATATAATTAAATTAAAATTATAATTGTGATCAAATATTAAATCATCTCATGGTAAAAATTGGGTTTATTGTGTTCATAAAACTCCTATTTTCATAAAGGAAGGCATAAAAAGTGATAAAAAAATAGTTGAATAAGAAATACAATCAATCTCCTGAATTGTAGAATTAATCTCCTCTTGAATCTCAACCCAAATTGTGTCATCTCTTGATTTTTTTGTATTTTTCTATTTTTAGCTCTAAAAACTAACCAAAATTATGCTAATGATGACCCCTTAAGGTTTACAAAGTGATTAGGGGCTTAAATAATGCTTAGTTGTGATTTGGACCATCAGATCAACTTCAGATCAAGGGCTACCATCAAAACAAGCAAAAATGACAGAGCTAACCAATCATAGGGCGACATGTGGCAGGGAGATCAGTCAGAGTCAACACATACTAACTTAGCGCTATGCAACGTAATGTGATTTTCTGAAATAGATGGCAAGGCACACGGATGGAATGCAACGAGCAATCAAGTGGGGACACGTGGTAGAGTGGGTTTACCAATCTATGAACTCGAATTGAACGATGTGGTGACACGTGGCGAGCGGTTCGTCCTCCTCACATGCAACGTAACATGATTCATTTTCCCTACTTACGTGGCATTCCCAGTCCACTCTTGAGCTTGCGTGGAAGGCCACATGGTATCTCATGATTGGCTCTATGTTAAAAATTCATACAAAATCCATAAAAATCCTAAAAAATTCCAAAAATTAGTTTTTCACTTCTTTTCACTAAAAAGTTTATATTTTAATATTTTTGGCCCCAAAAATAATATTTATTGAATAAAAAAAGTAAATATTAAGTAAAAAAGTGTGCTAATGACTCTACTTTCATAGAGTCATCAGTCAACAATCAAATTGCTAAGGATACCCATACACTAACACATACAATCATGGATGGAGTAACCAGCCAAATTGTTCATGGAATAATAACAAAAATTAGGGTGGAATCAATTCAACAGTCAACCCTTCCCACCACCAAGTTTTCAACAACCACAATAATCACAAGACTAGGAGAAGAAGCCACCTAGTAAGGGTAACACAAGTGCTTTAATAGGAATGATGAAAGACTTCATCCATTCAGTAAATATGAAAATGGATCCTATAGAGTCCATTCATTGGTCTTCTATCAGGAATTTGGAAATACAAATGGGCTAACTAGCCCAAACCATAAGTCAAGGACCTCAAAGTAACCTTTCGGACAACATAGAAGTAAAACCAAAAAAGAGGGAAGCATCATTGTAAAGTAATAGCCTTGAGAAGTGGTAAAACTTTACAAGAAGAGCATAAAACTAAAAAGGATGAGGAGAAAAAAGTGGATAAAGAGAATACTGAAAATGAAATAATTCAATCAAAAAAGAGTAACCTTTATAAACCCATGATACCTTTCTCTCAAAGACTCCAAAAGCCAAAGTTAGACACATAGTTTTCAAAATCTATGAATGTCTTTTAGAAGCTACAGATAAACATTTCATTTGCAAATACACTTGAACAGATGCCTTCATATGCCAAATTCATTAAGCACATCCTATTCAAAGAAAGGAAGCTTAGAGATAATAAAAAAAATAACCTTGATTGAAGGTTAGAGTGCCATTCATGATATAAAACTAGCACCAAAACTAAAAGATCTAAGTAGCTTTGACATCCCTTGCATAATTAGGAATATAAACTTTGGAAAGGCATTATGTGACTTGGATGTCAACATTAACCTTATGCCACTATTGTTTTTCAAAAGATTTGGTGTTGGTGAAGCCAAACCAATTTCAATAAAATTACAAATGGTAGATAGGTGGTAGATAGATCAATCAAGCGACTTCGGATATGGTAGAAGATGTGCTAGTAAAAGTGGAAAATTCATCTTTTCAATAGATTTCATTATACTATAGAAGAGGATCGTGAAATTCCTATCGTACTGGGTCATCCATTTCTAGTAAATGGAAAAGCACTTATTGATGTACAAAGAGTTAAGCTTACAATGAGAGTGCATAGATGACATTTAATGTCTTTAAATCAATTAAATTTCCTAATACTGATAATATTAGTGATTGCTTCGAGATAGATGTTACTGATGAACTAGCCAATGATATGCTTAATAACATGTTCCCTAGTGATGATTTAGAATATATTCTTATTAATTTTGTGAACACACATGCTATTGAACACTATGACAATCACTTCGACACACATATTCATGATGATAATTTAACTAAATCTGTTGAACCATCCATACTTAAGACTTTAACATATGATGGTATGAATAGTAAAATAAACTCATTAGAATACCAACTCAAGTTACTTTAATTATGAAAATGTGGAATCTGTAATGGAAATTGATGTTGTTGACTTTGTGAAATATTTGGAAGCTACATCTCCCATATGTGTATTTAATGTAGTTGTGGAGTGCCTTGAGATAGGTCATAGGCTCAAACCATCTATTGAGAAGCCACCCATGTTAGAGATCAGTCTTTTACTAAAACATTTCCCTTATGCATTTTTGGGTGCAAAATAGAAATTTCTAGCCATAATTTATGTTAGTCTAAGTGTGGAGCAAAAAGGGTCACTATTGGTGGTGCTCAGTAAATTCAAAAGAGCTATGGGTTATACTATTATTGACATCAAAGTCATATGCTATCCATATTAATACATAAAATCTTGTTAGTGGATGGAGGGAAGCCCACCATGGATGCATAACATTGATTAAACCTAATTGTGAAATAGATGATGAAGAAAGAAATTATTAAGTGGCTAGACACCGGCATCATTTATCCAATATCAAACGATGAATGGGTAAGCCCAATCTAATGTGTATTAAAAAAGGAGGAATCACTATGGTGGCAAATGAGTCAAATGAGTAAATAACCACAAGAATTGTCATGGAATGGAGAGTATGTATGGATATTCATAAGGTAAACAAAGCTATAAGGAATGACCATTTTCTTTTCACATTCATGGATCAAATGCTTGACAGTGTAGCTGAGCATTCCTCATTTTGCCTTCTAGATGGTATTTCAGCTATAATTAGATTTCCATGGCATCCAAATACCAATAAAATACTACATTCATAAGTCTTTATAGAGCTTTTGTTTTCAAGAGAATGACATTTGGGTTATGCAATGCACCTACGACATTTCAATTATATGGTGGTTATTTTCTCAGACATGGTATATAAGCATTTAAGGATCTTCATGGATGACTTCTTGGTCTTTGGAAACTCAGATGATGAGTGTTTACAATATCATCCAACCAGGTGATATCCACTTTCAAGATAAGAATTTAGGGATCAAAGTTGCCAATTTGGATTGGAATAACAATTGACCTCTATGAAATTGTTCCTACATGTGGAACTCTCAGGTGATATCCACTTTCAAGATCAATTTTGGTAAAAATACACAAATCAAGCAATTCATCAACCATATCATCCAACCTAGGAAAGAGATGTTTAAACTTTACAATAATGTTGTTAATTAGACCAAAAGTCAACACACATTCTACTAGATCAATACTTCTTAGGCACAAGTAACACTTGTACCGTATATGGACTCATATACCCCTTCACATGTCTTTTGGCCGGTTACTCCTTAACTTTTCTTTGCTTTTATTTTGTCTCCACGAGATTGATTATATGGGTTGGCCTACTTGGAATGGATTCCTTGAGTATGAAATCAATTTGATGCTCAATTCCTCTTATCAATGGAAAACCATTGAGAACACCTTTAGGAAACACATCATCATATTCCTACAACAAAGAAATAGTAACACTAGGAAAATAATCATCAAGTTCATTGGTAAAACAAACATCTTTGTACACAAGTACAATCATAGGCCAGCTGGAATAAAAAGAATGCTTGAAATCACTTGCCTTAGTCATAAAGCTCACTTGTTTCTTTTTCTCTCATTAGTCATTTTTTTCAATCTCTCGATTATTTCTTGTACTTTTTCCACTTGCTTTTCAGTCTCATTCTTACTCTTTTCTTTTCCTTTTTTTAGCTCTTAGTATCTCCCCCTACTTAACTTCATTTGATCTTCATACTTATTTTTTAGGGATACGAATACAAGTGTAATGAATTTATTTCCTTTTGTGAAGGTATACCGATTTTTGAACCCACCACATATTACCCTCCTATCAAACTATCATGACCTTCCTAATAAAATATGAATAAGTACTTCATCTTCGTACTTTTCAATTGCAAATGACACCAAAACTTGTTGTTTACCTTCACTTTTCCACCATTATTCAACCATTACAATTTATATAGTCTAAGGTATTTTATGAGTGGAAAACTTAATTACTCCACCATGGTAGTGCTGGCTACATTAGAACAACTCCCCCATCGATGATCATGACACACACCTTGTTATTAACATGGAATCTATTATGGAAAATATTCTCCCTTTGTTTCTTTGTTTCTTCTTCATTGACTTGTACACTCAAAGCATGCCTAGTTATAATTATCTCATCCCTAGAAACATAAGTTTGATTATCATCCCTAACACCATATGCTTGATTATCATCACTAACATCCTTAAGTGGTAATATTGATCATCTTCATTTTTTACTTTTAGTCTCCACCTTTGCATCCACACAATCATCATGATCCTCTTGTTCGAACATTGTGAAGCTATATGCCCTCAACTAAGAAAGCGAAAACATTTTTAAATCATGATTACGATTTTGAGTTTTATTTTTTACCTTTGTCCTTGTCATACAACTTATCTCTTCCCTTAGGAGGTTCAATTTTGGGTTGAGAAACAACACCATTTTTCTTCCTCCAATGTGTAAAATATCTTAACAACTCCATATAGTGTTGTAACTCCACCATATTGGTTATTTCTTGGTTTAATCCACTCAAAAATCAAGCCATGTTAGCTTTTCTATACTCATATATATTGGCCCGAATCATAGAAACTTCTATCTCCTTAAAAAGTAATCCACAATATTAGATCCTTTAGTAAGCCTTTATAATTTTTGGTATAGATTCCAATAGTAGTGGTTAGGGACAAATGTATTCCTCATGATTACCTTCATTACCTCTCAAGTTTAAATAGGTCTCTCATGGTTTCTCCTCTTATTCATCACAACCTGATCTCACTATACTATAGGATAACTAGTAAATTCAATAGTATCTATTTTTCCTTTTTACCTTTTTCTATTTGGGATAGTTATGGCACAAAACAATCAAGTCCTTTTTCCTTTCCCACTTCAAGTATGCTTTCATATCATTTTTGCCTTAGAATGAAAGTATCTTCATCTTGATACTCCCTAGGTTTCCTTCTTGTCTCCTAAGTTCTCTCCTAAAGTCTCAACAATCATGTATTTGTCATGTTTGTGCAAATATTACCATACTACCCTTTGACATGCTATCTTCATCGTCGCCAACATCACCAAATTCAAAATAAAATTTACCATCAAACTCATCTTACATGGGTGATATATCTCTTTCCTCCTATCATTACGAACTCTTTTTGGTTTTCCCTCTTGAAAATTAGCAATTATTAGCTTGGCTTTCCATCTTGTCATTGATGTTATTAATTACCAATGAGAATCTCTCTCATTGCAACTGTATAGCTTGCAACTAAAAGGATTTGTTTGGTCTTACTTATTTATCTGATGAATTTCAAAAAGAATAATGGAGAAAGAAAAAAGTTAGAAATTAGGCACACACACTCTCTTTCCTTTTTTCCATTCCATGCTTTTCTATTTTATCTTTTTATCAAACTCAATAAATCATAATCAAGGAAATAACTTGTATTATTCAAGCCCTAATCATGGATTCACCTTGAGGTTTTCAAACCAATACCAAACAACAAAATAAATTAGGAGAAAAGAAAAAGATTCAAGGAACACATAGTCAAAATTTAAGATAACATTAAGGAAAAGATAACAAATAGCAAAGAACACAACGAAAAAAGACTAAATTCAGCTAAGAATGTAAATAAATGGAAATAAGAATCAAAAGAAATGACTCAATTTGGAAAGAATTGAAAATCACAAAATTTGGTTCTAAAAATGTTAAATCTTCATGAAAAGTTTTGCGAACTAACTTGTAAATATTGTACGATATAATATGTACAAAATGTATTATATATTAGATAGAATGTATTATATTCTATACAATTTAATCATGTATATTTATTTGAAAAAAAAATGTTTGTATTATATGATAGATAATATATTATAAATATGTATATTTTAAGTAGGTATAATTATATTTATCAAAATTTGTATAAAAGTTGTTTGTATTATATATATATTCTAAAATCTATATAATTATTTTATTTTATTATTTTTTTCTTTTTCTTTTCTTTATTTTACTAACTTTGTTTTTGTTTTACTTTATTTTTTCTTTCTTCTTTTATTATTTTCTTTTGTTTGTTTCTTTGACTTAATTTTTATTTTTATTGCTTAGTATTTATTTTAATACATAGTTTTAGATTAGTTAGAAAAAGATAAAAAAATCTAAAACTATCTCCAAAATTTCAAAGTTTTTAATCACAATTTGTGATAAAATGAGGTAGTTACTTTGTTAGATCTAGGTACAACTGTGTTTTGATGCCTTAGTTATTTGACTTAAACCTAGAAATAGATTATCTAAAACTCATAATCAAGTCCCTAGTCTTAAATAAAATTTGGAAAATCGATAAGACATGACTTAAAAAGTATAGGTAGAAAAAATTGTCATACCTATAGGTTTAATTGACTCAATTATGTGAGGACATTGAGTTTACTTAAAATGAAATCCTCAAGTTACATATTACTAAAATGTTAAACTAAGCACTAGATGAGAGAAAACCCATCATTTTAGGTAATTTTCTTTTATTTATTTAATTAATTTCTTTTATTTATTCTAGTTTAATTGCATGTGAATAATTTTAGAACTATTAAAACTAAAAATATTTGTTGAGATATTAGTAGTTCACAATGATCTGTCTATGTGAACTTTAATGATAGACATGATGGTTCTACCTGCATTTTTCCATCACTACTTGCTTATTCTCAAAAAATAGGTAATTTTTCTTTTCTTTTCTCTTTATCTATAATTTACAATTGTTACATTGAGAACAATGTAAGTTCTAGGTTGGGGGTGATGAAAAGTTATCATGCTTAATTTCAAAATATTTAACTATTTTAAAAACATTTATGTTCACATTTTCATTTATATTATGTTTGATTTTATTTTCTTTGTGTGGTTTAATAATTTTTAGAATTTTAGGATTAGTTTTAAAAATGTTCTCACAAAAATTTATCATTTCTTTAAATCAAATTTAAGTAAATAGTTATGTTTTTTGCACTATTAGATTAATTTTTTAAAACATATCATGGAGTATTTGGTAATTAGTTAGTTTTTATCAAAGTTAGTATTTCTTGATAAGGTGTGGAAATTATATTAAACCCAAAATCGGTGTTTAGGAATCAAATAGTAGAGACTACCCTTGTGAGAAATATTTTAAGCCCATTATCCTTTATTTTCAGTGATAAATATTATTTTTTTCTACTCTAAACATTTTTCTTATTTTTTCAACATTATTGGATTATTTCTATAGAACTTCGCATTGATTGTCTACATTTTTATATCTTAATGAAGTGTTATATATTTATTTTTCATTTCCTTATATTCAATGATTTAAGTAGAAAATGATAGTATATGTCTTTCTTCATTCATGCATGACTTTTATTTAAAAAAAAAGATATATATCTAGTGTTACCTATACAAATACAAACAGAAAAGCCAAATATTAACCACTCGTCTTACCATATAAAAAATGTACAATCTGTATATGCGTTCACTCTAAAAAAATGGATTCTCTTATAAAAAAAGAATATAAGAGAAAGAAAAAAATAGAAAGAAAGAGAGGAAAATGAGTAGTATAATCTATATGCAATGACCCAAAAAGCCTAAACAGTTGTGAGACACGGTTTAATGCAAAAGAAAATATAGGAAGTAATTCCCTAACAAGTCATTGCATTTTCCAACATTTTCTAAAAGGAATATTACTTGATATTTTTATTTGATGAATTTGATTGATGCATGAAAGTAATGTATAATATTTTATAAATCCTTAAATTTGATTCCTTTCATGAGATCGACGTTAAAATAACATTTTGATCATTTCTTCTTTATACATATGCGAACATATTAATACATTTATATACATCAAATCTTTCGCATATAAATTAGTATGAGTCTTTGAACTCATAGGATTCAATGTTTTTGAAAGTATTGACTTGTGAGGAATAGAGTCAAAGCGAATTTGAATTCCTGACACTAAGTTTGGGTGAAATTAAATTGCTACATTCTTAATATGAAATATGAAAATGATTTTTAACTAATTATTATAATAAATCATGAATGTTTAGGAAGTTGAAATAATCTATACTTAAGATTTTAATTAAAAAATTTAAAAGAGATTATAAGTATGAGATATTTTTGTATTTCATTTCTTTATTTTATTTTAGTCTTTTTTTTACTTTATTTTAAATTTTAGTTAACTTCTTATTTTATTTGTTTTATTTTGCTTTCATTTTTGTGGGTATCATTACTAAAATACAACCGTGCAATCCATAGAAGTGATTTAAGATAGTTTAATTTTTAGTTTTTACCACTAGCAAGAAGCTGGTTGGGAGTTATGATGAGTACTTAAAAAACACTAAAATTATCATGATTTAATATACTTTAATTGATTAAATCTATTTATATTTATATAATTTTATCATATTTTATATATATTTATATTTCCTGAATCACATATATTTTTATTGTTTTTTAGGTATTTTATTCAAAAATAACTTAAAGACTTGAAGAAAAATATTGGGGGCAATACATCACAAATATGTTGAGAAAAAAATAAGGAAAAGTAAAAAAAAAGGAAAAATTGGACAAAATGTGTCAAAAATGTCGAGTCACATGCATGTGCTGCGTGCACAGCCAACAAGCGCCCCCACGTAGTTAGCACACGCCAAGCACAAGCCAGCACCAAGTCCTATGTGCACCACCACAAGCCTGCGCTTGTCCTAGGTGAGCTCGGGCACACCAACACTAGTTTGTAGCAAATCTCATCCCCTACACGCGTGCCAGCCTATCCAAATGCATCCAAAATCATTTATTGTGATATTTTCCCACTTTTTTGGCCTTTTCCTCATCTATAAAAAGATCATCTCCGCTATTGTAAAAATCACCCCTCAAATTCCTAAGAATCCCTCTTCTCTCTCTAGTTCTTAGTTTTGAAGTTCTTTTCTTTTTGCGAAGAACTAGTTATGCTTTTATAGATTTCTAATTTTTGATTTAATAAATGGAAATACAAATCCGCTTAGAGGTTTTCTAGCAACAAAATTAGCATTAAAGTTGTGTAAGAATTCTTTTGAGGTATAATTTTATAATAAATTATTTACAGTTATTTTTATTTTTTATTTTTATATGTTATATTTAATTTTTCTGTAATTAAATTTAACATAGTTGACTGTTTGTAAATATGATATAATAATAACGTTGTTATACTTGCAAAATATTAAATAAGTAAAACATTTCTATAAAATAAATTAATTTTCTTTTTATTCAATATTTTGTATTAAGAATATTAGAGAAAAATATATTATTTTTCATTACAAACTTAAATGAGAAAATTAGATCTTGAGGTTTTATTATCCGATTTGATATAGAGCAGTATTTTTTATTTGTTGGTACAATCACCTAATAGTTAGAGTGAAATTCTATTTCAAAAGTTTTTATAAGAATTATTATTCAAAAATATATTAACAACATATTTTCTTAAATAGTTTTAAATCCTCAAAGTTATTTTTCATATAGTTAAATTCTTAAGTATAATTTTGACACATTAAATAAAATCTAATTAATTGATTCCACCTAAAGCAGTGATTAGATGGTTTGTTATTTTCTTAGAAATAAAGTTAAAATTTAATACTTAATTAATTAATAAACCCCACCTAAGGATATTAGTTAATTAATATTAAGAAAAATAATTTAGGCCTTACTTAAAGACATTTTTATACCAAAAAGAGAAAATCAACAAATATCAATTTATATCTTTAATAACCTAAATAATACGAGCAAGTATAATTAATTTAATTATTATATCCATAAATACTCTACTGTTATGAATGATAAAAAATTTCATTATTTTTTATTGAATCCATATTTATGTTTATTTTTTTTATGTCATTAGATTAGGAAACAAAAATCAAAATATCATGACATGATGTTTAGGATTTAATTTCTTTTTTAAAAGTTTGAATAATAAATTAAAAACCATATATATTTTTTCCTTAGATCAACTTTAGGAATATACTTGTCATTTTGTATAAAATGCTTTGAACATTTGCAAGAGTTTTATAAATATAAAACCAAAGTATTTGCGATATTGATATTGCTAACCCGATGTCAGTCTTGTTGTTATTCATCAGTAAAGAGATATAGGAACCTTGAGACTCACCTGAAACTCACACATAACAAAAATAATAGATATAAGGAAAGAAACAATTACACATATAAGAAGCACAGCACACAATAAGCATATATTAAACAGAATAACAAGGAGTTTAATCTAAAGCAGGAAGTATGGTAGAATTGAAAAACATGCAATTATAGGACAAAAGGTTTTTCAATCACAATTAGATTCTCCTATGTGTAAGCATATTTTGATCATATAAATATTCTAATAACATTACAGGTTAACATACAAACATAACGATATAACGAGGTAAACCCACATAAAAATCTTATATATATAGTAACATACATCTTTAGGTTGATTATGGAAACTACTTGGTACCAAACAACTTACTAATAAAAATAAATAGTAAAAACTTAGTAAAAGTATAAATGTAAATACCTTTATCAATTGAGACATATACCCTAACTAGTTGCATCGGTTATCTCCATAACAACTGACGATCCTCAATGAATCTAGCTCTTTTTTGGAGCCCTACCACCACATGATGTAAAAAGTCACAAATGATCAATATAGTGAAAACCTAAGGAATAGAATATCGATGCACTTGAACCTAAAATTCAATCTAAGTCTTGGTTGTTAATTCAATTTTTAATTAACCCAACCTAACACATATTTCGCAAACACAGTTAAAAATCAATAATGACAAAAAACCCTCAAAACATTAATGATCTAGAATTAAGAAAAAATTTGAATATGAAAATTCAATTTTGAAAACCGAAAGTGTTTCCCCATGTTTTCTAACTAAGAAACCATTTTTCCAAAGAGGGAATACTTAAAGAAACTCTTTAATTGCCTAGCCTCTCACCAAACACCTTATTGACCATATTGTCGAGCCTCAAAAAACATGTTGTCCAAGGTAATAGTCTCCACCGACAATGTTAATAGCTATTATAACACTCGCCAACCACATTGGTGAACAGAATAGCAAGCGCCGAAAAAGTAATTTTTGTTTTAAAATTTTGCAAGTAATTTTCACAAATGCTAAAAAAACACAACAAATGCAAACTTATATGTATACTATATGAACCAACCCCACATGATATAGGTAAACATACAAACATACAAAGTATTTTGACTAATTGAGTCTGTGTAGTATTGAACAGTCAGTAACTGACCTTATAGATAAGAAGACACAACACTAAGTAAAATACACTAAATCAATGTTTTGCACACAACAATACCAACAAATACACAAAGGGACTTACAAGACTTACATTTTCCCCTTTAGCTTTCATGGAAAACATTGCATAACTAACAAATTCTACATCAATATATAAGACAATCAGGCAAGATGTCTAAAAATATTTAGACTTGTGAACAAACATCGACGCAGACCCCGACACCCCAAAACACACCAACTTTAAATGTACTCAAGATTGTTAGGAGTACTAATGATAATGATCAAGTGGGTGACAAGCAGTACATGTCATATGCTTTGATTGATGATGCCCGAGAAATGTACATACTGCACCTAAGGATGACACTAGAATGTGTACATAAGCTGCACCTAATGATACTGGAATGCATGCAAATGCTACACACAATGATGTTGGAATGTGCATTGATACTATACACGATAACACTAGGATGCATATAAATGCTAAACACCCTACGCCTGAAACTGCCACAAAATATGCATATATCCTAAGCTCACGATGCACAAAATGCACACAAGTAGTGTAGACAACAAATGCACATGCAGAAATTGTAAAACAATCTACATATGCACAATAACTATGGTGGTTAATAGTATACCATATCTTTTCAAAAGGTTGTTATAATGTTTGTTACATTAAAATAGGACGTGTCATTATATTTTATCATCAATTTTCAACTAAATGAAAGAGTATTATTCAACTTTCTTACTTTTTATCACTCCATGCACTTATAATTTTCACACAGAAAACAACACATACCCTGAATAAATCATGCAAACCTATGTATATTCTAAAGAAATACTATCATTTTACCCCACACAGGTACACATCAATAGACTAAACATAATCAAATGTAATAGAAACATACATAACTCCCTCTGACTTTATGCTACACTCCCCTTAAGTGAATGCAAGTCAAGTAACTATAATGTAGTGCAACCTACAATCAGCATCCCATGAATGCAACACACAAGAAATGCAATGAACAATAAATTGTACAAAAAAAATTCTCCCACTCTAGACATAAAAAGTCAAAGGAATACAATGTACAATAATCCTAACACTTATGAAAAAAAGAAGGATTAAAGTAATAAACATAAAAGAATGCAACACATGCAAACTAAAACACATCATAAACATAAACACAAAGCTAAAAATAATCAACACAATAGAGAGAGAAAAACATACCCCCTCATACCCTCAACTCTTCAAGCAACCACACAGCCTAAAGAACTCATACAATGTAATCTTAGGGTAAAATATAGACACCGATAGCCTTCCCTAAAGATTCACATATGAGAGAATCTAAAGGTTTGGTAAATAAATCAGCTAACTAAAGATCAATGTTGATATGTTGCAACAAAATAGCGATTAAATTTACTAAATCTCTAATGAAATGGTGTCGTATTGATAAGTTCTTAAAAGAACATAATATAGAACATAATATATAGTTATTTTATGCATGTTTAGTAATTATATAGATTTATATTTAGTTATTTTACTATCATTTTATGCAAAATTTCCAAATCACAAGTATATTTTGTTATTTTTCAAGTATCTTTTATATTAAAATAAATCGACTTAAATAATTATACTTGAATTACAACATGGAAGATTAAAAGAAAATATTTGTAACACATCACATATGGTTGAAATTTGAAAAAAGAAATTACATGAAAATAGGTCCCAAGTGATGTAGTTCAAAATGTGTCGTGTCATGAATTTGTTGTAAGCCACAGCACAAGGCCAAAGGAAAAGATTAAACGGGTCCTAGATATGATGCAGGCCATGGTGTAAAAATATTGTGTGCTGGAATATGAAAAGAGTGGATTGTGCTCAAACCGTATACAAGTTGTGTATGTCATGGCAAGGAAAAATTGAGTGTCAGAGTGCCAAGGTAAAAATTCTATTTTTTTTCTTTTCTCACCCTATAAATACAACTCGGTTTTCAGTTACAAAAAAAACACTAAAACTCTGTATTTGCATGGATACACTTGAAGTATAAATTTTAAATGTATTCTTCTATTTTCATATTAATTTTATGTATTGTTTTAAATGTTATTTTTATTATTTTTATCAATTATTAATTATAAACATGTCTACCTAAAAATACTATGAAATATTAGTAATATTATTATGTTTGTGAAATATTAAAGTAGGTAAACTTTTTATAAAATTCAATATTATTTTCTATTTAAGAATTTTATAAAATTGAGTTTTTCAAACACGAATCTAGATTCATTTTGAGTCACACTCTTGGAGTAAGGATTTGATTATGTGAATCTAGGTTAGAGTAACGTAGTATTTCAAAGTTTTTTATAATATTTGTTAATTATGTGAATCTAGGTTAGAGTAATGTAGTATTTCAAAGTTTTTTATAATATTTGTTATTGAAAAATATATTTATGATATATTTTTTGTAATAAATTTAAAATATGAAAGCTAAATTTTAGATTCATCGATCTACAATTTAATTTAAAAGTTTAAATATAAGTTTAACTTGTTAGACCCGCACAAAGGTGGAACTAAATGGTTTGTTAATTTCTTAAAAAAAATAATTTAATTAAATTTATTTGCTAAATCCGACTGCAAGTGATAAGTAATTTTAATTAATAAATAGTGCACCTAATTAATCTTTTATTTGTATATATAGGATAATCAACGATCTTAATTTATATATTTCATAACGTATTTATATTGAGCATGTATGATTAAATAAATAATATATCCTATAAATTTTCTATTGAGTATAAATGTTATTTGATTGAATTTATCTTTAATTTTATATCATTAGTTTACATTTCTTTAAAACCCAAATTTTATTATAAAATGTTTAGATTTAATTTTTGTTTTAGAAATTTTTTTTTGAATTATTTAAAAAATTATATGATTCTTTTTTGAACAAACTTAAGAATATAGGCGAACTATTTTCTAAATATAAGACTCGAGCTTCAATAATAAAAGGTGTCGGTCATAATGTTTTTTTTTGTGTCTATTTATGAAATGATTACTTTGAATCCATTCAAACAAAATCTTCAACTTTCTTACATAAGGAGGAGACGATGAAGATATTATATCTTTTTTTTTTTTTTTACATATTTATATTATTAGGTAAAGTTATTAACTTTTAAAAAATTTAATAACTAACAAAATAAACAAATAAATGTATATTGAATTTAGAGCATTTATAAGTATCTATTACTTGACTTTTTATTGAAATATCTAACATCAAATTCTTATTAATACTATAAATGTATTATTACTTTGTCATAATTCTACCTATAAATGTATTACTTTCGTGATAATTGTACCATAAACTGTTATAAATGATATTAAGGGTACATTTATTACTTTAACTAAACTGGAGAGAATTTATTTCATTGGAGTATGTTAAAAAATAATAATTCATGATTTTGGCGTTGTATTAGAAGTACAATAAACGGTGTAATTCATATTATGCATTTATTGGCATTTTCATGTGTAAAGTAACGAGTATTTATTAAAGCAGTGAATATATATTATTTTACTTAATATCTTATCTTTCTTTCGATTAATGGTTATTCAATATTTTACAAGCTCAAATAGTTTAAACACTTCGAGTACAAGCACAACAACCTAACAATTTATAATAACTAACTAACAAACTTAGTTACAATCAAGGTTCAAAAAATCAAAGATATCTTAAATATCTAACAATTTATAATAACTAACTAACAAACTTAGTTACAATTAAGTTTCAAAAAATCAAAGATATCTTAAATATCGTGATATTGTGATTATTTTACACATCTTAACGTCTAAATTTGATGAAAATATCTTATTTTCATATTTTAAATTTATTATAAAAAAATATATTATAAATATATTTTTTAATAATAAACTTTGTAAAAGATTTTAAATAAAAAATAATATATATTTAATTATTATTTAAAAATATTATCCTCACTAACTTTATACAAACATACCACCTACTAAACTCCGATTATCATAATCAAACAAACATAATTAATTTAATTAATTATCAATATATTAAATATAATTTTAGATCAATAAATAAAACTAAATTTGTAAATAAAATTCATTTAAAATTAATACATCAATTATAATGTTACAGATAATTCCTACAACAATCTATTATCTGAAAAATCTTTTTATTATTATCATTTATTTGTGATAACTTAATCATCATTGCCAAGAAGCAATGACATTTTTAAATTATTATTATTAAAATCTTTAAAATAAAATATTATAATGTTAATATTTAAGTTTTTATTTAAAATTTTAAAATATTTATATTATTAATTAATTTTTGATATTTGAAAATCTAAATTTTCTCTTCTTTATAAAAAATAAAATATAAAATATAAAAAACATCTAAAACTAATTTTTTTTATTTCTTTTTAAAATTTTATTTTATTTTTATTTTTGATTTCACAAAAGATAAAATCCTCCAAAGTAACGTCTCATTAAAGACAATAAAAATAGTCCTAGATAGGAGGCAATTCATTATTATTTATTTATTGTTTTAATTTATTTTAAATTTAGTATTTATTTATTTTTGTGTTTTTTTAATTTATGTGTAATTAATATAAATTTTTCTTTAAAAAAAGAGAGAAACACAAACAAAGAAAAAAGTGAAACAGAGAAGAACATACCACGGCATAAATTTATGTGTGCTATGAGATAAAGTGTTAAATATGTAATGGGCAAAAGTAAGAACGAATTGTGTCATAGAATGAAGAAAATGTGCGCTGCGGCATGCAAATAACTCTTTGTCTTTAAACCTTTTTTCTATACGAGAAACTCATCTTTTTCTCATATTTTCTCTTATTTTCTCTCAAATCTTAATTTTTTTCTCCCCCAAGCACAAATTCTCTTAAAGATTTCACCCTTGTACAAATTTCTTTCATAAATTCTTTCTAAAATAAGATTTTCTAACCTTTTTCTAACAATCTATCAAGCGAATTTTCAAAAATTTAAGTTCGTACAAGCTATCCATATTCAAATGATTATTCTTCATTTCCTTTAAATTTTCAACAACAAAAAGTATGCATTCATAATTTTTGGAATTTGTGGAGAATTTATTTATTTATTAAGAGTCCAAAACCCTATTTAGGATTAAGAAAGGGTTAGGAATTATTTGGATTAAATTGTGTTGTTGAAATTTTTGGTGAACCTCCTTTAAATATTTTGGTAAAAATTTGAAAATGACACCTAGGAAGTCTAGTAAAGGAAATGAGGTTTCAACTTTCGGAGATTTTGATAATTCAAAATTTTCAAGTTTTGATGCTAAAGACTGCTTTGAAAAATCGATAGAAGTTAACAAAGGTTTTATTCTAAAAAAGGGTATGAAATTTAACAATAGAACTAAAAGTATTATTGATGTAATCGCAATTCTAGACTAGAAAAAATTTGTAAGGTAACTAGAGGATACTGTTGAATCACTAGTTCGGGAATTTTAAGTAAATTTTCCTGATGCTATTGATGATAAAGTTTTTGTTAGGATTGTGTTAATTCCATATGAACCTAAAGATATAAATGCTTACTTTTATTTAGTACATATTAGAGAAAATGAGTATGAGCAATATCTTAAAAATATGGATTATATTGTAGTATTAGAAGCCTTAACTATACAATATGCTAAATGGAATATATCTGGTGGTAAACATAAAGGTGTTTAAGCAAAGTATTTGGACAAAATTTTAAGAGCTTAGTAATACTTTATTTGTTCAAGAATGATGCCCACCAAATAGCACAGTTGATAGAGATGGTTATTTTGATGTATGCAATCGCATCTAAGATGTCTATGGATGTTGGAGCAATAATCCAACGAATTAAGCTGTCAATAAATAGTCACCGAATGGGTTTATTTTCTGTCAACATATAACTACTTTATGTAAGAAAGCGGGGATACCCTATTCAAAGGTGAGGTTGTTATATAACCCAATGAATTATTGAATATGATTTACTTTGATGAGTTACATTTGGTATAAACATCATTCCAAGAGAAAAGAGAGTCATTCTTTCATCAAAAATGTCTATGAAAGATCAATTGCATAACTTTGGTATGAGAATAAGCTACATGGAAGAATACTAAATATGTTTACACATAGGAGGTCTTGAAGTGATTGAAATCATTTATAGCTTTTCCAATATGATTGATAGTTTCACATAATATGTGATGTTTCTTGTATTTAATGCATGTTGCTAACCTAACAGGAGGCTTTCACGCACTTTTTTAGTAGTGTATTTATTATAGATCTTTCTTTCTTATCTACTTGTTGTATTTATGATTTGTTGAATTAAGCATGTCATTTTTATTATATATTATAATGTGTTATCTTCTTAATTCATGTTATAAGGCCTTCTTGGTCAAGTTAGAATAGAGCTTTCAAAAGATTCTATAGGTTGGCATATCCACCCCTTTTATAGGTCTCAATTGTCTATTTGGTTTAAAAGTTCAATTCACCTATGTACAAGTGTTCCAACAAATAGACCTATGTTTGGCGTGATAGCGAGTCACCTTTCTTTAGCCTTAACCATTTGGTTGCTTGATTCTAAATTTTTATCTACACATACACACACCTTTTTATATCTGTTTTGTTAGTCTCCAATTGAATGGGATGTTACTTATTTGTGAGTTTATTTATCACTGAGTATTTGGGATGATTGCACCATTACTTTTTTTTGTCTTACATCTTTTTTGTTTGCACCTCTCTCTAAAATATACTCAACCGAAGGCGATAAGTGATTTTAATTAATAATAAATAGTACACCTAATTAATCTCGTATTTGTATATATAAGAGAGAATCAATAATCATAATTAATATCATTAACAACCAAATTAATATTAAGAAAACATGATTAACTGATTAATCTATCCTATAAATTCATCATCTAGTCAAATGTTATTCACCTGATATTTATTAATTTATCTTTAATTTTATGTCATTAGTTTAAATCTTTTTAGAATCCAAACTTTGTGTATAATGTTTAGGTTTACTTTTTATTTTTAAGAATTTGTTGAAGACTATATGATTCCTGCTTAAGCTGATCTTAGAAGTATGCTTATCATTTCTTACAAATTGATTAGTGCACTTGCAAACTATTTTATAAATAAAAAGCTTAAGTGTTAAGTTTTTTTTATTTAAAATATTAAAATATCTAGGTTATTAATTAATAACTTTATATATTTTAAATTTTAAATTTTCAAAAAAAAAATTAAAAAAAAACTCTTTCCTTTTATTCTTAATTTTATTTTTTATTTTTTATTTTATTATTTTATCAATTATTTTATTATTTTAAATTTTGTAAAATTTAATTTCTTTTATTTATTTACTAATTTTTTTATTTCTTTTAATTAATTTTTGTTTAGTATTTCTGTGTAATAACTTATTTTGATATAATTTATTTTTTACTAACTTGTGTAGAATGTGTGCTTATATATTAGTATTAAATTATCTGTTATCTTAATTTTGTTTTTTATTATTAACATAAAAGATAAGATATCTTTGAGAAAGAAACTCATACTTTTTATTAATATCTATTAGTTCAAAAAAATTTCAAGAAAAATGAAAATTTATTAGGAGGAAAATGAACAGCCATAAGTGCAAGTGAACATAGGTGATGTTGAATATAAATAGAAAATGATGAAGGAGTACACATTACTAATTAGTGACAATATACAAGTGGGAGAGGTTGTAAGTAATTATGAATTGAAGAATATTCATTATTCCTTGTAATCTTCATTTTACGGTATCCTTAATAAAGACCTTTTAAAATTTATTAGAGAATTTTATGCTACTATATAGACAATTCTATTGTAGAGATTGGATGAAGACCAGCTGAGAATGAAATGTTTTCCTTACACACCCAAGGATGGAGCTAAGTCTTGGTTCATGACTTTGTAATTAAATTTATTAATTACTTGGGAAGTAGTCTACAAAAATTTTATGAGTAGGTATTATTCCTATCAGAAGATTGTCTAGTTGAGAGCAAAAATAACATTTTTTTTCCAAATTGTTAGAGAACTCTTCTATGAAACTTGGACAATTTCAAACTCCTTTTCATTCAATTCACACACCATAGCTATCCATTACAAGTACAAAATGAACTCTTTTATGATGAACTAACACAATATTGTCAGTATATTGTTGATAATGCGGCATAAAGAGTTATGGGAGAAAAGACGACAGAACAAACCTTTGAGTTCTACGAGATGTTGGGTTCTAATCCCCAACAAAAAAGTGCTAGAAAAATAAGAATAGAAGTCAATAAAATTGGCTCAGGAAATAAAATGGCCTTGTAACTTGCAGAATTAACTAAGCAAGTGAAACTTTTTACTACCAATCGAATTTCAAACCAAAAGGTATATGGAGCTTGTTTTTCAATTGGACATAATTACTTTTAATTGTTCAAATGCATATGATTTTAGTGTGTGATAGCTGTATTTTATATAGTTATTTTCACCTATTTTATTAATTATAATTGCTATGCTTTCTTTATTTTTAGTTAATTTTAGTTTAATTAATTAGTATTTTCTGTTTTTTTATGTATTTTAAGAAAATTAAATAAATTGTATCGAAAACGTTCTTAATTGCAAAGTTTTGTCCAAAAATATAATTTCAAATAAAAGAGTGATTAATTGCAATTTATAAAAGATGAAAATATAATTAAAATTAAAATTAGGCTTAATTTTAATTATTAAAAGTTTAAAATTTAATTTAAATTAACAAAAGGGCTATATTGCAATTAAACAAAGTTTGAAATGTAATTTGAAATATATTTGTGGGTGAAAATGGAATTAATAAAAATTATTTATTTTGCGCAGCAGGGAAGAAGCCACGCGGTAATCTGCACGCATGGAACATGGTCGTTCGATCAAAGAAGCAAAGGCTCAGATTCGCGCGTGATGATCACACCCGACCAAAGCGAGTGGGTGCAGATCTCTGCTGTTTCACGCGGCTCGGCGCCCGAGTGGGGCCCACCTGCCGCGCAGGCCGGCGTGCAGCGTGGGACCCACGTGTCTGACGCGTCTGGCCGCTGTCCCCCACCTTCGCGCGCGCCTTTTCCAGTGCGGTTGATTCACGTGCGCCCGGTTATTCCACGAACCAGAATCTGCCACGTGTCCCACTTAATATTTCAGCATATAATCTTCCGACACGTGGCATGTTACAATGAGCGCGACCACACTGAATCAACCCCTCGTTGCAGCCGTTGGCTCCCGTGCGACAAGCAATCGTGCGCCCGTTTTCCCGCAACCAATGAAAAGCTGCCACGTGTACGCACTAATTCCTGTAGTGAATCAGACGCTAACACGTGGCATGCACTTTGATTTTAAAAAATGCATAATCGACGCCCTGTCTCACGCGTGATTAATTAATATTTTTGGTTCGAAAATTGATTCGCGTGATTTTTGTTTTTTGATACAAAATTTATACGCATTTTTATAAAAAAAAATAAAATTAAAAAATGTAATATTTCTGATATATTTTTTAGCTATAAATTGGGGATGTATTTTAGAGTTAAGAAAATTTTTTTTGGTAGAGTTTTTTTAGTTTTAGTTTTCGTAAGTTTTTATTTCTTTTGGAGTTTGTAATTTTTGTAGTATTTGTGTGTTGGCTGCAGAACACGCAGAAACCATTTTTGGCTTTTGTTGTGTTCTGCGTGTGCAAAATATTAATGAAACATTGATGTTTTAATTTTCCATCTTCTTCATCTTATTTTTCTGTATGTGTTGTAATTTTTATTTTAATTTTATGAAGTAATTTAATTTTTCTAGGGTTGCATTTGATCTAAACTTATGAAGGTTTTATTTTAATTATTTTAATAGATTTATAAGACGTTCGATTTGTTCGTTCTATTTTGTGCTTAATGCTTTTTGATTATTTACGAATTTTATCAAAACGATTTGTGGCATAAAAATAAACTTGAGAAAGGCATTTTTGTGTATATTTCTTGTAAATAGAGTGACATGTATGATGAAGGATAGGAATATACCCTAATTGTATGTGTGGCCATTTGAAAACTTAGAACTTAATGAATCTTATTAAATTTAATTCTCATAGAGATATAGTGAATTAATTTAACGAGGTGTGTTTATACGGAGCTCGGAAGAGATGTATGAATAAAAAAAGAAGTTTTCGGTTGACAAATTAAATGTACTAACAAATATAAATCAAAAGAAAATAACATGATTTGAGTGGATTAGTTTGGTGAAAAATTGCAATCCTAGAGTTCTCTTATTTTCTTTTTACCTTTTTCTCAATCAACGATTGTTTTGGATAAAATGAGAGAGATACAAATTTAGTAATAAACAAACTGCAGTAACAAATCTCCGTGGGAACGATACTTTACTTACAAATCTTTATTACTTGTGATCGTGTATGCTTGCACGATTTTATGTTCTGCAAAACAAACAACAGTGTGGATATCTTATTGGAAACCAAATATATGCAAAGGTGTCATTCTAACACCTATGATCACCCAAACCATTCTTCGAAACCAAACAATTACCATGCATGTGCCTAAAACCCATAACAAAGGCCATATGAAAACTAATCTTATCTACTAAGTCAATCTAATAAGCCAACCTTAGAAGATAATTTGAATTCCTTTATTTAAATTAGCAAAGACAACCAGTATATGAATAATTGAAGGTTCAACTTTATAGATGCTTTAGTTAAAAGTGTTGAAGTGGTAAGGTAGTTAATAAAATATTACCTAAAATTTCTAGCAAGTAATAAAGAAGATGAAATTATAATATCCCAAAGTGGAGAGATAACTACTACTAATAATGATAAACCTTCTATCGGAGAGTTAATTAACATTCCTGATGAACGAAAACCGGCATCGCCAATTCTCGCAAATACTTTGGTTTTAATATTTGTAAAACTCTCGCAAGTGCACGAATCATTTCGTAGAAAATGATAAGTATACTCCCAAGGTCGATCTAAGGAAGGAATGTATGTGGTCCTTAATTTATTATTCAAACTTTTAAAAAACGAAATTAAATCCTAAACATCCTGTCACGATAGTTTGGTTTTTGTGTTCCTAATCTAATAACATAAAATAAACATATATACAGATTAATTAAATATAATAAAAAATAAACATAGATACAAATTCAATAAATATTTACCTAAAAATAAATATAAATACAGATTCAATAAATATTCATGCAAATTTTATCATTTATATTAGTGGAGTATTTATGGATATAATAACTAAATTAATTATGCTTGCTCATATTATCTAGGTTATTAAAGATATAAATTGATATTTTATTGATTCTCTCTTTTTTGTATGAATACCACCTTTGGTGGGATTAGATATTCTTTATTTACTAAACAAATCAATTAACACCTATGGGTGGGGTTGATAACTAATTTGGTTAATTAAATTAATTCCTTTTTCTAAGAGATTGAAAATGAACCATTTAAATGCCACCTTTGGTGGGTTAGACACGATTTAAACTTTATTCAAGGTGTCCAAATTAAACCCAAGAATTTAGTTATCCGAGTACTAACTTTCAAGTTTTAAAACCACTAACTGAAAACATGTTGTCAATACATTTTCACATAATAATTCTTATAAAAACTTTTGAAATAGAGCTTCACTCTAACTACCGGCGATTGTACCAACAAATAAAAGAAACACTACTCTAAATTAGACCGGATAACTAAACCTTAAAGTCTAATCTTCGTGATTTAAGTTTGTAATGAAAAATAATATATTTCTCTAACATCCTTAATATAAAATCTTGAATAAAAATAAAATCAATTCATTTTAGAAATTTTCACCTATTTAATATTTCGCGCATAACAACGTTATTATTATATCATGATTATGACATTGCTAGCACAGCTTAAATTTAATCACAGACAAATTAAATATAACATGTAAGAATAAAGCATAAAAATAATCAGAAGAAAATAAAATCCTTACGTAACTTCGACGCTATTCCCGTTGCTAGAAAACCTCCAAGCGAATTTGCACTTCCATTTATTGAATCAAAAATCTAAATTATTACAAAAACATTACAAGTTCCTCTCAAAGAGAAGAACTCTAAAACTTAGAGAATTGAACTAAAAACTAAGAGAAAAACTAAGAAAAGCTTAGAAACTAAGAAAGAAACTAAGAAAAACTCAAAAACTAAGAAATGAGAAAGAAAGAAGAGAAGTGTGGTTTTGAGGTGTGCTTTGAAGTGAATGGAAGAGGGTATTTATAGGTGAGGATGGAGAGAAAAAATGAGTAAAAAAATGTTAAAAAAAAAATTAAAAAAACGTGTAAGTGGACATGTCGAGGTCATCAATGACGTGGCGTGATGTCATGAAATTTGCCGCACGTGAAAAATGGGTCAAACGCGTTAGTGGCGCTGGGCGGCTGCTCGGCGCAGCTACGGCCCAGCGTGAACGATGCCAGCGCGGAATGGAGATTGGCCTTGTAGCGGTAAGCCGCGCGTGATTTTCCGTCTTTGACATTTTTGACCTTTTCAAACCCATTTTGTCCAATTTTTCCATGTTTGTTGACGTTTTTCCACTTATTTATTAATTTATTTGTGATGTATTGCTTCAAGTATTCTTCTTTGAGTCTTTAAATTGCGTTTTTAAGCCAAAATACCCGAAAAACAATAAAAATACCCGTGATTCGAAAAGACAAATTTATATAAATATATGATAAAACATATAAATATATATATTTTTAATCAATTAATGTGCATAAAATCATGGTTATTTTTAGTGCTTTTCGAGCACTCATCACAACCCAACCCCAGCTTCTTGCTAGTCCCTAGCAAGAAAGCGATAAAAACTAAAAATTAAACTATCCTAAATCACTTCCGTGGATTGACACGGTTGCATTTAGCCTGTATGCAACAAGCCTTTAAACCCACTAGGTTGCCCTAGTGCACGTGTTTGAGTCTCGTGTGGGTTTTCAGGATTGATACTCACAAACATTGAACTAAATGGAAAAACAAAAGAAACAATAAAAACTAACAACTTAAAAACTAAATTTACAACAAAATCATAAATTCACACACTCTCACAAAAATGTATCATACTTTTTAATCTGCTTTAAGATCATAATTAAAATCTCAAGCATAAGTTATCTTAATCTCTTTAAACAATCATGATTTATTATAATAATTAGTCGAAAAATATTTTCATATTTCATATCAAAAATGTATCAATTTAATTTCACCCAATTTCAGTTATGAATCGACCGTCGACTCTATTCCTCACAAGTCAATACTCTCAAAACACTGAATCCTATGGGTTCAAACACTCATACTAATTTATATGCGAAAGAGTTGATGTATAGAGATGAACTAATATGTTCGCATATGTATAAAGAATAAAGGCTCAAAGTGTTATTTTAACATTGATCTCATGAAAGGAATCAAATGTATAAATTATAAAGATATCATATATAAAAATTATTTTCATGCATAAATCAAACTCATTAAGAAAGAATTTCAAGATATATGCCTTTTACAAATGAAGAAATTGCAATGACTTTTTAGGGAATTACTTCTTATATCTTTCTTTTGTAATAAGCCTTTACTCAAAACTTTGTAAATGCAAGGGTTATAGTATGTAGATGATACTATTTTTATCTCTCTTTTTTCTTTTTTTTTCAGATATTTTTCAATATGTGTATTTTTTAGAGAGTCAACCCATGTACATATTGTACATTTTTTGGATTTTGGTGAGTGGTTAATTTTGTGGCTTTTCTCTGTTTGATCTTGGTTTAGGTAACCCCAGATATGTCTTTTGTTTTTGTAGTAGTCATGCATAAATGAGATATAAGCATATACTATCAATTTCTACTCAAATCATTTAATCTAAGCAAAAATAATAATAAAAAATATATGATACTCTATTAAGATGAAAAAAATTCATACATTCAAAGCTAATACCTATGAGATCATCTAAAAATTTGAAGAAATAAAAATGTGTTTGGAGTAGAAAAAAAAATATATATTTCACTCTGAATAAAGGAAATTAGGCTCAAATTATATCTCACAAAGGTAGTCTCCACTAAAAAAAACTCATAAACACCGATTTTGGGTTTGATATAATTTCTACATCTTATCAAGAAATACTAATTATGACAAAAACTAACTAATTATCAAAAATAATTACAAAATATTTCATGATATGTTTTCAAAAATTAATCTAACAATACAAAAGACTTAACTATTTACTTAAATTTGATTTAAAGAAATAATAAATTTTTGTGAGAAAAGTTTTTTTTATTATTATTATTATTTTTTTTAATTAAGTATGGTAACTTTTCACCACCCCCAACCTAGAACTTACATTGTCCTCAATGTAACAACTGTAAATTAAAGATAAAGAGAGAAGAGAAGAAAGATTACCTATTTCCTGAGAATGTGCAAGTAGTAATGGAAAATGCAAGGTGCATCCATCATATTCATCATTAAAGTGTATACAGTATTAAATGTCAGTAAACTTCTAACATCTCAACAAATATTTTTAGTTTTAATAATTTAAAAATTATTCACATGTAATTAAAATGAAAAAACAATAAAATTAAGTAAATAAAACAAATAACAAACAAAATTTTTTTTATTTTTTATTTTTTATTTTTTTGTTTATTTTTTTGTTTATTTTTTTATTTTTTTATTTTTTTATTTATTTTTTTTATTGTTTTTTTTTACCTAAAATGATGGGTTGCCTCCCATCCAGCATAGTTTAACGTCTTAGCAAGGACGTATCTTTTGGTGCTAAGGGTTACTTTCGACCAAATGCAATCCATTTCAAGAATGTTGTTTGGTTCTTCTAAATAAGGCTTGACCGCGATGGCCGTTGACTTTGAACGCGTTTTTGTGTGTCTTGGAGTCCAATAGTTCCACTACCCATGTTCAAATACTTGAACTATTTTGAATGGTCCATCCCATTCTTGATCTCGACTTTCCTGGAAACAATCTCAAACGAGTTAAATAAAAGAACTTTCATTCCAGGGTGAAGAGTCTTAGGAACTAGCCTCTTGTCATGATAGCGCAAATAGTACGCTCCTTGTATAATTTGGCATTCTCATAGGCCGTTTCCTAATTTCTTCCAACTCATTGGAGTAATCGTTTTTCACCTGCTTTATCTAAATCCATGTTTAACTCTTTAATAATTGCCCAATAAGCTTTGTGTTCAAGTTCAACTGGAAGGTGGCATGCTTTCCCCAAAGATTAACCGGTGCGGCTCATCCCAATAGGTGTTTTGTAAAAAGCGGTCGCGGTATGCGCCGTAAGGCATCATTTAGCTTAAATGCCCAATCCTTCCTTGACGGATCTGCACGTCGTTCCAAGTATTCCCCAATTTGCCTATTGCTCACTTCCACTAAACCTAAGTTTGAGGATGATATGGAGTAGCTACTATGTGTGATGTTGTACTTGTTTAAGTACTAATCAAAGAGTTTGTTACAAAAATGGCTACCTCTATCACTTATTATAGCTCTGTGCATTCCGAACCTACCTTGAATATGAAATCTTTCAAGAATTTCACAACAACATTAGCATCATTGGTTTTGGTGGGGATAGCTTCTACCCACTTGGACACATAATCCACAAAGAACCAAAATGTATTGAAAACCATTAGATGGGGAAAAGGACCCGTGAAGTCAATCCATTACATCGAAAGAGTTAAACAACTAAATTAGATGTCAAAGGCATTTCATCTCTTTTGCTTATGTTTCTGTTCTTTGACATCTATCACATTGTGCACAAAACATATGAGCATCTTTAAAAAGAGTGGGCCAAAAAGAATCCAGATCAGTAATATCTTACGGCTGTCTTTTCACCTCGAAAATGACCCCACAACGAAGTTCATGACAAAAGTCGAATGCTCATGTTCTTCTCGTACACATCTCCTGATGACTTGATCTTGACCAATCTTGTATAAATAAGTGTCGTCTGCAATAGTCCTTAATAGTTTTAAAACCTTTTCTTGTCGATATGAAGTGTTAGGTCGCAAAACACCGATGGCAAGATAGTTTACAATATCGGCCTACAGCTGTCTTCGGACACTATGAAAAATAATTGTTCATCAAGAAAGGTTTCAATTATATCTTCATTACTCTCACCTTTAAGATAATTGAAGTTAGAAATCAACCTTGACAAATGATCAGCTACTAAGTTTTCACTTCTTTTCCTATCCTTGATTTCTAGGTCAAATTCTTGTAAGAGTAAGACTCACCTGATTAATCTTGGCTTGCCATTTGGTTTACTTAATAGGTATCTTAAAATAGCTTAATCAGAATTCACAATCACTTTAGATCCTACTAAATAAGACCTGAATTTCTTTAAAGAGAATACTATAGCCAAGAATTCCTTTTCGATGGTGGTGTAATTCATTTCGGGGCATCATTGAGTGTTTTGCTAGCATAATATATCACATGTAAATGCTTATCCACTCTATGTCCCCAGGATCTGCTCCTATTGCATAATCGTGCGTCACGCATTATCTCAAAAGGTAAAGACCGGTTTGGTGCCATTATAACGAGGAGTAGATGTTAGTTTCTCTTTCAAGGTATTAAAGGAAATAAAATGGAGTCATTTGTTGAAGTCAAATTCAAGATTCTTTGGATAGTAAGTTACATAAAGGACGACTTATTTTAGAGAAATCTTTAATAAATGCGTCTGTAAAATCTGCATGTCCCAAGAAGCTTCTTATCCCCTTCACGGACATGTAGGGAGGTAGTTTGGATATCAATTCAACTTTTGCCTTATCAACTTCAATACTTGTTTGAAATTATATGTCCCAAAAACTATCCCTTGTTGAACCATAAAATGACTTTTCTCCCAACTAAGGGTTAGATTGCATTCAATGCATCTTTCTAAAACCAAAGTCAATTTATGTAAGCAATCATCAAATGAGTTCCCAAAGACAGAGAAATCGTCCATGAAAATTTCAATGAATTTCTCCACCATGTCGAGAAAATAGATATCATGATCTCCGGAAAGTGGCGGGGGCATTGCAAACCCAAATGGCATTCATGAAAAGCAAATGTCCCAAAACGACATGTAAATGTGGTCTTTTCACGATCTTCCGGTGCTATGGGTACTTGATAATATCCAGGCAGTCCATCCAAAAACAAGTAAAATTAGGTACTTGACTAATCTTTCCAACATTTGATCAATGAATGGAAGAGGAAAAGTGATCCTTTTTAGAAGTATATAAATTTAGTTTCCTAAAATCTATACACATTCTCCATCCAAAGGATTATTCTAGTGGGCACTAATTCACTTTTATCATTTTTAACAAGCTGGTATCCCGCATTTCTTTGGTACCACATACCGGACTAACCCACTTACTATCCGCGATAGGATAGATAATCCCTCTTCTAATAATTTAAGGATTTCCTTTTTAACTACCTCTTGCATGTTTGGGTTTAGTCTTCTTTGGGCCTCTCGCAGGGTTTAGCACCATCCTCCAAGTTGATCTTGTGCATACACATTGTTGGACTAATGCCTCTTATATCTCCTATACTCCAACCTATAGATTTCTTAAAAATTTAAGCAACTTTGATGAGTTCTTTTTCTTGTGATTTGGTCAAGGTTGAAGAAATTATCACCGATATGTTTCTCCTTCTCCCAAAAACACATATTTTAAGTGCTCGGGTAAGTCTTTGAAGTTCAAGTTCGAATTGGATTGGCCTCTTTAACGGATGAAGAACTGGTAGATTTAAAAGTGTACTAGATTTTGTCATCACTTCATTATTGTCTAGTTGTTCAAGGTACCCCTTAATTTCTTCATCTAAATCTTCTTCAACCTTTTCAAGTGTAAGAACGGTTTCAAGCTTGTCTTGTCTGGTTTGGAAAAAGGTGTTTTGACAAGATTATCCAAAGGATCAACTTCGAATATTTCATCGATGGCGAAATAGAAGGGAAAGGTGAAGAATCAAAAACTTTGAAATGAACAATCTACTCTAAGGTATCGTTGTCAAATTTCCATCTTGGACATCAATAATAGTTTTAGTAGTTGCCATAAATGGTCTACCAAGCAATATTGTACGCTCTCTCATTCCAATGCCGGATTTTCTTGCATATCCGTAACCACAAAGTCAACAGGTATTATCGGTTTGTCTACTCGTACCCAAAACATCCTCAACTATTCTCCTGGATATTTAAGAGATCTATCCTAAGTTGCGGGGACATAGTTGTGGGTTTTAAATCCACAGATTGGTTTGTGAGAATATAGAGTAGGGCATCAAATTTATACTAAAGCACCTAAATCAAGCATTGCTTTAGCAACCTTCCTATCCCCCATAGTTATGTTTATAATAAAACTTCCAGGGTCTTTCAACTTAGGGGTAGTTTGTCTTCAAATGCAAGTACGCTAGAAATTTCTCGATACTACTTTACTGTTCATTCGGCCTATACCTCCTTTTCTTAGTGTTCAACTCTTTGAAAAACTTGGCATATGAGGCACATTCATGATCACTTCTAATAATGGTAAATTGATATTTACTTTAGAGAGCATATTAAAAGATCATTGAATTGCTTATCATGTTTTGGATTCTTTCAACCCAAGTGGGAAAAGGTACTTGCATTTGGTGTGGTTCGTTGTCTTTTGAATGTCGGGAGTGTCGGATGACCCCCATGAGTTTTTTGAAGGCTTGTTAAGTTTAACACTTGTTTCTCCTTTTTGATAGATTAGAATATCGCCTTTCTTGTTACATGAACTACAAGGTAGTTTAGAGATTTCGTGTTGTATTGACTACCTTACCACTTCAAGAGTTCTAACATCTTTTGCTTGTTACGTTGGTAGGCAACTTTCCAGTTCTTTCTTTTGCATTTGTTCGGCCGGTTATGACTTTAGATTCAATTCTTTTAGCACCGAAGCCTCCACGGTGTTCAACCTTTGATTAGTCATCGCTGGTTGTCACGACTAACTTGAATAAAGCATTCAAGCTATCTTCTAAGGTTGGTTTAAAAGATTGGCTTGGTGGGTAAGAGGTGGTTGTAGGTCAGGTGATTATAGGTGTTTGGATGATACTTTTGAAAATATTGGACTTCTCTATGGCATCGACACTAGAATCACAAGTATTTGAACAATTATGAGTACCATACCCAATTGAACAACACACTCCACGTACCTCTTGATTTGAAATTTGGTGAGACGTGAGGAATTTCACTTGTTTAGTCAATTCAAGAAGTTGCAAGGTTATCTCATTATCAAAGCCGACTTCATTGACCTTTTGGCTTTCCATTCTACCACCTCTTTTGTTGGGAATTAGAACCCAATAGCTCGTAGAGATTATAGGTTTCTCTGCGGTCTTTTTCTCCTACAAAGACCTCCAAGAAGATTATCAACCATGTATTGACTCGTAGTGTCAATCCATCGTAAAAAGAATTGGTTTTGTAGGTGTAGTGGAAAGCTATGATTTTGACATTGAATGAAAAGGAGTTTGAATCGTTCCCAAGCTTCATGAAAGTGGCTCTTCATTCATTTGAGAAAATGTTGCTATCTTTGTTCTTAGATCAAATCTTTTGATGGGAATAGAACACTACCCATAAAAATTTCATGATCGCACTCCCAAGTTTTAAGAGAACCTAGCGTAGAGTAATGAACCAAGTGACCAAGCTTTATCTTTGAGAGTGTAAGGAAAACACCTCATCCTAAGTTGATCTTCATTAATTGCATGTAGTGGAAAGGTTTGGACAATAGCATAGAATTCTCGAATGAAATGCAAAGGGTCTTCATTAGTGGATACCAGTAAAAGGAAGGCAACAAAGAATAATGAATCTTTTTCAATTCATAATTCCTTGCAATACCTCTTGTAATTGGATATAGGAAGTTACATTGCCAATGATTGGCATTGTATAGTCTTTCATCTTTTCCGCCTATCTTGACAAAGATCTCATGGTTGTTTGTAGTTGAAAATGATCCTCCTCCTATTGTGAATCAACATTTTGCTCTTAAAAACAATAGTAGATATCTCTAAAAAGGTGCAAGGAACCTAAATTTTTTTTCAAAATGTTTTTTTTTATTTTAATTTAAACGAAAGGACACAATTTTTAAAACAAACGAATTTATTTCATTTGAATTTTTTTTTTATTACACGCAAACTAAAACAAAGGAAAATACAATAATGGGTGACCTCCCATGTAGGACTAAAATTTATCGTCTTCTAGTAAGACGTTGCTTGGAGATTGCAGAATGAAAAACTCAATGTCTCCTCTTCATTGAATTCATTTAAGTTTCAAATTAGTCTTTGCCTTTTTGCAAATGTTCAACTAACTGTTCAACTTGAACTTCCACCTTTTTGATAGAAGCTTCCACAAAGTCCAACCGTTGATTGGTTTTAGACTGATTATCCCTACAAACTTGAATAAAAGAATTCAAGTTGTCCTCCAGGGTTGGTTTATTGGGAATGCTTCTTGGAATAGGTGGGTGGAATTGTTGGCCTGCCTGGTTTGAGCTTTGAGTGAAAGGAGGGTTGTTTTGCCTCCAAGAGAAATTTGGATGACTTCTCCACCCAGGATTATAGGTATTTGAATTGGGATCAAACCTTGGTCTCTCGTTGATATGCTCCCAACACATTAACCTGCTCGAGTCCGGTTGTATCTTGATATGGACACGTACCATGTCCCATGCGTTCTGTACAAACCATATTGTTCATTATTGGTGTTGGTTTGTGTAGCGAGAAGGGCAACTTGCTTAGTCGGTTGAACAAGTTGTTGTTGAACTTCATTACTGGAGTCGATTTCATGAACACCACTTTTCTCACTCTGGGAGCTTTTCTCATTTGAATTAAGACCCAACATCTCAAAGAGGTTATACGTTCTCGATGCGATCTTTTCTCCTATCGCTCCTCCCGCAGTGTTGTCGACAATGAACCGACATTGTTGTGTAAGTCCATCGTAAAGAATTGGTTCTGCAACCGTAGGGGAAAGCTATGATGGGGACATTGAGGAGAAACATTTTGAACCTATCGAAGCTTCGTGGAATGGTTACTCTCTTCCATCCGAGAGAAAGTAGCAATCTTTCCTCTCATTTCCGATGTTTTTGATGGGAATAGAATTTTCCCCATGAATTTATTGTAAATGTGACCCATGTCATCGGAGAACCTCAGGGGGAAGTGACATCAACCAAGCTTTGGCCTTATCCTTTAAGGTGTAGTGGAAAACATCTCATTCTAAGCGATCCTCGTTTAGAATACCGGGGGGAATGTTTGGACCGTAGCATAGAAATCTCTCATAAAGGAAAGAGAATCTTCATTAGGTAGCCCATAAAAGGAAGGAAGCATAGAAAAATGAATATTTTTAAGTGTCATAATTCCGAGTGACCTCGCTAATCGGATACGGCGTTGCGTGCCAGTAATCACCTAGGTCTTGCAAACTCCTTCATCGTGCTTTCCCAGACGTGTTGGTTTTCTTCCATTTCTTTTGGTTCTAGTAAAGGATTAAGACTTGATTCTATGTTTGGCTCAAAATCAGGTTGATGGGTAGAATCCAGTTGTTGACACTTGTTTAAATTTATGAATATTATTTACATATGGTGTAAGGGGGTTTCCAAGGATCTCCTACCACGCATAGACTATTTTTAAACGTAAATTTAAAACTCCTGTCAACAAAAATAAAAAAATTAGAGAAAATTTCCATGGCATTTAATACAAAACACTAGACAAAACTAGTTAAATTTTTTTTTTTTTTAAATTTAAAATTTTCTTTTTTTAAAATAACATAATCGATAACCAAGAAATTGTTCCTGTGAAAGAATGTTGGTCACGATGGCTCCTTAAAACCATTCTCCTAGCGAACAACATTCCCACGAAAGACTAGTGGCACAAAGGCTTCAAAGAACTAGTCTCCTAGACAGAACTCCCTTAGATTTTTAGTTTTCATGCCTTTTTTTTTACGAACGGTAATTTTATTTTACTATTCACGCTATCTTATTTATTAACTTAATTTTTTTAATTTTTTTTTTAATTTTTTTTTACGAACGGTAATTTTTTTATTCAATTTTAAATTCCTAAATTATTTTATTATTCACGGTACAATTTAAAAAAAATTTCTTCTTTTTTTTTATTTTTTTTACTATTCATTAACGGTAAAAACTTTTTACATCAAATTTCAAATTTCTAAATTATTTTACTATTTATGCTATAATTAATTTTTTATTTTTTATTTTTTTATTTTTTTATTTTTTTATTTATTTTTTTATTTTTTTATTTTTATTTCTTATGAAATTTGAAATTTGATTAAATTTTTTTTATTTTTTTTTTCATTTTTTAAAAGAAATCACAATTATTTACAACACAAAAATATTTTTAAAATTTTGATAAATAAATTAAAAACGCTATTCCTTCCCAAAGAACGGTAGCGAAAACTTGATGAACGAAAACCTAAGACGCGATTCTCGCAAATACTTTAGTTTTAATATTTGTAAAACTACCATGATCTAGTGCACCTAATCATTTGTAGAAAATGATAAGTATACTCCCAAGGTCGATCTAAGGAAGGAATGTATGTGGTCCTTAATTTATTATTCAAACTTTTAAAAAGCGAAATTAAATCCTAAACATCCCGTCACGATAGTTTGGTTTTTGTGTTCTAATCTAATAACGTAAAATAAACATATATACAGATTAATTAAATATAATAAAAAAATAAACATAGATACAAATTCAATAAATATTTACCTAAAAATAAATATAAATACAAGATTCAATAAATATTCATGCAAATTTTATCATTTATATTAGTGGAGTATTTATGGATATAATAACTAAATTAATTATGCCGCTTTCATATTATCTAGGTTATTAAAGATATAAATTGATATTTTATTGATTCTCTCTTTTTTGTATGAATACCACCTTTGGTGAGTTAGATATTCTTTGTTAACTAAACAAATCAATTAACACCTACTGGGTGGGGTTGATAACTAATTTGGTTAATTAAATTAATTCCTTTTTCTAAGAGATTGAAAATGAACCATTTAAATGCCACCTTTGGTGAGTTAGACGATTAAACTTTATTCAAGGTGTCTAAATTAAACCCAAGAATTTAGTTATCCGGTACTAACTTTCAAGTTTTAAAACCACTACTGAAAACATGTTGTCGATACATTTTCACATAATAATTCTTATAAAAACTTTTGAAATAGAGCTTCACTCTAACTACCAAGGCGATTGTACAACAAATAAAAGAGCACTACTCTAAATTAGACCGGATAACTAAAACCTTAAAGTCTAATCTTGATTTAAGTTTGTAATGAAAAATAATATATTTCTCTCTAACATCCTTAATATAAAATCTTGAATAAAAATAAAATCAATTCATTTTAGAAATTTTCACCTATTTAATATTTCGCAAGCATAACAACGTTATTATTATATCATGATTATGAGCAGTAGCAGTTAAATTTAATCACGACAAATTAAATATAACATGTAAGAATAAAGCATAAAAATAATCAGTAAAGAAAATAAAATCCTTACGTAACTTTCGACGCTATTCACAGTGCTAGAAAACCTCCAAGCGGAATTTGCGCTTCCATTTATTGAATCAAAAATCTAAATTATTACAAAACATTACAAGTTCCTCTCAAAAGAGAAGAACTCTAAAAACTTAGAGAATTGAACTAAAAACTAAGAGAAAAACTAAGAAAAGCTTAGAAACTAAGAAAGAAAACTAAGAAAACTCAAAAAGTAAGAAATGAGAGAAAGAAAGAAGAGAGAAGTGTGGTTTTGAGGTGTGCTTTGAAGTGAATGGAAGGGGGGTATTTATAGGTGAGGATGGAGAGAAAAAATGAGTAAAACAATGTTAAAAAAAATATTAAAAAATTAAAAAACGTGGAATGGAAATGCTTTGAGGTCATCAATGATGCGCATGACATCACGCCGTACGTGAAAAATGGGGTGAAAACGTGTTATAAGGCGTTAAATGTGTGGCTAGTGACAACAATGTTGAGGCTGCTGTAGCGATTTGACATTTTTGACCTTTTCGACCCATTTTGTCCAATTTTTCCATGTTTGTTGACCTTTTCCCACTTATTTATTAATATATTTGTGATGTATTGCTTCAAGTATTCTTCTTTGAGTCTTTAAATTGCATTTTTAAGCCAAAATACCTGAAAAACAATAAAAATATCCGTGATTCCGAAAAAGACAAATTTATATAAATATATGATAAAACATATAAATATATATATTTTTAATCAATTAATGTGCATAAAATCATGGTTATTTTAGTGCTTTTTGAGCACTCATCAATTCCCAAAATTCAAAAAACATTATAACTATGCCAGCAATCAATACTATTTCCAAACCAACTAAAGGAACTAAAATAAGATAAGAAATTTTTTGATCTTTTTAATATACCTTATAAAGTTAATATTAATTTAACTTATTAGAAGTAATCAAGAATATACCCACGTATGTAAAGTTCTTCAAGTAATTGAACACTAAGAAAAGGATATATGAACTTAATAAAAGAATAATGGTATCAAAAATTTCTAGTGTTATGCTTCAATACCAACTACCCCTAAAGTTGAAATATCTAGGAAGTTTTATAATAAACATCACCATAGGGGATAGAAAGGTAGCTAAAGAATGCTTGATTTAGGTGCTAGTATAAATTTGATGTCATACTCTATTTTCTTACAACTAGGTTTGGAAGATTTAAAAGCTACAACCATGTCCCTTCAGCTTGAGGATATATCTATTACATATCCGAAGGGAATGATTGAGGATGTGCTGGTATAGGTTAACAAACTTATGCTTGTTGATTTTATGGTTCTAGATATAGAGAAAAGCCCAACCTTGGACAAATAACATATACTTCTTGATAGACTATTCATAGCTACTACCAAGACTATTATTGATGTCCAAGATAGGAATTTAATAATAACAGTCTTAGGAGAGATTATTCATTTTAAAGTTTTTAACTCTTCACATTTTCCTTCTATCTCTACCATAGATTAATGTTTTAATGTTGATTCAATGGATATATGATGAGTGCTTAAAAAGCACACTAAAGTTCTCATGATTTAATTTACTTTAATTGATTAAATAGATTCATATTTGTATGATTTTATCATATTTTATATAAATTTGTCTTTTCAAAATCATATGTATTTTTATTGTTTTTAGGTATTTTAGTTCAAAAATAACTGAAAGACTCGAAGAAAATATTAGAGGCAATACATCACAAATATGTTAAGAAAAGGAATGAGGAAAAGTAAAAAATATAGAAAAATTGGACAAAATGGGTCAAAATGGTCACAAATGTCAAAAAGGTAGAATCCTCGCGCGCAACCATTCATCCGCGCCAAGTCACATGCATGCATTCCCAACACATGTTGGCACACACCTAGCAAACTCCCGACACACACCCACACGTAGCCGACACACATCCAACACGCAACCAAAATATGCCGCACTAATTTTCGCATGCATTAGCACATGCTCGTGTCATGTGCTACGCGTGCCAGTACACTTCTACGTAGTGTCCCACTTACCCCAAATGCCTGTCTGTCACAATTTTCGTGCCCCATATGCTTGCCATCCTATCCAAACGCGTCTAAAATCAATTTTTGTTAAATAAATTAATATTTTCCTTTTATGTGCTAAAAATACATTTTTAATAAAATTAAATAATTTGTATCGAAAATGTACTTAATTTATATTTTTTTGTCCAGAAATATAATTTCAAATAAAAGAGTTATTAATTGCAATTTAAGAAAGTTGAAAATATAATTTAAATTAAAATCGGGCTTAATTTCAATTATTAAAAGTTTAAAATTTAATTTAAATTACCAAAAAATGGTATTGCAATTAAACAAAGTTGAAAATGTAAATTGAAATATATTTGTGGGTCAAAATATAATTAATAAAACTTTAAATTCTGCGCAGGAGAGAAGAAGGCCACGCGCCCTATTCCAAACGCGAAACGTGGATCATCCGATCAAAGGATCAACGGATCAGATTCGCGCGTGTTCATCAAGCCCGACCAAGGAGAGTGGGTACGGAGATCTTCCTTCGCGCGGCTCGGCGTGCCAGTGGGCCCTACCTGTCGCGCAGGCCGGCGTCAAAGTGGGACCCACATGTCGGTTGCGTAGATTTCCCCGAGGCGCATCGCTGACCGTTGATCTCTTGAACGGTCCAGATTGAAGCGCGTGGAACCAAGCTGTCGCGCACTGAACTGTTCGTGTAACAATCGTGTGTGACGCGGGTTATGGAAGCAGCGTGCATCAAAGTTATGTAAGGATTCTTTTGAGGTATAATTTTAAAATGATTTTTTTACCATTATTTTTTATATTTTATTCTTATATGTTATGTTTAATTTGTTTATGATTAGATTTAACATGATTGGTTGTTTGTAAATATGATATAATAATAACGTTGTTATATTTTCAAAATATTAAATAGGTTAAACATTTCTATAAAATAAATTGATTTTATTTTTATTCAACATTATATATTAAGGATGTTAGAGAGAAATATATTATTTTTCATTACAAACTTAAATTTAAAAATTAGATTTTAAGGTCTAATTATCCTATTTGATTTAGAGTAGTGTTCTTTTATTTGTTGGTACAATCACCTCGTAGTTAGAATGAAGCTTTATTTCAAAAAACATTTATAAGAACCATAACTGAAAATGTATTGATGACGTATTTTCAGTAATGGTTTTAAGACTTGAAAGTTAGTACTTGGATAATTAAATTCTTAGGTTTAATTTGGACAACTTGAATAAAGTCTAATTAATTGACTCCATCTAAAGTTGTGATTAGATGGTTTGCTATTTTCTTAGAAATAAAGCTAAAATTTAATACTTAATTAATTAATAGGCTCCGCTTAAGGATATTAGCTAATTGATATTACACAAAATAATTTGGACCCCACCTAAGGACACTTTCATACCAAAAAGAGAAGATCAACAAATATCAATTTATATCTTTAATAATCTAAATAATATGAATAAGCATAATTAACTTATTTATTATATCAATAAATACTCCATTGTTATGAATGATAAAAAAATACATTATTATTTATTGAATCATATCTATATTTATTTTTATTATGTCATTAGATTAGAACACAAAAACCAAAATACCATAACACGATGTTTAGGATTTAATTTTGTTTTTAAAATTTTGAATAATAAATTAAAAATCACATATATTCCTTCCTTAGATCGACATTGTAAGTATACTTATCATTTGCAATAAAATGATTTGTACACTTGCGAGAGTTTTACAAATATAAAACCAAAGAATATCTACATGATTGGCATTGTATGCCGGTCTTATGCTCATCAAGTTTTTGGCGCTGTTGTTAAGGAAGCAACAATGTTTGTAAATTATTTATCAAATTTTTGAAAACTTTTTACACTGTAAATAATTGTTATTTTTTATTTATTTTGAGTTAAAAAAATCAAAAAAATTTTAAAAAATTTTAAAAATATTTTAAAAAAATTTAAAAATATATATTTAAATAATGAGCTCTTAAAAATAAATTAATTAATTAACTTAGATTTTCAATAAAATAAAAAATAAAAAAATTTACAAATAAACTTTTATGCTTTTAATTTTCTTTTAATTTTAAATTTATTTTTAAAAAAATTAAAAAAATTAGAAAAGAAATAATTAATGTTTTAACTTTCACTCTTAATTTTAATTTTAATGTAAAAAAAACTTACTTTATTAACTTAATTAATTTATATTTTCACTTAACTTAATTTATTAAATTAATTAACTTAAATTTTCACTTAACATAATTTATTAACATAGATTTTTACTTAATCTAATTTATTAACTTAGTTAACTTAGATTTTCACTTTACTTAATATATTAACTTAATTAACTTTAAATTTTACAAGCATTAAAAGTAAAGATCTGAGGGAGTTTTGTCTAGGAGACTAGTTCTTTGATGCCTTTGTGCCACTAGTTTTTCATGAGAACGTTGCTTTGTCTAGAATGATGGTTTTTAAGGAGGCCTTACCTCACCATTGTTTCTAGGGAGCACTCTTGTTAATACTGATTATATTATTTAACTTAGAGATTATAATAAAATAAAATAAAAAATATATATAAAAAAATAAAGAATTGTTGAATCTATCTCCAAAATTTCAAAGTTTTTAATAATAATATGTGATAAAATGAGGTAGTTACTTTGTTAGATCTAGGTATAATTTTGTTTTGATGCCTTAGCTATTTGACTTGCACTTAGAAGTGGATTATCTAAAATTCACAATCATATCCCTAGTTTTACGTAAACAAAATTTTAAAAATCCATAAGGCTTTACTTTAAAAATGATAAAAACCCACAATCCAGTTCCTGTGGTACCAAAGAAATCTGGGATAATAGTTTTGAAAAATGATAAAAATGAATTATGTCCACTAGAACAATCACTAAATGGAGAATGTGTATAAATTTTAGGAAAATAAATTTATGCACTAAAAAATATCACTTTCATCTTCCATTCATTGATCAAATGTTAGAAAGATTAGTTGGGCATGGATTTTACTATTTTTTAGATGTAATTTTAGGATATTATCAGGTGCCCATTGCACTAGAAGATTAGGAGAAGACCACATTCACATACTCTTTTGAGACATTTGCTTTAAAAAGGATATCATTTGGGTTATTTGATGCCCCTATAATATTAGGTACAGTAGGGGATTGTATTAGGACATTTAATTTTTAACAAATGAATTGAAGTTGACAAGGTAAAAATTGAATTAATTATAAAATTATAACCCCTACATCTTAAAGGGTATTAGAGGCTTCTTAGGACATGTAGGTTTTTATAGGTGGTTCATTAAAGATTTTTCTAAAATAAGTTGTCCTTTATGCAATTTTCTATCAAAAAATGTTTATTTTGATTTTAATGATGAATGTCTTGTCTCCTTTAATACTTTGAAAGATAAATTAACATTTGTCCCTATAATTTTGACACCTAATTGGTCTCTCCCTTTTGAAATTATGTGTGATACTTTTGATTTTGCAATTTGAGCAATTTTGAGGCAAAGAGTGGACAAGCGTTTTCATGTTATTCAATACCATCCAAAACACCCAATTTTGTCCAAATAAATTATTCCACCACTAAGAAAGAATTCTTGGTTGTTGTGCTTTATTTAGATAAATTTAGGTCTTAATTAGTAGGTTCTAAAGTAATTGTACATTCTGATTATATTGTTCCAAAATATCTATTAGGTAAACCTCATGCTAAACCAAGATTAATCAAATGGGTTTTATTCTTACAATAATTTGACCTAGAGATCAAAGATAAAAAAGGAAGTGAAAATTTAGTAGTTGATCATCTATCTAGGTTAATTTCAAAATTCTATCTAGGTTCATTTTTAAATTCAATTCTCTTGAAGGTGAAAGTAAAGAAGAAATTCTTGAAACCTTTCCTAATAAATAATTATTTTCAATAGGTCCAAATCCACAGTATACTAACATAATAAATTATCTTGTTATTGGTATTTTGAGACCTAACATTTCTTTTCAAGAAAAGAAAAGTTGCTAATTCTTATAGGCAATAATTTTGGGATGACCCTTATCTATTCAAGATTGGTTAAGATCAAATCATCCAAAGGTGTGGACTGTAGAGGAACATAAGAGTATTTTGGCATTTTGTCACGAGCTTCACTATGGGGGCCATTTTAGAGGTAACAAAATGGCCCTTAAGATAATACAATCTGGATTATATTGGCTAATTCTTTTTTGAGATGCTCATATATTTTGTGTACATTGTGATAGATTTTAGAGGATAGGAAATATAGGGAAATGAGATGAAATTTCTTTGACATCTAATTTAGTTATTGAACTTTTTAGAGATTAAATTGATGAGTCCTTCTCCCCTATCTTTTGGCTATGAATATATGTTGTTTGTTGTTGATTATGTATCCAAGCTGGTAGAAGCAATACCTATTAAAACTGCTAATGTTGTTCTAAATTTTTTGAAGGATTCTATATTTAGAAGGCTCGGGATGCCTAGAATAATAATAAGTGATGGAGGTAGCCATTTTTGCAACAAACCTTTTGATGGAGTATTAAAAAAGTATAATATCACACACAGAGTGTTTACTCGATACCATCCATAAACTTCTAATCAACTAGAAGTGAGTAATATGCAAATCAAAGGGGCTCTGGAGTGCACTGTGCACCTTTTAACGAAAGACCAGGAAATCAAGTTGAATAATGCCTTATGGACTTACTATATAGCATACAAAACACCTATTAGGATAAGTCCTTACCAGTTAAGTTTTGGGAAAGCATGCCACTTACACTTTGAACTCAAACATAAGGTTTATTGGATAATTAAAGAACTAAATATGGATGTAGACAAAGAAGAAGAGAAGCAGTTACTCCAATTCAGTGAGCTTGAAGAGATTGGGAACAAAGCCTATGAAAATGAAAAGTTGAACAAAAAGCATACTAAGTACTCTCATGATAAAAGTCTAATTCGTAAATCTTTTCTTCTTGGAATGAAAGTTCTTTTATTTAGCTCTCGTTTGAGATTATTTCTAAGAAAATTGCAATCAAAGTGGAGTGGGCCGTTCATAATTACTCAAGTGTTTCTACATGGAGCAGTGGAGTTGACAGATCCTAAGACTAAAGGGATGTTCAAGGTAAGTAATCATCGTGTGAAGCCTTTAGAAATTGACTACATATTGATATGTAATCCCTAGCACCATGAAAATGATACATCTTGTTGAGACGTTAAACTAAGCGTTGGATGATAGGTAACCCATCATTATAGGTAATATTATTTTATTTATTTTAATTTGATTTCTTTTGTTTAATGTTAATTATTTTATTTTATTTTATTTCCTAACTTGTGAAAAATGTTTTGAATTGTTTAATTTTGTAACTGTTTGTTGAAATTTGTGAAAAATACACAACAATCTATCCATGTATATTTAAATGTTCAAAATTATAGATGTATTTACAATTTTACATCAATACTTCAGCGTGTTCAAAAAATGGATAATTTTTCTATTCATTACTCTTTATATTTTATTTACAACGAGAACAATGTATGTTCTAGGTTAGTGTAGGAAAAAATTACATCTTTATAAAATTGAGCTAATTTAATTTTTTTTATTAATTATAAGTTTATATTTTTACATTTTATTTATTTTTATTGGTTTCAAAAATTTTAGTTTTATTTTAAGTTTTTTCTTGCAAAATTATCACATCTTTTATTTAATTTTAAGTAAATGATCAAGTTTTTGCATTGATAGATTAATTTATTGAATATATCATAAAGTAATATGATAACTAGTTAGTTTTTGTCATAATTTATATTTCATGATAAAATATTAAAATTGCAATAAACCTAAAATTGATGTTTAGGAATCAAATAGTGGAGACTACTTTGTGAGAATATTTTGAGTCATTATCTTTTTATTCTAAGTGATAATATTTTTCTATTCTTTTAAACACTCTTCTTATCAATTTCAAATTGTTAAATGTTCTTTAGAGGTTTTGCATTAAATATTAAGATTTTTACATTTAATAAAGTATTATATATTTATTTTTATTGCTTAAAATTAATAATTGAAGTAAATATTAAAAGTATATGCCCTCCTTCATTCATGTATGACTTCTAAGAAAAAAGATATATATGAGATTACCTAAGCTAATATTAAAGATAGAAGTTTGTTTATTTAGTTATACATCTAATTCATTAACTAGTGGAAGTAGAGTAAATTAAAATTTTGTAAGTGGCCAAAGAACAAATCACATGTACGTAATGTAATGCAAAAATAAAAAGATCAACACACAAGATTTTTAGGTGGAAATAACCTAGGTCACACCAATGACCTAAGAGAAAAACCATTGATCCACCGGACCACCTAACTATCCAACATGAAAAATAAGTATCAACTTACAAGGCCAAGACTCAAACTATCTGTCCAGGTAACGCCCCCAAGTAATACTTACAAGCCTTTGATTTCATCATAGTCTTTATAAGAAAGGCATTCGGATTTGGACTAGCGTTCCGACAAATTCGAGTCTCAAGATCTAATCAAACCTACGTCGTTGTCACCTAAAAAGTTAGCACATAAACACAAATGTATGTGTCCTAGAGTAGATTTAATAATGAGCAACCCTAACTAGTTTATTTGAATAATATATCAGATAAATTAAAAACAACTAGCAATTTTAGAACAATCAGTTTAAACATAAGTTCAATAAAGACAGCTTCTTTAAAGTTCAATAATCAAACCAAATAATTATGATATAACACACACAATTATTTGATCAAATAATTTAAGAACAAAAATAAAGAAGAAGCTATAAGAATATTTGATTTAAATATCATAAACCAATTAGGTTATTAATCAATCAAATACAACCACCAATTTTTGATGGATTAAGTAAATAAAGAAGCTTAAAGAATTATGATCTTATATTTACAAAACAAGAGAGAATAATAGATGAAGATAATAAGCACAATACTTCTGGTGTAGCTAGTTTCAAATGTATGCTCAACTTTGTATTTATAAAATATTTTGAATTACATTAAGTTAAAAGTAAAATTACCATGTTATTCATAAAATTAATTAAAACATATTTAAGAAACAAGAATAATATAGTAAAAAGTCAATTCAAATCATAATAGATTCAAAAATTAGATAACTGACTATTCAATCGATCTAACCAATTGCTTGATCGATCGAGTATATAGGTTAATCAATCAAAGGTTGTCTCGATCAATCTAGTTAATATTTAATTAATTATTCAAAAAGTGGATTGATATAGTGATTTAAATCGATTGATCTAATCCTCGATCGATCTAGTAATAAATTAAAATAAATTTAATCACGTATTATTGCTCGATCGATTGATCTAGTCACTATTCGATCGATCGAGTAGCCTATTTTCACATTGTTCTTGTGGTTTCTAATATGTTATCTAATGTGTACATGAATAGAAATATTTTCTTCGATTTGAAAATATTCTTCCAAAAAACACCTAGAAATTAAAATTATAATTATATATTTTGTTTACGAATATCATCAACAATAACATAAACCTTACAATGTATTCTTTTAGCATATTCATGTGACAAAACCTCTTTCTTACTGCATAACGCTCATAAGAAAATAAAATTTTACATGGTAGTACTATCCTATAATCCGGTGAACCATTCTTACTTGAATTTTGAAAGCTCATGTTTACACTTAAAAACAAAAACAAAAACAAAAACAAAAACAAAAACAACTTGTCCAAAAGACTCGTTGTTCATTAGTTTGGTATATATAACAATAGGAAAGCGAAGAATATTCAAAATAAAATTAAACAAATATATTAATTAAAAACAACTCCCATATGTCAAATGTCAAAAAAAAAAAATTCAAAATTATACATCTCTCTTTAAATTAATTATCTATTATTTTCAATTATCTATTTCACTTTTTAGCCTTATTTTTTTTAATTGGAATATACCAAATTTTAACTCCCTCTTTTTGTCATACGAATATGACAAAATAAAATGTTGAAATAAACATTCACACGAGACTAGTATATTGATTAATAATAGTAAAGTATATCCCAATCAAAATCAAATATATTATAAAATAGCATAAAAAATTAAACAAATTAATCATCAAATCATAAGAGAAAAAAACTATACAAACAAAATAATTAAAATAAATCACTATCCTATCGAAGGAAGCACGAGGTGTGTATAGATGACACATATCTTGGAAAGTATTTCTTCTTGGGACAGACTTGCAACATAAAATAGATCATTAAAATGGATGTGTTGATTCATCAAGATAGATAGAGCATAACAAGATAGATACATTAGAGTTAAGTGTAACGGGAGTTTCTTGGTTACGTGTGAAGGTTCATTCACACGAATAAACTTCTTAGGTACATTTTCGATGAATATATTTTATATGATTTCTTATTTGTATTAGAGTTATGTAATATTTTATCTCGTAAAATTAAAAGGAGAGATTATAAATCATGTTATTATATCATTAGAATTTTTACTTGTAAAATAAGATTTCTATAATTAGACATCTCATCATCTTTCACTTTAGCTGTTTTACCCCCAAAAAAAAAAAGTTTGCAAAATTTTCTAGCTTCTTACAACTCTTGCAACTTCGAAAAACATTAAGAACCCAAAGTTTATCGAAATTAAAAATAAAATGGCAACTATAACAAAAAGAATTAAAAGAAAAGAGCCAGAACCTTCTCTGTAAGAGGAATTTTCTCTCTTTTTTTAATTAAATCCTACTCAAATTAAAACCAAATATTCCAAATTATTAATAAAGTTTTAAAAATCTTATGATAGTGAGCTCTTTTATTTTCTCTTGCAGAATATATTTTTCATCATTGTTATCTATATCAATAAGTTTAATCACTTTTGATCTTGTGTAACCTATTAAAAATGAAGTCTAAAAGAGCCTGAATCTTCGATATCAATTAGAATATAATTTTAAGAGAAAATGATATTGGATTTAAGAGAGAATAAAAAGTCGGGGCTGTGGGGCGGTGTTATTTTTTTTTAATGTTTTGCTTTTATTTATTTTTAAATATATTAGTTAAAATATTAAATTCTAATTATATCATTTTAATTATCTCTAAATATTATGAATATGATTAAAAATAATAAATTTTTGGTATTTTGCCCTTAAATGATCTACCTGATAGTTACCGTTTGTAAAGAAGGTATACTAAAGTGAACTTATTAATAAATTAAAGTATTAATAGGATGTTATCCTTACGAAGCCACTGGATAAGAAACAACGAATGAAGTGAGGCTCACTAGCCTTAGAAGGCAAAAGGAGGTAAGGACCCAAATGGCATTGTCAACAAATAATTATGCCAAATTGCTTCTCCCTCGTCTTGCATTTGACATTCCAACTCACCAGCGTCGTGGTGCTGGCTCTGGGTTACAGTTGTGTGCACCCCCTTCAACTTTTATGCAATGTCATTTATTGGCGTCTGGAGTTTCTACTCCATGTGTTGTTAGAAGTCGAAAAGTTATAGCTCAGGCCAATCCAGAGAAGCACGAAGAACCCACTACCCAACATAAAGCAGAGGTACAGGAAGAGGAATTTAAAGTACTTACAGCCTTAAGAACTGATTACAACGATATAGTCATTGTGGATACTTCGGATTCCGTAGCGCTTCTTCTTGACTCTTCTTGTATGTCCGTCTACCACTTATGTTTATTAATTTTAATTTTAATTATATGTTTTGATAAAAGCTGTTGCCTTTGATCCAGATAATGTTCATAGCATTCTTTACAAGCATCAGAATTGGACTGGTTCTTATTGGGTATGACACAAATACATTGGCTTTCACTTTTTTTGGCCTATCCAATTTTAATGCATATGGATTTGGCCAGCTAATATTCTAGTGGATTGTTTCTATGTAGTCGCGTGATTGTTGAATTTACACCAAATGTTGCTTTTATTATTAACGTATCAGTGTCTGGAAAATTAAATTAATGGTTAATTTTCTGCTTCTTATTTGCTACCATTTGGTCTTTATGTGAATATAAACTAATTCTCAGTTTGATAAATTTTGTGGGGTTATACAGGATGAGTTTGCTAGCTTGCCAGCCATTGTTCCCGAGGGTCCCATTGCCATATTGGGTTTGGTAATTTACTCGAATTTCTGGTTCTACTCACAACTTATTTTGATTCCCTAAAATTATAGCTTCGGCGTTATTCTATTTTATATTTTTACATGTTATCAAAAATGAAGGTCTATCATCAAACTCCAATAACTTTAATTATTGAATTTCAAGTGTTCAGCCTACATTTATATTTGTGGGGAGTGATAAATGTATAAAAATATAATGATTGGTGACCAACACACTTTATAGGGTTGATTCAAATTATGGCTTCAATTAATTTCTGAATGTATGTAACTTGTGATTTCAGGAGTTAACCTTCTGAATGTTTCAGGGTGCTGGAACTGCAGCTCATCTGATGCTTGAGTTGTGGCCTGCATTGCAGCTTGAAGGATGGGAGATTGACAAAATAGTAAGGACATAAATACCTTTCTGCTGTGTAAGGATTTTCTTGGACTCTGCATATTAGTAATGTGCAATTTCAATTAGGATTTTCAAGATGCTACATGTTGCATGAGCAAGGAGCATATTTACATTGTATTGTTACCCCGTTAGTCATTGCAATGTGTTTTCCGAGCTGTATTTATCTAAGAAAATCCTTAATCATGCTCATGTGGAATATTGAATGTGAAATTTGAAAGGCTTGGGGATGTACTGAAAATAGATGACTTGTAATTATTAATACTGAAATCCTTCTCTCTGTAAGTTGCTTTTTACTCCCTCGATTGTGTAACTGAGGCTTGTGTTGTTTGTACCTTGCTGTCGAATTCTTAATCGTGAAATATGAAGATGACTGGTAGTTAATATAAATATCATTCCTTAAAATCATTTTCTACTTACATTCTTGAAGTGGTTGTATTTTTCGTTGAGTATGGGCTCTCACACATTAAAACCCATATGCCCCGATGATTGTTGTTCCTTTGGTGAATGTTCACTTACTGGATATTTTTGATATTTTAGTTGATTGATAAAGCAAGAGAATATTTTAGACTGTCTGATCTAGAGAAGCGTACTAAAGATGGTGGCATACTTAATGTTCATGTTGGGGATGCCCTTTCCCCCTTGGTTAATATTTCTGGAGGATATGCTGGTGAGTTCCTTGTTTACATTATCTTCATGCTACCAAATTAACCTCTTTATATGGACATTCGTTTCCTATACGAGTAAACGAGTTGATTTTCTGGGTTCCAATTGTTTGTAGTTTTAGTATTGGAGTGGGACTCAATTTCAGAATGATATCTATAAAAAAAATCCTTCTATTATCTTCTTTTTTATTTTGCTAACTTTGCTTTCAGTGAATACCAGGCATTGTTGTTGACTTGTTTTCGGGTGGCACTGTTTTGCCGCGACTGCAGGAGGTATATATTATGCTCCATTATAAGTGGACTTAGCTTTTGTCATTTGTGTCATCTTGCATGATGCTTGATAATTACCTCTAAATTCTGATGTTTTGAATAACAAGATTTCTGAAGTCCTCTTGTTCTAGCAGGAAGCACATTTTCTGGTCTTGTAAAGTTACATTTTAAAACTAAGTTACGATGGAAAAGCTTCATTATTTCCTTATTTGAACGATGATTGACTGGTGGCTGAGATGATTTTTGGGAGAAGTTGCAGACACTGGTTTTCGCATTAGGATAGAAACATAGTTGGAATCTAGGTAGAATGATGAACATTTCTTATCATCTGAGAGTTTTGGGACAAATGAAAAAAAAGCTGAATTTCTGAAATTTTTTCCTGTACATGATTAAGATTATAATTAGACATTGTAGCTTTTAATTTTTAAGATTGTTAGTTGAGGTTTGATTCCAAGAACCACTGCATGTTGTAATCTATGCAACTATTAGGCCATGGAAAAGGTTGACAGAGATTTGACTGGAGGTTTCACACCGCTGGCCCAGAAATAGGAGTATATGACTATAGGAGTGCAAAGGGTTTTGCAATGGCTATAAAACTAGGAAAATACTTTTTATCACAACATGAAGCATGCATCAGTTCACATGTTATAATATAATTGACCTTCTGTTAATAAGTATTCCCATAATTACTTGAACATTTAAATTTTTCAATTTAATATTCAATTCAACACCAACAAGTCATTTGATGCATACAACAACCTGATGTATATAACATTACCCATAAAACAATCAATCAGATACAAGGTTAATAAGTTGGGTTCCTCATACACATTGATTTTGGATCTTTATGTTTGATTTCCCATAGATTTTTTGTTGTTATTATGGGACAGGTAATTATAAGAGCCCATATCCATTTTTCTCTCATGTTTACATTCAGTTTTGTTCCTATCTGTTTGCATTTGTCAGGTTACAACCTGGCTGGAATTATCTAATCTTTTGATGCCAAATGGTCGACTCATGGTGAATTGTGGTGGCATCAGTGAAGAACCTTACGTAATAAATGGGACAGTTGATCCTCAAAATTCATCAAAAGATGGAACTTGGGCACAAAATTCTACTCTCAAGGCATTGTCAAAAGCATTCGCTGGACAAGTAGGGGAAGTTGATAGTGAAATTATAAATGTGTTTTATTTTCGTTCTTGCAGTGACTGTTTATTTTCTTTTTACGTGATGTTTGTGCTTTTAAAGATCTCCCTGCAAAAATTTGATTCTAATAGTAAGCATTAATCTGAAACTACAAAATGCTCACTACATATTGAAAGAAATATAGAAGAATGGATTACAATTTTAGCTCTTTTGCAGATTTCTTTTTCAAATGTTATTTAGGAATGTATTCTTTTAGCAACTTCCCTTAATTTACATTGAAAAACCATGTTCTTATTTTTTTATTTATTTGTCACATAATTTCGCTTGCCAGCTAACTTGTCCTATTCATAAAAAATAGGGTGAGGGGCGTTAACAGTTACATAACTTTTGGCAAATGAGCACGGTAGTCCATATCTTTTAACTGGTATGCTTTTTTTGTTTTGTTTTTGATAGCAAGCTTTATATTATATTAAACAAAGTAATAATTACAAAGATACAAAGGGCATCAGTAATCCATTTAGAAAAGAAGCATCAAGCTGTACCAATAATGCCAGGTCCATAATGACTTTTCAACATCTAACTAGGATATACAAGCTTTAGTCCAATACCTTTGTATATATTTTGCATCCAAGTGTACCTTTTTACAAAGATATGGATTAAAGTGCACCAATTAAATGGTATGGAACTAAAGCGTTCTTAAAGCTATAGGAATGTTGGTGACCTTACCTTATATTAATACAATATCTTGATGATAGAGTTAATTTACGTGGGATATATTTTATGCTGTTTGTCAAAAATTATCAAGAGAACGGATTATGACTCGAAATATTTGTGTGTTCATGCTTAGATATATTGCAGATTCATAGTTTCATTACAGTTGTATGTATAAAAGATTTCTACATTCCTCTTAAGAAGGACTATCTTGCTCATATAACTCATTTAGTTCATTAAACTAAATTGCAGTGTACTCTTCTAAATGTAAGAATTAAACTTTTTTGCATCGATGCATGCCAGTGTTTGATGGGGGGGGGGAGAAAGACCACGTTTACCTGGATTTATAATGATGCCAACTGATTTTAACCGTACTTTTACTTTAATGATGCCTGATGTTTGAAGTAGTGAATCTTAAGAATGACAGGATAATACCTATCTCACTATCTTTCGACTTGCATTAAGTTATTGATGTAGGTTGTTGTGGCCATTTTTTTAAATGTTAGTTTAGATAATAGCTCATTTTTTGGACTTTGATTTTGTCCTACGCAGATAAGCTGGAAGAGAATGCCAGAAGCCCATGGTCAAAATTATCTTGCACTGACAGGACCTTTGCCTGATATGGACTCATGGTCGGCTAAGGTATTGGGACCTTTGAGTGCCAGCGTGCAACAATGGATGCCACTAACCACATAGTCCTTTCCTTGCTAAGAGCTAGTCCAAGACCAGACCGTACTCAGCTTACGTGTATAAGTTGAGTGCACCTAATGCTAGGGGGCTAGGTCTACCCTTGAGCCATACTTGTGATTTAATGCACACCATAACATTAGTACTTAGTCATTGAAATTCGGCTATGTGGGTCAACTTTGTTGTATAAATAGATAAACAATAGGATTTTAGAGGGACTTCTGGATCATCATATGTTGTAATCCTTTTTATAGGATTTTTTTAAATAATATCCAATTAAATTGAGTCAAAATATTTGTATTTGTAATATTTTTATGATATATTATAATACTCGTGCCAGTATGCTTACCCCCTCCTGTTAGGGGTTTAGTGTTGCCTTTGTGCGATTGCTTTTATGTGCCTAGTGCGCATGGTCCCAAAGCTTAAAAGATGTTTGATGGAATGCCCATTTGAAATCAGCACAACAAGGGTAAAGAGACAATTTAGAGGTCTAACTATGCTCTAGTTAGACGGTGGCCTTTCAATTTCTTGTATTGTGCTATCAGGTGTTCGTAAAAAGTACCAAGACATTTTAGACCTATGACGTTTGCTCTAAACTTGCACTTTGAAATAACATTGTTGTTTGTTGTACTACGTCAAACTATGAGCTATTTCTATCAAATGAGCTAGACAATGCTATTTGAGCTTCCTTTTTTTTGGGTTCCATTCTTTATATAGATGATTTGTTTGAAATTTTTGTGTTTATATTTTTGTTGAAGTGCATGTTGCTTTTAAAGTTAGAAAATGGTTAATGTAATGTATTATTGTTTCCTATTTTGGATTTGAAATGAAATAAATAAACATTCACTAAGATTAAAATTATCCGATTTTTTTTTTAAAATATGTATTTATTAATTTTAAAAAAATAAATTTTATTATTTTAATTAATAATTATCTGTTATAAATAAATAAATGGTATTGATTTTTTCATATAACATGTGACAAGTGGCAGCAAGATATAGACTTGATTTAGTTAGCATACATATAAATAAACCTTCAAACCGGTCGCTACAGATATGAGATCTCATGAAATCGAAAGGAGTACAATACTTTTCTTTTTCGGAGAAAAAAAAAATTTTAAAAATTCTTTTTATTCTCAACAAAATTAAGGATCACATCCACATTGATGAGGTACTCTGAACTTGTAAGTATTGATATATAGTCCAAATATCCTGTAATCATGATTAGAGTTTGCACATATGAAGTTGTATAGAATATCTCTCTTTTGGGTGAAAGTTGCTGTATCATTTCAATTATGATTTTGTTGTGGTTCTTTTAGTGTTCTTAAGAGCCTTCCTGTTAACCTTTACTCTTTGGTCTCTTTAAGGTACTGTGAACACATAATCCCATGGTTTTTTCCTCATAGAAAATAAAATATAATAAATAATACTAGATTTTATGGTTATATTAACTATCATAGAGTAGAGGTAAACAACTATAATACACTTACTAATTATATATATAGTTTTTTTTATTTGATAAGGTATATGTAAATGAAGAAAATATATTTACAAAAATCTTTTTATTAGTAAAAACACTATTAGAATAATTTTTTTTATAAATAAAAAGATCGATGATTACGTTTTTAAAGTTAAAGGAATAAACAATATTTTACATATCTCTCCTTACTTTGTTAATTTAGTACACATAATTTATCTCTTTGATTGTTCAAATATATGTAGGGGTGGTTATAATACAAGGTTCTCTATTTTTTTCTTAAAAAATAATGATTTAATGTTGTTTTTACATTTTTTTTCAATATCATGTTAAAAATTGTTTGATTTTTAAAATAAAAAAAATATTATTAGAAACACACTCAAATAAATTAGATTTGAGAAATAGCTAGTGGTTAGTCTGTGTTGTTATTCCTAATAAATTTTTATATTACAAGTTTTATCCACTCATTTTTTTTTATTAAAGATTTATCCACTCATTTTAATTATTATAAATTAATCACTCTAGTCCCATTGGTATTGTAGATACGGTTTTTTTTATTATTATAATAATAAAAAAATTGGGTATAGATATGTTAGCCATAAGTGACTCCTGGATTTCGTATATGGTTGAAAATTTAATTAGTGTATTAATAAATATAAATATTAACTTTATAAGACATTCAAGGGCTTCTTCAAACAAGCCTTCAATGTGTATATAAAATCTGTAGGTACGTTGGGCTTTTTGGTTAACTAACAAAAGAAAATTGTACGTATAGTTGTTGTGTGGAGAAGTTACATTGCAACATTGCGATTCAGTGTAAGAATTTACCTTTCTTATTAGAAAGCTAACCAAGTTCTCTTTTATTACCCTTTATTTTATCAAATATTTTTCATTAATTTTTGTGATAAATATATATTATTCTGCCATATATAAAAATATTAATATAACTTGTATTTATGCTACATGGCATATTTTAAGGACTTGAAAGGGAAAATTACATTGATTTGAAATAAAAACTTAGAAGGAAATTCGATTTTCTTTTTAAATAAAGACATTTCACAATTGATTATTGGTTGGACTAACCCACATAGCTTAAGTAAGTCATGGGCTGTCTCTATAGTGTCAAACGTTGGTTCCAATAAATGCCCAACAAGATTAAAGGACTCAATCAATAAACTACACACCACGTGTAAATTATAGAGATTTGTCACTTTTTGTTGTCAAGGAGACATTTAGGATAGGATTGAACTTAACATGAAAACGATAATCCAACAAACAAAACTAAAAAATCCAATCCTTATAATATGTAATTTTATGTACAATAACGGTGGTTAACACAAACTTTATATAATAAAAAATATATTTTTAATTAATTTTATTTAAATATTTATCGTATATTTATAATACATGTAACTATATAATTAAAATAATATTATTGAATTAAAATTGAGAAGATGTAAGATAAGTAAGTGATAATATAAAATATTGTAACAAAATCAGGAAATTTAGGAAGAGACTGAGGAGTAGGGCCTCTTATAATCCGTGAAGATGACTTTTATTATGACTTTTTAAAAATATTATTTTTCATAGGAATGTATATAACACTAGATAGATTATTTTTGGGAGATAGTGGTGGTTCGTAAATGGTGCAAACACTTTGTCTCAACGTGACAATTCATGTTGTATATATATATATATTACTTTTGTCTTGGTGTGAGTGAATGAATGACTAATAGGAAAATGAGGATCTGCCTTTATATTTTATCCTTCGATTTGATTCCTCAAATTTAGAAATCTTTTGGAGACTTCCCATTCTGTTACAAGAGAAAGAGAAGTGTGAGGAAAGAGAGAATATGATGTGATGGAAAGAAGTAGCATTATTTAACCATTAGTTAATTCTAAATTAAATAAATGTGATCATTTAAATTAATTAATAAGAGATACAAAGAGGAGCATTATTACTTTTTTCATGCGTTTATTGGTTATGATTTATCATATTAATTGGTTTATGACTAAACAATATCTTTTTCACCATACCTTATAAATTTAATACCAATACAAATTGAGATAACAACGCAACAATTGTATAGAAGCATTTGTGAAAATTGGGTAAAATAAAAATTAAAAAAATATCGTACAAGGCCTTTCTTTCTTTCTTTCTTTCTTTCTTTTGTTTTTTTTTAAATTTAATTTTTGGGCAATCTAAAATTTGAAGCTTTAAGGCTAAAGCCCACTTCCCTCAAGAGCTTTGGCTAGGCATCTGCTACCCGCCGCCTGAATGTGACTGAAACAAAAAAAGAATAAAAAGGGTTAAGCATTGTCTTTTGGTTTTTCTGGGTCTGAATCTGCTTTTATTTCAACGTCGAAGTTTCTTTCCTTATTGCTTTTATATTGGAAAGATCAACATTTGCGTTCATTCTCAAGGAAAGGGGCTTAAAGGGTATTTTTCATTTTGCTTTTGCTTTGTTATAGACTTGGAGTAGACGCATTAATAGTATTATGATATTTGTTACCCACAAATCATAGAAACAAAGTAGGGGGGAGGTAGAAGAAGAGAAAGGTCCAGAAGACTTTGTAAAGACCGTCATTGTTAACACGGTTTGGTTTCTATCTTTTTTTCTTCGTAGAAAATAAGAATATCTCTGTGTACTTATCCTCTTACTGGTATCCACTAATGCACTTAGTACTTTATTTGTTAGTCCTTGGTTTTATCAGAACAAGAGGGCTATTGGGCTTCATTTATTTTAACTTGTATTATTATTCTTGCTAATACTTGGGGCATTTTCGATCGGTTTGGCCTATTTTGTCTTTTGTATTTTTGTGGTAGTGTTAATGGGTTTTATCTGTACTGGGCAGCAGCAGTTAGCAAAATACGGTTTTTCTTATCCAAAGATGAAGTACGTATTAGTGACTGGTGGTGTTGTTAGTGGACTTGGCAAAGGGGTCACTGCTAGTAGTATTGGAGTTCTCCTTAAAGCTTGTGGACTCCGTGTTACTTCTATTAAAATTGGTACCTGTCTCTTTCCCTCTGTTATTTTCTCATTTGATTTTGCTGAGAGTGTGCTTCTCCCCCCTCCCCCCACTTTACGTTGTATATGAGCTATGGCTTCATATGTAGTTTCTGCTTTAGACATTGACATGTATTGTGCATAAAGATGATCTTTTTTGTTTTTGTTTTTGTTTTACCTGCGTGTATGATTTTTGGGGTTTAGTATTCAGTTTTGTTCAGAAATTCTTATCGATGTCTGATATGTAGTATAACTTTTTGGTCATGATTTGTTTGCTACTACGGATTATATGGACGATAGATGATAGTATACTTTTGTCTGTGTTTGCTTGACTTAAGTGGAAGATAAGGAAGGATTCAGTTGTGGTTCTAAGGTTAAAATGTTTCTCAAAGAATCAGGAATTAATTTTATCACTTTTACATTTTTTACTCATGAAACATATAATATTTTCTGTGGTTTTTATTTAACTGCATCTATCGAAGGAACAAACAAGTATTTTTTTAATTCAAAAGTTGAAAGTTCTAATGCTAGTATGTCGGTTTTTGGAATTATACTAACTATATTTGTTTTTCTTCCATGCTTGCAGACCCTTACCTGAACACTGATGCTGGGACAATGTCTCCTTTCGAACATGGTGAAGTGTTTGTCTTAGATGATGGCGGTGAGGTAATTGTCAAATGATTGGAAATTGATATTCCATTGCATTAATTCAGTGATGTTAGCTTTCATGTGTTTTATTCTCTGCTGCTTTGAGTAGTGTGATTCTCTGGTTTAAGTGTTAAAGAAAGAAATATGACGCCAGTTCTTTCTCTTTTTCAAGGTTGACCTTGATCTTGGAAACTATGAGCGCTTTCTCGACATCACACTAACACGTGATAACAATATTACCACTGGAAAAATATATCAGGTTGTTTGTTTTTCATCTTTCATCTTTCTGCTTGAGAGCTATGTTAAATAAATCATGTCCCAGAATTATGTGAGCCATATCTATTGACCTTCATCTTTTCTCAATTCTTATCATGGTTAACAGTCTGTTATTAACAAAGAGAGAAAAGGAGATTATCTTGGAAAAACTGTCCAGGTCAGTGTTGATTCAAGCTCTCTAATTTAAGAATTTGGATAAGATTATCTTTTCTTGGTGTAATGTTTATTCTTTTGCTTCAAAAAAGGTTGTTCCACATATTACCGATGCAATTCAAGAATGGATAGAGCGTGTTGCAAGGATACCTGTGGATGGAAAAGAAGGTCCAGCTGATGTTTGTGTTATTGAATTGGGTGGAACTATAGGTATTGTTGATACATATTTTGTGCCATAAGTGTTACTTTTACTTTATGTCACAAAATTTAAATTAAATTTTGTGGTGTAGGGGACATTGAATCTATGCCATTTATTGAAGCACTTTGTCAATTTTCATATCGTGTAGGTAAGGTTAAAATGTGGTGCATTATCACATGACACAATTTATAAATTGAATTTATAGAAAACTTCGCTTAATGAATTGCATCTTCTCTAGGTCCTGGGAATTTCTGTTTGATTCATGTGAGCCTTGTTCCTGTTCTTAATGTTGTTGGTGAGCAGGTACTGAATCTATTTGGCATTAATTTGGAGTATTCCACTAAATCATAGCCCCTGCATCTTGTGTACTTATGTGTGCAATGAATCACTGGCTCTAGCTAACTTATTGACTAACTTTTTAATTTATAGAAGACGAAGCCTACCCAACATAGTGTCCGTGAACTTAGAGGACTGGGTTTGATCCCTAATATTCTAGCTTGCCGCAGTACAAAGGTCCCATCTTCTGTTTTTCCTTATTTTGTTACTCAGATACTTCTGGCGCTGCAGCTTTCTATACTTTTTATCTGTTTTCAACAGGAACTTTATGAGAATGCTAGGGCGAAGCTTGCACAGTTTTGCCACGTTCCGGTAGTGTATCATTGTTAGATAAACCTCGATGTGGTTCCTTTTCATTCCTTTAAACCCCTAACTGTTACCACTAAAGTCCCATCTGATTTGTAGGTGGAAAACATTGTAACCCTCCATGATGTTCCAAACATCTGGCACATTCCTTTGCTATTGAGAGTAAGTTATTATTTTGGTGCATCTCAATTCCTTCGCTTGTACTTGTTTTTGCAAGAACTTGAATATTTTATCCTCTTTCGTTTCTTGTCATAAACAGGATCAGAAGGCCCATGAAGCAATCCTGAAAGGACTGAACCTTCTAGGGTTCGTCTTCATTTCATTAATGATCATTTCCTTTTCTTTTGTTGTAACATTGCTCTTGCTTTATATGTTCTACCCATGCCAGTAATGTTTATGCTGGTTCGGTGTTTTTTTTATTCTAGTATGCTGCATAGAAGTTTAAGGATTCTACATTCTACAGGGTCGCTAGAGAGCCTGATTTGAAGGAGTGGACTACTAGGACAAGAATCTGTGACAAATTGCATGCCCCTGTGGGTTTCAAGACTTCATTACACTTGAAATTAAGATATTTTCTTTGTGCAATACCAATATAATGCTGATATTTTTATATTCATTGCAGGTTAGAATTGCAATGGTTGGGAAGTACAATGGCCTTTCAGATGCTTACCTCTCTGTTTTAAAGGTACATTCTTGTTTTAGTACCAACTTTTCCAATCCATTTGCAATGGACAAGACATTTTTCCAAGTAGCAAATGTGCTTCTCCATCTGGTCAGTAGAGCATATTATTTTAGAGAAAAGGGTCGTGTAGATACCTTTGTTTAGGCTTTAGTAGTTGTTTAGTCCCTTTATTTAGAAAAAGTGTTTTTAAGTCTCTTTGTTTGTAAAAAAGTTACCAGATAAAGCCAAAGTTAACCTTTTATTTAACTTTTTGTTAAATATAACGGAATAACACATGTGATACCTATATGTTTTTATTTTTCGATAGACATATATCTAATGAAGTACTTTTTAATTAAAAAAATTACTTAATTTTTTAACAAATCTTTTAATTAAACTTAAATTAAATTTTCATTATTTAATGTGTGACTTCGGATATTAGAAAATGAAAATTTTGTTTAATTTTGAAACAATTTTTTTTAAGAAGTTTAAGTAATTTTTTTAATTAAATATTAATTTTTTTACGTATATATCTATCAAAAAATATAAACATTAATGTGACACATGTGTTATTCCCTTTATATTTAGCGAAAAATGGGATGAAAAGTTAATTTTCTCCTTGGTGGGCACATTTTTCACAAAGGACTTAAATAACACATTTTCTTAAACAAAGGGACTTAAAAACACTTTCTTAAACAAAGGGACTAAAAAACACCTTTGGCCTAAACAAAGTAACCATTTGGAAACTTCACCCTATTTTATATTCTGCATATACTAAAAGTACTAGTGTAAACTGCGGCATGCATTTTCTGCAAGTTTGGTTAAGTTTGACATACTAGTTGTAAACTTCTAATGCTGATTTCATTGCTTGAGGAAATTGGAGAGCAAGACTCGTTCGATATTCTTAGTTTTTTAAAAATATCCCCATGGAAAATCTATCGAGACATGTATTTCTTTTTTTGGTCAAAAGAGAGTAACAATTTTATTAAAACCGAACAGAATAGCTACATAAAGTTTGTAACAAAAGTTCCAGAACATTTATCAAAATAAAGCCTAAACATCAACTAAAGATAATCCCAACTTCAGCATCCAAACATAGTATAGTAGCCTTAGGGATCAACACTAAACAGTTCTAGCAACCATATGCTAGGGAGAAAGACTCAAAGAAAGTAACAATGAATTCATACCAGCTTTATGCAGCTTGGCCAGAAAACCAAAGCAACTTATTATGAGAAACAACACCAAAACAAACAACCAAAAACAACAAGACCAAAATAAAACTAATCAAGCAAACCAAAATCCTTCCACAGACCAATAGACCAAAACATGAAACCACAAAGAGGCCTTACACCTCAAGCAAACTGAGTAGTTCACACACCAGCCATAGATTATCATTGCACCAAAACAGTGCAAGCTAGCCTCAAATAACATTGTCAACATGAGTGTCTTCAAATCCTGCATGTACACTTGTAGTAGAGAGGGCATCATCAGTCACTGAACTTGCTCAGACTGGAGATTGCTAAGAAAAGTGACATCCTTCAATCCAGTTCTTGGTCGTTTCCCACTCTAGGCCCTTTAGTACTACTTGTCCAGCATGCCTTCCTCTAGCCCTTCCTGCATTAGTAATTTCCTTATTCTGCACTAAAGCATTAGCTTCCTTCTTAGGTTTGCTTGTTTCACCAATCTTTCCAAACACAAATCGACCACAATCTTCCTTCTTCAGTCCACTATCACACACACATGTTGATATTTGAACAAAGCCATTCACCATATTGAGCGTATTTCCCCCGAAGTTCTATGGTAACAGCACTAGCATTCTCACAAACGCGATTGATGTGTGATCAGTCCACAATAACAGCAGAAACCAAGTAAGTGCTCATACTTTATCTCCACCCAAACATGTGAAAGTATAAAAGGGATCCAAACACTTGGAATTAAAGCTTTACAAAGCTCAAAACTAACTCGAATACGAACTGCTCACATTGCACCATTTGACAATGAAGACTTCAACCTCTAGACTAAGCCCAATTTTCTTAGTAATTTTCCTTGCGATTGACCCAATCCACCAATCCATAGGTAAATCATGGATCTAATTTCAAATTGGAGTTGAATTAAAAGTCAGACCAGAGGGCAACATACCTGCAAGAAGCCTTTGCATTGCAAGCAAACTGTTATCAAAGCTCCATGTAGCTTTATGCAAGACAAATTCCAGATTGGTAGTCTTCAAAATAGAAGACAAAAGTAGAGCAATCAACAGCCTTGAGGTCTAATCCACCATATTTCGTCCAATTTTTATGATGAACTTGCAGAAGGGAGTCCAGGTTCACAGGCTTTTGGGATGCAATTCAAACTGCCAAAGCGAAATCAAAATTAATCATATCCTTAGCAATCAATTTGCCAAGATCTAGAGTTAGATCAATTCGAGTTATCAAACCTTCCATGGTTTTCGTAAAGCAGCAAAAGGAACCCTAGAACCCAAATCAAAGAGTAACTAAAAGAGAACACGTGAGAAAATGGAAGTGATAAAGAGGAAATGAGAGGAGATAGAGATTTGAGAGAGGAATTGATGAATGAAGAGCCAAACTATAGAGAAGAGTAGGCAACACAAGGTTGGAAAGCAGGGCCAAAGCAAAGGAGACACTCAGGGAAAAAGAGAAGATTTATTGAGACATGTCTTGAAAATGGTTTTTGAAGCCATATCAAACTTTAAGGGTTTTTTAATTTTTTTGATGAATCTGTCAAACTTTTAAGTTAGGAAGCTTATTGTTGGAATTTGGGGATTGAAGCTTTTGATGTCAACATATTTTCTTCTGAGGTCTTAACGGAGTGCTTCACTTTCATTAAAATTAATAGTGTTTAGCAGGTTTTACATATTAGCATATTGCAAATTTTCAAACCCATGGCACATCATAAGTTCAGCTGTACTCTTTGCAAAAATTTCCTTCAACCTTGTTCTGCAGAAGATTGTTAACCTGCATTAACCAGTAACCACTTTTGTCCAGTTCCATTAATTATCACGTAGCATATGCTATTGGCTATCTAAAATATTTCCCTGGATGCATTAGCTTCTCATTGCATTTAATACTATCTAGATTTTTTTATCACAGAAATATGTGATTTCTTTTTTCAGGCTCTTTTGCATGCTTCTGTTGCTTGCCACCGGAAGCTTATTGTAGATTGGGTTGCAGCAGGTGATCTTGAAGATGCAACTGCTAAAGAGGTGAGATTTGATTTTCACATATCACACAATTTATCTTGGTTTTCTACTTAAAACATTACTGTTTGCAGGCCCCTGATGTTCATAAAGCTGCATGGGATCTTTTAAAGGTGATTTTTGTTACACTGAAATGATCCTGTGTCAAATTTTATTGCCTATAGTTATGATTCAAGATGGTTTGTTTTCTTTGTTGATTATCAGAACATTGTTTTATTTTAGGGTGCGGATGGTGTTCTAGTTCCTGGAGGTTTTGGTGATAGAGGAGTACAAGGGAAAATTCGTGCAGCAAAGTATGCTAGAGAGAATGAAGTTCCTTTCCTTGGAATATGCCTTGGAATGCAAATTGCTGTCATTGAGTTTGCACGATCTGTTCTTAAATTGCATGATGCTAACAGCACTGAATTTGATCCCGAAACTCCAAGTCCTTGTGTTATATTTTTGCCAGAGGTATTCAATTATTTATTTTTTGACCTCCCATACCGATTCTTTTTAGGTTAATGTGGTTATGACCTAAGTGAATTGTGTTTTTCATACTAGGGTTCTAAAACGCATATGGGAGGAACTATGCGTCTGGGATCAAGGAGAACCTACTTCAAGGTTTCTGACTGCAAATCTACTAAATTGTGAGGACTTTTAACTGATGTACTTTGACATATTCTTTTAGATTTAGAGCCTGTTTGAGCCTGTTTGAATGCGTTGTTATAATATAGAAGCCCTTTATTTACACATACTTTTGAAAAAGCAATATTTTTCATAACCAGTTATATTACAAGGATTTCGAATCCAAATGCATTCTGAAACACAAAATGATGCTTCTATTCAATGCATCTGGTTGTATGAAACACAAAATCATTCCTATGGTTGTGTTCGATTCATAGCTATGGTTGTATTTGTTGAAACCTTGCAGTACATTGTTCTCTAATTGACCATGCAGTTTGGGTTTATCTTTCAGGTATGGTGGTGTAACTTATGTTGATGAACGACACCGACACAGATACGAGGTAAATTTTGTTCGATTGTCAGCTTATATCAAATGCTATTATGATAAAAATAGTATGCTTTATACTATATGATGTTAGTTGAACAGCCATTTGAGAAAATTGACATATTGTGTAGGTCAATCCTGAGATGATATCACAACTTGAAAATGCGGGTTTATCATTTGTGGGCAGAGATGAGACAGGGTGGCGGATGGAGGTAACTACTGGCTAATAGACAACGAGGCCATCCCATGTATAAAGCACCCATGTATTTGTGCATTTAATTATATCATTCAATATTCCCTTTGCATAATAAGCATTTTTACGGCGTAATGACATGCAGATAGTTGAGCTTCCTAATCATCCATACTTCATTGGAGCTCAATTTCATCCTGAATTTAAGTCAAGACCTGGAAAACCTTCTCCATTGTTTTTAGGTATTGTTTTCTTTATTTTGATTTAAGGTTTTAGATCATGAGCCACATCTTATCTTAATTCAAAAATTTGTTAGAGGATATGTCATCTTTGAAAGAGAAGATAATAGAAGAGAAGGGAGTGAAAGATAAATTAACTATGGGGTTATATATTTATATGTCAGCAATCAACTTTACATGGTTGTCTTAGCAAAAATGTGCATATTACCGTTTTAACTTTGGAGTGAAGTATTGATGAAGGTTCTTCCTTTTGTATATGAATGGTGCTGAGGAAATATACAATTTTTAAGAGGTGGGAGGGTTAGAGAAGGTAGCAGATGAAGTGGCTGATGTTTAAATTTTATTCCTTTACAGGACTTATAGCAGCAGCATGTGGTAAAATGGAGAAAGTGGTGCAGAACAACAGCCAAATGGAGAAAGTGTTGCATTACAACAATGGCCACATGGAGAAAATGGTGCAGAACAACGGTCACACTGAAAAAGTGTTGCGGAACAATGGCCACGTGATCAAGTCAATGAACAATGGGCAACCAATGTTAAAAACACAGCAAAATGGAAACGCCTTAAAGCCTTCAAATGGATTGGTGAATGGTGTATATAGCAATGGTAATAGTGTGCATTGGTGATGAAGTGGTTTCGTTGTAGTGCCCTTCAAAAAGGAAGGGGGCTTATGGTAGCCATCGGTTGTGTGTGTATAGCTGTTGAGTTTGGGTAGGTGGTGTAGCTCTCAAGTACATGTCTTAAGGATGAAGCTGGATTTTGAGTCTTTGAAAGACACAGCTTGTTTTTCCCAGGAGATTTGGACTCTCTTTTCCACTCTTTAACAAGCTTTTAAGGGATCAATTATTCAAGTCATTTTGTTAGTATCATTAAGATATTATTTATATAACTTTTACAAGGGCACATAAGTCATCGATTTTTAAAATTTAAAAATTGAGTTACTTATGTTTCTTTGCTTATAAAAGTTATTAAAATGTTTAAAATAATATAAATAAAATGACTTTTAGAATAATTTTTATTTTTTAACCAAAACACGCGAGGGTGTTTATTTTGGGCCGTTTAGCCTTTGAAAAGAAAACGTTAATCACAATTATATTTTGTTTGAGAGAATCAGTTGTTTTATTTGACATAGTAAAGTTATTATTTACTACAAGACGGTCATATCTGATTTGCCAAATGTTGATGAAAAAATGAAAAAAGCAAACTTTGATATGAAAAAATGAAAAGCAAACTTTGTATTTGTTCGGCTAGTTTTTAGTAACTGGAGAATTAAACTCTAAGAAATAAAAAGAAAAGAAAAAACAATTATGAGGCCTAAATGTACTGTATATATCCAAATGAAATCATTTTTTTTTTTTAGTTCTTTCCAAAGTCTATATTGGAATATTCCATGGCTCAATTTTTAGTTCATTCCAAAGCCTAGGAAGGAGCAGATAGAAAACATCCTATTTTTAATCAATCTAATTATATATAAGGATTTTTAATTTAAAATCGATTCCATCACATAATTAATTAAATTCAATTTAAATCCGAATATATTATATTTTTATACCGTGAAATTTAATTAAAAAATCGTATATAAATTATTATTATAGATAAAATAATATATATATATATATATTTTTAATTTTAATTTTAATTTTAAATTAATTATTTTTAATAAAATTTATTACTTTGTAGTTATAACATAAATAATTAAAAATAATAATATATATTTGAAAATTTATTAAATTATTATACGATCAATTTTTAGAATAATATTCTGAAATAACCCCATCTTACTATCTTTATTCTGATCTTTCCCTTGCATTTTTTTCTTCTTAAAATATCAACTTTTCCCTTAGTAATAGATTAGGGTTTCACTAAATTATTTACTTCTCCTATCAGATTGTTCGTTTATCATTTCCCTCCCTCTCGAACACTCTCTTGGGACACTTGTTGCCGGCAATGATTTCTCCGACTACACTCCAATTTTAATCTCGCTTACCGCCCTCGCTGGCCATTTTTGTTTCAACGATGACATCAAGGAAGTGCGACGAGTGTTGATGAAGACGAATAGGTGTCGATTAAATCTATAGAAGCATCTATCACTTTTTGTGCACGATGACGCCATTATTGTATATTGAAGTTTGAACTCGACCATTCTGTTTCTAATGGCGGTTTCATCTCCCCCTTCTCTATGATGGTTCTATTGTCTGATATATTTTTTCCTTGATTTAAATCTTACCCTTTCTTTGTTACTGGATTTTGGAAGTTTGAGAGTATCTTATAGATAGAAAAGAATAACAATATATTGATAGGAATATCCAGAAAAGTCAACTACATATTCATTTGAGGTGGAAAATGGATGTATATATGGACAAACTTTATTTGCAAATGATGGGGTGAAAAAACTTATCAGTTCAATAATTTTTAATTTTTCTAATTTTTATTTTGTATTTGACGATTCTTTTACAATTTTTTGAGTTTCATCCATCAAACATGTGCCAAATGAAATTTGTTTAATATTCCTGTCAAATTAAAAGTTTCTATACACTGCATATCAAGTTTGGCTTCAGAAAAGCGAGATTAGATCGCCAGTTGGACTATACAGTCAAGTTTTACATGTTTCCAATTCCGTTATGGTATATCGAAATGAATTTTAGCCAGTCGAGTGTCTTTCCATTTTCGTTATGACTAGTACGATAGTGCACAATTCAGCTCGGTGGGTTGGGATGAAATGTGGCGAGAGTTATTATGAGTTTGACACGTATTCAATAAGCCAGTGGATTTATTGGTGATAAAATCTTATCAATTGAATGATTATTCAATTTAGTTGGCAATTCTTTTTCCTATAAAAATCTAATTAGTTAAATAAATATTCAATTTAATTAGACATATATTAAACTCGATTTATGATGATTAGATTTACCGATCGATTAAAATTTATTGAATTAAAAAATTGTTTAAATTAATTAAAAATGTATCATATTTAACTCTTACAAATGGAATTATCGATTAATTAAAATTTAATTAATTTGATAATTATATAATTTTGTTGGACATGTGTTTAACTCGTTTTCAATCAAGTTATTAATCAACCAAACTTTAGTCAATTAGACACTCATTCAATTTTGGACAATTCAATTGAAAATATGTTTAGTCAAAATTTAATTATAATTGGTTAAAGAAAATTAAAGACATTATTGTCACAATGTCTAAGAAGTCAAATAAGGAGGGATTAAGTCCAAATTTTGATTAATATAAGAGTTTATCTTAACCTATAACCTATATTTTTATTGTTTAAATTAAAATAATAATTTAATGAGATTATAATATATATAATATTAAATATGATTCATTATAAAATAAAATCTATATTTATTTATTTATTTATTTATGATTTTATTAGTAATTAAGCTGTGGTTGGATTGTACTGAATTATGAAATCTATGAATTCAAATCATATATAAATTCAACAGATTGTGTATCTATGATTTTATTAGTAATTTAGTTCAGATCGGATCGTAGCAAATTATAAAATTTGTTAATTTAAATTCGATCTAAATTCAACTAATTGCGTATTTTCTAATTTGATTTCGATTCGATTATAACTTCGAAAATGATCTAATCCGACAAATAGGATTACATTTTTCAATTTTAGGTGACTCAGTATTGGACTAAATTTTTTAATTTAGACAAATTAATTGAATTATTTACTTATCCTACCAAAGTACATATCTAAAAGGATGGTGATAAATGTGCTTCTCATTAGTAAGACTACTATTTATCACAATAAAAACTAGAAATAAGATTGATATAAAAGAAAGTGGTAAAGGCATAAGTTATTGGGAAATTCTTTATCTCAATAGAATAAGTTTGTTAAAAAATATCAACATTATCTAAATAATAAAAATAAACCATAAAATTCATAATTTTCATATATCATTTATATAAAAAAATCAAAGTATCCCTAATATCTTACTAATATATAAATATGACTTTTGCAATAATGGTCGGTGATCTTACTGAACCTCCAATGACCTTAGCTGACAATTTTCTTGAGCTCCGATCACCCTTGTGGAGAATATGTAAGATTTACTTTTATTTTGAAACAATTTGTATAGTTTACGCAAATATTTTTGAAAATGTAAGCTTTATATTTACCTACTTTTGAAAAAGTATGCAAGCTTTACAATTTAAAAAAGTAAGTATATATTTGAAAAAATAATGACTTACTCACATCTAGTATGTAAGAAAAACTTGATATAGAGATAAGGATGTTGGATGATAAATAAAAAATTCCAAAACAAAAGGATGACTAATGTCCAGTCGGACAATTATTACATACAATGACGATTAGAGTGTCGAACTCAACTTCTAACGATTATAGTTATTGATCAATCAAAATCTACCCGATTAGAAAACTATCCAAATTAATTAGACACATATCCTACTTAACTCCTGTTAATGGGGTCACCGATTGATCAAAATCTGATTAATTTAACAACTGTCTAATTTTATTGAACATGTGGCCAACTCGGTTTCAATCAATCAAGCTATCGGTCAATCAAACTTTAGTCAACTAGACAGTCATTCAATTTTGGCCAAAGAAAATTAAAGACATTATTGTCACAATGTGTAAAAGTCAAGTAAAGAGGGATCAAATCTGAATTTTGATTAATATAGGAGGTTATCATAATATATAACCCATATTTTTATTATTTAAATTAAAATAGTAATTTAACGTGATTATGATATATATAATATTAAATATGATACATTATAAAATAAAATCTATATTTATTTATGATTTTATTAGTAATTGAGTTTAGATCGGATTGTACTGGATTATGAAATATGTCAATACAAATGCTATCTAAATTCAACGGATTATGTATTTATGATTTTATTAGTAATTTGGTTTAAGTCGGTGTTGGAAATAAATTTTTAATAAAAACAAATGATGTCAATTTATGCCAAATTTTAGCTTTTTAAGTTTTTCCCATATTGCTATTTTACATCATTTAGAAGATGTATAAATAGAAAATGATTGACTATTGGGTTTGAGCCCCAAGGGGCACCCACTTTTGTGAAAGGGGAAATGACCTAAACAAATGTGATTCGACACATGTGTGCGTGCCACCACTGTCTATCGTTCATCCGACCGATCGACCAATCGTTCCATGCCAAGTCGAGCCAAGTTGAGTGCGAGTGTGTGAGGTGAGGTGGCATTAATTTTTTTATTAAAGTTACTTTTTCACTCAAAAAATTGTCATTGCTTTTTTACTCAGAAAATGACTGTTATTTTTTCTTTTAGAAATTGGCCGTTACTTTTTTCACCCAAGTATGACCGTTATTATCATAATTATGGCCGTTACGTTTTTCACCCAAATATGATCATTATTATCATAATTGTCACACCTTTTCTCAAACTATAAATAGAGGGTGTTAACTCTCAGTTTTATATCAGATAATTGGAAATAGCTCTTTGAAAAGAAAAGAAGAAATAACTCTTAGAAAGAAAAGAAGAAGATACTACATTGTTTTTAGAGTTTTTTGAGTAACATAAACTTTAGAGGTATAGCATTCCAGACTTCATCAGTGCAGTGAAGCTCCGAGATAGAAAAAAAGATTCTGAGTTGTTTTATCTTGGGGATGACGAGCCTGTGTTTTCTTGCACAAGTTTGGGTAGAGCCGCGAGACGTCTTAAAGAGAGTGACCTAGTTCACGACTCAACCCAAGTAGTACATTTTAGTATTTCGATAATATTGTTCTTACATTATTTTCACATACTTATTCCAACAATTTTAAGACATTTTCTATCTGCCATGTCTACTGAAATGTTAACTGTTGATCTCAACAAACCGTTTCATTTCGAGGGACTACATTTTAAAAGATGGAGACAAAAATGTTATTTTTCTTAACTATGAGAAAGGTCGCTTCTGTTCTTACTACTGAAAAACCAACATTGCCTAATCCTCCTACTAAAGCTACAACAAAGGATTTAGACACTTGGATGGAAAATGATTTTCTATGCAAAAAAGTTATTCTTAATGGTTTAGTTGATGACTTGTATGACTATTACAATTTTGATAAGTCTGTTAAGGAAATTTGGGATGCACTTCAAAAGAGGTACGGCACTGAGGAAGCTAGAACAAAGAAGTATGTTGTCAGTAGATACATGAAATATTAGATGATTGATGGAAAATCTTTGGAAGCTCAATCACATGAATTGCAGAAGATAGCATATGAAATAACTTCTAAAGGTATGGCTTTAGATGAACAATTTCAAGTTGCTATTATTATAGATGAATTACCTTGTATGAAAAGATTTTAAGAATGCACTTAGACATAAAACTAAGAAATTTTCTTTAGAAAGTCTCATAACCCGTCTAAGAATATAAGAAAAAGCCCAAAAATAAGATCAAAGAGATGAAGTACTCATTGTCTCAAAAAATAGTACCAATAAGAAATCCTCCTCTACAATTCTGAAACCTAAAGGAAGAAACATAAAAACTCAAAATCATAATAATAACTAGAACCGTAACCACCAAAATAGAAACAAAAATTATCCTCCACAGAATGGACCTCAACCCCCCCAAGAAATAAGAAATTCATGTGTTATAGTTGTGATAGGCATGGCTACTTGACCAAGAATTGCCAGAACAAGAATCATCCTACCCCACAGGTGAACCTTATCAAAGATAAGCTTATTGCTATAATATATGAAATCAAATTTGTTGGTGGATCTGAGGGGTGGTAGGTGGACACTCGTGCTTCTCGCCATGTTTTCTATGATTGAGACATGTTCAAGTCCTATTTTGTGTCTGAGGATAAGAAAGTGTTGTTGGGTGACAATAACTAAAAATAATTGATGTTTACCACTGGAAAGACTGTCATCTTGAAGGATGTCCTGCATACTCCAGAGATGAGAAAGAACTTAGTTTTAGAATGCTATACTTTGTCATGTTAATAAACGCATAATCAAGAACATGGGTATCTTAGAACTAATTCCTAAACCATCTTTGAATGATTTTGAAAAATGTGACTTTTGTAGTCAAGCTAAAATAACCAAAACTTCACATAAGTCAATAGTTAGAGAATCTGAACCTTTAGACTTAATACATTCTCACATATGTGAACTTGATGGAAATTTAACAAGAAATGAAAAAGGATATTTTATAACTTTTATTGATGACTGTTTATATTATACTTATGCATATCTAATGAAAAATAAAAGTGAAGCATTTGACATGTTTAAAATATTTATGAATGAAATTGAAAATCAAATTAACAGAAAAATAAAAAAGTTTCAAAGTGATAGAGGCACACAATATGATTCCAATATTTTCAATGATTTTTATAAAACTCATGGAATCATTCATGAAAATATAACACCTTATTTCCCTGAAATGAATGGCAAAGCTGAAAGAAAAAATAAAACTTTTACTGAATCAGTTGTTTCAATTTTATTAAACTCTGGTACTGCTTCCCATTGGTAGGGAGAAATTTTATTAACTATTTGTTATGTGCTTAATAGAGTGCCTAAATCTACTAGTAAAATTTCACCATATGAAATTTTGAAAAATAAGAAACCTAACTTAACTTATTTTAAAACTTGAGGTTGTTTAGCCTATGTTAGGATCTTTGATCCTAAAAGAAATAAAATTTCTAGTAGAGCATATGAATGTGGGTTCATAAGATATGTTGTGAATAGTAAATATTATAAACTCTATGACTTAAATGATCATGTAGTTATAGAATCAAATGATGCTGACTTCTATAAACATAAGTTTCCTTTTAAATTGAAAAATAGTAGGGGCTCATCTTCTAGTAGTTTACCCATAACTAGAACTAGTGAACAAAATGAGGAATGAAATACTAAAATTAGGAGAAGTAAACGAGCTCGAACCCTTAAGGATTTTGGGTCTAATTTTTATGCTTATACCTTATAGGAAGATCCCCAAACTCTTCAAGAAGCCTTATTTTCTTTAGATGGAAACTTATGGGAAGAAGCCATAAATGATGAAATGGACTCTCTTGAGTATAATAGAACTTGGAATTTAGTTGACTTACCTCCTGGTTGCAAAACCATAGGATGTAAATGGATACTAAAGAAGAAATTAAAACCCGATGGTACTATTGAAAAGTACAAAGCTTGTCTTATAGTCAAAGGGTATAGGCAAAGAGAAAATGTAGATTTCTTTGATACCTTTTCATCAATCACACGAATAAATTCCATATGTGTACTTTTCTCTCTTGCTGCTATCCATGATTTAGTAGTGCACCAAATGGATGTTAAAACTGCTTTCTTAAATGGTGACTTAGAAGAAGAAATTTATATGGACCAACCTAAAGGCTTTGTTGTCCCAGGTCAAGAAAATAAAGTTTGTAAACTAGATAAATTCCTTTATGGTCTAAAACAAGCACCTAAGTAATGACATGAAAGTTTGATAATCTAGTTATCTCATATGGATTCAAAAATGAATGAAAGTGACAAATGCATTTAATTAGAAAATGGCATTTGCACTATTATATGTTTATATGTGGATGACATGCTTATTTTTGGGTCAAATATTCATGTTGTGAATAAAGTGAAAACTTTGTTATGTGCCAACTTTGATATGAAAGATATTGGAGAAGCGAGTATAATCCTTGGTATAAAGATTACTAGGTTTGAAAAGGGAATTTCTCTAGATTAATCTCATTAAATTGAAAAGATCTTAAAGAAATATAATTAGTTTAATTTCAAACCAGCATGTACTCCTTATGATCTTAGTGCAAAGTTATTCAAGTACACCAGAGACAATGTTAAACAAACTGAGTATACGAGCATCATTGGTAGCTTACGTTATGCTACCAACTACACTAGACCAGAAATAACTTATGTTATGGGACTACTATGTAGGTTTACCAGTAGACCTAGTATAGAGCATTGGAATTCTATTGAAAGGGTCATGAGATACCTTAAGAGAACTATGAAACTTGGATTACATTATAAAAAGTTTCCTACAATTCTAGAAGGATACAACAATGTTGATTGGAACACTCTATTAGAAGACTCCAAAGCAACATGTGGCTATATATTTAGCATTACTAGTGGAGCTGTTTCTTGGAAATCTAAGAAACAAAAAAAATTGGCTCAATCTACGATGGAGTTTGAAATGATAGCACTAGCTACTGCCATTGAAGAAGAAGGCTAGTTAAGAAGTCTGTTAGCTGAGATCCCGTTTTGGGAAAGACCGATACCAATTGTCTTGATCCACTATGATAGTACTGTGGCTATTGCAAAGACTCAGAGAAATATCCAATCCTCATAAGAAATATTGGTGTCTAGGGTTGTCAAGCTAGGAAATTGGATTTAAATAGTCTCTAGAATATCATATTTTGCCTTTAGTTTGGTTGTATCCTCCGATTTGAACTCACAAGACATGGGGTTAGACTTTCATCCCTTAGTCCAAAATGTGGGTTTGCTCGTAAATTTCCCTACTCGAGTCTTTTTATGCCATACTTAAGGAGCTACTATACTGGTCGAGTTAGGAATGTGGATTGAAGTATTGGTTGATCATCGAGCTATACTTGTCTAAGGCACAACAACAATGACATTGTGAGAGCTCTCTGAGTCTCTAGTTGAACTTGAACTAAAGGTTGAGCTTAAAACTTGTGGAGATTCAGAGACTTCGGAGCTTACTAATCCTTTTTTGCTCTTACAAATTATAATACTTTCTAGTCTAGGAAGATTCTTAAGTTCTTTACTGGCCATATATATTTTAGGATCCTAATGGACCTATGTAAAAGGAAATAAAATAAGTAAAGGGATGAGTTCAATAAGAAGTACCTTAATATAAATGTAAGTGAGTGTGATAGTAGGAAAATCAACCTCAAATAAAAGAAAACTATTAGATTTGATCTAGAAGGAAGAAAAAACATACTCTCTTGGGAGAAGCCAAACCAATGAATTTAAATTCAATAGGCTTGGGTAGAAAAAAAAGGTTTGATGCGATTAAATGTCGGTAAAAAGCGATATAGCATTTTTAGGCACAATGAGCTGATAGAAAGAGAAAATAAATGAGATCCTTAAGATTTTGACTAATATTTATACTTTTTCATCTCTCTCCAACTTTTCAAATTCAAAAATTAAGTAAGCACGTGGCACCAATGTGTAGTTACGATGTGCCAGAATCGAGACTACAGTTCAAATAGAATGAACACTCTTCAACATCGATCCTTGTGTTCAAACTGAAAGAGTAAGGGATTAGATGTTTGAGCGTGCTCTACCTGTTTATGTCTAGGAGTAGACCGGATTAATATACATGCATTCAGGGTGAATACCAAAAATATGTAGTGATTTATGGTTACTTTATGTATATATTTAGACTAATTCTTGTAAAGTCAACATGGATCCTTTAAATGAATGACACATGTATGTATGCGTTATATATACCTAAGGAAATGACCTTAAATCATCATTATTGATTGTTCATTAATTCATGTCTATATTTTCTCCCTCCAAATAATTAAAATGATAAAAGCATAATTGCAAGAAAACGCAATTACTTTTAAAAGTTGTAAATGCAAAATATTATTTAATGCTCGGATATATTTATAAAAATTAATTCTTTCATCTAAATGTGATGTGTAAAAAGTTTACAAATAACTTGGCATATCCTAAGTTTCTATCTTTATTTTTCCATTTCTAACATAAAAAGGTTCAGGTTTATACAAAATTTCTTTGCATGACAATGAGTGCAACTTCATCAACATTCAAGTTATATAATGTCGAGCAAATTCGTTCATATTCATATTGATCTATATTAAGTTAAATAAATTTTTGACATTTGGTAGAGACTTTATTATTTTAATGGGGTAATATCAATAATATCCTAAGTTTTGACGTAACATCACAAATACTTTTAAAGTTTTAAAAATATCACAAATATTCCTAAATTTAACAAAAGTGGATAATAATTTTTTATATATAAAGAATGACAGAAATAATAAAAAATTAAGAAATACTAGAAATAGAAACATAAGACATATTCAGATGTTTCTCACAAGAAATAGTAATTAGTAAAAAGAAATTTGAAAAAATACAAAAAATAAGATTAAATCTTAAGAAAGAGATGGATTTAAAGATTTATTATTTTCGAGAATAAGAAAAATATTTTCAAGAAAATATTAAGTAATAAAGAAATGAGTATTAATATTATAGATACAAAAAGAATGTACAACATATTATCAATTGACAAAGAAACCATTATGGATAAAATATCAAAAATTCCTCAAAAAGATAAAAGAAAATTTGAATACATATATGTAGAAGAAATTCAAATCTTAATAAAAACATATTTCAAAGAAAGAATTGATACACTAATAAAACTAGTACTGTTAGGTAATAAAATAATAAATAGAAAATATGCTATATGAAAAATGATTCATAGAAACCTAGGATACCAGAAATTAAATTCATAGCATACCCTAAGTTTTCCATTAATATTGATGATAAGAACTTAAAATAAGTATTAAGTTTAGCCTATGAATTTGAAAGATGAGATTTAATGAAAGAAATAAATCATAAATTTTTAGTACACTAAATAGAAGGATATTCATTAACATACAACCATAATAGTTCAATAAATGGATAAAATGAATTCATAGAAATAGACAAAACTTTTCAAAAAATTGAACAAATAATAAAACCAGAAATATTAACAGATTTTGAAATACCTAAAGAATGTAGCTTAGAAGTTAAAGAAAAACCTTTGATACCAAGAAGAAAAAATAATATATCAAGATTTACATTTATTGATTCTCAAGAAGAAACCTACAACAAAGAAAGAGAAATGAAGAAAATAAAACAAGAAGTTAAATAAATGAAAGAATTAGTCCATGATATAATATAAGGAATAAAATAATACCACTATTATACCAATAATATTTAAAAACAAACTACAAGATATAGAATCAGATTGTAATGGAAGCCTAGCAAACATAGCAAAAAACCAAATAGTAACAATGAAAGCTTTAATTTTTTTAGCAAAAGAAATAGATATAACACAAGAATCAAATATTAAGTCCTTACCAGATATAAATAAAACACAAAAAGAACATCTAAAGGAAATAAGAGAATATGGATCATAATAAGAAAATACAACAAGATATACATAAGAAATTTATAGAATTAAGAAGGGACGTAAATAACATACCTAGAGATAATGAAATTATAGGTTATAAGTTTGATCCATTTGTAGGATTAAAAGAAGAACTACCTAGGAAATCAAATATATTGATATCTAGGAATGAGAAAAGACCTAAAGACAAAGAATAAGCTATAGTTTCAATTTAATGGGATGTAAAAAACAATTCAAAGAATAATTTATGGACTCTAAGAATAGAAACATAGAAAAATTAGTTCTTCTGTTAACCTTAATAGAGACATAGAAAAATTAGTTCGTCTGTTAACCCTAACAAAGGAAGAATTAAGATGATATTATGATGAAAAACTTTGTATATAGAAAAAGGAAGATGATATGACAATAGTTAGTGAAATTGATTCTGAACTGAAAAATATGATCCAAAAAAATCATATGAAACCTAATTTATTACTAGTTCCTCATCAAGAAGGAATATCTGACACACATAAGAAATAAAGAAATAGGCAAAGGCTAAAAGAACTTGACCTTCCATATATAAGAAAAAAACAACCTAAAATGGAAGAAGAATTTCATTGGAGAAGTAGAATTTAAACTTCATGAAAACTATAGATTTGAAGATTTAGATTGTAGAAGAGACAAGAAAAAACCCTTAGATAAATGGTCCAATGGTATAAGTGTCATCATACAAACTTCTCCAACTAGGCAATCTAACTCTTCAACTTGTAGAGTCTTAGTACCTCACAAAATGATAGAAAATGTTAAAATTTTGTTTACAAATTTAATAGAACAACAACAGTTACACATGCAAGGCAATGCTTCTCCATGTAGGTAGTACTTAGATACTATAGTAAATAAAATATACAAGAAATTTATTGGAGAAGATAAAGATAGACATTTTGTTGAATCTAACGAATATGAAATTGAGAAAGCCAAATGACATTTAACAAATATGAAAATATATGAGATGTGTTATATAGATTCCTTTTTTGTGAATACAAAATGCATTATTACAAATTACCACCCTTTATGTAGGAAACTTATAAGGAAATGCCAGAAATTACTTGAAACATTACATAAAACTATAATGGAATGATGGAATTAAAGAAATAGGAAAACTATATAAGACACCTGAGGAGAAATAATAAGAACTCTTAAAAACTAGACAATCATTAAATTTCAAGAAAGATAAGAATATAAACAAATAAGAGAAAATGGTAAAATCTATTGTGATATAAGAGACTTTAGGATGCCAGAAAAGTATGGATATAACATATAATCTTACAAGCAAAAGTATAATAATATAAAAAATACAAAACATTCAAAAGATGGAAATTTAGAAAACAATAATTTCAAAAATATAAGTGAAGATAAAACAAAGAAACTTATAGAAAAAATTATTTTAGGAGAAAATGTATAAGCCATTAGAAAACAAAAAATATTGTCGATCTGGGAAAAAGAAATGCAGATGTTGGATTTGCAATAAGGACATGCATTACTTTAACAAATGTCCTAATAGGCTGCAACATATAAAATAATTTAAAAATAAATTTTCAAAAAATGCAAAAATCTTAGAAAAAGCTTTTGAGATAGAATTAGAACTAATAGAGAAATCAGATATAGATTATACTTATATAGTATTTATCTATTAGAAGAAATCGAAGAAGAAATAACTAACTTAAAATATGAAATGAATATTTTTTATCAGAAGATGAATGATTTGTATAGTCTTACAAATCCAAACAATACTTATATTAAGGTATGATTGAAATTTAAAGGTTACACAAGTTACAATTTACATACATATATATAGATACAAGAGCTAGTATGTGTGTAGTTAATAAATATGTATTCACATAAGAACTCGGGAAACAAGCACTAAAAAAATTAATTGTAAGAATTGCTAACAATAATGTAATAAATCTTAATAAAGTCTTAAAAGATACATATATAATGATAAGAGAATAGAAATTTCATATTCCTATCATATATCAACAAAAAACAGGAGTTGATTTATTAATAAAAAATAATTTCCTAAACTTATATAAACCTTTTACATAATATTTAGATAAAATAAATCTAATAACACTTGATGGTGAAAATATCTATATGTCAAAGTTAAGAAAAGCTTTGACTATATGAAATCTAACTTTTATGATTGTGTTTGATTAATTAACAAGCCTACAATATTTGAGTTATTGTGCTTAAACATCCATTCTATTGTAGCTAGTGATTTTGATTTATCTATTATTCAATTAAGTCATATAGGGTTTTTCATTATTTAATCCACTCTAGGACACACTTTACACTTTTGTTGCACTTGTGCTTTGTACTAACTTTTCAGGTGCCAGTTGAACGAGTTCGATAACTCATATGACTCAAGTTTATTAGGATGTTCATCCAAATATGAACACCTTGCTTGTGGAGATTGTGAAATAAAATGGAGGCTTTCAAGTAGGTTACTTAAGGGTATTATCTTGGTAGGTAGTTGGAGTCCTGGCTTTATAATCGAAAATTATTTTCATAATGGATAGTTAGGTGGTTTGGTGGACCGGTGGTTTTCATCTTAGGTGATTGTTATGGCCTTAGTTGTTTCCTCCTAAAAATCTAGTGTGTTATTTTATTTTTTCACATTATTTTATTTACATGTGATTGCATGTCATGCTATTTGTTAAAATTTTAATTTGTCATATTTTTGTTAATTATCTATTCACCTCTATATAGCTAATTAGATCTATAACTACATAAACTTTCAATTGGTATTAGAGTGAGTCACTAAATACACTTAGTATTGCCTAGGGCCTTGTTATGGATTATTATTGCCTAGGGCCTTGTTATAACTACATATATGTTGAGGAATTCAAATATTCTTTTCTCTCTAAATATAATGTTAAAAGTTTTAAATAATTGTTTTCTAAATATGTTAGAGCTATAAAAAAGAATACTAGTTTAAATGTAAAAAAAGAAAGGTTAAATGAACAACTTGAGATACATGAAGGCTTTTCTAATAAATCAAAAGAACATAAGAATATTTTGTAAGAACAAAATAATGTTTTGAATTTGAGTCTTGTAGGTTTGAAAGAAGAAAATAACAAGCTTGTTAATAATAAAAAAATGGATGCAAGAGCTCAAAGAATTATGTAAAAATGTGAAGAGGTTAACCATTAGAGCTGAAAGATTAAATAAATTTTTTGACTATGAAAAACTTTTTGGAGACAAGAGAGGATTAGGATATGTAGATGACCACACTACACCATCCTCTTTAAAATTATCTGTGTTTGGAAAACATTATAATCCCTACTCTTCATACATTACACATATTCTTGCATATGCTTCTAAATTTATTCCTACATGCCATAATTATGGTAGAAAAAGGACATATTTGACCTTGATGTAGATTCTTGATGACATATATCTATGTTGATAATTGGAATGCATCCTATTCAAGAATTAACAGTCATGTTTCTAAAAATAAGCATATGATTCAAAAGACTACAAAAGGTTTGGTTAAAAAATATGATTTAAATTGTTTTGTAGCCCACATTGCATTTAAAGCTAAATCTACCAATTCCTCTTATTTTGATAGTGGTTGTTTTAGATACATGACTAGTGATCATTCTCTTTTCAAAAATTTTGAAAAATATAATGAAGAAATAGTTACTTTTGATGATGAAAATAAATCAAGGATTATTGGTAAAGGTACAATTCAGATTGATAGTATGCCTAGGTTAGATGATATACTACTTGTTGATAGACTTAAAGCCAAACTAATAAGAATTATTAAAATTTGTGACAAAGAGTACAATGTACAATTTACCAATAATCATTGTATTATAATAGACCCAAAATATGTGTGTGATTAGAGGAGCTAGGTCACATGATAATTGTTGTTTCATTGATATAGGCTGTAGTACTACTAATTGTAATTTAGCCAATGGATCATTCGGTTTCTTTGTGGCATCAAAAGATAAGACACATCAACGTTAAAGATCTTATTAACTTGAGAAAAAAGGAAATTGTGCATGGTCCACCTACCCTTTTTAAGACTAAAAAAACCTTCTGTGAATCATACCAACTGGTCAAATAAACTCGCTCATCTCATAAGAAAATCAAAGGAGTTAACACTGGATAAACACTTAAGTTAATTCACATTGTCCTCATTGGTCCTATGAGAACTAAGAGTTTGTGTGGCAAGAAATATCTTATTATTGGTGATGATGATTTTTCTCATTTATATGGGTTGGATTTCTAAAAGAAAAATCATATGCATTTGATTTCTTTAGTTCCTTTTTTCTTAAAGTGCAAATTGAAATATCTAACAAAATAGCCAAAATTACGACTAAGAATTGATCAAGGGAAAGAATTTGAGAACATAAGATATGCTGAATTTTACAAGTAGTATGGAATAGCACAAGTTCTTTGCACCAATCACCCCATAACAAAATGGATTAGTTGAAAGGAAGAAACATGTATTACAAGAGATGGCATGAGCCTTGCTATAGGCAAAAGACATTCCCAAGAATTTTTGGGCTGAAGTAGTAAGTACTTCATGCTATATAGTGAACCATGCCTACTTACATCCAAGTACAAATCAAACTCCCTTTGAGTTATGGAAGGTAAGAAACCTAATCTTAAACATCTACATGTGTTTGGAAGTAAATGTCACATTTTTAGAGATTGTGAGAATTTAGGAAAATTTGATTCTAGAAGTGATGAAGGTATCTTCCTAGATTACTCATTAATAATTCATGTTTTTAGAGTGTTAAACTTAAGAACTAATACTATGATGGAATCCATCAATTTTGTTGTAGATGATGCAAGCACTAGTACTTCAGTGATTGATGATAAAGATGAATATGTAAGCACAAGCTTGCCAATTGAGGGACATAATGATGAAACACTTGACACTAAAAAAGTAGATAATAAACTAGATGAAGAGTCAACCTTGGATGATTGGGACACCATACCCAACACTTAAACTTAGAGGCCAACACATACTGCCAAAAATCACCCAATTGAAAACATCATTGATGATCCAACTACAAGCGTGGTAATTAGATAGAGACAAGTAAGTTAGTTAACTCATTTATGTTATGTTTCTCAAATGGAACCAAAAAATGTTATTGAAGCATTAAAAGATGAATTTTAGATAAATATCATGCATGATGAGTTAGCTCAATTCACTAGAAAATGATGTTTTCACTTCAGTACCTAAACCTAAAGATAAAAATATCATAGGAAATAAATGGGTATTTAAAAATAAATCTAAGGAACACAATATTGTGATTATAAATAAGGTTACATTAGTTTCCCAAGGATATATAAAAGTTGAAGAAATTGATTTTGATGCAACATTTTCTCTCATAGCTAGTTTAGAATCAATTAGGATTTTACTTGCCATTACAGGCTTTATGAAATTTAAAATTTTTCAAATGGATGTAAATTTTTCTATTCTAAATGGTTTACTTGGTATGGAAATCAATGTTAAACAACCAAAAGGTTTTTCTAACCCTAATTTTTTAAGCATGTTTATAAACTCAATAAGGCCCTTTATTGTTTGAAACAAGTTCTTAGATCTTGGTATGAGAAACTTACAACTTATCTCTTGGATAGGGATTTGTTCGAGGGAGAGTTGATAAGACTCCTTTTATTAAAAGGACCAAAGAGGATATATTCATAACTCAAATATATGTTGATGACATAGTTTTTAGGTCAACATCCAATTCACTTGTCAAGGATTTTGTGAACATAATGAGTAGTGAATTTGAAATGTCTATAATGGGTGAACTCACATATTTTCTTGGTTTGCAAATCAAACAAATAAATGAATTTATCTTTATTTCTCAAACCAAGTATGAAAGTAATTTAGTTAAGAAATTTGGAATTGATACAAGTAAACATTTGAGAACCCCCATAAGTACAAGTGCCAAGATTTTAATGGATGAGTTAGGTGAGAACATTGATCAAATGCTATATAGAAGCATGATAGGTAGCTTGTTATCCCTTATAGCAAGTAGACTTGATATTTGTTTTAGTGTTAGTATTTGTGCTCTTTGTCAATCAAATCCCAAAAATCACACATTGAACATGTAAAAGGATCATCAGGTATTTCTTTGAAAGTAAAAACTTTAGTATTTGATTTACTAATGATACTACATGTGAAATTAGTGGATAAACAAATGCATATTCGACGGGAAATCAGAATGTAAGAAAAAACACTTATGGAGGATGTTTCTATATTTGGAACAATATTGTATCCTAGTAGTGCAAGAAACAAAGCTCCATCTCATTATTCATTATAGAGTCAGAATACATTGTTGCTAGAAGCTCCTTTACACAACTTCTATGGATGAAGAACATTCTTAAGGAATATGGCTTTGAACAAGGTACAAATCCCTTTTACTATGATAATACTAATGCTATATGTATCTCCAAAATTCCTATTCTGTATTCTCGAACAAAACATATAGACAATAGACATCATTTTATTAGGGAACTAGTACAAGGCAAATTTTTATCCCTTGTGTTTATGCCTATTGAAAGGAAATTAGATGATCTATTCACTAAGGCACTTGATTCCCAAAGATTTGAATATCTTATAAATGCCTTAGGAATATGCACCATTGAGTAATTTTTTATGCCTTTTGTTTTGATTCCTTGTTCGTTTAAAAAAAAGGTAGAGAAGTATATTACTTTAACAATGACATGAACATTACATACTACTTTTATATTTATTAACTATGCTTTTAGCAAATAGATATTGTGACTGGTGCACTTACATATCTTATGCATCTAGTGATCGATGTTAACATGTTCCTACTGAAACACTTATTGGACACATAAGTATGTCATGCTTGAAGTTTATAATTAATTATATGAGCTTTTAGGGCTTGAGATAACCTTGACTTACTAAGTTGTGTTTGAACTCTATCTTTGACTTGATAAAATGCTGCTATAGAGAGCCACCTAGTTTTGAGAGGGCTACCTACTGTGATGTGTGAAGCTACCGTAGTAAGCAGAGGGGGCTATCTCATAACTAGTGTGAAAGTCATCATGCTAGACCTTTTGGCTCGTGTATAATCCCTTTGCAATAAAGAAATAAATAAAGGAAAAAAATATATAAAAAAGTTATTACATGCACGAAAAGAAAGCGCTGCAAATGGTTATGCAAAAATAAAAATAAATAACCAAACTCTCATAAAAAAATTAAAATAAATAATGAGAGGAAATATAAAAGAAAAGGTTAATTAAGTTCTCTTTTGATATGTAATGTTTTATTTTGTACAAATTTGACAACAATAAATTTTTGACGATAGATATTACTTTTTTTCTTTAAATTTTTCATAACAAATCATGAATGTACTCATTGACATATTAGTGTATTTCCAATATTCATCTCACTTTTTGGTGACTTTGGATATGTCACTATTTGTGCTACTATGTTTGTGTGTCTTGCTTACATATCTTTATGTTATTAATAAATAGTCACACCTTGAACATAAATTAATTAATTTTCTTATTTGTGTGTAATTTTGTAATCATGTTTAGCTCAATCTACTGCCCTAAACTAAAAATAAATGTTTTTACCTAATTATTTGAGTTTTTTATTCATATGACAAAAAAGGGAAGAAAAATTGGAAATTTAATTGAAAATATACGAAAAGTGGAGAACTATTTTAGGGGGAGAATTACTTTGAAAAGAGAGAATTACCTTGAAATATTTTTTGAAGATATTACACATAGGGTGAGTTGTATTTTTTAATCTCTATATATTGATTACTCACTCTTATGAATATTCTTCACATTTTTATCGATATATATACTGAAGTAATTAACAATGAGTGTTTAGGGAAAAAATGTTTGGTTGTTTATGTTTTTATCTTTCAGTGTGAACATGTGTTGTCAAGATTCAAGCAAAGATGGTTTCACCGGGTCATACGATAGTTTCACTATGTAAATTGTTTTTCCTATTAGTGTTTTGTAGTGAGAGAGAGGTTTTATCACACGAATATTCCAAATGGGGAGATTGTAAGGTTTATGAGTGTTGGCGATATTCATGAACAAAATATCCAAATATAATTCTAGTTTCTAGGTGAATCTTTCAAGAATATTTTTCAAGCCAAAGAATTTATCTACAAACCTAATTAGTTAGAGGGTGGATGAATAAAAGATTAGTAAAAGTATAACAAATTGAAATTTTGTAGAATGGCCAAACATGGGATCATGTGTAAATAAAACAATTTAGAAATATAAAGATTGGCACATGAGATTTTTAGGTGCAAACAATAACAACTTAGGCCATATCAATCACTTAGGAGGAAAATCATTGGTCTATCGGATCACCTAAGTACCCACTATGAAAAATAAGATCCAATTACAAGACTAGGGTTTAAATTACCCAGACTAAGGTAATGTTCCCAAGTAATCTACTTACAAGCTGCTACTTTCATCATAGTCTCTACAAGAAAGGTGCTCGGATTTGGACCAGTATTCTGATGAACTCATGTCACATGAGTTAATTCAACTCATACGTTAGCACCTAAAAAGTTAGTAGAATACCACAAGTGCAAATGTGCATCTTAGAGTAGTTTCAATAACAAATAACCCTGAGCAGATGATTTAATAAATATATTAGATAAATCAAAATCAATCAGTAACTCTAGAACAATCAATTTAAGAGCACAATATCACAAATATTGTAGGCTTGTTAATTCATCAAACACAACCATAAATGCTCGACAAATTAACTCAATGAAAAATCATGCTAAAATAGTTTTAGCAAACCAAGAGAAAGAATAAGATCAAGAGAATAATACTTAACAATGCTCTTGTATGGTTTACAAAATTGTGAGCCAATGGTATGATTAAATAGCATGAGTAGAAACCCTAGGTCAAATGTCTATTACAAATCTGTCCTCAAAAATACTTAAAAAAGCTTAAAATATAAGGACAATATAGTAATAAAATAAATTGACTCGAGTAAAAATAAGGTCAAACTTGAAAACTTGATCGCTCGATCAATTTACTATAAATAGTTCAATTGATCTAGCAAAAAAATTAATTAATTTAGAAATAAATGGATTGGTCTTTTCATTAATCTCGATTCATCGAGTTAATGCTTTGATCGATCTAGTCATCTTAAAATTAGTTCATCCAGTTTTAATTAAGCTCGATCAATCTAGTCACCACTTGATCGATAGAGTGACCTATTTGAACAATGTTCCTATATGTCTAATATGAAATCTAAGATGCCTAGGAATAGAGATATACTTGAGATGTGATTACCGAGGCTAGATAATTTCTTTGGTTTGGAAATATTCTTGAAAAAAACACCTAGAAACTAATATTATATACAAATATTATGTTCACGAATATTCTCAACAATTACAAAACTAACAATCTCCTCCTTTGGCATATTCATGTGATAAAACCTCTCTCTCACTACATAATGCTATATGAAAAAAAATTACATAGTGAAACTATCCTATGATTTAGTGAACCATCTTCGCTTGAATCTTGATAGCTCATATTTACAACAAAAACAAAAAATACCAAAAAACAAACAACTTGTCTCGTAGGTTTCATTGTTCATCATACTTCATTGTATCTAATAATAGAAAAGAGAAAAATGTTTTGAAGAGGATTAAAAAAATGATAGAAATTAAAAAATAACTCCTCCTATATGAAATATCCCAAAAAAATCCAAGTAATTCAAAATAAAAATAAATATCTCACCTAAATTAACTATCCACCTTTTTTGATGTTTCGTTTAAAGTTCAAAATTTTTTATTCCAATTTTCTCCCCTCTTTGTCATACCAATAAAAAAATATAAATTAGAGATAAAAACCAAACAAATGAATCAAATGTAAAGTAAAGATGAAAAGATTTATTTTTAGCAATGGGTAGTAGAGTAATCCAAATATGACTACAACATTACACATACATAAGAAAAATAAATTTATGTTCAAAGTGTGATTAGTCATTAACAACATAAACATATGTAAGCAATAAACATAAACATGATCACACATGTAGTGACATATCCATAGTCACCACAAGTGAGTTGAGTTTTGGAACAACACTAGTATGTTAATTAGTCCATTCATGATTAGTTATGAAAAATAAAAATAAAAAGTATCACCAATCATGAAAGAATTGCAATTGAATTCAAACTTGTAAAAAATATAATTTTACTAAGAGAGAGCTTAGTATAATTTGTTTTTTGAATTCCCTCTCATTATTATATATATATATATATTTTGTATAAGGGATTGATTATTTATTTTTTGCATAACCAATTTTGGTTCTTTCTTTTTATGCATGTAATTTCTTTTGTATTATTTTTCTCTTTTCTTCAATAATATTATTTTTAAGGAAATATACACTAGCCAAAAATCTTGTATGATGTCTTTCACACTAGTTATGAGGTAGCCCTTTCTGCTCACTGCAATAAGTTCACACATCATAGTAGGTAGCCCTTTCAATAATATATGTCTCTCTATAGTAGCATTTTATAAAGTGTAAGAGAGAGGTCAAACACAATTCTAGTAGTCAAGGGTTATCTAAGTCCCTAAATATTCCCATAATCAATCATAAACTTCATACATGACATATATATGTGTCCAATAAGTGTGTAAATAGGATCATGTTGACATCGATCACTAGATGCATAAGATATGTAAGTGTATAAGTCATAGTATCCAGTTGTTAAAGATGTGGTCAAAAGTATAAGGGTAATATGTAATGTTCATGTTAGTGTTAGAGCAGTCTACTTCCCTCATTTTCTTTTAATTAAAGAAACATCATGAAAAATAAAAAGAAACAAATAAAGAAAATATGTTCACCTAGGATTAATTAAGCACTCAAACAAAAGTATCTAGGTGAAACAATAAAGAACGACAGTCAGGTGACCAAAAAGAGACAATATTTCCTAACCCAAACTTGAGTTTTGGTTTCTTTATATCTTTGGGTTGGAAATCAACTACCTTAGTTGTCCTTAGCATATTCTTAGACTTACCTTTAGATTTTATATTCATCCTAAATGAAGATATAACATGCATGGTAGGATAATGATAATTACTCCTAAAATTAAATGCATTGAATTTTTCTTTCCTTTTTGAGGCGACAACTTCATGCTTCTAGTTGGATTTTTGAATATATTACCAAAATTTTCATTCATCCTAGAATATGATGCAACATTCATAGATGTATGATGGTTATAAGTCCTCTTATGTGAAACATGGAAAGTATTATTACATCTAGGAGCATTTATCGAAAATCACTACTTTAGCCTAATATGACCTTTCTTACCATAATGATGATAGATAGGTGGAACTATTCTATGTATAATGGGTAACATAAGGCATGGGATTTAGAAGGACTTATAGATATGATTTTTGAGGTTGAAGGAATGGAGCTCTCATCCTTATAATCGATATTATGTGTATCATTAAAGGAGGACATGTTTGTAGGTTTGACAAATTTAGTTGATTTTAAAGAAGATGGCGTAGTGGGCTCATCTACATATCCTAGCCCTTTCTTATCTCCAACTATCTTTCCATAATCCAAAACTTTGTTCAACCTTTCATCTCCAATTTTTAACCTCCTTACTACTTTCTTTGATTGTTCAAGTTCCTATATAAGATTCTTGTTTAATATCTGCAAGACTTGAATTTAAAACATTAGCATGTTCAGATAGTTCAATTTTTTGTTTTTCTATAATTGAGGAATTTCTTTCAAAGGATTTAAATTTTTCATTGAGTTTAGTTACTTCCTATTTTCATCTTGCATAATATATGAATATTTCATTAATACTATTGACATGAAATTCATTAAGTAGAAATTTAGCATCACTTTCCACATCATTTGAATCAATATTAAACTTACTGAGTTGTCTACCTACAGTTGTAATAAATGCCAAATTTTTGTTGTCTAATTCAATTGGATTGTCGTTATCACTTTCAGATTTAGTAAGTGTATCATTGAAAGCTCTTCCATTTTGGTTTTTCTTATTTTTATAGTCAGCTAGAAAGTGACCAAAACCCTTGCATTCAAAAAATTGAAGTTTGTGGGTTTAGATTTCTTACCATCAGAACTCACAGATTTGAGTGCTCTTAGATTTTGATCCTTTTGGCATCTTCATTGTCCTTTGTTTCAATGATTCTTTTTGTTGAGGATTTTTTTTCAATATTTTGGTTAAGATTACTAGTTCTTCATCATCATTGTAACTATCTTTTATCATAGTAGTTTTGAAAGTGATTCTTTTATTCTTTAGAGGTTTTTGAAAGCTCATCGCAAAGATTTGAAGTGAGCCAATGACAATGATCTTTGCATGGAATCAATCTAGTAATGAACATAAAATCTTTCAAACTATCCTAAAATCATCAATTTTCTCTCCAAGATTGGTAGAGGTGTTAGTAATGTACATAATCTAATATAAAATTTGGAGGAAGTTCCATCTTCTTTCATCCTATGATTTTCAAATTAACTACCAAGCATGCAAAGTTTAGTTTGTTTAGATTGTGTGGTTCCCATATAGGTAACCTTTTAAATATCCCAAGCATGCTTAGCAGTATCAACATGAGAAATTCAACAAAACTTATCAGCAGACATGACATTAAAAATAGTATTAATACCCTTTTGATTCTAGTTGCTAGCAATTCTATCTTTATTGGTCTATTAACTCTTCATCTTAGGAGTGACTACATTATCTTTGATAATTGTAGTTGGTTCCCATCCATAAAATGGAGAGTTCTAGAAAATCTTATCTATAGACCATAGGAAGGCTATCATATGAGGCTTCCAATAAGTATAATTAGACCCATCAAAGAAAGGGGCTTGGGTAGTGGAGAAACCCTATTTTCAATGATTTGTAATATAGTCCTAGGCATATCGTGTGTATCTAGTGAGCTGCTCTAATAATAAATGAAAAATTTATTTTTTAGTTACAAACCTAATTAGTTAAAAGATAGGTGAATAGAAGATCAAAAGAAGTATAACAAATTAAAATTTTAAAGAATATCCAGATATGAAATCATGTGTAAATAAATTAATGTAGAAATATAAATATTGACACACAAGATTTTTAGAAGGAAACAACCTAGGTCACAAAAATGAACTAAGAGGAAAACCATCGGTTTATTGGACCACCTACCTATTCATTATGAAAATTAAGGTTCAATTATAAGGCTAAGATTCAAACTACCCACCAAGGTAATTCCCTCAAGTAATCTACTTACAAACCGCTACTTTCATAATAGTCTCTATATGAAAAGTGTTCAGATCCAGACCAATTTTTGATGAACTCAACTCATACTAGTTAATTGAACTCGTACAACTATCACATAAAAAGTTAGCACAATAGCACAAGTGAAAATTTGTGTCATAGAGAAGATTCAATAATGAATTACTCTAAATAAATGATTTAATAAATATATATGATAAATCAAAATCAACTAGCAATCCTAGAACAATTAGTTTAAGAGCATAATATCACAAATATTGTAGGCTTGTTAATTCATCAAACACAACCATAAATGTTTGATAAGTTAACTTAATGAAAAATCCAACTTGAATAATTTTAACAAAATAAGAGAGAGAATAAGATAAAGAAAATAATGCTTTTATGTGGTTTACAAAATTTTGAGCTAATGATATGATTAAATAGCATTAGTAGAAATCCTATGTCAAAGGTCTATTACAAATCTGATCTTGAAATTATTTAAAAGAGCTTAAAAGTATAAGGATAATATAGTAATAAAATAAATTGTCTTAGTAAAAATTAGTTCAAACTTAAAAACTTGGCCGCTCATTTATCTAGACTTAACTTAATCAATCTAGTTAAGCTTGATCGATTGACTATAACTAGTTTGATCGATCTAATAAAAAAATTAATTAATTTACATATAAGTGGATTAATCAAATCATTAATCTCCATCGATCGTGTGTTCGATCGATCGAGTTAATGTTTCTCGATCGATCTGATCATATTAAATATTAGTTATGCCATTTTTAATTAAGCTCGATCAATTGAGTGACCTATTTGAACAATGTTTCTATGTGTCTAATATAAAATCTAACATGCACAAGAATAGAGATACCAATGAGATGTGATCATTAAGGCTTTATAGTTTTTTTAGCTTAAAAAAATCTTGAAAGATACACCTAAACACTAATATTACATACAAATATTTTGTCCACAAATATTGGCAACCCTCACAAACCTTATAGAACACATCTCAAGTATGTATCTACTCTTATACACGTTAGAGTTTTTATTAGACACATAGGAATATTTTACATATAAATCACTCAAGTGATCGAGACATATCTAGATCGATCGGGAATTGATCTATCTTGGTTAAAAGTTCCTTGAATTAATTTTCAATTGAGGTAGATCGATCAAAAATTGAGTAGATCAATATACCAATTTTAGAATTTATTTTATACTACCTTAGATCAATCGAGGATTGGTTAGATCGATCAATCGAGCGGCTAGGTTTTAAACTTTCAATTAATTTTTATTGGAACCAAATATTTCAATTACTATTTTGTCCCTATTATGTATTTATCTATGATTTGTTTAAGAGACAAAATCATAATTGGACTTTAACCTAGCATTAGGGCTTTAATCATTCCTATATAAAGAACCTAATATTTCATATCTTAATTAACCACAATTGAATCAACTTTGGAATTCTAAGCTTTCTCTATAAATTTATTTAAAAAAACTAGGCTTTCTTCATTAGTTAATTTATCAAACATTTTATGGTTGTGTTTGATTGATTAACAAGCCTATAATATTTGAGTTATTGTGCTTAGACATTTGTTCTATTGTCATTAGTGATTTTGATTTATCTATTATCCTCTTAAGTCATCTAGCTAAGGTATTTCATTGTTTAATCCACTCTAGGACACATATTGCACTTACATTTTTGTACTAATTTTTTAGCTGCCAACTGAATGGGTTCGATAACTCATATGATTCAAGTTTATTAGAATGTTGGTTCAGATATAAACACCTTGCTTGTGGAGACTGTGAAAAAATTGAAGGCTTGTAAGTAGGTTACTGGGGAGAATTATCTCGGTAGGTAGTTCCATTCCTAGCTTTGTAATCAAACATTATTTTCATATTGGATAGTTAGGTAGTTCGGTGGACCAATGGTTTTCCTTTTAGGTCATTATTGTGGCATTGGTTGTTTTCACCTAAAAATCTCGTATGCTATTTTATTTTTTCACATAATTTTATTTACACATGATTGCATATCTTGTTGTTTGCAAAATTTTTAAAGCTAAATAATGTTAATAAAAAGTGAAAACGTGATGAGATAGACATAAAGCAGCAATAAAAATCTTATTTAGAAATTATTTTACTAGACATAGTAGAGAAATAAAACTCTTTTCTTAATGAAATTGAAGAAGATAAAGCCTATCAGAAAATTGTTAAAAATAGTAATCTCATAAAATTCTTTAGATTCAAAAGTAAATAAATCTAATATGATTGCTAACATAAAACTTAGAAATCCTAACAAAATTGTAAGAATAAAGCACATGATTTATGCTCTAAAGATAGGATTGAGTTTGAAAAATAAATTTAAGAACTTTTGGAACTAAAAGTCATAATTCCAAAATTTCTTCTTGCTCTAGTCCAACATTACTCATCGAAAAAGAAGTTGAAAAAAGAAGAGTAAAAAGGGGAATGGTAATAACTTCCAAGCATTGATTAAAGAGACCATTGATGATGGATACATTTTTCCAAAGAAAGAAGTATTATTATCATTAATAAAATGGAAGAAATACTTCTCAAGTTTTGATTGCAAAAGTGAATTTTGAAAAATAAGACTGTACGAGGAATCTCAAAAATAATGGAATTTAGTTACCCCCAAAGATAATTCCAATGGATTGTTGTACCATTGGGATTAAAACAAGCTCTATGTATCTTTCAAAGGTATATGGATAATATTTTTTAAGAAATTAGAAAATATTTTCTATGTTTAGATAGATGATATTTTAGTTTTCAGTAATGAATAAAATAAATAATATTTGGATATTATTAATATCCTATAAGAATGCAGGAAATAAGGCATTGTACTTTTTGAGAAAAACACTAATTGAAGCTGAAAAACATAATCTAAAACCCTACATACTAAATAACATTCAACAATTTCCTTATAAATTAAAAGATAAAAATCAATTACAAAGATTCTTTGGGTGTTTCACATATACTGAAGCATACATCAAGACACTTGTAGAAATGCAAAAAGCATTTACAAACAAATTTGTAAAAAGATCATGTTTGAAAATGAAAAGAATAAGATAGTTTATACATGGATAAGGTAAATGCATAGATAAATGTTTTTCCAACTTTATACCATCCAAATACAGATGATAAAATGATAATTGAAACAGATGTTTTACATGAATATTGAAGAGTATTTTTAAAAGTAAAAGTAGAAGACAAAAATAAATATATTTGTATATATACTTTAGGATCTTTCTATGTTCCAGAATTAAACTATCACATTAATAAAAAATAATACTTAACTATCAAAAAAGCTAATAAGAAATTTATAATAAATGTAATAAGTTCCAAATTCATTATCAGAACTAATAACAATAATTTTGGTTATTTTTCAAAAACTAATATTGTAGTTGGTTATAAATAAGGAAGATTATTTAGATGTTAATTGTGGTTTAACCATTATGATTTTGATGTCGAACATTATTCAGGAAACAAGAATGTTTAGTAGATGCCCTTACAAGAGAATCCATACATTTAACTGTCTTTGTTCTTGCAGGAATAGAACATCTTGATATCAAATCAAGATAAAGGAAAAGGAGATAAAAATCCTTCAGGAATAACTCAAAGTTTATATCTAGAGAAGTCTCTAGGTATAAACAATAGGAATAACTTAATAGTTCAAAACAAGCATTAGAATCCAAAAATCTATAGAGGAATTTACCTCAAAGATTCATTCTATGGAAGGTAAAAATTATAAAGAGAGAGTTAAAAATGAGAAGGAAGAGCCTAGCTGTTCAAAAGAGAGCAACATATCTAAAAATAAAAAGGAAAAGCTCAATTGGGATGAATAAGTAGAATAAGAAGACGATAAAAGGACTTATGTGGTCTATAATGGTCCAAAACTAGAAATTTACAGAAATTTGCTTGAAGAAAGTAAATATATTATTAGATTTAGTTGAATAACTTGTAGAGCTTTCACTAAAGGAATAGAAGTTGAATGTCATTATGCCAACTATAGAGTACCAAAACTATTAACTCCAAAATATATAGTTAAAAATTACTCTATAGTAATGCAATAACAACCATCGCCATTAAGTAGGTTGAAGACCCTAGGAAAGATAGTACGACCATCAATACTATTCAAAGAAACACCTCTTATAGAGATAGTAATGATAATACAACGATTGATACTATTTAGGGAAACATCACCTATGAATACATTTTGCATTGAACACAAAAAAAACTAATAGATGAATTTAAGTAAGCCATAACGATTGACTTTCTATAACTTAGCTAAAAAAACATACTTAGGAATATATTAAAGATATGAAATTTTACGCCACAAAAAAAGAATATCTTTCATGCAGCAAATTTAATATTCTTGAAGGAGTTGATTCAATTTTTGTTTATAAAGATTTCCATGCATGTTTAATTAAGAATCTATATCTACAAATTAATTTAAATGAGTTGAATTATTTTCCCTAAAATTTTTAGATGGCTATCAAAAACTTAGGAAGAGGATTTGAGTAAAGGACAAACCTATCTATCTTAGATTTTTCTGTTCACTTATGGACTAGAATGAAGAAAGATGTATTAATTCTTACCATTTTATCAAATTAGCCATTTCTAACAATAATAAAGAAGTCACAAAACCAAGGGTGTTTTCCGAAAAAGAATTTAATATAGATGAACTCTGTATTCTAAGAGGAAAGATGCTAACTTAAATTTTTCATGAACTTATAAAAATTAATAATTTTTCTGAAGTCAAGGTAAACTACTTAACTAGTAAAGTTATAACCAATTTTCATAGAAATATGGACATTATTAAAAAAGATGGTAAGAAAATCAATAAGTTTGAAACAAACTTTAGCAGTAATAATATGGAAATTTGTCAAGAAGCAAGAAAGTTGTTTTGTTTTTATCCTAAGAAAACCACTATGGATCACAAACACATTTACTACATTAGAGAATGAGAAGATGAAAATGGGTCATGATCTACGTCATTAAAAGGACTATTGACAGAAAGAAACAAAGAGGAATAAAGATGTAGAACCCGCATCTTTAGTTGGTAGATCATGCCATGGAAATGAAAGGCCAAAATCAAACGTTAAAAGTAAAAAAGCTTAGGTGAGAATTATTGAAATAGGGGTGAATAATGTTTTTCCACTATTGTAAATAGGAGTTCTTTGTCCTATAAAAGGAACACTTATTTCCATTAGTTGGACACAGTTTCAACAATAGGAAACTTTCTACTCTAAAAATTATTCATCTATCAATTATGTATCTAGAAATTAGGAGTGACTAACAATGTCTTCAAGGTTCTTAGTTAACTTTTAGAATTGTAATAATTATTAATATTATGAATTAAATAAAATGTAGTCACTATTTTTCTATTCTCCAGTAAGTCTAATATGGACACCTTATCATGTACGGATTTAAGAGATCGACCATTACTATAAGGTATTAAGGCTTGAATAAACTGAGGCATATCAAATGTAATAAAAGAATATGAATAACGGAAGGAAAGATCGTGATAAACCCATTAAATTTAAGTATAATAATTATAATTCTTAGTCAATTAAAGATCCTAAATGATTAAATATTTATTTATAACATTTATAAAACTAATAAATATGAAAATGAAGATAAATAAATTAAACTAAACTTTGTATAAAAATAAACATAAGGAAATTATAAAGATAAATCAATGTTTTAATAAGAAACTTAAATGTTTGCTTCTAAATAATAATCTATAAGAAGTAATAATTAGCATTTCAAAATAGCCGGCTACAATTTGGTATCAGAGCCATTAGAAAGAAAAATACATCATTAGATAAAAAATTAATGCTATTAACTATTTAAAGGTATTAGCGATATTAATTATAAAAATCGAAAGAATTAAAACTCTTTTTTTTAAGTTAGGAGCATATGTAAAGATATGCTAAAAATTAGTGGCTTTAGTGATAATTTTTCTTTTAAATAGTTACTTGGTTTTCAAATCTCACAATCGTCATATATTAAAAAAATAAAATTACAATTTCAATATCCCATATCACATATCATAACTAATTACAACCACGTAATAAGGTTGGATAATATTATTCGATCTCAAAACTTTATAGATTCTATACTTTAATCCTCTAATTATTTTATTAAGATTTAGACTCTTCATCTTATAGATTCTATAATTTAATTCCTTATCTTTTTTCTTAAGATTTAGTCCCCTAATTTTTATAAATTCTACACTTTATTACCCTAATTATTTCTTAAAATTTAATCTCCTAACTTTTTAATTTTGACAAAATTAGTCATTTTAAAACAAAATCTATTTAATTTAACTTAGTATTGATTACATCAAACCCACATTTGACTATTCCTTTGCTTTTTCTTTTCTTTCTATAATATCAAAACGTACACAAAAATGCATATGCGTACACTATCAAACATGATGTAATGTAAAGGTAATACATAAAACCATCAAACATGATCTAGTGTAAAGGTAATACATAAGACCCAGATAATAAAAATTTATTTCCTCTGTTTATTAGCTTGGGAATTAGTGATTTGGGGTTCTTTATTTTAGAAGAATTGAAGATTATGAGCTTGGGTTTTGCTTAAAAAAAATTAAAGGTTAAAATATGATCATATGTGGGTTAGATATGGGTTTAAGTAACATTTTTTTTAACTTGGATTGATTTTGTCAAAATTAATTTTTTTGGGAATTAACTTAAGAAAGAAAAATTAAGGGGATTAAAGTGTAGAATCTATAAAAATTAGGGGATTAAAGTATTGAATATAAAAAAATTTAAGGACTAAACTTTAAAAAAAGAAGTTAAGGTACTAAATCTTAAGAAAAAAGTTAAGAAATTAAAATATAAAATCTATAAAAATTGGGAAACTAATAGTATTATTTAGCCAACTAATAATATACTGTTATGAATGTCAGTCTCTAAGAGGATTTATATAGTCATTTGGAATGAACAAAACTTAAGCTTAAAAAATGCTTGCAAATATAAAAAGTAAATAACATAAAAAAAAGAATGCTAGTAATGAAATAAAAAATAAATAATTATACATTTAAAATTTTAAAGAATTAGTCTTTCCATAATTAATATGTAAAATAAGTCATATGACTTTTCCCTTCCTTCATCTAATTTACTAGTGCAAGCTTACGAAAATAAATTAAAAACTACCAATGATTTTGTGACATATTGACATATAATTAAGCAAATAAATGGATAAAATTATCTATTATGAATAAGTGAAGTTAAATTGGTGAGATTATATAACTTTTAAAAATGATGATGTTGTTCTTTTATGGAAAAAAGTGTATAGCTTATAGTAATTTTCTATCGTTAAATCAACATTAATCATTTTTGGTTATCTATATAACTTAAATGACTAAAACAATCATTGGTTTGCATAAGTTACCAAGCTATGACCCAAAGTCAGATTCCATTGTACTTATCCATAAATTGAGGATGAAAGAATCTCTACGAGGTTTCATTCAAAAAATGGTTCATAAGAGGTCCTAGAATACACCTTGAAAATGAAAATTCAAAAATAGGGGTAAGAAAGTTTCCTCTGTAAGGCCACACAAGGCACATCTAGAAGAGAAATAATTTCCTATATTCTTTGCCTGAAAACCAGTGGGAAATTTGGTCTATATAGCATGCCAGAGTAAAATCGACTATAAGGGTGGTACAAAAGGGGCTCAGATAGCCCTACCCTAACTCTTTAGTTCCTCAGCCAAACAAAAGAGGAATAGACCTTGCTGGTTGTGACACCTCCTTTAATTGAGCATGTTCAAGTTTTGGTGGTTGTACGAATCACGGAAAGTATCAAGCGAATCTCCAAGGAAATATTAGGATAGAGGTTTGTAGAAGCCTATGGTTGATGCCAGCCATTTGGCTATAAATATTCTCCTACCAAAAAATGCATTAGGTGGTCCACTAAGGGTTATTAATTTTCTCAATTAGAGGAGTACCCAATTATTTATCTGTACAAAATTGTACTGAGGAGTCTCTGCTTACTCACAATCTTGATTCCTTCAATAGGATCAAATAATAAGGCCGTAAACTAGGTCAAATGTAAGAGAAAACATATAACTGCATGGGCCTTCCTCCCTATCCAAGCTCCATTTATGTATGTAAAGCACTATGCCCAAATTTTCTATGATAACTTATGAATGATTGAAAAACACTAATATTTTGTAGTTTTTTTGCACTTAAATGTAATAAATATATTTGAACATACATGATTTTATCTTTATTTAAGAAAATATATAAATTCAAAATCATGCATATTTTATGTTGTATTTCAGGTATTTTTAGCTTCAAATTGATAAATTGATCAACACATGAAGAATCACACCTAAATCACTCATTTACACCTTAGAAGCCTAAAAGAATAATACGTATAAGGCTTACATATAGATCCAACTAGTTAGTAAGGGATGAAAACAAAATTGAAGTGAAGTTTCACAGGTTGCTACATAGAATATAGTACGCTATAGTGCACTACTCACTACTTAAATTCAATGGGCACGATGTTTGTTTTGTGCCACGATGTGGAAACTTTAGGCCACAGTATGATCCATTTGGGGTTAACATTGGAGGACCACTACGTATCTTGGGCTATAGAAATGGAATAACTGGGATACAACATGGGTTTGAATTTCTCACCTGAAGCCCTCTAATGCCAGCCTTAGCTATAAATATAATATTGTGTTTAGGTTTTTAAGAGAGCTACCATAATAGTGTAACATAGGTTTTTAGTTTTCAACAGCTGTCACTTTTATTTTCCTTAGTTTTTATTTTACAATAGGTTAGATTCAATAATAGTAATAGGCAAATCATCTAAAGGTTTTTTAGATCATAAAAAATATAGAAGACATTTGTATATTGTAGAATACATTAAGGATCAAGATCACAACAATGATACGGGACACACCTATCTTTATTTAATTGATTTGTAGATCTTATTTGTATTCGTTTAATTTTGTATATAGATTCAATCTTTGTGTATTTTTTAAATGTTATTTTAAATTTACTAACCAATTATTAAATATGAGCATGTTTGGCTGATTATTATTATGAAATATTAGTTTTGTTGCCATGTTTTTGGAGATTAAAAGTAAATGAACATCTTTATAAAATAAATTGAGACTCTTTCTTCATTCAATATTTCTACGTAATTTATTATTAATAAATATATGGACGACATACTTTTTATAACATTTTTTAAATATGAAAGGTTTTATGATCTAATTTTGACACCTTGAATTTGAGTTTGAATTATTTCATCCATCCAAAGTATTGATTTAGATGGTTTTCTATTTTCTTAAAAATTAAACATAATTTAATCTAATCAATTGGTGATCCCTACATAAGGATATTAATTAATTTCATTAATGAAATTTTTTATTTACGGATCTAATCAACTAGAAGAGTGAATAGGTAATTAATTGAAATATATCAAATTAAAATTTTACAAGTAGCTAGACATGGAATTGTGTGTAAATAAAATAATGCAAAAATAAATAAAGACTTACACATGATATTTTACGTGGAAACAACTTAGACAACAAAAATAACTAAGAAGAAAACCAATAATCTACTGGACTACCTAACTATCCACTATGAAAATAATGTTCGATTATGAGGCTAGGACTCAAACGACCTTTAAAGGTAATGCCCTCAAGTTATCTACTTACAAGCCATTTTTTCTTTCATAATATCTATAAACAAGATATTTGAATCCGGACCAATGTTCTGATAAACTCAAGTCACACGAATTATCGAATCCATTTAGCTACCATGAAATATTAGCAAACAAATACAAGTATAATGTGTGTCATAAAGTGGAATAAATAATGAACAATCCTAACTAGATGATTTAATTGAAAAAAAAACCAATATCAGTAGCAACACTAGAATAGATGATTAAGCACATTAACACAAATATTATATGTTTGTTAATCAATAAGACATAACCAAAAAATGTTTGATAGATTAACTAATGAAAAAAATATAACAAAATAGTTTTTTACAAAACAAATTACGAGAGAGAACATAAGTTGAAAAGTTAAAGCAATTGTGGTTAAAGAGAAGAATAGACATTAGTTTGTTTAAATAGAAAATATTGAAGCCCTAATGTTAGGTTAAAATCCAATTATAAATCTGTTTATTAAACAATTCATAGAGTTGTATATAATAAGGATAATATTGTAATTGATAATTTTGGCTCGAGTAAACAATTAGGTTATAAGTTAAAGCACTTGTTACTCGATCGATTGAAGCAATAATCCAAGCAACAATTGATACAACCTGAGACCAGGTAGATAAAATTTAATTGTTCCTCAATCGATCGAACCAACAAATTCAATCAATCTACCCAATATAAAAAATTAATTTGGAGTGAATTTTTAATCATAGTAGATCGTTTCTTGATAAATCTATTCCCCACTCGATTTAGACATTCCTTGATCGATCGAGTAACCTATGTGTAAAATATTCATATGTTTAAAATGATATCTAACTTGCATAAGAACATAAATATACTTGTAAAGTGTTCATTTGATGCTTCGTAGTTTCTTCAACTTGAAAGTGATCTTGAGTGATGAGCCTAGAAACTAAATTACATATAAATTTTTTGTTCATGAATATAACTAAACACTAATATTCCTCAAAATTAACAAAGAATATGATCTCCACCTATGGATATTTTCATACAAATATGAGAAAATCAATAATCTTAATTTATATTTTTAATATCCTAATTAATTCTAAATAAACATGGTTAACTAGCTAATTATTCCAACAAATTCTCAATTGATTGTTAATTACTTATTTGCCAAGTATTATTTGAATAAACCCTATTCTTATCTTTAATTATATGTTATTTGATTAATCTTCTTGAAAACCAAATATTATGATAAAATGTTTAAGTTTATTTTTCATGTTTATTTTTAGGAAATTTGTTGAATTATTTAAAATCATATAATTTCTCTTTAGGCTGACCTTAAGAGTATACTTATTGCTTATTAAGTGTACTTGCAATCTTTTTCTAAATATATAAAATTTGACTAACATGTTTTTGTACATCAAATTTTTGGCATCATTATCAAAGATTTTCTTAACAATATCAAGTTTTTGGTGACGTTACAGGGAGGAATAACATTTTAAATTTTTATTTTCAAAAATCTTAAAAATATTTTGTAAATATTAGTGAGTTATTTAATTTAAAAAATAAAAAAATTGAAATAAATTGAAAATAAAAAAATATAATTCTTTTTAAAATAATCAAAAAATTTTAAAAAAATTTAGTTTATTTTTGTATACTAAATTTATTTTTATTTAATTTTCTTCATTTCTTTTAGTAGTTTATTTACTAATAAATCAATTTGTTTTAGTATGTTTTGGTACTAATATTAATTCTTATTTTAACTTTTATTTATGCTATTTTCTTTTATTTAGTTATTTACTAACTTAATTCTTTTTATTTTATTTTTTTTTCTTAATTACTTTATTTAGTATTTCTTTGTACTAATTTTTAATATATATATTATTTTATTTACTAACTTATTTGTATTTGTTTATTTACTTTCCTTTTTGTCTATTATTTATTTGGTACCTAGTTTATTTAGCTATTTGTTTTTCTTTTTGTTTATATTTCTGATAGTTCTTATTTTAGTGCTAACTTCTCTACTACCTTGAATTTTGTTCTTATTATTTGTGTATAAAAAATAAGAGATATTTGGGAAAGAAACTTATACCTTTTATTGAAAACATCTACAAATTCAAAACATCTTTCAAGAAACCTAGACATTAATAATTAGAAGGAGGAGGTACAACCTCAAGTGCAAGTAGATGTGGGTGATGCTAGAAATAAGTAAAAAATGATGGAGTATTAAAGGCCAATTTTTGGTAATGCTACCTCTTGTATACAAGTGGGAGAGGTTTTGAAGTGATTGAAAATATTTTATGGCCTTTTATATGTTTGATTATTTCACATACTAAGTGTTGATTACCATGTACACACATTGCTAACCTGTATAAGAGCTTGTAAGGTACATTGTCTCTTGTGTGTTTATTACAGCTTCTTATTTATTACTACTAGTAGTTTTGTTGTGTGTTGAATTAATAATGTTGTTTATGTATTTCTATTTTGATAATTGCTCAATTCATATTGTAGGGCTTATTTGGTTGAACTGATATAGTGCTCACAAAAAGATTCCATGGTTTGTCATCTTTACCCCTCATTTAGATCCCTGTTACCTATTTGAGTTAGAAGAACAATTGACCTTTATGTAATTATTTCTACATATAGGAATCTTCAATTGGTATCAAAGTAGTTCGCCCATGTTTTGGCTTAATAGCCTAGATGTTTGATCCTAGAGCTCTATCTATACATACACACATCTTATTGTTTTCCCTTTGTCACCTATGGTATGGGCTGTTGTTGTTCTATGAGGTTGTATATCTCTATAAACTTTTATTGTTTGCAAGTTCCATATTTTATTATTCATGCTTATCTTTTCCTCTATACTTCTTTGTCTTATGGTTTGCTAATTGTCCTACTATGCCTGTCTGTTTGGTTCTTTTCTAGTACTCCCTCTACTAGTTATGTTGATATGATATTTGTGTGTGTTTACCTTGCTTGTTGCTTACTTGTTCTTCTAAGGCTATTTACATGAGTATCATGTCATATGTTCTCATCATGTAACGTCAAAATTTTAGGATTTTATTTCTATAGTCCTATCATTCTTATGTCATGTCATATATAATGTATATCACTTATTTTACTAGTTTCTTCTTTCTTGTATCTAATATTTTATGTGTTAGTTCTGTATTAGTCACCATACTAGTTGATTTTTGCTTATCTTTTGCATTTTCTTCTTGCTATTGTGCTTTAGATGTATCATTTTGGAGAAAATTGAGGTGTGCCTGATGAACGAAAACCGGCATCGCCAATTCTCGCAAATACTTTGGTTTTAATATTTGTAAAACTCTCGCAAGTGTACGAATCATTTCGTAGAAAATGATAAGTATACTCCCAAGGTCGATCTAAGGAAGGAATGTATGTGGTTCTTAATTTATTATTCAAACTTTTAAAAACGAAATTAAATCCTAAACATCCTGTCATGATAGTTTGGTTTTTGTGTTTCTAATCTAATAACATAAAATAAACATATATACAGATTAATTAAATATAATAAAAAATAAACATAGATACAAATTCAATAAATACATATAAATAAAGATTCAATAAATATTCATGCAAATTTTATCATTTATATTAGTGGAGTATTTATGGATATAATAACTAAATTAATTATGCTTGTTCATATTATCTAGGTTATTAAAGATATAAATTGATATTTTATTGATTCTCTCTTTTTTGTATGAATACCACCTTTGGTGGGGTTAGATACTCTTTGTTAACTAAACAAATCAATTAACACCTATGGGTGGGGTTGATAACTAATTTGGTTAATTAAATTAATTCCTTTTTCTAAGAGATTGAAAATGAACCATTTAAATGCCACCTTTGGTGGGATTAGACAGTTTAAACTTTATTCAAGGTGTCCAAATTAAACCCAAGAATTTAGTTATCCGAGTACTAACTTTCAAGTTTTAAAACCACTACTGAAAACATGTTGTCAATACATTTTCACATAATAACTCTTATAAAAACTTTTGAAATAGAGCTTCACTCTTACCTCCAGCCGATTGTACCAACAAATAAAAGAGCACTACTCTAAATTAGACCGGATAACTAAACCTTAAAGTCTAATCTTCAGATTTAAGTTTGTAATGAAAAATAATATATTTCTCTCTAACATCCTTAATATAAAATCTTGAATAAAAATAAAATCAATTCATTTTAGAAATTTTCACCTATTTAATATTTCGCAAGCATAACAACGTTATTATTATATCATGATTATAAACAATAGCACGCTTAAATTTAATCACGCATAAATTAAATATAACATGTAAGAATAAAGCATAAAAATAATCAGAAGAAAATAAAATCCTTACAGAACTTCGACGCTATTCCTCGTTGCTAGAAAACCTCCAAGCGGAATTTGCACTTCCATTTATTGAATCAAAAATCTAAATTATTACAAAACATTACAAGTTCCTCTCAAAAGAGAAGAACTGTAAACCAAAGAGAATTGGACTAAAAACTAAGAGAAAAACTAAGAAAAGCTTAGAAACTAAGAAAAACTCAAAAACTAAGAAATGAGAGAAAGAAAGAAGAGAGAAGTGTGGTTTTGAGGTGTGCTTTGAAGTGAATGGAAGGGGGTATTTATAGGGGAGGATGGAGAGAAAAAATGAGTAAAAAAATGTTAAAAAAAATATTAAAAAATTAAAAAGCGTGTAATGGACATGCTGAGGTCATCAATGACGTCATGGGGGAAAATGGGGCAAAAACGCGTTGGGCGCGGTATGGCTGGCCGCGCGCGGCCGCTGTCGCCGCGCGCTCAGCGGCGCTGCGTGAACAAGTGCTCGCGCTGCGCGCGCGCGGAAGGAAGAGTGAACGCGCGCGGACGCGCGCGCTGCCGGCACAAGCGCGCTGGCGGTAGCGCGCTAAGCCGGTGCGCGATTTTCCTTCTTTTGACATTTTTAACCTTTTCGACCCATTTTGTCCAATTTTTCCATGTTTGTTGACCTTTTCCCACTTATTTATTAATTTATTTGTGATGTATTGCTTCAAGTATTCTTCTTTGAGTCTTTAAATTGCGTTTTTAAGCCAAAATACCTGAAAAACAATAAAAATACCCGTGATTCCGAAAAAGACAAATTTATATAAATATATGATAAAACATATAAATATATATATTTTTAATCAATTAATGTGCATAAAATCATGGTTATTTTAGTGCTTTTTGAGCACTCATCACAACCCCAACTGCCTTCTTGCTAGTCCCTTAGCAAGAGAAGCGATAAAAACTAAAAATTAAACTATCCTAAATCACTTCCGTGGATTGACACGGTTGCATTTAGCCTATGCAACAAGCCTTTAAACCCCTAGGTTGCCCTAGTGGACGAGTTTGAGTCTCGTGAGGGTTTTCAGTAATGATACCCACAAACATTGTACTAAATGTAAAAACAAAAGAAACAATAAAAACAAACAACTTAAAAATTAAATTTACAACAAAATCACAAATTAACAATATCTCACAAAAATGTCTCATATTTTTTTTAATCTCCTTTAAGATCATAATTAAAATCTCAAGCATAAGTTATTTTAATCTCTTTAAACAATCATGATTTATTATAATAATTAGTCGAAAATCATTTTCATATTTCATATCAAAAATGTATCAATTTAATTTCACCCAATTTCAGTGTCATGAATCAGAATTCGCTTCGACTCTATTCCTCACAAGTCAATACTCTCAAAACACTGAATCCTATGGGTTCAAACACTCATACTAATTTATATGCGAAAGAGTTGATGTATAGAAATGAACTAATATGTTCGCATATGTATAAAGAATAAAGGCTCAAAGTGTTATTTTAATATTGATCTCATGAAAGGAATCAAATGTATAAATTATAAAGATATCATATATAAAAATTATTTTCATGCATAAATCAAACTCATTAAGAAAGAATTTCAAGATATATGCCTTTTACAAATGAAGAAATTGCAATGACTTTTAGTGGAATTACTTCTTATATCTTTCTTTGTAATTAGCCTTTACTCACAACTTTGTAGGCAATGCGGGTTATAGTATGTAGATGATACTATTTTTATCTCTCTTTTTTTCTCGTAGATATTTTTCAATATGTTTATTTTTTAGAGAGTCAACCCATGTAGATTGTACATTTTTTTGGATTTTGGTGAGTGGTTAATTTTGTGGCTTTTTCATTGATCTTGGTTTAGGTAACCCCAGTATATGTCTTTTTGTTTTTGTAGTAGTCATGCATAAATGAGATATAAGCATATACTATCAATTTCTACTCAAATCATTTAATCTAAGCAAAAATAATAATAAAAAATATATGATACTCTATTAAGATGAAAAAATTCATACATTCAATGCTAATACCTATAGAGATCATCTAAAAATTTGAAGAAATAAGAAATGTGTTTGGAGTAGAAAAAATATATATTTCACTCTGAATAAAGGAAATTAGGCTCAAATTATATCTCACAAAGGTAGTCTCCACTAAAAAAAACTCATAAACACCGATTTTGGGTTTAATATAATTTCTACATCTTATCAAGAAATACTAATTATGACAAAAACTAACTAATTATCAAAAATAGTTACAAAATATTTCATGATATGTTTTCAAAAAATTAATCTAACAGTACAAAAGACTTAACTATTTACTTAAATTTGATTTAAAGAAATGATAAATTTTTGTGAGAAAAGTTTTTGTATTTATTTATTTATTTATTTATTTTTAAATTGTCAAAAAACTTTTTTTTTTAATTAAGTATGGTAACTTTTCACCACCCCCAACCTAGAACTTACATTGTCCTCAATGTAACAACTGTAAATTAAAGATAAAGAGAGAAGAGAAGAAAGATTACCTATTTCCTGAGAATGTGCAAGTAGTAATGGAAAATGCAGGTGCATCCATCATATTCATGATTAAAGTGTATACGTATTATCATTGTAAACTTCTAACATCTCAACAAATATTTTTAGTTTTAACAATTTAAAAATTATTCATATGTAATTAAAATGAAATAAACAATAAAATTAAGTATATAAAACAAATAAAAAAAATTTATTTTTTTATTTATTTTTTTATTTTTTTATTTTTTTGTTTTTTTATTTTTTTATTTTTTTTATTTTTTATTATTCAGCAATGTTGTTTGGTTCTTCTAAATAAGGCTTGACACGATAGCCATTGACTTTGAACGTTTTTTGTGTCTTGGAGTCCAATAGTTCCACTACTCCATGTTCAAATACTTGAACTATTTTGAATGGTCCATCCCATCTTGATCTCAAATTTTCCCGAAACAATCTCAAACGAGAGTTAAATAAAAGAACTTTCATTCCAGGGTGAAGAGTCTTAGGAACTAGCCTCTTGTCATGATAGCGCTTAGTACGCTCCTTGTATAATTTGGCATTCTCATAGGCTTCATTCCTAATTTCTTCCAACTCATGAAGCTGGAGTAATCGTTTTTCACCTACTTTATCTAAATCCATGTTTAACTCTTTAATTGCCCAATAAGCTTTGTGTTCAAGTTCAACTCGAAGGTGGCACGCTTTCCCAAAGATTAACCGTAGGGCTCATCCCAATAGGTGTTTTGTAAGCGGTGCGGTATGCCCATAAGGCATCATTTAGCTTAAATGCCCAATCCTTCCTTGACGGACGCATGCGTTCCAATATTCCCTTAATTTGCCTATTGCTCACTTCCACTAAACCTAAGTTTGAGGATGATATGAGAGTTACTTTATGTGTGATGTTGTACTTGTTTAGTACTCCATCAAAGAGTTTGTTACAAAAATGGCTACCTCCATCACTTATTATAGCTCTAGGCGTTCCGAACCTACTGAATATGAAACCTTTCAAGAATTTCACAACAACATTAGCATCATTGCTTTTGGTGGGGATAGCTTCTACCCACTTGGACACATAATCCACAGCAACCAAAATGTATTGAAAACCATTAGATGGGGGAAAAGGACCCATGAAGTCAATCCCCCATACATCAAAGAGTTCAACAACTAAATTAGATGTCAAAGGCATTTCATCTCTTTTGCTTATGTTTCCTGTTCTTTGCCATCTATCACATTGTGCACAAAACATATGAGCATCTTTAAAAAGAGTGGGCCAAAATAATCCAGACTGTAATATCTTACGGGCTGTCCTTTCACCTCCAAAATGACCCCCACAATGAAGTTCATGACAAAAAGTCAGAATGCTCTTATGTTCTTCTTCTGGTACACATCTCCTGATGACTTGATCTTGACCAATCTTGTATAAATAAGGGTCATCCTAATAGTCCTTAATAGTTTTAAAAACCTTTTCTTGTCCGATATGAAGTGTTAGGTCGCAAAACACCAAAGTGGCAAGATAGTTTACAATATCAAAGATACCATGGGTTCTGACCTATGAAAAATAACTGCTCATCAGAAAGGTTTCAACTATATCGTCATTACTCTCATCTTTAAGAGAATTGAAATCGAATCAACCTAGACAAATGGTCACTACTAAGTTTTCACCGCTTTCTTATCCTTGATTTCTAGGTCAAATTCTTGTAAGAGTAAGACCCACCGATTAATCTTGGCTTGGCATTTGGTTTACTTAATAGGTATCTTAAAGCAAAGATGATCGAATGTACAATCACTTTAGATCCTACTAAATAAGACCGAAATTTGTCTAAAGAGAATACTATAGCCAAGAATTCCTTTTCGTGGTGGTGTAATTCATTTGGGCATCATTGAGTGTTTTGCTAGCATAGTAGATGACATGTAAACGCTTATCCACTCTTTGTCCCAGGATCGCTCCTATTGCATAATCGAAGCGTCACACATTATCTCAAAAGGTAAAGACCATTTGGTGCCATTATAACAGGGGTAGATGTTAGTTTCTCTTTCAAGGTATTAAAGGAAATAAGGCAAGTCATTGTTGAAGTCAAATTCAGCATCTTTGGATAGCAAGTTACATAAGGGACGACTTATTTTAGAGAAATCTTTAATAAATCGTCTGTAAAATCCCTGCATGTCCCAAGAAGCTTCTTATCCCCTTCACAGATGTAGGGAGGTAGTTTGGATATCAATTCAACTTTTGCCTTATCAACTTCAATACCCTTGTTTGAAATTATATGTCCTAAAACTATCCCTTGTTGAACCATAAAATGACTTTTCTCCCAACTAAGGGTTAGATTGCATTCAATGCATCTTTCTAAAACCAAAGTCAATTTATGTAAGCAATCATCAAATGAGTTCCCAAAGACAGAGAAATCGTCCATGAAAATTTCAATGAATTTCTCCACCATGTCCGAGAAAATAGATATCATGCATCTCTCGAAAGTGGCAGGGCATTGCATAACCCAAATGGCATTCTCATGAAAAGCAAATGTCCCAAAAGGACATGTAAATGTGGTCTTTTCTGATCTTCCTGCTATGGGTACTTGATAATATCCAGACACCATCCAAAAACAAGAAAATTGCGTGCTAATCTTTCCAACATTTGATCAATGAATGGAAGAGGAAAGTGATCCTTTTTCGTATATAAATTTAGTTTCCTAAAATCTATACACATTCTCCATCCAGTGATTATTCTAGTGGGCACTAATTCACTTTTATCATTTTTAACAACTGTTATCCCAGATTTCTTTGGTACCACATGCACTGGACTAACCCACTTACTATCCGCGATAGGATAGATAATCCCTTCTTCTAATAATTTAAGGATTTCCTTTTTAACTACCTCTTGCATGTTTGTGTTTAGTCTTCTTTGGGCCTCTCGTACAGGTTTAGCACCATCCTCCAAGTTGATCTTGTGCATACACATTGTTGGACTAATGCCTCTTATATCCCCTATACTCCAACCTATAGATTTCTTAAACTGTTTAAGCACTTTGATGAGTTCTTTTTCTTGTGGTTTGGTCAAGGTTGAAGAAATTATCACTGGATATGTTTCTCCTTCTCCCAAAAACACATATTTTAAGTGCTCAGGTAAGTCTTTGAGTTCAAGTTTAGGTGGATTGGCCTCTTTAACAGATGAAGAACTGGGTAGATTTAAAAGTGTACTAGATTTTGTCATCACTTCATTATTGTCTAGTTGTTCAAGGTACCCCTTAATTGCTTCATCTAAATCTTCTTCAACCTTTTCATGTGTAAGAATGGTTTCAAGCTTTTCTTCTATTCTGGTTTGGAAAAAGGTGTTTTGGACAAGATTATCCAAAGGATCAACTTCGAATATTTCATCGATGGCAGAAATAGAAGGGAAAGGTGAAGAATCAAAAACTTTGAAATGAACAAATTTCTCCTAAGACCGTCATTGTCAAATTTCCATCTTCGACATCAATAATAGTTTTAGTAGTTGCCATAAATGGTCTACCAAGCAATATTGTATGCTCTCTCATTCAATGCCGGATTTTCTTGCATATCCGTAACCACAAAGTCAACAGTATTATCAGCTTGTCTACCTGTACTCAAAACATCCTCAACTATTCCCTCTGGATATTTAAGAGATCTATCTGAAGTCATAGACATAGTTCAGGTTTTAAATCCCCTAGATCGAGTCAGAGAATATAGAGTAGGCATCAAATTTATACTAGCACCTAAATCAAGCATTGCTTTAGCAACCTTCCTATCCCCCATAGTTATGTTTATAATAAAACTTCCAGGTCTTTCAACTTAGTGGGGTAGTTTGTGTCAAGTACGCTAGAAATTTCTGATACCACTACTCATTCATTCAGTTCATACCTCCTTTTCTTAGTGTTCAACTCTTTGAAAAACTTGGCATATGAGGGCACATTCATGATCACTTCTAATAATTGTAAATTGATATTTACTTTAGAGAGCATATTAAAAAGATCATTGAATTGCTTATCTTGTTTGGATTCTTTCAACCGGTGGGGAAAAGGTACTTGCATATGGTATGGTTCTGTTGTCTTTTGAATTTTGGGAGTGTCAGATGACCCCCCAATGAGTTTTTCAGAAGGCTTGTTAAGTTTAACACTTGTTTCTCCTTTTTGCGAGATTAGAATATCGCCTTCTTTGTTACATGAACTACAAGATAGTTTAGAGATTTCAGGTAAACTGGTATTGACTACCTTACCACTTCGAAGAGTTCTAACATCTTTTGCTTGTTCTGGTTGACTGGGCAACTTTCCTGGTTCTTTCTTTTGCATTTGTTCAGCCAGTTGCCCAACTTTAGATTCAATTCTTTTAACCGAAGCCTCTATGGTGTTCAACCTTTGATTAGTCATCAGTTGGTTGTCATGACTAACTTGAATAAAAGCATTCAAGCTATCTTCTAAGGTTGGTTTAAAAGATTGGCTTGGTGGGTAAGGGTGGTTGTAGGTTGGGTGATTATAGGTGTTTGGATGATACTTTTGAAAAGATTGGACTTCCTCTATGGCATCGACACTAGAATCACAAGTATTTGAACAATTATGAGTACCATGCCCAATTGAACAACACACTTCACATACCTCTTGATTTGAAATTTGGTGAGACGTGAGGAATTTCACTTGTTTAGTCAATTCAGCAAGTTGTAAGGTTATCTCATTATCAAAGCCGACTTCATTGACCTTTGTTTTCCTTCTACCACCTCTTTGTTGGGAATTAGAACCCAATAGCTCATAGAGATTATAGGTTTCCTCTGCGGTCTTTTCTCCTACAAAGACCTCCAAAGAAGATTATCAACCATGTATTGAATCAGAAGTGTCAATCCATCGTAAAAGAATTGGTTTTGTAGTCAGAAGTGGAAAGCTATGATTTTGACATTGAATGAAAAGGAGTTTGAATCGTTCCCAAGCTTCATGAAAGGGCTCTTCATTCATTTGAGAAAATGTTGCTATCTTTGTTCTTAGATCAACATTTTGACGGGAATAGAACCTACCCATAAAAATTTCATAGATTTCCTCCCAAGTTTTAAGAGAACTCCGATCAGTAGAGTAATGAACCATGACCAAGCTTTATCTTTGAGAGTGTAAGGAAAACACCTCATCCTAAGTTGATCTTCATTAATTGCATGTAGTGGAAAGGTTTGGACAATAGCATAGAATTCTCGAATGAAATGCAAAGGGTCTTCATTAGGGATACCGTAAAAGGAAGGCAACAAAGAATAATGAATCTTTTTCAATTCATAATTCCTTGCAGCCTCTTGCAATTGGATGCCGGAAGTTACATTGCCAATGATTGGCATTGTATAGTCTTTCATCTTTTTCCGCCTATCTTCAGCATCTCCCATGGTTGTTTGTAGTTGAAAATGATCCTCCTCCTATTGTGAATCAACATTTTTCTCTTAAAAACAATAGTAGATATCTCTAAAAAATGCAAGGAACCTAATTTTTTTTTATTTTAATTTAAACGAAGGGACACAATTTTTTGAAACAAACGAATTTATTTTATTTGAAATATTTTTTTTATTACACGCAAACTAAAACAAAGGAAAATACAATAATGGGTGACCTCCCATGTAGGACTAAATTTTATCGTCTTCTAGTAAGACGTTGCTTGAGATTGCGTAATGAAAAACTCAATGTCTCCTCTTCATTGAATTCATTTAAGTTTCAAATTAGTCTTTGCCTTTTGCAAATGTTCAACTAACTGCTCAACCCGAACTTCCACCTTTTTGATGTAAGCTTCCACAGAGTCCAACCGTTGATTGGTTTTAGATTGATTATCCCTACAAACTTGAATAAAAGAATTCAAGTTGTCCTCCAGGGTTGGTTTATTTGGAATGCTTCGAATAGGTGGGTGGAATTCACGCCTGCCTGGTTTGAGCTTTGAGGGAAAGGAGGGTTGTTTTGCCTCCAAGAGAAATTTGGATGACTTCTCCACCTGTGATTATAGGTATTTGAATTGGGATCAAACCTTGGTCTCTCGTTGATACGCTTCCCAACACATTAACCTCGCTCGTGTCCAGTTGTATCTCCTTGATATGGACAGTTTCGCATCATGTCCCATGTTATTGCACAAACCATATTGTTCATTATTGGTGTTGGCTTGTGTAATGAGAAGGGCAACTTGTTTAGTCAGCTGAACAAGTTGTTGTTGAACTTCATTACCGGAGTCGATTTCATGAACACCGCCTTTTCTCACTGGGAGCTTTTCTCGTTGGGAATTAGCACCCAACATCTCAAAGAGGTTATACGTTTCGATGCAGCCTTTTCTCCTATTGCTCCTCCCGCATCGTTGTCGACAATGAACCGACATTGTTGTGTAAGTCCATCGTAAAAGAATTGGTTCTCGCAACCTGTAGGGAAAGCTATGATGGGGACATTGAGTGAGAAACATTTTGAACCTATCCCAAGCTTCATGGAATGGTTCTCCTTCCATCCGAGAGAAAGTAGCAATCTTTCCTCTCACTGATGTTTTTTGACGGGAATAGAATTTTCCCATGAATTTATTGTAAATGTGACCCCATGTCATCGCAGAACCCTGGGAAGTGACATCAACCAAGCTTTGGCCTTATCCTTTAAGGTGTAGGAAAACATCTCATTTTAAGTTGATCCTCGTTTAGAATACCGAGGGGAATGTTTGGACCGTAGCATAGAAATCTCTCATAAAGGAAAGAGAATCTTCATTAGGTAGCCCATAAAAGGAAGGAAGCATAGAAAAATGAATATTTTTAAGGTCATAATTCCGAGCAGCCTCTCCCAACTGGATAGCGGCAGTTGCCGTGCCAATCACCGGTCTTGCAAACTCCTTCATCTTGGTTTCCCTAACATGTTGGTTTTCCTCCATTTCTTTTGGTTCTAGTAAAGGATTAAGACTTGGTTCTATGTTTCGCTCAAAATCAGATTGTTGGGTAGGATCCAGAGTTGTTGACACTTGTTTAAATTTATGAATTTTATTTACATATGGTGTTAGGGGGTTTCCTAAGGATCTCCTACCACGCATAGACTATTTTTAAACGTAAATTTAAAACTCCTGTCAACAAAAATAAAAAAATTAGAGAAAATTTCCATGACATTTAATACAAAACACTAGACAAAACTAGTTAATTTTTTTTTTTTAAATTAAAATTTTTTTTTATTAACATAATCAGTATTAACCAAGAGTGTTCCGAGGAAAGAATGGTGGTGCAATGGCTCCTTAAAAACCATTCTCCTAGCCAGAACAACGTTCCCAGGAAAGACTAGTGGCACAAAGGCTTCAAAGAACTAGTCTCCTAGACAGAACTCCCTTAGATTTTTACTTTTCATGCCTTTTAGTTTTTTTTTTAATTTACTATTCATGAACGGTAAAAAACTTTTTACTTCAAATTTCAAATTTCTAAATTTTACTATTTATGCTATAGTTAAAATTTTTTTATTTTTTTTATTTTTTTTTATTTTTTTATTTTTTTTTTATTTTATTTTTTTTTATTTCTTATGAAATTTGAAATTTGATTAAATTTTTTATTTTTTATTTTTTTACAAAAAAAATCACAATTATTTACAGCACAAAAATATTTTTAAAATTTTGATAAATAAATTAAAAACGCTATTCCTTCAAGAAAAAAACTTGATGAATAAAACCCAGATCGCCAATTCTCGCAAATACTTTGGTTTTAATATTTGTAAAACTCTCGCAAGTGCACGAATCATTTCGTAGAAAATGATAAGTATACTCACAAGGTCGATCTAAGGAAGGAATGTATGTGGTTCTTAATTTATTATTCAAACTTTTAAAAACGAAATTAAATCCTAAACATCCTGTCACGATAGTTTGGTTTTTGTGTTTCTAATCTAATAACATAAAATAAACATATATACAGATTAATTAAATATAATAAAAAATAAAAATAGATACAAATTCAATAAATACATATAAATACAGATTCAATAAATATTCATGCAAATTTTATCATGTATATTAGTGGAGTATTTATGGATATAATAACTAAATTAATTATGCTTGCTCATATTATCTAGGTTATTAAAGATATAAATTGATATTTTATTGATTATCTCTTTTTTGTATGAATACCACCTTTGGTGGGGTTAGATACTCTTTGTTAACTAAACAAATCAATTAACACCTACGTTGATAACTAATTTGGTTAATTAAATTAATTCCTTTTTCTAAGAGATTGAAAATGAACCATTTAAATGCCACCTTTGGTGGGGTTAGACAGTTTAAACTTTATTCAAGGTGTCCAAATTAAACCCAAGAATTTAGTTATCCGAGTACTAACTTTCAAGTTTTAAAACCACTACTGAAAACATGTTGTCAATACATTTCCACATAATAATTCTTATAAAAACTTTTGAAATAGAGCTTCACTCTAACTACCTGATTGTACCAACAAATAAAAGAGCACTACTCTAAATTAGACCTGATAACTAAACCTTAAAGTCTAATCTTCAGATTTAAGTTTGTAATGATAAATAATATATTTCTCTCTAACATCCTTAATATAAAATCTTGAATAAAAATAAAATCAATTCATTTTAGAAATTTTCACCTATTTAATATTTCGCAAGCATAACAACGTTATTATTATATCATGATTATAAACAATAGAACAAGCTTAAATTTAATCACAGACAAATTAAATATAACATGTAAGAATAAAGCATAAAAATAATCAGAAAGAAAATAAAATCCTTATAGAACTTCGACGCTATTCCCGTTGCTAGAAAACCTCCAAGCCGAATTTGCACTTCCATTTATTGAATCAAAAATCTAAATTATTACAAAACATTACAAGTTCCTCTCAAAAAGAGAAGAACTCTAAACCTAAGAGAATTGAACTAAAAACTAAGAGAAAAACTAAGAAAAGCTTAGAAACTAAGAAAGAAACTAAGAAAAACTCAAAAACTAAGAAATGAGAGAAAGAAAGAAGAGAGAAGTGTGGTTTTGAGGTGTGCTTTGAAGTGAATGGAAGGGGTATTTATAGGTGAGGATGGAGAGAAAAATGAGTAAAAAAATGTTAAAACAAATATTAAAAAATTAAAAACGTGTAATGGACATGCCGAGAATATCAATGACGCCATGACGTCATGGGCGGCCGCACGTGGAAAATGGGGCAAAACGCCGCGCGATCAAGGGCCGGCTGGGCCGCGCGCGCGCCGGGCTGCAGCTGCGCGCGCGTGAACAGGTTCCGCGCGCGCGCGCGCGAAGGAAGAGTGAACGCGCGCGGCAACGTAGCTGCCAAGCAATGGGCGCCTGGCGCTGGCCGGGCGCGCGCTGGTCGCGGCGCACGATTTTCCGTCTTTTGACATTTTTGACCTTTTCGACCCATTTTGTCCAATTTTTCCATGTTTGTTGACCTTTTCCCACTTATTTATTAATTTATTTGTGATGTATTGCTTCAAGTATTCTTCTTTGAGTCTTTAAATTGCGTTTTTAAGCCAAAATACCTGAAACACAATAAAAATACCCGTGATTCCGAAAAAGACAAATTTATATAAATATATGATAAAACATATAAATATATATATTTTTAATCAATTAATGTGTATAAAATCATGGTTATTTTAGTGCTTTTTGAGCACTCATCAGTGCCACATTATTAAGTACATGAATGTTTCTCTATACTATGCTTGTTTAGGTTTACTTTGTGCATCTATATGTCATATAGCTTATCTACCTATCTTTAGGACTCTCGACTTATATGTATTGATGTGGTTAGACTTTTGTGTTTAGTTAGCATTCTTGGTATTTAGGGTGTTGCGCCTATCTAAGCATGTCTCTTGTTTTTATATTGGAACCTAAGCCTTTCGCACATGCTTAGATGTTTTTGTAACATCCTTTATTTCTTTTATCTTGGGAGTATTACCTTTGTTGCTCACTACCTAGTCAGTTTCTTTCGTTTTCTTGACTAGCGATGATGTGAGTGTTTTAAATGATCTCTTTTGAGGAAACTGTGTTGATGATATTTCTTGACGCACATTCTTGTCTTGTTGGTCTATGATCTCTTTTAAGGCCATCCTTGTTATCTCACTTGTTTTTTATTGTGTTACTTGTCTGTTTCTTCAAAACCGTGCTTGTCTTCCTTTACTGTTTTGAAAATAAAAAATATTTTAATATACATTTGTCTATGGCTGTTTTACATTCTCCTCATCTCATTCTCTCTCTTCCCAGAATTGTTATGCATGTTCTTCTGTTATGATAGCCTATTGCATGTAAAATGAATTTTAGAGGGACCATTGATGATATATAATTGGCGTGCATTTGACTTGGATTGAAAGATGATTGTTATGAAAAATGTATTCATTGAGTGAATGTATGGATAAATTTTTGTATTCTATTTAAAAGAGACTTTTTCTCATAGACATGCCATAACTATGTGAATTTGTATGGCTATTTTGAGAGATTTGTATGGATTTCTTCTTTGATGACTTGTATGTCTCTAACAACCTATAAAATCCACTTTTAGTGTCTCTTGAGACAAAATCCTATGTGCTACTTGGATAGAGATAGGATATACGTTATCTTTGGATTATTTGAAACTTTCAAGCCACTAATGCTTTTGTCCTTCTGTACCCCTCTTTGAGTCATTATGTTAATCCTTATTTTCTTTATACATGTTTATTATTCAATCCCAAATTATTTCCCACTTACCTTATATGCTCTTTATTGATCCTATATGTTAGGGGAACATATACTTTATATTCATGGGTTATAATATATAACCAAAAAAAAGGAAGAAAGAGATTGGGAAATAAAAAAATGAAGTGTTGAGAATGTAAAAAAAAAGAAAAAAGAGAAGGGGAAAGAAAAGAAAAAGAAATTGAAATGGTGATAAATATGAAAACAAGGGTGCATAAATTAGTGAATTTTATGTACAATTCTCACCACATCCTTGTTTGTGAATGATGTTTGCAAAGTGAAGGGATAATAACACTTGTCTAAGGATATTTTTATGTGGACTTGTACCCATAAGTTTGTGTTTGGTTTGTCAAAGATATGTTTAAGCCTAAAAATATCATTTCCCTCCTACCCTTACCTAAACCTATCATTCCAAGCATTGAAAGACCTATATATCTATTTGATTGGTTCACTTAAGAATTTCTTTATGGCTTACAAAGTAAACAAGTTTAGCACAACATACACTAAGCATGTAATCAAATATTTTGTCATACCCTTACATGAATGGATATTGGATTGATGGTCATGTGGATATTTAAGTCGAGTGTATTGTTTAATCTCTAATGAGCCCATAGTTCTTTAAACATGATTAGTTTGCTTCCTTTTGTCTATATTACTTGTTTTTCTACTTCATGTATACATTTCTATTTTGAGAGAGCCTTGAGAGTAAGATGTATAACATGTTTATTTCTTCACTTGCATACTTTTAAGGGGAGAGGTGTGTGTCATTTTCCTGGTGTCAGAAGGAGTCATGTGTGTGTTTAGAATCTTTTTTGTTTGTTCTATTTATGAGTTTATAATATGTTATTGTGTTCTTGTGGTGCTCCCTTCTTCTTTACATCACTTTGTATGAACCATGCATAAAAAAGACTATTTGCATGACTTGTTATATGAATTATTTACAATCACTTGTTTCATGTTTCTTCTTATGTGTTTACCTACATCCATATTGTTATGAGTTATTGCATGTTCATTGCTCATAGTTGATAGCATGATATTTTTCATTGGAACACATGACATTTGTTTTTTTTGGTAGATTGAGATAGCTTTCCATATGTATATGCATAGTATGGGGTGAGGCTATATGATGGAATACACTCAAGTGTTGTTAGGGAAGATAGTTGAATCACTAGGAGTGTGCCAACTTGGAAGATAGCTAGACTCTTAGTTAACTCCTTCCTAGGGATTCGCTTATACATGTAAGTGGTGCCTATAGTTGGAGAAAGATTATTGAGTCACTAGGAGTGTGACAACTTGGAAGATAGTTAGACTCCTAGTCAACATCTTCTTACATATTCATTGACACATTTATGTGCCATTGCTGTTTGACCGCCCATCCTATCAATGTGTGTTTTACACATTGTAAAGTCTCTCATGCTCTTTTATAGCATGTATAAATGTAGAGTTCTATGCTATGTATTGCATTAAGGAGATTATTTTTGTATACACTACTCTTGGTTTGTCTTTGCATTCAGGTTGTTATTTGTTACATGTTTTTACCTTGCTATTATCTCCATATTATTCTTTGCATTTCTCACTTGACTGCATGTGTTGCTTCTTTTTATGTTTGCTTTAATCTTCTTTCTTGTGTTGCAAGAGTGTTGAAATTATTGCATTTCTGTTTGACTTCTTTCTTTCATATAGAGGTGTGATATACTACATACCTATGTGTGCTTGATTTGACTTTGCATGTCAAAAAAGGGAAAGGTGTGCACAACTTGTGTTTGTTTGTGTATTGTGTTTTCTTGTTAACATGCTATTTGTTTCATGAGATCGTAAGTGTAGTTTGCACTGCATTATGCATATCTAAGAAGCATACACTTATAGGTAGTATTGCATATGTTTAGGGGAAGTTTGCATATTTGTTTTGCATATATATTGTTTAGTTTTCATTTTTGTGTTGCATGTAGAGGGTGTTTGTTTATGCTACATGTTAACTGTGCTTAGACTATCGGTAGTATCTCTGTAAGGATAACGCGATAGTATTTGGATAGACTATCATTATGTACTTATATAGGGGTAACACGATAGTATTTGAATTGACTATATGTTGTTTTTGTACAATATGTTCACAGTGTTTGTGTTATTTTTGTGGTGCAGGTTATAGGTGTAAAGTGAAGTGTTCGAACCTTAGGTGTTTTGTGTGTAGCAGTACTGAGACCCTCATGTTTCAAAGTATCAGAATCCATGAGTTGATTCATGAAGTTGGATGTATCACTTAAGATGGATGCATTTAGAATATAGTGTCTTTCTGGGTTTTCGTGAGTGTTGTGTTGTTCATGAGAACAAACAACTCTAGGACTTCTTCATAATCTTCTAATCTTTGATAAGTGTCTGTAACTAGTTATGTAGTGCTATGACATGAAAAGTAAAAGAGGGAGAATGTAAGTTCCATTGTACTTGTGTCTTTATGTTGGCTTTCCATATACAAAACACGGTGTCTATTCTCTTGTACATAGTGTAGTTGTCTTCTTCTATGTAAGGTTGGTTATTATAGATTAGTAATAAACACACATACATAGTTAGGAATACTTTGTATGCAAGCATGCTTACACACACCATGGGGTTGTTTTTTGTAGTGAGCATTCTAAGTAGAGTGTTGGTTTTTGGAAAGCGAGCATGCGAGGAAGCTAACGTTGTCACTTGTGTTTTTGGTTTGAGTATTTATGGAAAGTACTTGGAAATTTTTGGAATAAAAAATATTTTACCTCCTCCTAAAATTTGGAAAATTTGAGTTCTATAAATACCCTTTCATTTCTTCTTTTTTGGCATCCAAAAAATTGTTAGCATGGCTCTATCAAATTGACATCTCATCTTTCTATTTTTTGGATCACTAATACCTTATGTGTTGCTTGATATTAGTGATTTGTGACTATGTGAGCAAAACCTTGCTTGTGAGTAGTAAGTACTCAAGGTAGTGTTTGCAAGTAGGTTTGATAACTGTACTTTATATAGTTATTTTCATATATTTTATTAATAGTAATTGCTATGTTTTCTTTAATATTTAGTTAATTTTTGTTAAATAAATTAATATTTTCCTTTTATGCATTAAAAATACATTTTTAATAAAATTAAATAATTTGTATCGAAAATGTACTTAATTTCATATTTTTGTCCACAAATATAATTACAAATAATATAGTTCTTAATTACAATTTATAAAAATCGAAAATATAATTTAAATTAAATTTGGGCTTAATTATAATTATTTAAAGTTTAAAAATTTAATTTAAAATTAGCAAAGGGCTTAATTATAAGACGTTCAATTTGTTCATTCTATTTTGTGCTTAATGCTTTTTGATTATTTACAAATCTAATCAAAACGATCCGTGGCACATAAATAAACTTGGAAGAGGCATTTGTGTGTGTATTGCTCGTAAATAGAATGACATGTATGATGAAGGATAGGAATATACCCTAATTGTATGTGTGGCCATTTGAGAACTTAAAACTTAATGAATCTTATTAAATTTAATTCTCATAGAGATATAGTGAATTAATTTAACGAGGTGTGTTTATACGGAGATCGGAAGAGATGTATGAATAAAAAAAGAAGTTTTCGGTTGACAAATTAAATGTACAAAAAAATATAAATCAAAACAAAATAACATGATTAGAGTGGATTAGTTTGGTGAAAAAATTGCAATCCTAGAGTTCTCTTATTTTCTTTTTACCTTTTTCTTAATCATCGATTATTTTGGATAAAATTAGAGAGATACAATTTTAGTACTCAACAAACTATAGTAACAAATCTTCGTGGGAACGATACTTTACTTACAAATCTTTATTACTTGTGACCGTGTATACTTGCACGATTTATATGTGTTGCAAAACACACAACAAGTTTTTGGCACCGTTGCCGGGGATTTGTTTTACTATTTCATTGTTGATATTAATACCAATCAATCTGATTTTAATTAAAAAAAAATTTATTGTTGCTTGTTTAATTTATTTTTCAATTTTCTCGTGGGTTGAGATTTTGTTTGACACACAATTCTTACCTCACAAAAAGAAAAATAAATTTTGTTTTTGTTTATTTTTTGTTCTTTTTTTTTATTTTGCAATTTTCTCGTGGATTGAGATTTTGTTTGACGCACAAATCTTAATTGACAAAAAGAAAAAAAACAACAAAATTAAAAATTAAAAATTAAAAATAAATTAAAATAAAAAATTAAAATAAAAAAATTATGGTTATTGTTTCTTAATTTATTTTTCAATTTTCTCGTAAGTTGATATTTTGTATGATACACAAATCTTAACTTGCAAACAGAAAAACAAATTGAGAAGTCATCTTAATTTATTTTTCAATTTTCTCGTAAGTTGATATTTTGTATGATACACAAATCTTAACTTGCAAACAGAAAAACAAATTGAGAAGTCAAGCTGAAGACTATAAATCAAGCGCTTCTTGGGAGGCAACCCATGTGTTTTATTTAATTTTTTTATTTTCGCATGTATTTGATTTTTTTTTTTGTTATATTGTTATTTTATTTCTTTCTTTTTCGTAGATGCAAAGTGGAGGTAATGAAGAAATTTTGGCTTAACCAATCAAACAAACCAGGAAGTTTCTTTGAACCCATCTCATATGTTCTTTAACTTTCACACATTGAGGACAATGTGTATATTAAGTTTGGGGTGGTAGATATATTGAACTTAATTGAAATACTTTCTGGATTATCTTGCTCGTGAATTTTTTTTTGTTTGGTTGATTGAAGATATTTTGCTATGAATAGTGATTTATTTTTGTTTATTCGATTTAAATGATCCATATCTCCTTGAAAAATTTGAATATTGTCTAAGCGATGAATAATTTTTACGTATTTTTCATTTTTATAAGGATAAATATTTATGAGCACTAGTCTTGATTTTTGAGTTGCTAGGATAATTTGGAGAAGGTTTATACGAGTATGGAATTCGATTGATATTTGTGGTGTCACAGTTCTTAGAATTTGTTTGATTTTCTCTTGAGGCGAAAGTATAGATAACATTTAACTAAGAAAATGATTTAGGCCATCTTTGGATCGTTTGAGCCTTTCTATCTACTTCACATACATTATCCATAGTATACCCCATTTGAGCCTCAAAGTTTATATATATATATTTATCTCATTTCAAAAGCCTACCTTAAAATATATATATATATATATATGTGTGTGGATATCTGTTAGTAAATAATTAAAGATATATCGTGAAAAAAGAGGTTACTAAAAAAATAGCAGAAAAGAAGAAAAAAAACAGATTCTGAAAAGAAAAAAAAACATATTCTGAAAAAAAAGAAAAAAAATGCAGAAAAGAAAAATAAAGCAGAAATAAAAAAAGAGAGGTTGGTATGTGATGATAAAACCCAAATTGGGTAGTGTTTATTTTCATGATAGAAGTTATCTTTTACAATCCTAAAATGCTGTGTTTGGGAAAAAAATGAGCTAAATATTATCCTTTATCCTACCTTTACCTAAGCCATACATTACAAGCTTAATAAAGTCCTATTGATTTTGTGTTTTGTGATTGTCTACATTAGTGGAGAGAGAAATGAAAAATAAACTTATGAGATTTGTGATTTCATGAAAATTTGTTTGATTTTATATTTGTATAAACTGATCCGGATTTCATGCGATGAAATATGAAAAGACTTGACACACACACACTAAAATTTATTGTGAAAATGTAATATATTTTTAAATTGATTTTGATACTTAGATGAAATTCTTTTATTTCTTTGAGTTATGTTATTTGGAATGTTTAAAAAGAAATATTTTGAAAATCACTATTTTAAATGCAGTTATCTTTGTTTTATTTCCTTCCTTTTGCTCGAGGACTAGCAAAAACTTAAGTTTCGGTGTTGATAATCAGTATTTTTATATAGTTATTTTCACCTATTTTATTAATAGTAATTGGTATGTTTTCTTTAATATTTAGTTAATTTTTGTTAAATAAATTAATATTTTCCTTTTATGCATTAAAAATACATTTTTAATAAAATTAAATAATTTGTATCAAAAATGTACTTAATTTCATATTTTTGTCCACAAATATAATTTCAAATAATATAGTTCTTAATTACAATTTATAAAAATCGAAAATATAATTTAAATTAAATTTGGGCTTAATTATAATTATTTAAAGTTTAAAAATTTAATTTAAAATTAGCAAAGGGCTTAACTGTAATTTAAGAAAGTTCAAAATATAATTTGAATTAAATTTGTGGGTCAAAATACAATTAATTAAAGGTTAATTTTCGTGCAGGATAGACGAAGTCCACGCGCAAGATAACACTCGCCCAACGTGGACCGTCCGATCAAAGAAGCAACGGCTCAGATTCGTGCGTGTTCATCAATCCCGACCAAGCGAATGGGTGCAGACTCTGTGCTTTCACGCGGCTCGGCGTCCGAGTGGGTCCCACCTACCGCGTAGGCCGGCGTGCAGCGTGGGACCCACGTGTCTGACGCGTTGCAGCCACTGTCCCCCACCTTCGCGCGTGCTTTTTCCAGTCTCGTTGTTTCACGTGCGCTCGGTTATTCCATGAACCATAATATGCCACATGTCCCACGTAAGATTTCTTCAAATGATATGCCGAAACGTGGCATGTTACAATGAGCGCAACCGCACTGAATCAACCCTCGTTTCCAGCCGTTGCTGCATTTTTTTCGGCACCTCAATCCCGTGCTTCTGTTCTGCGTGCACCCGTTCCTTTCAACAAATGAGATCCGGCCACGTGTCCCACTATTTGTTTCAGCGAATCAGCTCGCGACACGTGGCAATGTGGAAAGCAAAAGAAAACACAGAATCGTGCATCCCTCTCCCATGCGTGTCGTAAAATAAGAAATTCGATATTCGCGTGGAGCGGATTTTAAGGGGAATGTCAGGGTGTTATTTTTGATAAAAAAAGTATTATTACGCGTTTTATTATTTTTTATATTTCTGATGTATTTTTTGGCTATAAATAGGAGATGTTTTGTTAGAGAAAGGAAGTTTTTTTGGGAGAGTTGTAGTTTAGAATTTTTGTGTTGTTCGGTTTTGGACTGTAGAACACGCAGAAGCCATTTTTTGGCTTTTGTTGTGTTCTGCGTGTGCCAAATATTTTCGTTACTTGATGTCTTAAATTCCTTCTAATTTTTCTGCATCTGTAGTTGTCTTCTTCTATGTAAGGTTGGTTATTATAGATTAGTAATAAACACACATACATAGTTAGGAATACTTTGTATGCAAGCATGCTTACACACACCATGGGGTTGTTTTTTGTAGTGAGCATTCTAAGTAGAGTGTTGGTTTTTGGAAAGCGAGCATGCGAGGAAGCTAACGTTGTCACTTGTGTTTTTGGTTTGAGTATTTATGGAAAGTACTTGGAAAAATTTATTAAGGTATATAAGGATGATTTTTCTATTTTTGGAACCTTAGTTGATGATTTCTTACATAAATTGACTTTAGTTTCAGAACATTGCATTGAATGTAACTTAAAAATTAGTGGGAAAAAAAGTCATTTTATGCTTTATAGTCCAACAGGGGATTGTGCTAAGACATGTAATTTCTAGCAAAGGAATTGAGGTTGCTAAGGCAAAATTTGAGTTAATTGCTCAACTACCACCCCTACATCTATTAAGGGAATTACCAGCTTCTTAGGACATGTAGGTTTTTATATTCAATTTATTAAATATTTTCTAAAATAAGTCATGCTATATGTAACTTGTTGTCAAAAGATATTTATTTTGATTTTAATGATTATTGCCTTGTGGTCTTTAATACTTTGAAAAAGAAATTAATATCTGCTTATGATTACGCTATTGGAGTTTTTTTGGGTCATAGAATGGATAAGTATTTAAGCTAGGAAAACACCTAATTATGCCTAAATTAATTATTCCACTATTGAGAAAGAGTTCATTGTTGTATATTTTCCTTACATAAATTTAGGTCTTACTTAGTAAGGTCTGAAGTAATTTTACATTCTAATTATGTTGCTTTAAGATATCTATTAAGTAAACCAAATACTAAGCCAAGACTAATCATGTGGGTTTTAGTCTAGCAAGAATTTGACTTAGATATCGTAAATAAGAAAGGTAATGAAAATGTAGTAGCTGATCATCTATCTAGGTTAATTTTTGAATTCAATTCTCTTTAAGGTAAGAGTAAATAAGATATTGTTGAAACATTTCCTAATGAACAACCATTTTCAGTAGTTCCAAACCCATAGTATGCTGACATGGTTAATTATTTTGCTATTAGGGCTTTTGGACCTAACATTTATTTTCAAGAAATGAAAAGTTTTTACATTCTTATAGACACTACTTCTGGGATTACCCTCATCTGTTTAGGATTGGTTAGATTAAGTCATCTGAAGGTGTATGCTTGAAGAGTAACATAAGAGCATTATATCCTTTTGTTATGAACTTCACTGTAGGGGGCATTTTGGTGGTAAGAAAATGACCGTCAAGGTATTACAATCTTGATTTTATTGGCCAACTCTGGTTAAATATGCTCATATGTTTTGCATGCATTGTGATAGATGTTAGAGAACTAGTAATATAGGAAAACATAATTAAATGCATTTGACATCTAATTTAATTTTTAAACTTTTTGATGTACAGAGAATTGAATATATATGTCCTTTTCCCTCATCTTTTGGTAATGAATATATTATACTCTCTAATAATTATGTGTCTAAGTAGGTAGAAGCTATATCCACTAAAACAAATTATTCTAACATTTTTGTGAAGTTAAAAAAGGATTCAATATTTAGAAGGTTTGGAACAGTTAGAGCAATAATAAGTTATAGAGGGAGCCATTTTTACAATAAACTTTTTGATGTAGTACTGAAGAATTATAACCACACACAAAGTAGCCACTCCATACCTTCTATAAACTTTCAATCAAGTGGAAGTGAGTAATAGGAAAATCAAAGGGGTTTTGTAATGAACTATGCAACCTTCAAGGAAGGATTGGGCAATCAAGTTGAATGATGCCTTGTGGGTATATTGTATAGCTTACAAAGAATCTATTGGGATGAGATCTTATAGGTTGTTCCAACTTAGTAAGCTTAAAGAGATTTGGGATGAAGCTTATGAAAATGCAAATATATACAAGGAATTCACTAAGCACTTTCATGATGAAGGAATAGTTTGTAAGTCTCTCTTTCCTGGAATAATTTTTTTTTATTTAACTCTTCTTTGAGATTATTTACTAAAAAATTGCAATAAAGGTAGGATGAACTATTCATAATAACCCAATTATTTCCAAATGGAGTGGTGGAGTTATTCAATCCTAAAACACAAAGGACGTTCAAGGTCAATTGACATTGTGTGAAGCCATATTTAGAAGGACTTACAACGCAAAGACATTGAGTCCATATAGGTGTAGAATTTTAAGCATCATATGGCAACCACATCTTGCTAGGACGTGAAACTAGCACATGATGAGAGGCAGAACATCATTTTAGGTAATGTTACTTTCTTTTATTTTTATTTTTTTTACATTATTTTAAATTTTGTGTAATTTATTTTATTTTAGTTTCTATTAATGTGAACCCATGTTTATTTTATTTGGAAGTGTTAAATTCATAACTGTTTGTTAAGATGTGATTCATGCAAAAGTACACAACATTATGTCTATGTGATAAAACTATTTGAGATGATGGATGCATCATATCACTTGCGTAATCACATTGAGCTAAATCAAATGGGTAAATTTTCTTCTCTTTATCTTTAATTTATATTTGATACATTGAGGATAATATATATTCTAGATTAGGGATGGAAGAAAATTTTCATATGAATTCAAGCATTTTAAATTTTTTTTATCAAACATATGTGTACTTTTATTTGCTTTTTATTTTAGATTCGTTTTAGAGATTTGGAGGTATTTATGTTCATTTTAAAAATTTTAGCAAAATTATCTTGCTTTTAGTTGATTTAAAGAAAAAGATTGAGTCTTTTGCACTCTTGGATTGATGTCTTAAACATGTCATGAAATATTGTGATAATTGTTTTTTCTATCATAGTGTGTGTTTCATGCTTGAATGTTGAGATTGAGAATCTTATTAAATTATAAGCATTTTATTCTAAGTGATAATATTTTTCTATTCCTCTAAATACTTTTCTTATTTATTCAAATTGTTAGATCATCTCTATAAGTTTTATCCACTACCCAAATATATGTTTATGGGTCTACTATCTTAAAAAAAGAAAGAAAAAAAGGGAAAAAAAAGAGACAAATAAATATTATAACTGAATGTTATGACCTAAAGTTTTTCAAGTGGTGAAATAGTTATTATAAAAGAAAAATAGGAAATAAACTCATTAGAAGTCATTGCATTTTCATTCATCTTAAGGCATATAATTAAAATTTTTGCTTGATGATTTTAATCGATGCATAGGAATAGTAATGTGATATCTTCATAAATCCTATCATTTCATTTCTTTCATAAAATCAATGTTATGCACTTTTTGAGTTTTTATTTTTTATCATATGGGAGCCTATTAGCTTGTTTCTTTACATAACTTCCATTTGCATATATCTTTGTTAAGTTCTTGAACCCATAGTATCAATGTAATATTTAGAATATATCTTGTGGGGATTAGAGTCAAAGCAAATTCAAATTCTTAACACTAAGATTCGGTGAGACAATATTTATATATTTTTATTATGTAATATGAATTTTTGATTTGTAACTAATTTGAACAATAAACTGTGAACCTTTAGGATATAAATTTAACTTATGCTTTTGGATTTGATTATGAACTGAAAAGAAACTAAAACATGAAAATTTTTGTTATTTTAATTTTTACTTGTTATTTTTTGTTTTAGTATTTTTTTATTTATTTTTGTTTAGTATTTTGTTATTTGTTGTTTTTTTTATTTCTTTCTAGTTTTAACATTACTTGGTAGGATGCTTGTGGGTATCACCATTGAAAGCCCTCACAAGACTTAAACTCATTCACTAGGTTAGCCTAGAGGGTTTAAAAGGCTTGTTGCATATGCTAAATGCAACCGTCTAAATCTACAAAAATGATTTAGTTTAATTTATTTTATTTTATTTATCTTTATTTTGTTTTAGTTTTTTTTATTGCTTTTGTTGCTAGAGGCTAACAAGAAGCTAGTTGGGGGTTGTGATAAGTGCTTGAAAATCACTAATATTTCATGGTTTTATTGCACCTAAATGTAATAAATAGATTTGAATATGCATGATTTTATTATTATTTAAGCAAATATATATCTTTGGAATCACAAGTATTTCTATTGCAGTTTAGGTATTTTTAGCTTCAAATTGATAAATTGATTGATACATGAAGAATCACACTTGAAGCACTCATTTGTACCTTAGAATCTTAAAAAACAATACATATAAGGCTTACATGTAGATCCAACCAGTTTTTAAGGGATGAAAACAAAATTAAAGTAAAGTTTTGCAGGACGTGGCACAAAAACAGTGGTTCATGGTGCACTTATCACTACTTAAATTCAATGGGCAAAATATTTGTTTTGTGCTATGACAAGGAAATTTTGGGTTCAGCGTGATCTGTTTAGGGTTAACATTGGAAAACAACTATGTATCTCCAACCATGGTGGTGTAATAACTGGGCGGCGATATGTGTTTATATTTTTCATCTGAACCCCTTTGATGCCAAACTCAACTATAAATGTATTATTATGTTTAGAATTTTAAGAGATCAACCACAATAGTGTAAAATAGGCTTTTAGTTTTCAACTGTCGTCATTTTTATTTTCTTCAGTTTTTATTTTACAATAGGTTATATTCAATAACAGTAATAGGTAGATCATCTAGAGGTTTTCCAAATCATAGGAAATATAGAAGATGTATATATTATAGAATACATTGATGATCAAGATCATAGTTACAGAGAAGGACACACCCGTTCATCTTTAATTGGTATTATAGATCTTATTTTTATTCATTTAATTTTATATATAGATTCAATCTTTGTGTATTTTCTAAATATTAATTTTAATTTACTACCCATTTATTAGATATGAGTATGTATGGCTGATTATTACTATGTGATATTAGGTTTGTTGCTATGTTTATGAAGATTAATTTAGGTGAATATTTTTATAAAATAAATGCAGATTATTTCTTCATTCAACATTTCTACAAAGTTTATTATTGATAAATATATTGACAATATTTTTTCCGTAATAGATTTAAAATATAAAGGTTAAATTTCAAGATATAATTTTAACACCTTGAATAAGAGTTTAATTATGTGCTCTACCTAAAATACTGATTTGGATGGTTTGCTATTTCCTTGGAAATAAAACATAGTTTAATCTAATCAGTCGGTGATTCTTGTCTAAGGATATTAATTGGTTTTATTAATAAAGAATATGATCCCCACCTAAAGATATTTTCATACAAAAAAGGAAAAATTAGTAACCCTAATTTATATCTTTAATAACCTAATTAATTCTAAACAAGCATGATTAACTTACTAATTATTCCCATAAATTCTCCATTTATTATTAATTTCTCTTCCTAGAATTGTTTGATTCAACCCTATTTCTATCTTTAATTATATGTTATTAGATGAATCCTTTCAAAAACCAAGTATTATGTGTTTAATTTTATTTTTTGTGTTTGTTTTGAAGAAATTTGTTGATTAAAACCATGTAATTTCTCTTTAGGTGACCCTGGAAGTAAACTTATTACTTATTATAAGTGATTCATGCACTTATGAGCTTTTCATAAATATACAAAATTTAACTATCAAGGTTTTTTGCATCAATAACTGACCAGGTGGACTTGCTTAACATGACCTTATTTAGGAGGCTTGAGTCCCAATATCCTTTCTTGATGATGAATTGTTAGATATTGAGTTCCCAAAAATTTCTAATTGTTTAGCCACTAAGATTATCATGAAGATGTCCTAAAGTTGTTAGTTTCTATGAACAACACAACGACACATACCCAAATCCAAAATACATACTTACTCCAAGTGAATCCATCCAACTTAATGACTCAACTCGAGCAATCTTTTTTCACTCTAAAATAAAATGGTTTTAGTATACTAGAAGTACAAATACTTCACTTTACACCTGCAGCCTACACACATCAAACAAACACACACCCCATGAACATAACATGCCAAAACATCATGTAGTTTAACCACATACTATTATGTTATCCCTACACTAGTACAAAATGATAGGAAACCAAAAACAAATTACACAACCTTCCTGACTTCATACAAAACTTACCCTAAATGCATACAGGTCAGAAAACAATATCTAGTGCAATCTTATACTCATAACCCATGAACACACAGCACGACAAAAACATATAGTTGTGCACATAAACTTCTCCTTTTTTTGACACTTAGTCAAAGAAACACCTCAGAATGAGATAGAAAAGGCATATGAAACAAGAAGTGAATTTAGACTAAACAATGAACTTAACATAAACATTCATATGGCCATCAATCCATGCTACAATAAAGTAGGCACATCACTAAAAAACTAATTTCAAGCTCAGTGTGTGGTATGCAAAACAGGTTTTCTCTATATGACATCAAGAAAAGCTTAAGTGAAATAAGAAAATGGAGAAATATACTCAAATTGTCTTTCAAATCTTGTAAACATACGTTAAGGTTTGGGTAGAAGAGAAAGAACATTTAAGCAAAGCCACACCTTTAGAAAACAAAATTTCACTTTAAGCAAAGAGATCATAACTAAAAGAGGTTATCCATTAAACATAGAACAATTTTCTTGTACCTTTCAAAATGAAGCCCTTAAAAATTTCCCAAATATGGGAGCTTCTTCAATAGCTATTAAATAAGAATTCATTAAGCCATTATTGTTCCTTTTTCTTTTTATTTCTTTTTCCTTTAACATCAACATTCTTTGCTCGAGATATATACAACCAATTCCAAAGCAAAATCATTCATCAAGGTAAAGTTGAAACTAAAGAAAAGATGTGATAGGTAAATGGGATTTATCATTTAAACTAGCCAAGTAGATGTAAGGAAATGAGTGTCTAACAAAATGGCTCAAGGGGAAAAACTAAGAATAAGTAGACAAGGGTAGCAAGAAAGATCAAATGGTTCAAAGAAGGCCCAAATCATGTTTCTATCGAAGAATCACCTATGATTTGACCTTGAGAGACACTACAAATGGGATTCTAAAGCTTGTTAGAGTCATACAAATCATTTAAGCAAGAAACACACAAACTTCTCAAAACATCCATATAAATTCACAATGTTAAGAAAATAGTATAAGAAACAAAAAAGTTTAGGAGACTACAAGAATTTAGTCATACATGAGCTTCAAGAATTACATATATAAAGACAACTTTATTGTAATTTAAGATAATGGCACATTAATAAGGAAACAACAGTGGTTCTTCAAAATGGTTCAAAGTACAAGAAGAAAGAAGCCAATAAACAAAAAGTGACACATAAAAGAGAAGAGAAAATACACATGAGAAAAATAGTAACCAAAGTTCTTCAAGCTCATTCAAATATAAAGAACACAAAACAAGTCTCTCAAAGTGACAAACAAAGACCAATAGCTTTTATAATGGATTCAAACCTTTGAAAATCTAGAGGTTTAGTGAAAATATCTAAAATTTGCGGATTTGTGCATATTGCAGAGTCAAGGTGTTTGATTCAACAAGTTCTCTTATAAAATAGTGATGGATATCAATGTGTTTGGTCTTTGAATGTTGGACATGATTCTTTGAAATACAAATAACACTAATGTTTTCACAAGTAGAAACAACAACCAAAAGTACTTTTACTATCATCATTACATCCTACCTAATTAGCATCAAAGTAAACAACCACCTCTATATTAATGATTGAACATGAGAATTGTGTGTAATGAATATGCAAGTATACGCATCACAATAAGTAATATAATGATAACAGAAGATCATTCCCACGAAGATTATGTTATTAGAAACTAATTTTTAAAACAATTTTTTTTTGTGTTTTTATATTTACGAAAGAAAAATTAAAAGAACTAAAAATAAATAACAATAATTAATTAAATCAAATTTGGTAACTAATAAGATATATGAGAAAATATCTAGGAATACTTAATCCCCCAATTTTTTAAATATGTGAATTACTAAAATCCCTCCAATATAATTATCAAATAATTACATGATCAATTGAATCTAACCTAGCATGTATTCCTCTCTCAAGTAAACTACACACCATATAGTAATTAACTTAATCACACTCTCATGTCAATTAAATTGCATACTACTCATTAAGTTCATCAATTATGGATCACATACATAACAATCATAATCTCTGCTTAGAAACTATGCATGTTATTTAATCAAGATAAATAATTAAATAATTAAATAATTCACTTAAATCTATTTAATTGTCTCTATATATCAATTGTTGGCCAAACAATTACTAGCATAAAAATTAAAGTAAATAATATAATTAGATTGAAATCATAATTTGGGAAATATTAGATCATTACATTGTGAAAATTGGGTTCATAAGACCCTTAGATTAATAAACTAGCTAGACATGAATTTATTTATAAAAGTCATATTTTTAATAAATAAAGACATAAAAATTGATAAATATAAGAGTAGAAGAAGAAATACATTCAATCTCTTAACCATATCCTTGCCATATTTTTCTTATGAGAGGAAGATCCTATCCATCATTTGTTTGATTTGAAAACCAAGAAATAATTTTGATTACTAACTAAACTCATCTCAAACTAACTTTGCATGGTGGTGGCGAACTTTTGAGCTAGGTCATATTTGGTGGAACCAAAAATGATGTCATTAACTTAGACTTAAGCAACCACAATCTCTCCTTTAATTCTTGAGACAAACAAGGTTTCGTCACCACCTCATCTCAGAAAACCATTCTTGAGGAGAAACATGGCAAGACATTCATACCAAGAATGAGTAACTTGTTTCAATATGTAAAGATCTTTCTTTAGTCTCATGATATGATTTGGAAAGTATGGACCTTCAAAACCTTTTGATTTTTCCAAAAAAAATTCTTCTTTAATCATTCCATTCACACAAGAACTTTTGACATCCAATTGTTATAAGTTAACCTAAAACAGTAAGCAAGACAAAAAAGTAGTCAAAAAGACTTAATTCGAACAACTAGAGTGAAGGTTTCATCAAATTCTATCCCTTCAATCTGGGTATACCCTTTTCAACAAGGTGAGATTTATTTCTACCAATAAGTCCATTTTCATCTTTATTAATCTTGTCAAGCAGCGAGTACCAATAACATGTTTGTCCAGAGGTTTGGGGATAAGATACTTAAATTTTGTTTAGTTATGAATCTAATTCTTTAACCAGTAAAAGTATGGTAAATTAAAATTTTGTAACTGGACAAAAAACCAATCATGTGTACATAAAGTAATACATAAATAAAAAATATCAACACATGAGATTTTTAGGTGGAAACAACCTAGGACACACTAATGACCTAATAGGAAAACCACCAATCTATCAAACCATATAACTACCCACTATGAAAAATAACTATCTAGTTACAAGGTTTGGACTTAAACCACCCATCCATATAATGCCCCCAAGTAACCTATTTATAAGCCGTCACTATCATCATAGTATTTACAAGAAAAAGCATTTAGATCTAGACCAACATTTTGACAAACTTGAGTCCCATGACTTAATCAAACTCATACTACTGTTACCTAAAAGTTAGCACATAAAAAAAGTACAAGTATATGTCCTAGATCAAATTCAATAATAGACAATCCTAAATAATTGATTTCAATAGTATATCAGATAAATCGAAAAAACTAGCAACTCTAGAACAATTAATTAAAAGTAAAATAGCATAATTATTCTTGTAGGCTTGTTAATCCATCAAACTAACCACAAATATTTGATAAATAAACTTAATGAAAGAGCCAACTTAAAACTTTTAACAAACTATAAGCTTAAAATTTGATTAGAAGGCATTTATTATTTACTTGCTTTCTATTTGATATATAATATCTCTTATTAAACTTATTTTATTTTGATATTTTATTTTTTTGTTCCTTTTTTGTGTGAATGGTTTAAGTGTTCTACTATTTTTTTTCTTGTAAATTAGATTCAAGTCCTTTAGGATTCTACATTTCTTATCCCTAGTAGTGTATCGAGTTGTGGAATCTTTCATTTGGTATTAGAGTAGGTGAACCCTTTTGGGATTAACCATTTTGGTATTGATTATGCTAACTCACTTGTTCACACATATAATTTCTCTCTAATGGAGTCGGGAAACAATATGCAATATAGGTAGACCTCCATTTTTCCATGAGATGAACTATGCCTTTTTTTGGTCTAAGGAAGACCATGTGTGGTTCCTTTTTGAGAATGGTTGGACTTACACCTTTAAAAATCTACCAAATAATACTCTTATTCCAAAACCAATGATTTAATGGATTAAGAAAGAATCTAAAGAATTCGAATGGAGTAAGGTTTTGTATACTATCATCAGAGTTATTTCACCTGATGAGTATAGAAGAATTCAAATTTGTACAATGTCAAAACAAGCTTGGGATATCCTTGAGACAACTCATGAAGGGACTTTTGTTGTTAACAATTTCAAAATGGTTAAGTTGAATAGATACTTTGAATTGTGCACTATGCAAGAAGATGAGATATTTGATAAATTTTACGCATGATTCTCTCACATTGTTAACTCTCTTATAACTTAGGTAGACCCATTAGTGAAGAAAAATAGATAGAAAATATCATCACCAGTCTACCTTATAGGTTTTATGCTAAAGTTATTGTACTTGAGTCAATCTACAAACTTGGTAAGCTCTCCATGAATGAGATAATTGTTGACTTGCAAGTCTTCAAACTACATCTCCTGTTACTAAGACAAGAATAAATCACCTTCAAGAAAGTTAAGAGCTTGGCTCTTAAATTAACCCAAGGAAGTTATCAAAGTAAAGATGTTAGTGCCATGGATTACGATAATGATGATTCTCATCCCGTTAAGGAGAAAATGGCCTTCCTTGCTAAAAGATTTACTAGTCTTTAGAAAGAATAAACCAGCACTTGGGTTTACTAGAAGAGACACTAAAAGTGACAGGACTCACCCCAACTCAAATTTAGAGCATATGATGTGTCTTAAGGGATTATGATAACCAGTATCCTTAGATCACTCTGGTTTAACTTGAAACTTTCATGTAAGAATTTTAAAATTTTTTGGGTAGAGGCTTCTTTAATTATTGAACTATTCTCCCTATGATAAAATGACAACAATTATAAAAAAAATTTCACAAACCAACAAACTGTATATAACTTTAAAAAGTGGCCTAAGGCTATACATGATTAAATTTTATAAGATACATGATATACAGCATATAATACATTATCACTAGCACAAAACACAATAGCCATAATACACTATACAATATAATAAGGAGATAAAAACAACCTATACTGCACAACAAAAAGTGTATCATAAGCCTCCAAACTTGTGTGATGTGACCTTGAAACCTATTACCTAGGGGATAAAAATAAATATAGAGGGTGAACTATAAAGCTTAATTAGTGGATAAGTTTTATAAAATAATATTATACTCATATAAACTATGTATGAAATGCATTTAATTTATTTTGAAATACTTGCTGGTACAAATAACATGTGTGTAGTGCGAGCTGTGAAAGCTGTAAATGACATGCTCAGAACTTATAATAAAAAAAATTGTCCATGATCTTTAGGATATAATAATGTGTCATGATCAGTATACTAATAAAATGTATAACCATGAAAAATGTATTTTTTATTGCAAAGAGTACTTGGGAATTTGGTAGTACATAGAGGAGACATTTAGCACTAGTGATAGCTCTTAACTACACGTGTAGGGAATGATAAGAGTCAAATTATTGCATTTTTGTTATGATTTAAATGTTTATATTTGTGTGAAAGAAGTTTTGGACAAAGTACAATGATCGGGATTGAGTGAAAATAAAAAGAAAATAAAGTTTCAAAATTTAGAAATCCCGCTGCCGACGAAAATCTCACGGCAAAAATCTTCCCGAGAGCACGGATTTTGGCAAAGTGATCTCGCCACTGGCCAACATAATCTCGCCACCGACCAAGTGATCTTGCCGCCGGCCAAAATCAGCAGAACCAAAATCATAACTTTTCTAGAAATATCGCCTCGGCAAGTTTCATCCGAAAACAAATTTTTTATGTTTTTTTGTTACAAAATTGCCCCCAAAACCCTATATCTATATATACTATAAGATGGAGAAAGAGGCCAGGGCAGATAGAGCAGATCTGAGTCATTTTTGGAGGAGAAAAGGCAATTTTGGAGAGAAAGTTTTGAGAAGCTTGAAGGATCATCACCATTGTTGCTACCAAGTCTTCATCTTCAAGAGTTTTTCATCTCTTCTCCTTAGCTTTTATTTTCTCCATTTTATTCAGATTTGTTATTCATGGATTCAATTGAGAATATGTTTCTTCTTATTTGTATTATGAACTAATTCGTTTTTGCTAAGGCTATATTGTAGTTAAATCAAGAAAATCTGATTTCTTGTGTTATCATTATATGAATTCATTGTTTTCAAGTTGAGTATTTATTTCCATGCTTAAATGCTTTTAAATTTTTGATCAAGATTTAGATGATTTGTTGCATTATTTTGAGACCGAGAGGATATGTGTAATGAATGCTTCTTGTGATAAATATCGTATGTTGAATGTGAGTTTGACACCTAATGCATGATGTATGTGGCTATTCTAGAAATTCCATAAATCATAATGTGCTTATTTGTGATTAAATATTCATAGAAATATAGTTGGTTTTCATAGATAAGTAATTATAATATAACTCGAGAGAGAGTATTAGATAAGTTTGGGTTTTTCAACCATCACTTCTAACTTTGATTCTCATATAACATGAGTTGAAATAGGATTGAATTGATTTAGCGAAATCAAATGCCTTAGCATTTTTAATCATTTGTGAACAACATTAAATTTTGTTTTGTTATTTGCATTTAGTTTTAAGTTAATTTACTTCTTAAACAAATTCAACAATTCGGTTTTCAAATAAAATTAGGATTAGTCATTTTCGGTACTTAGTAACGCCATTCCTTATGGGTTCGATATCCGTACTTTTGTACACTTTATTACTTGAACGATTCGTACACTTGTGAATTTACGCATCAGGGAACATTCTTGATATTGCCATTACAATAGCTCAATTGGCTTTGTTGATATATGAGTCATGTGCACACTGACTTAACTGAACTTGTAACATGTTACTAAACTTGTAACATCATATTTAGTTGGTAAACATCGTAGCAAGCTAAATTTGGACCAAATATAAAGGTCATGATGTTTTACAAAGTCACTGCATATCTTAATGTTGAGTAGGGATAAGTATCATGAATACATAAGGAGAAGTACTCTAAGAATTGTAAAATATTTTCCGAAGTTACAAGTTTGCATAAAAACTATTATACATAATAAAATTAATTTAATCCTAATTTGTTAGAAAATTGTCTTTCATGTACTTGATTAATGATTCTAATATGAGCATAAAATATATTCTCATGGTGTGTATGTTCCTGAAGTGTCTTAAAATTGATACATAAATATTTATTCCAATATTAGTGAAAATGAATGCACTTTCCATAAAAATGAAACTTGTAAAAATTGGATTTAGTTGAACATGATTTTGGTTTAAAACAATTTCATCAATGCTTTAGAAAAGATATTTGGTATCAACTTATAGTACTAAAGTTTCATTGGTTCCTTACATGTATTATAGGGTCTACTTACTCAACTCTTCCTAAATAATTATACTTGTGTTAAAATATGAATAGTTTCATACCTTACTTATTTAATTCAAATTGAAAGGCACTCTAACACATCCGAAATAGGGGTTTCTAATAGTTGACTTTTGCATTTTAAATAGTTTTAGGATACTCCTAAATCTATCCTTGTAATTTCAAATATAACTTTTAATAGAAATGTCTAAATTTATTTATATAAGAATATACAAAAATTATACATTTCAATCTTTAAAATAATATATCACGCACTCAAATATCATAAGGAAAACCCTTTCAATACATAGAATACCAATTTGTCTAGAAAACTCAAAATAACAAGCCATAAGATCCATATTAAACTAGAAATCTTAAATTTAAAACAAGATATGAATCATCAAATTCCAATCAGTGAACCTTTCTTAAATAACAAAAATACCAAATGTGTTCCAAACAGTTTTCCTAGCATCAATCTTACTTAACATATCCTTGGTTGGATCGGCATACTTTTGTCTAGAAAATTCAAAATTCAAATTTTTTTTATTTCTAAAACTAGACATGACAAGCTTTAAAATAAGATACAATTTATTTAATTCCAAAATATATAATCATTTCAAATAACAAAAATATAGTTTAATTTCGAACAGGATTTCAGCATAATTTCCATAAAACCACCCGTAGTTAAACGTATATAACTTTAAGTAGAAAAATCAGAATGAAAAACCGTAACAATTATCATAAAATATAAATTTGTACCTTTCTACAAATATACGAAGTTTCTGCCAAAATAGTTACTAAGCTATGCTTTATCTTAGTATTTCTATCTTCTTCTGCTTCTTCTTTCTTTCCTTTTTCCCTTTTTCCCCTACTCTTTCTTTTATTTTCTTTCACTATTTATTTTCAGCTAATTCCATGTTAGGCTTCTTGGAAAAGCTTTCACAAACAAGATAAGTTAGAGAAGGTAATTAATACATATGGGTAACAATTCTCTTATCATTTGTTTTTTGAAAAGGCACAAAAGTATGTGTCCTCTTTGGAATAAGGGTGTGACACCTCATACTTCAAAAAATAATTAAGTAAAATACCAAAATACCCTTTTCTTATAACTTGAAATTTTTTAAGAGTTAAGGATATTTTGATAACTTTTTTAAAAATTTAATAAATTAATTTAACCTTTTTTAATTTATTATAACACATATACAACATAAAAATTAAACTCATAAATTTTGTCTTCTACACATTGAGGTTAAAATTGTAAAAAGTCTGGAAACATAACTTTGTCTAAAATTTTATTTATTATAAGGAATGGGATGTTACATTGATTTCCATAGCATCAAATTCTACTAAATTTGATGAAGACTCAAAAATGAATATAAGAAGCCAAGAAAAGAACACTTGAATAAAATCAAATGCTTCAAATGTGCGAATCTAGGTCATAATTCCACAAGGTGTTTTCAGAAACAATATCACATGAAAAAGCATGCTATCAAAGCAGAGGTTACTATTTTAGATAGTTATCAAAGATGAGGATGACATTAACATTTTTGCTTTCTCTACTTTCAAGCAATATCATTGATCCTCCAACTATTACCTCAATTTTTCAAGAGGCTACAACTAAAATTGATGATGAAGAATACAAGCATGATGAAATTATTGATTCATATAATTCACTCTTATTGGAGTACATCAAATCATAAAAACCTAAGAAAAAGGCTTTGGAGAGTCTGGATGAAAAGAAGTGCAAGATAAGAGCTTTATAGAAAACTTTTGAGGAAAGAAAGTCCTTAACTGAGGATCACCAACATTATCTCACTAACATGTGTGGGGTCATTCAAATGAGATATTTACTCATTGAAAGAAATAATTCATGTTATTCTTAAGATTTGACTGGTTGGTAGGATTTTGAGGCATTTGTTGGTGGTTTATTGGCCTTATTGGTTAGAGTTTTAGGTAAATAGAGGATTGTTTTGCCTTTATGATAAATTGGGATGAATTCTCCACCCAAGATTAGGTACTTGCATTAGGGGTTTTAAGTCCCATTATACTCGTACATGTGTGTTGGTTTCCCGTGTATAAAATATGGTATCTATTTTATTTTACAAATGTATTTTTCTTCCTCTATGTAAGGTTGGTTACTACGGATCAGTAATTAACAAACACACATAGGTAGGTATACTTTTTATGCAAGCATGTTTACACACAACATATGGTTAGTTTTCATAGTGTGCATGCTAGGTAGAATTTTAGTTTTTAGCAAGTGAGCTTGTCAGTGAGCTAACATTTTTACTCGTGATTTTTAGCGTGTTTTGGGTATGGATATTTATGGATAGTACTCAACATTTTTGAAGATGAAAAATTAAAATTTTTATTACCTCACCACCAAGTTTTCCACCACCCTCACCCCACCCCTAGATGAGGTGCTTGGCAAGGTGGTCGATGAGGTGGCCAGCGAGGTACCAGTAAAAATGTTTGAGATTCTACCAAAATACACGTATTTATATCTTATTTTGAAATTATTTTAGAGAGATTATATTTGAGAGTGGGTCATTTTTTGTGAGTTTAGTAATCAAATCTTAAATTATGTGAGTATGTGATTTGATTGTGTGTCTCCCGTATGTGATTTGATATTAGTAGTGGACTAAGTGTTCTGTGAGGTTATGATTTGATTCATTTACTATTACTAATCATTGGTTTGCATTCACATTATATTAGGTGGTGTTGGTTATGGATGATAGTCGAGTTCGAGTGTTGAATAAAATAGTTGCATAAGCAGTAAGTGAAGAGCAGTTGTAGGCTATTTCTGTAGAGGTTCTAACTAATTGAGGTAATAGTGGTTTTGTTGTATTTTAGCATTCTAACATGTTTACTATTTACTGAATTGTTTGTTAGTGAGTGGTTTCCTTAAACAACCCGAGGATGTTACCATATATATGCTGTTTCTATATAGGTTTACCTCATTATATCGAGTGTTATGCACGATCTGAGTTTGTGTTAGTACAATCCAAGTTTAAGATGTGTATGTTTAACATATTATTAGCTTAAATTTTGATTATAAAGTATTTGTTATTTACTACTTTCTATTTGACATATAATATCTATTATTAAAGTTTTTTGCTTTTGATATTATATTGTTTGTGCTTCTGTTGTGTGAATTGTATAAGTGTTATACTATTTCATTCCTTGCGAGTTAGGATCAAGTTCTTTAGGTGTCTATATCTCCTTACCATGGTCATACGTTAGGTTATGTACTCTTTCAATTGGTATTAGAGCTTTAAATAATTCAAAAAATTCTTAAAAACAAAAATTAAACCTAAATATCATGTCATAAGGTTTGGGTTTTTAAATATATAAACTAATGATATAAAATTATATATTCAACAAGCATCAAGCAAATAAATATTTAAACTCATTAAATAATTTATAAGATAGATTAGTTAATTAATTATGTTGTTAAAGATATAAATTAAGATTTATTAATTCTAACTTATATATACAACTATATATACACCTAGTGCTTTTGATCAAGCTTACTATTTTCTATTAATTAAAATCACTTAATGTTTGAGTCGGGTCTATCAGTTAATTTTAATTAAATTATACTTCTTTTCTTTGATATTAATAAACCATTTAATTTCCACCTTCGATAGGGTATAACAATTTAAACTTTATTAAGATGGCAAAATTGGATTCAAATTTAAACATCTACATATTAAGTTTCAGATTTTAAAACTACTATAAAAAATATGTCATCAATATATTTTTAAATAATAATTCTTGTAAAAATCTTTGAAATAAAATTTCATTCTAACTATATAATTAATATAAATCAAAGATAAAATAATACTACTCTAAATATAATCAAATATTGAATCTAACTTTATTTTAATTTTACTACGAAAATTTTAACATCAATATATTTTTTGAAATAAACTTTATAGAATTCTTGAATAGAAAATAATACTTAATTTTATAACAATATTTACCTACTTTAATATTTCATAAGCATAACAACATTACTAATAACCCACAATACTTTCAATGAAACTTTCTTAATTTAATAAATTATTAGTAAATTAAGCATAACATTTAGTGCAATACATAAAATTAATTTGAAAATAAAATAATACATTTAAGTTACATCTCAAGTGTATCCTTTCAAGTACAAAAATTTAGTATCTTTTATGTATCTAAAATAACTTTCAAACGAAATTACAAACATTGTTTATTGAATTAAAAAAAACTACGCATAAACTAAAATGTGTTCAAGTCTCAAAATTGAGAGAAGAATTATACAGAATAATAAAATTAAGAAACTAGAAAAAGAGAGAAATTAAAATACCACGAGATGAAATGGATGATTTTTACAATGAAGTAGGGGAGGTTTATATAGGGTAGAAAACACTACAAAAAATAGGAAAAACTGGATCAAAGAATCAGAGGTTGTGGCATGCATTTCTTTGCATCATGGAATGAGTCAACGTGTAATGTGTCGTGAAACTCAATTCTATTTTCCCACACCACAGCATAGAAAAACCTTCACCATGGCACGCATGTTGCTGTGCTACTAGAAGTTTCTTTTGTTTTACACCCTTTTCATGTTTTGGAACATATGTAAGGCTTATATATATTAGTCTCTTATGCTTCATAGATGGAATAAAATGGTTGTATTATTATTCAAGAATTTATCAATTTAATAATTTTAAAGTTAAAAATACTTAAAAAATGACAACATACTAGTGATTCTGAAAATATAGATTTGTTAAAAACATGATAAAATTATGAAAGTATAAATCTATTTTAACATTTAAAGTGCATAAAATCACTTTATATTTTATACTTTAAGCACTCACCAAGTATGTGTATGTGAGATTTTTGAGTGTATTGGGACTTTAGCTTTTAAATTGTGATTTGAGTTTACATTATTATTCTTGGGATATAAAGTATAATTGGATTATCAAAACAACTACACTATATTCAAGAATTAATATTAGTGAAAATTGTGATTTTTGTATAGATTAAACAATTGGCCAAATTAGAGATGTCAAACGAACTGTTCAATCTAACTCAACTTATTTAAAATTACACATTAAACTTATGTGATAAAAAATCTTATCTCACTTAGCTCACAAACTCAAATTACCAACTCGTTTTAGCTCATCAGTAACTCACTAACTCATTTGACAAAGTCTTGTTGAATTAAAAATCTAACAATAAGTGAAAAAATAAAAAAAATTATCAAAATATAATTATTAATTATTATTATAAAATTGACAAAAATGATAATATTAGTCAAATTAATAAATAAAAAAGGCAACAATTAATCTTTTAAAAATAAAATTAAATATAAAATTAAATCAAATTTATATTAAAATATTCCAATACGTATAGAATTCAAATACAAATAATAACTTAAAAAACATACACAATATAATTGAGGTTAAGAAAATGATTATTCACAAAATTTTATGATTTATTTCATATATCATTAGAAATTTTTAGGAGTCTAGGTTCTAAAAAATTTTACAAATTATTATTTTGAATTTTTTAAATAAAGTTATGCACTTTTTGTTAATGATTATTCAAATTTCAAAAGAATATTTATCACTCATTTTAAAATATAAATTGCAAAATTTCATAGACATTTATTAACCATTTCTTATACCATTGAAAAATTTTAGAAGTCTAATTTGTAATAAATTTTGCAGTTTGTGATTTCAAGTTTTACACAAAAAAATTTACATATTTTACTAATGATTGTTTAAATTCAGAAGAACATTTTTACTTATATTTAAAATATAAAATGCACCAATTTACAAAATTTTACGAATCATTTCATATACTATTAAAATTATTTAGAAGTTTAGTTTATAATAAATTTTACTACTTGTGATTTGAGTTTCTTATAAAAAATTATGCTCATTTTACTAAAATTCTTAGATTCCGCATAATATTTTTGACTCATTTTTGAAATATAAACTATACCACCTTACAAAATATTATGAATGATTTCATATATCATTAAACAAAATTAGAAGTCTAATTTCTAAAAAAAATTATTTGTGATTTTAAATTTTCTATAGAATATTATGTTGAGCCCATCCCAACTCAATTTAAGAGGTTAAAAATTAAAAATTATGTAATAGTTATCAAAGAATCAATATCTAATTTTCAATTTCTACTTTTAAAATTAAAACTAAAAATTGGTTATCAAATAATTTTTATTTTTTTAAACATCTTTAAATTAAAATTTTAATTTTAAAACTCAAGAATTAAAAATTAAAAATTTAGACTGTTATTAAACATGAATTTAAATAAATTAAATGAATTCAATAAAAAATATTATATGAGATTTACATAATCTGTAAAACTCATCTCATATATAAATATACCTTATTTATAAATTAAATAAGTTAAATTATATTAACTGATTTTGAATAATATGAGCCACTCCAACTCACTGCCAAAGCACCTTAATTAATTATTTACTTATTTGCTTTATTTATTTACATTGTGTCCAACAAATATTGACTTTTTACGGAACTTTTTTTTTCCTTTCCCAATCTTTGAACTTTATCGTCGTTTTTGTATCAGTTGCAACTTTCGCTTGATCTCGTTATTTGAGATCCCACCCAAAATGAAATTTTAGGTAACAAATCATAAAATGAAAAATATACATTTACATAAATTATTATATTCTATGTATATTTATAAATTACCGTTGTATCCAATATATGTATAATGAATATACAAATATACGTATTATAATAAGTAATAATATAATAAGAAAATATCATTCTTACGGAAATTATTTTATTATAAACTAATTTTTAAAACTAAAAAATATATAAATCATGCACTTTGTATTTTTATATTTTAAGAAAATAAAATTAAAATAACTAAAAGTAAATAACAATAATTAATTAAATCATATTTTGTAATTAAGAATATATATGAGAAAATATCTAAAAATATTTAATCTCCTAATTTTCTAAACATGTTAATCGCTAAAATCTTCTCAATATAATTATCAATTAGTTATATGATCAATTGAATCTAACATAGCATGTATTACTCTATCAAGTAAATTATACACCATATAGTAATTAATTTAATCATACTCTCATGCTAATTAAATTGCATACTACTAATTAAGTTTATCAATTATGGATTACATACGTAAGAATCATATATCTATTCCTAGAAACTATGCATGTTATTTAATCAAGACAAAAAATTATATAATTCTCCCAAAACTATTTAATTATTTCTATAGATAAATTGTTGACCAAACAATTAATAGCATAAAAATCAGATTAAATAATATAAAAAATTAACATTATAATTGTGGTAAAATATTAGATCATTATATGGTAAAAATTGGGTTCATAAGATCCCTAGATTAATAAATTAACTACACATAATTGTGTATACAAAGCTCATATTTTTCATAAAGAAAGACATAAAAATTGATAAAGAAAAGAATATAATAAGAAATATAATTAATCTCTTGAATTGTAGTGTTAATCTTCTCTTGAATCTCCACCAAAATTGTGCCCCCTCTTGATTTGTTTTTGTATTTTTCTCTCTTTTTAGCTCCAAAAATTGACCAAAATTATGCTAATGATGGCCCCTTAGGGTTTATGGGGTGATTAGGAACTTAAATATAGCTTAGGTACGATCTGAACCATCAGATCAGCTTTAGATCAAGGGTTGACATCAAAACAAGCAAAACTGACATCACTTGTCAAAGTTAACACTTGTTGATTCAGTGCCACGCGGCACAATGTGATTCGCAAAAATGGATGGCGTGGCACACAGATGGAACACACGAAGCAATGGTGTGACAACATGGGGATGATTGGTTTGATCGATCTACGAACTTGGATTGAAAGCCATTATGACACGTGGTGCGCGATTTGTCCTTATCACACGTGGCGTAACATGATTTTCTATACCTACTGGCGTGGCATCTATGTGGCTAACCCAGTCAGCTCATAATGTTGCATAGCAGGCCATATGGCAGCTCTTGATTGGCCCTGAGTTAAAAATTCATAAAAAATAAAATCCAAAACAATTCCAAAAATTGTATTTTCACCCTTTTTCACTAAAAAGTTTTTATTTTAATATTTTTTGTCATAAAAATACTATTTATTGAATAAAATAAGTAAATATTAAGTAAAACCAAGTACGCTAATGACTTGACTTTCATAAGTCATCACACCCCAAACTTAACTATTTGTTTGTCCTCAAGTAAATCTAAGTATAACTAAATAAAATAACTTGGGTAGTATATTCATAAATATACTTCTATTAGTACATGCATATTTCATGAAAACTATCACTCTCAAAAGTCGTACAATCTTACGATAAGGAGATTCACATATTCACCAATCAACGTTCCATCAATACAAGGATATGCAAGGTTTTTGACAAATTAAATTTTTGTGTGTGTGATGCACATGATATCATCCAATGCACTCATGAAATCAACCTATATGAGCATGCTAATCAATTCAATCTTTGAGCAAGTCTCATAAGTCTATTTTTTACATCCTTCACCACTAATATAGATATGCATTTAGCTCAAGATCAATAAGAGTTTTACATGCTTGTAATGTAAGGCTTAGGTAGGGGTCGATAAATAAAGACATTTTGGGCTCTTTCCACACCTTAGCTTTTGTTTTCATCATGCACTTTTTAACTTCAATTAAGCTTTTATTTGATATTTTAGTTCACCCTCTTTTGTCATTCTTTTCATATTCCTTTATTCCACATCTATTTTCTCTACTTTTTTTATGTAACTTCACAACACCCCCAAACTTATTTTCAATTCTATTTTCTTTTTCTTTAAAGGGATAATTATGTTGTGAGTTTTTCTTTTTCTTTATTTTTTCTCTGTTTTTTTATATAGTGTATTACGTTTCACCTTATGCTATAACATAACACATGATTGCATTTTTTTCTTTACATACAAGCTAAAGGTGCAAGGGTAAAGGTAATACGTATTAGTTAGGCATTAAATGTGGCTTAAAGATATAAAAGGTATTTTGTTAAGCTCAAATGGGTGACTAAAGATATTAACAATGGTTAGCTTGAAAAGTTCAATCGATCCAAAGAAAGCCTAAATAATTTCTCTTACTAAATACTATTTAGGATTTTGCCTCAAGGGATGATCAAATAGATTCTAAAACTTGGTGGATCTCATCGACTCCCATAACTTACTACAAATTTTCTCTCAATAAGCACACCAAAATCAATCATGAACATTTTTCATAAAAAATTGAATCAATTCAATCAAAACTAGCAAGCATATCACATGATTAATGTAAATATCTTAACAAATATGCTACATTCCTTATCATAGTCATGAAAACCAATTTTTATCATTGATTTCCTATGTTTCATATCAAGCATGTATGCATTTAGTTTTCATATATTTATCAATTTCTACCCAAATCATGATTAAAAACATCCTAAAAATTAAAAAAAATCCTAAAAACTTTAAAATGCATAGTAAAAGAAAAATATAGAGAATGAAGTTCCCTTCCCCAAACTTAAATTACACATTGATCCTAATGTGCACATATAAATATGAAAAATTAAAAGGAAGAAAAATCCCATAATCATGGCACACCACATCTGTAGTTGAAATTTCTCAATCTTGTTGCATCATTTCTCTCCACATTTATTCACCTATAAACAAAAACAATGAAAATATAAATAAAATAATGTTTGGTTTCCTCCTAACCAGCGTCACATTTAACACTCTTGACTAGACGATCATATCAAGTCCTAAGGCAATCCCTTTGTATCCATTTACTTTTGAGTTTGTCTAGAAATAGTTTGAGTCTTGATTTGTTCAATAATACCTTATGTTCTGGCTTGCAAACACGGTGCTCCATTCTCTTCTCATGCCATATTTTTATTTTCTTTTTGAACTTTTTGGCATTCTTATAAGCACTCCATAGTAACTCATCCAATTTATGTATTTCTAATAGCTTTGAACCTTTCAATTACACTCTTTCACTTTCATACTTGACTGGGGATAAAAAGGTAAAAGTATGAGGTCCAAACTCGGTGACTCTTCAATTGATTTTTTGAGCTTTTATCCTATCTCAAATTTATCCATAATTTGTGGAGCTACCATGTGGTGAGTTTATGTCATTTTCATAGCATCACTTGTAATAGTCTTAAGTATGGGCGACTCAACAGATTCTTTTAAGTTGTCCCCACATTCAATAACATTTATCCTTAAGCATTCATTCGCACTATCAATGTTAGGGGGTTTAGATGCTTTAAAAAATTTAAACATTACTTGTTCATCTTGCACTTTCATTGTAAGTTCACCTTTTTGTACATCAATGAGTGCTCTTTCGGTTGCTAAGAATGAACGACCAAGTATGAACGACCAACTATTGTCGTGATCAAGTTTTTGGCGCCATTGTTAGGGATTATAAATATTAGAAATTAATAATTTTTTTATTTTCGCTATTTTTCTTTACTTTAATTTTAATTTTGATATACTTATTTTCTTTTACTAACTTATTTATTTATTTAATTTCTTATATTTCCACAAAACTAGAAGATCCAGGTAGTTTTGACATCCCTTGCATTATTGGGAACATCCATTTTGGCAAGGCACTATGTGACTTGGGTTCTAGCATTAAACTCATGTCATTATTGGTCCTTTAGATATTGGGGGTTAGTAAAGCCAAACCCACTTCAGTAACATTACAAATGACAGATAGATCAATTAAGAGACCTAGGGGTGTGGTAGAAGATTTGATAGTAAAAGTACTCAAATTCATCTTTCCGACAGACTTCATTATGCTAGACATGGAAGGGGACCATGACATTCCTATCATACTTGGTTGTCTATTCTTAGCAACTAGAAGAGAACTCATTGATGTACAAAAAGATGAACTTACAATGAAAGTGCAAGATGAATAAGTAATGTTTAAAGTTTTTAAAGTATCTAAACCCCCTAACATTGATAGTGTGAATGAATGCTCAAGGATAAATGTTACTGAATGTGAAGAAAAATTAAAAGAATATGTTGAGCCGCCCACACTTAAGACTATTACATGTGATGTTATGAACAAGGACAAAAACTCACCAAAAAAAATCAACCTGTTTTAACTTTGAAAGTATGGCATCAAAAGTTGACATTGTAGACAGTGTGAAATTTTTGGAGGACGTGCCAAGCTAAGTGATAGCTCTACCGATTATGGAGAATTTTGAGATGGGATCAAAGCTTAAAATATCAATTAAAGAGCCACCAAATTTGGACCCTACACTTTCACCCTTCTATTCCCAGTCAAGTATAAAAGTGAAAGAGTCCGATGAAGAAGTGAAAAAGTTATTAGAAATACATAAATTAGATGAGTTACGGTGGAGTGCTTATAAGAATGCCAAAAAGTTCAAAAAAAAAAACAAAAATATGGCATGAGAAGAGAATGGAGCACCATGTTTACATGCCAGAACATAAGGTATTATTGAATAAATCAAAACTCAAACTATTTCCAAGAAAACTCAAAAGTAAATGGATACGAAGGGATGTGTCTTAGGACTTTATATGACCGTCTAGCCAAGGATGTTAAAAGTGACGCTGGTTGGGAGGCAACCCAACATTATTTTACTTATATTTTCATTGTTTTTGTTCTGTAGGTGAATAAATGTGGAGAACAATGGCACAACAAGAATGAGCATTTCAGTGACAGATGTGGTGTGCCATGATTAAGGGAGTTTTCTTTTCTTTTACCTTTTCATTTTTATGTGTGCACATTGGGGACAATGTGTAATTTAAGTTTCGGGGAGGGAACTTTAGTCTCTACATTAGTATTTAGTATGAATTTTAAATTTTTAGGGACTTTTTTTATTTTTAGTATGTTTTTATTCATGATTTGGGTAGAAATTGATAAATATATGGAAACTAAATACATGCATGCTTGATATGAAACATATGTACTTAATGATAAAAATTGGTTTTCATGACTAGGATAAGGAATGTAACATATTTGTTAAGATATTTACATTATTCATGTGATATGTTTGCTAGTTTTGATTGAATTGATTCAACTTTTATGCACATATTCATGATTGATTTTGGTGTGCTTATTGAGAAAAAAATTGTAGTGAGTCATGTGAGTTAATGAGATCTACCATGTTTTAGAATCTATTTGATCATCCCTAGAGGCAAAATCCTAAATAGTATTTAGCAAAAGAAATGATTTAGGCCTTATTTAGATTGATTGAGTCTTTCAAGCTAACAATTATTATATCTATAGTCACCCATTTGAGCCTAACAAAGAACCTTTCATATCTTTAAGCCACATTTTATGCCTAAATAATATACATTACCTTTATCCTTATGCCTTTAGCTTGTATGAAAATAAAAAAAAATGCAATCATGTGTTCTGCAATAGAAGAAGGTTAAATGTAATGCACCCTATAATGAAAAAAATAATAAGCAAAACTCACAACATAATTATCCCTCTAAAGAAAAAGAAAATAAAATTGAAAATAAGTTAAGGGGTGTTGTGAAGTTACAAAATAATAGAGAAAAAAGAGATGTGGAAAAAATGACAAAAGAGGGTGCACTGAAATATCAAGTAAAAATTTAATTGCAGTTAAAAAATGCATGATGAAAGAAAGAGCTAAGGTGTGGAAAGAGGCTAAATGTCTTTATTTATCGACCTCCTACCTAATCCTTGCATTACAACCATGTAAAGTCCTTACTGATCTTTAGCTAAGTGCATATTTATATTAGTGGAGAGGGATGTGAAAAATAGACTTATGAGACTTTTTAATATTGAATTGATTTGTATGCTCATATAGGTTGATTTGATGAGTGCATTGGATGATATCATGTGCAACTCTCACACACATGAATCAATTTTTCAAAAACCTAGCATATCCTTGTATTGATGGAACGTTGATCGATGAATATGTGAACCTCCTTATCATAGGATTGTACCAATTTTGAAAGAGATAATTTTCTTGAAATATGCAAGTACTAATAGAAGTATATTTATGAATATACTACCTATGTTATTTTATTTAGTTATACTTGGCCTTACTTGAGGACAAGAAAAGGGTTAAGTTCGGGGATATGATAACTCTATGAAAGTAGAGTCATTGGTTCAATTTTTTACTTAATATTTACTTTTTTATTCAATAAATAGTATTTTTGGACCAAAAATATTAAAATATAAAGTTTTTAGTGAAAAAGGGTAAAAATATAATTTTTGGAATTTTTTGAGATTTTTCTAGACTTTTTCTGGATTTTTTATGAATTTTAACTCAGGGCCAATCAAGAGCTACCACGTGGCCTATCATGCAAGCAGAAGAATTGACTGGCAAGCCACGCAGACGTCACACAAGTAGGGACAACGAATCATGATACACCGCATGTGAGGAGGATGAACCGCGCACCACAAGTTAACACGGCGGTCAACCTTTCCTGCCATGTGTCGCCACACCATTGTTTCCTACGTTCCACCCATGCACCATGCCATCCATTTCCACAAATCACATAGCACCACATAACACTAACTCAGCAAGTGTTGAATCTGACCTATCTCCCCTGCCATGCATTGTGCTCTCATTCACCCACTGAATTCCAATTGCTATTTGTTGCTCTATGATTGGTTGGCGTTGTCAATTTTGCTTATTTTGATCATAGCTCTTGATCTGACGATCTAGATCACACTTGATTTATATTTTAGCCCCTAATCACTCCATAAACCTTAAAGGGCCGTTATTAACATAATTTTAGTCAATTTTTAGAGGTAAAAAGAGAGATTAAAACTACAATTCCAGAGATTGATTATATTTCCTTTTCTACTCTTTTCTTTTTCAATTTTTATGTCTTTTTTTATGAAAAATATGAGCTTTATGAACACAATTATGTGTAGTTAATTTATTAATCTAGGGATCTTATGAACCCAATTTTCACCATGTAATGATCTAATATTTTACAGCAATTATAATTTTAATTTAATTATATTATTTAATCTGAATTTTATATTATTAATTGTTTAGCCAACAATTTATCTATAGAGACAATTAAATAGATTTGAGAGAATTATTTAATTGTTTGCCTTGATTAAATAGCATGCATAGTTTCTAGGTAGAGATGTATGATTCTTATATATGTGATCCATAATTGATGAACTTAATTAGTAATATGCAATTTAATTGGCATGAGAGTGTAATTAAATTAATTACTATATGGTGTGTAGTTTACTTGAGAGAGGAATACTAGGTTAGATTCAATTGATCATGTAATTAATTGATAATTATATTGGGGGGATTTTAACGATTTATATGTTTTGAAAATTGGGGGATTAAATATACCTATATATTTTCTCATATATCTTCTTAGCTACAAAATATGATTTAATTAATTATTGCTATTTACTTTTAGTTATTTTAATTTTTCTCCTTAAAATATAAAAACACAAAAAATTGATTTTTATTTTTTAAAATGTTCAAAATTAGTTTATAATAAAATAATCTTTGTGGGAACGATTTTTTCTTATCATTATATTACTTGTTGCGATACATATACTTGCGTATTCATTACACATACTTTGTGTGTGGTGATCAAAGCCCTGCCCTCGCAAATCACCCAAGTTAATTCACCAACCCGAGATGAAAGGTAAAGCACCCTAGATGTCCTACCAGTGAGACAGCCCGAGCTCAATTACTAGTCGAGCTCACACGAAAGCACGAGCTCACACATTCAACCAATTGTCTTAACTTCTCTCTAATCTCTCTCTGGAAACACATTGAATCCCAACATTTTGGCACCCACCGTGGGGCTTAGGTTTTGAAGTCAATCATAAGTTTCTGATCCTATATCTTTTGAGATTCACCCCGTTCCTGGAGAGAAATTAGGAAGACCAATTGTGTGCTACTCCCGATCCGTAAATATCATGGTAAAACCCGGGCTGAAAGACGATCGAAGTCGATCAATTGCAAAATAATGGCTAATTAAAGAAATACCTCACAAGTCCCTAATGAGATTAGGATAGAGGATAACACCCACTTCCAAGAGTTATCTCATCAAATCCTCGACCTAAGAAAAGAGCTCAAAGAAACAAACGAAAAAAATAGATCTCTACGCTCCCAGGCAAAAGGAAGGACCTTAGAAAATACCACTACCAAACCGACAATGGAGAGGCAGCTAGGTGTAGCCAATCTAAGCATGGCCTGATTATGAACAATGGGTTCAAGAAAGAAAAAACTAAAAGACATAACTAGAAGCGCTAGAGGAAAGCAATAAAAGGCAAGATTGGGCCTTAAAGGTGGAAAATGAGAAACAAAAGAAGGGAAAACCGAATATGATATGGATACGTCTCCCTTTTTCTGATATAATCGATAATTATGAACCATTACCCAAGTTCAATGATCCCAAATGCCCTAATTATTTTGGAACAAAAGATCCAGTCGCATATGCCCAAAACTTTAAAACAACCATGGCACCCATGAGTCTCTGATGAGTGCTCAAAAAACACTAAAATTACCATAATTTTATGCACGTTAATTAATTAAAAATATATATATTTATATGATTTTATCATATATTTATATAAATCTTTATTTTCGGAATCACATGTATTTTTATTGTTTATCAGGTATTTTTGCTTAAAAAAGTAACTTCAAGACTCAAAAAAAATAAAGGCGCGTGTGGACTGGAAGTAGATGGGCACGGGTGCACGCAGACTGGTCATTGTGCGGGCGATGCGCGCGCATTGGCCGGTGCTACTGGGCGTGTTGTGCACATTGTCCGGCGCTGTTAGGCTTGTTGGCTATCGCGGTTGGGCGGCTGCATACGTGATTTCATCCTTTTTGACCCTTTTGATCCATTTTATCCAATTTTTCCATATTTATTGACTTTTCCTCATTTATTTTATGAATATATTTGTGATGTATTGCCTCCAGTATTTTTTTTTTTGAGTCTTTAAGTTACTTTTTTAAGATAAAATACTTGAAAAACAATAATAATACCCGTGATTCCGAAATGAAAGATTTATATAAATTTGTAATAAAATCATATATATATATATTTATATCAATTAACGTGCATAAAATCATGGTAATTTTAGTGCTTTTTGAGCACTCATCAGTCTCACCCAAGCAAAAGAAGATGTAATGATGTGTAAGTTGTTAGCTGCCACCCTCTATGAAGGTGCGCATAAATGGTTCAACAACCTGCCTCCAGATCTATATCCTTTTACCCACAATTCGCTAACCTATTCATTACAAACTACGCATGCAATAAACCCTTGAGGAAGGAATCTCACCATATTTTCTCAATTATCCAAAGGGGAGGGGAATCCATTGAGGAATACATGAAATGGTTAGGAGAAAAGAAATTGGAAATCTCGGACTACCCTTGCTCTATTTCTATAGAGGCTTTTAGACAAGGCCTACTGAAAAACTCAGACCTGTTCATGGAACTAACTAAGACATTGCCACACACCTTGAAGGAAGCTTATGTGGAAGCAAGAAAGTTTGTCAACCTAAAGAGGGAGCTCAACCTAGTCAAAGGCCATCGAATAGAGGTAGAGATAGTACCAAATAAGGAAAAAAGAGGATGAGTTCAGACAGAGCACATCAAAATAACAAAAACAAACATTTTGTGATAAGCAACAAGCAGGTCGAACATTGGTAGGAAAATAGAGGAATTTAGGAAAGATCATTTTCGCCCTTTAAAGGACCTCCTTTGAGGGTTGGTTTAACTCAAGTTGTAAGAAGAATGAAGAGGGAACTTGAAGTCAGATGGCCATCCAAGATGAAAGCTCTCCAAAGAGACGTATTAAAATGGTGTTCCTTCCATAAGGATGTGGGCCATGAAACAAAAGATTGTAGAAACTTGAAAAGGGAGGTAGAAGATTTGTCAACTAAGGGATATCTTAAGGACCTCGTCAAAGAAAACAAGGACAAAATAGGCCACCAAGGTGAATGAAGGATGTTAAAACCAACAAACCCGTCAAGCAGTAACATGGAGCCCTATGGTGAACCCAACATTAAAAATATACATAATATACATGGAGGGCCGGGAGTCAGCGGGGTCTCCAAAACCTTATGGAAAATATTTGCAAGGGATTTACAAAATACTCCCCCCCCATATATACACCTTGGATAAGGTAATACCTCCTAAAGAAATCATTTTCATAGAAAGGGATGAAACCTCGTCCCATCACGAGGACCCTCTGGTGATACCTCTAAGGATCTGGTCTTGTGATATCTGTCTAATAATGATTGACACTGAGAGTTTAGTTTCTTTGTCTGACCACCGCTAAGGCTCTAGGAGTAAAGGACCCTAACATCGTTAAAATAGAGCTTCATCTAGTAGCATTCAATAGCAGCACCACTTCTGCAAAAGGAACGATAATCCTGTCTATCGTGACCAAATGGATAATAATAATGACAAATTTTATGATCATTGACACCCCTGCACATTATAATGCCATCTTGGGAAGGCCTTGGATACACAAGATGAAGAAATTGCCATCCACCTTCCACCAGGTAATCAAATTCCCTACAACTGAAGGTCCCGAAGAAGTAAGAAAAGATCAGGAGAAAGCTAGAAATTGTTATAATGCCACTATGAAAGGGACTATCCCCAAATAGCAATCACCGAGGGGTCTACCTCAAAAGAGACCAAGAAGTAAAGGCGTGATAAAGTGGTCTATTTAAATAAAGTGAAGGACCTCCTAATGGATGCTGAGGGAAAAAGGCCATCCTATGAAAATAGGTAAGGATTTGACAGCAAAGCTCGAGCCATAACTCTCATAGTTCCTTAGAGCTAATGCAAATATCTTTTCATTATCCCCAACAAACATGATGGGAATTAATTGAAGCATCATAACGTATTAGCTAAACATTAACCCAGAAGCTTGACCTATCCAACAACGAAAAAGAAAATTCCCTAGAGAGAAAAATAAGGCAATCAAACACCATGTAACTGCCCTCAAAGAGGCTGGGGTTATTAAAGAGGTAAATTATCCCTTATGGCTCTCAATTTTGGTACTAGTAAAGAAGGTATGTGGAGCATCTCGTATACATATGACCTTCACTAATCTAAATGAGGCATGTCCCAGTGATTGTTTCCCCATCCCAAAGATTGACCAACCAGTGGATGCCTCTTCTGGGTTTAGGTTAATGAGCTTCCTGGATGCATACTCATGGTATCACCAAATCATAATGTACTCTAAGGATGAGGGGAAAAATTCTTTTATAATGGAAGAGGGAAAATTATACTACACAAGAATGCCATTCAGGTTGAAAAATGCAAGTGCAACATATCAATGCCTCCTTAACAAAATGTTTGAGAAACAATTAGGGAAGAATCTGGAAGAATATGTAGATGATAGGTGGTAAATTTAGCTTAACCCCTGAACCATTTCAAAGATCTACAAGACATATTCGAAACAATACAAAGGTATGGTATGAAACTTAACCCCAAAAAAATGCATCTTTGGTGTGGCTACAGGAAAATTCTTGGGGTATCTTGTGTTAGCAAGAAGGATTGAGGCCAATCCAAAAAACAAATACAAGCACTGGTAAACATGAAACCACCCAATAGTCCCAGGGGAATACAATAAATGAATGGAAGAATAGGGGTGTTGAGCAGGTTCATTGCTAAATGCACAAATAAGTTTATGCCATTCTTCAAGATGCTAAGAAAGAATAAGACAATCTTTTGGAATGAGGATTGCAACACAGCCTTTACAAAAATCAAGAAGTACCTTAGTGATCCTCCCATCTTAGTCAGCCTCTACCAGGAGAGATTCTTTATCTATATTTGGCTCTCACACCCCAAACATTCAGTGTTGTGCTATTAACTGAAAGGAACAAAATTCAGCACCTCATCTACTATGTCAACCAAATTTTAATGGAGGCCCAAAGTAGATATCTCACCATAGATAAACTTTCTTTTGCTCTTAAGATTACTACATGAAAACTTAGGCATTACTTTGGCTGACACATAGTTATGGTACTTACTTCACACCCTTTTAAAAATGTCCTGACGAAACCAAATGTTGCAGGGAGACTAACCCAGATAGCCGTAGAGTTGGGAGAATATGATATCAAATACATGGCTAGAACAACCATTAAAGGACAGGATATGGTTGAGTTCATTAATAGACTCGAGGTCATTAACAAAATAGAGATAATGGAAGTATGTGAGGTAGAGCAAAAGGGAGCAACCAACCTGACAAGTATATATGGATGGGATGCACAACTTTAAGGGCATAGAACTAAGGGTGGTCATAGTTGATCAGGATGACAATTGCTTTGAATATGCAATGAGGCTTGATTTTCAAGCAACCAATAATGTCAAAGAATATGAAGCTGCCAAATTTGGGGTCATGACAGCGAAAAAGCTAGGGGTAGATAGAATAAATTACATAGTGATTCTAGGCTAGTGGTCAATTAGTTTTTGGGAACATTTGAAGTGAGGGATGGAAAAATTAAGAAGTCCTTGGAAAGATTAAAAAAAGAATGCTCAAAATTCTCTAGGTTCAAGATTGCACAGATAGCACGAGGTGAGAATGGTCACGCTGATGCCTTAGGGACCTTGGCATCAATAAGGGAGACCAAGCGCGATAGGGTGGTTTCAGTAAGGGTGTTGGTAGAGGCATCTTTGGAAGAAGCCGAAAAAAGGATTGGGTACGTGGATGCTCCCTCTATCACATGGTTCACCCCAATCTATAATTTCTTGGAAAATGGAACCTATCGGAGGATCGCAAGGTCGTGAAAGAAATTGAAGCCAAGGTAGTTTGGTACATTATTAAGACAGGGAAACTATACCAAAAAGCCCCACTCGGCCTAACCTCTTATGTATAGCTATAGAAGGAGCTGAAAGGATGATGTGTGAAGCACATAAAACAGAATGCGATTCGCATTCTATGGGTAGGAGATTATCGCAATGAATTATGAGACATGGTTATTATTTGCCTACCATACTGGCAGATTACCCCAAATACGCTCAGAGGTGCAATAAAGGCCAAAGTTTTTCCCCATTGATCCATACATCTCCAAATACCATGGTGGGGGTAGTGAGTCCTTAGCTCTTCTACAAGTGGGGATTGGATATAGTAGGACCCTTGCCCAAATACATGGGCCTAAAGAAGTTTCTTCTTATGGCCACTGATTATTTTTCAAAATGGATCGAAGCAAAACCCCTTGGAAGAATACGAGAGGAAGAAGTAATTCGGTTTATATGGAAATCCATAATTTTTCACTCCAGCCTTCCCAGGGAAATCATTACAGATAACGGGTGAATTTTCACTGGCCAAAAAATCAAAGCATTTACCCTCAAATACAATATTAAGATGTGCCACTCAATGCCATACTATCCCCAAGTGAATGGTCAAACAGATTCTTCCGATAAGATAATCATCAACATATTAAAGAAAAAATTAAAAAGGGGATGAAGCTTTAAGAAGAATGACCGAGCAAAAAAGAAAAATATCAGAATACTACGATAAAACCATGCTCTTCAAAACATTTTCCAAGGGTGATTGGGTTCTTAAGAGGGTCTTCCCCAATAAAAAGGAATTGATGGCTTGTAAAATGGATGCCAAATAGGAAGGACCTTAACAAATAATTGAAATAACACCAGGAAGGGCCTAAAGAAGTTTCTAAAATATGTGTGTTAACCTACTTCTTTTTTTGTAACAATGACATATACATTTATGAAATAAAAAGCTTCAGTAGATTGGAGCCACTCAGAATGTGTTCATTATTTAAAAATTAATAACAACTCTTTTTATAGTTACTAATAAAGCTCGACCTGCAAAGAAATTTAAAAACTCTTTAAATGCTTGGACATGCGACTGGATCATCAATTTTCTCAACCAAGGCAACAACTTGGCTTGAATTTGAATAAATTTCTATCATGCATAGGTTATGGGCTCAAGGTGCGCTATCATCATTGGAAGCAATTGATAAGAGCTAAATTATTGCATTTTTGTTATGATTTAAATGTTGATATTTGTGTGAAAAATGTGTTTATTTGATTATTTAATCCACAAATGTCATTTCACAGGTATTTTGTGTTTAAAGTGCAATTTCAGGTAAAATCATGATTTTGGAGAAGTTAGGGACAAAGTATAATGATCAGGATTGAATAAAAATAAAAAAGAGAACAAAATTTCAAAATTTGGAATTTCGCCACCTTCGAGAGTATTCTCGCCGCCGGCGAAAACCTTACGGAGAAAATTTTGAAAATCATGGAAGGAGCATGGATTTTGGCCAAGTGAACCTCGCCGCCGGCTAAAATCCTGGCGAAAATCTTCCCGAGAGCACAAATTTTGGTAAACTCATCTCGCCGCTGTCCAAATAATTCTCGCCGCCAGCCACATTATTTTGGCCACCGGCCAAAATCCGAAAACCCAAAATTTAATTTTCCAGAAATCTCGCCACAGCGAGAATAATGTCTTCGCCGGCGAGTTTTATCCGAAAACACATTTTTTATGTTGTTTTGTTCTAAAATTGCCCCCCAAACCCTAGAGCTATATATACATTATGATGGAAAAAGAGGGGGATGGCAGAGATAGCAGAATTGAGTTATTTTTGGAGGAGAAAAGGAAATTTTTGAGAGAAAGGTTGGAGAAGCTTGAAGGATCATCACCATTGTTGCTACCAAGTCTTCATCTTCAAGAGTTTTTCATCTCTTCTCCTTAGCTTTTATTTCCTACATATTATTTAGATTGTTTGTTCATGGATTCAATTGAGAATATGTTTGTTCTTATTTTCGTTATGAACTAATTCGTTTTTGCTAAGGCTATGATGTAGTTGAATCAAGAAAATCTGATTTCTTGTGTTATCGTTATATGAACTCATTGTTTTCAAGTTGAGTATTTATTTCCATGCTTAATGCTTTTAAATTTCTGATCAAGATTTAAATGATTTGTTGCATTATATTGAGACCGAGAGGAGATGTGTAATGAACACTTCTTGTGATAAATACCGTATGTTGAATGCGAGTGTGAGAACTAATGCATGATGTATGTGGTTATTCTAGAAATTCCATAAATTGTAATGTGCTTGTTTGTGATTAAATCTTCATAGAAATATAGGCGGTTTTCATAGATAAGTAATTCTATATAACTCGAGAGAGAGTATTAGGTAAATTTGGGTTTTTCAACCATCACTTTTAACTTTGATTTTCATATAACATGACTTGAAATCGGATTGAATTGATTTAGCGAAATCAAATGCCTTAGCGTTTTTAATCATTTGTGAACAACATTAAATTTTGTTATTTGCGTTTAGTTTTAAGTTAATTTACTTTTTAAACAACTTCAAAAATTCGGTTTTCAAATAAAATTAGGGTTACTCAATTTCGGTACTTAGTAACGCCATTCCTTGTGGGTTCGATATCCGTACTTTTTTACACTTTATTACTTGAATGATTCCTACACTTGCGAAAATTACGCATCAGCAATCCATGTTCCAATTCTTCGGTAACCTCCATAACCTTATGGAAAACTTTTTCAGATCACTTCATATAAAAGCTTGCCTAATATGATTAACTATTAACAAGACTGGCCATACTAGCCAAGGTCCTCTATTCTCGAGATTAAGTTTGGATTAATTGCTCCCTACAAGAAGCAAGTTCACACTTGGTCTCTTTGGCATTACATTCATGTTTAACTACCTCGAATTTAAGCGCCCTAACCTTGTCCTAAAGCATACCATTTGCAACACAAAAATCTCAAACTAAGTGTCTATTGGCTCGATCATAATCTATAAAATACAACCAAAAAAGTTGGAGGAATCGACATAAATCTTTAAACGTATGAATCAAACAAGTGTTCTCAAACCTTTTTCTAGGAGATGAAGGCTGATATAAATATATATATATATATATATATATCTAAATTAAAAGAAGGAATTGATCCAAGTTCCAAAAAAAAAACAAATGGGTAGGTCAACATAATAATACACCATAAAAGACACAAGCTGATTTAGTTTAATAAATAAAGTCGATTTTTCATTTAATCTTTTTGTTTCACATTCTTATGTGAGAGCTCACGACCACACAAACAAAAGTGGCATCGAGCTCAAAAAATAAAATCAATGATCCTCTTCCCCTTCCCGGCAAACTCAGGACCGTCTTTACCATTAAAGAAGCCCAAGCCTTCTCCCTCCTCCTCCACAGAAGGAGCCTACATATAGGGCGGCATGACAAGGATGTCCAAAATATGATAATAATACTCGCTCAAACCCTTTTTCTTGGCCTTTGTCTTGAAGGTTTCCATTGCCATCCTGTATGCCCGCTCAACACTAGACTCAAGATTCTGAGCCATAGCATCTGCATTGGCCTTTGCTTTGCGGCGCACCTCCTCGGCAAAAGCCTCAACTTGTCTCTACACTTCCCTAGCCCCCTCTTTAGCTCACTTCTGAGCCTCCTCGAGCTAAACAATGCATCGGGAATACACATTGAGTTCAGAGGCTTCCTTCTTTAGCTTCCCCTCCTAACCAATTGCCTCGCCCTCCCACTTTGTTTCTCTTGCCAACAACACAATGTACTTTGAGCGTGTAGACATATGACTCTTCTTTTGCTGAACCAACTCGACTTTTAAATAACCCACACTATGAGCTTTTTCAAAATCATAGAGCAGCATCAACAACAAGGTCAAACAAATAAATCTCAAGCTCACGAAAGATAACACCCCTGAAACATCTAACTACGGATGACCTTGCAAAAATTTTCTCCTTCATAAATAGCCTCGAGCTACTTCTTATATGTATCAGTAGAAATGAGGCTCATACAATGATCGAGGTACTCTGATGCCAAACCTCAATTTAGGATGATCCCCTCAGTATCAATACTAAGGTCCTTATGCACAACCTTCCCCTTCTTCAAATCCCTTAAAGGATTTCCATATTCTTTAGGACCCGAGAAGGGAGTTAGAGTCACATACTGATCCCACAAGGGTGATAAGGAAAAGCACATTCAGAGGCTCGGGGCCATAGGTAGACTCATCAACCACAACTCTCTTCTTCTTCTTCTTCTTAAATGAAGAAAGGCGACCTTTATAAGAGGACTTTCCCCTTTTTCCCCCATCGATGAGCCCCCTTCCTAGGACCATAGGGTGCACTCGTGGCAGAACTCGCCCCTCCTAGCGTAACCTTTCTTTTCATACCAGAAAAAGTTAGGTAGCGGTCAAATCCATGCGATATGTAGATTAAGAGCGAGAGGATACCGTGTTAATCACCTCAGGTTCAAAAAAACCATGCAAAGTATGTATAAGGAGGCGAGAACAAGATGTAAGGCTAGGTTACCATCATCAAGAACCACCTCAAACCGTCCCCCAAAGTTTATAGGAGGATTTTTGCATTTATGAGGAGCCCAAGGTTTACGATTCACTTTAAGGGGATCCATAACACCTTATCGCATCAACTTGCACACAACAAAGCATAGGGTGTTCAATAAGGTCCTCCTTTTTCTTAGAAAGATAGTTTTGGATATCAGCCAACCTTTGCTTTACATCAAGACTTACGATCGTGATTAGAGAAGCCATATTTCTTATCACGACCTTAGTGTTGTTCTAAATGCTCCTTATTAACCTCGTGTCATTTATGGGAGACTCCCACAATCCTAAAATGTAGAAAAATACTCTTTCAAAATTTTCTCATTTTACAAGAAGGGACACGTTCACCCCTCGATCCTGCTTCACCGACATATAGACCATCCTCATATTTGTGGGGCTCTATTTAAAGACATACGCCTCATTAAACTCGGCCATCTCTAAGTCCACCCCGAGTTCTTGATAGATCAGTGTTAGGAAGAGCATATATCTCCACCCGTTAGGCATCAATTGCATCACCACAAGCTATGTCCTAACCAAGAACCTCATAATAAGAGGATATAAGGAGAACCTTACCCCTAGCCATAGAGCTTTCACATGAAAAATTGTCCACCCAGATAGAGGTTGATCACTATCACAAATACCCTCCAAAGGAATCATTATTTTCACCAAGGGAGAGATGTTGTAGGTTCTTCTTAATCTTTCTTCATCATGGGGAAGCAACCCACAAGTCTTAGGTACAGTTGACCAACCACTAATGTGACCTGTTGGTTCCCTAGATCCTATATTGCTCATTATTTTCCTCCATGTCCTAGCCACTAGGATTTGAGTCTAAGGCAAATTCAATATCACAGTGAGAATGGTCTGGGGGTGAGGAGTAGAGGTAGAGGACTGAGGCGAAGATTTACTCGGCTCCCTAAAAAAGCCTGAGCCAGAAGACCCCGAGTTGTCACTAGTACAAGAATATTGGGGGCTCTCCCATGAGCCCGAGCCAAAAGCTGAGGTCTCTTCTCTTTGCATTATATGAAAAACTACGAAAACATAAAGACAAAAAAATAACAAGTGGTAAGGTACAAGAATAAGATATTACATAGGGACGAGTTGAAAATAAAAGAAAATATTCCTTTAAAAATTGACCTAAAAAGAAAGTATAAAATCATTAGGTTCTTAATGCTTGAATTCTAAAAAACTTGTTGAGTGTTTTTCAACACACGAACTCGTGCAAGTATACACGGTCGCAAGTAATAACATTTATAAGTAAAGATCGATCCCACGGAGATTTGTTACTATAGTTTGTTGAATACTAAAATTGTATCTCTCTGATTTTATCCAAAACAATCGTTCATTTAACAAAAAGGTAATAAAAGAAAATAAGAGAACTCTAGGATTGTAATTTTTCACCAAACTAATCCACTCCAATCATATTATTTTCTTTGGATTTATATTTTTTAGTACATTTAATTTGTCAACCGAAAACTTCTTTTTTTTATTCATACATCTCTTCCGAGCTCCGTACAAACACACCTCGTTAAATTAATTCACTATATCTCTATGAGAATTAAATTCACCAAGATTCATTAAGTTCTAAGTTTTCAAATGGCCACACATACAATTAGGGTATATTCCTATCCTTCATCATACATGTCATTCTATTTACGAGCAATATACACAAAAATGTCTTTCTCAAGTTTATTTTTATGCCACAAATCGTTTTGATAAAATTCGTAAATAATCAAAAAGCATTAAGCACAAAATAGAACGAACAAATCGAACGTCTTATAAATCTATAAACAAAAATAATTAAAATTAAAGCTTCATAAATTTAGATCAAATGCAACCCTAGAAAAATTAAATTACTTCATAAAATTAAAATTAAAATTAAAATTACAACAGATTCAGAAAAATAAGATGAAGAATAAGGAAAATTAAAACATCAAGAAACGAAAATATTTGGCACACGCAGAACACAACAAAAGCCAAAAAATGGCTTCTGCGTGTTCTGCAGTCCAAAACCGAACACTACAAAATTTCTAAACTCCACAAAAACTCTTCTCCAACCAAAAAAACTCTTTTACAACTAAAAACTATCTCCTATTTATAGCTAAAAAATACATCTAAAATATTACATTTTTATTTTATTTTTTTATCGAAAACGCGTAATAATTTTTATCGAAAAACAAAAATCACGCGTATCGATTTTTGTATCGAAAATCTTATTTAATTTACGCGTGAAACAGGGCCGCCGTTCTGATTTTTTTTTAAATTCAAAGTGCATGCCACGTGTCAGCGTCTGATTCGCTGAAAGATTTCCTAAGGCCAGGTGGCAGCACATCATTGGGTACACAAATCGGCTGCACGTAGGAATGGCGCACAAGATTGGCGCGCCGAAAAAGTGAGGTAACGGCTGAAAACAGGGCGTGATCCAGCGCGGTCGCGCGCATTGTAAATAGCCACGTGTCGGACTTTGATTAGCTTAAATATTCGTGGGACACGTGGCAGATTTTTATTCTGTAAAAACTGAAGATGCACGCCGCTTGTATGGACCGCGTCACACAGGATTTTTACACGAGCGGCTCGGTGCGCGACAGCTTGGATGGACGCGCTTCAATCTGGACCGTTGATCTGATCCAACGGTCAGCGATCGCCTCAAGGGAATCTACGCAGCCGACATGTGGGGCCCACTCTGACGCCGGCCTGCGCGACACGTGGGGCCCACTGGCACGCCGAGCCGCGCGAAGAAGATGTCTCTGCACCCACTCTCCTTGGTCGGGCTTGATGAGCACGCGCGAATCTGAGCCGTTGAATCTTTGATCGGACGGTCCACGTTTGGCGAGTGTAATATTGCGCGTGGCCTTCTTCTCTCCTGCGCGAAAACTAAACTTTTATTAATTATATTTTCACCCACAAATATATTTCAAATTACATTTTAAACTTTCTTAAATTACAGTTTAGCCCTTTACTAATTTTAAATTAAATTTTTAAACTTTTAATAATTATAATTAAGCCCAAATTTAATTTAAATTATATTTTCAATATTTATAAATTGTAATTAAGAATTATACTATTTGAAATTATATTTGTGGACAAAAAAATATGAAATTAAGTACATTTTCGATACAAATTATTTAATTTTATTAAAAATGTATTTTTAGCACATAAAAGGAAAATATTAATTTATTTAACAAAAATTAATAAATATTAAATGAACATAGCAATTATCATTACTAAAATTGGTGAAAATAACTGTATAAAATACAGTTATCATAGGTTCTTCTTAATCTTTCTTCATCATAGGGAAGCAACCCACAAGTCTTAGGTACAGTTGACCAACCACTAATGTGACCTGTTGGTTCCCTAGATCCTATATTCCTCATTATTTTCCTCCATGTCCTAGCCACTAGGATTTGAGTCTAAGGGAAATTCAATATCACAGTGAGAATGGTCTGGGGGTGAGGAGTAGAGGTAGAGGACTGAGGCGAAGATTGACTCGGCTCCCTAAAAAAGCCTAAGCTAGAAGACCCCGAGTTGTCACTAGTGCTAGAATATTAGGGGCTCTTCCATGAGCCTGAGTCATAAGCTGAGGTCTCTTCTCTTTGCATTCTGTGAAAAGCTACAAAACATAAAGACAAAAACAATAGTAGGTGGTAAGGTACGAGAATAAGATTTTACCTAGGGACGAGTTGAAAATAAAAGAAAATGTTCCTTTAAAAACTGACCTGAAAAGAAAGTAGAAAATTGTTAGGTTCTCAATGCTTGAATTCTAAAAAACTTGAACAGAGAAAATCATAGCCCAAGCTGAACTCTTACCACTGAACTGAAAATCTTTTACAAGCTCGAAGTGAAATGAAAGAGCGTTTTTCTTCATTGTTTCTCAATTTTGTAGGTAACAATGATAAGTCCTAGCCCAAGCATCTCTTTATATAGAGGCACTTGGTTTCTATTTCGAATCAACTGACATGCATTTATTAGGGGAGCTAAATGATTTGTATCCTATGCTTGGTATTTACTCTTCCACCTCAAACTAGAGCTCGAGTTGAAAGAGTAGAGGAACTTGATGTTTGGACATTCAGATCGACCTAAAGTCTGGCCCTTGCAAACCGCCTAAGCCAAGTCACCAGCCCGAGATGGAAGGTAAAGCACCTCTACCCGTGGGACAGCCCAAGCTCAATTATCGATTGAGCTCATATGATAGCACGAGCTTAACTCGACCTTGACCCTTAACATGTTATACTTTAGGCCAATTATGTCCCTCTGGTATGTAAATATGTGTACACATTATATAACTGATACTTGTATCTGTAAATTATCTATAAATAAATAGACCTCTCATGAAGATCCACACATTCAACCAATTGGTTTAACTTCTTTCTAATCTATACGTGTAAACTCATTGAATCCCAACAATAGACTTAGGAAATATTTTTATAGAACATATATTATTATAATTCTTTGTGTGCAATTAATTAATGTTTGAAAAATAGGTGAATAAAAATGTTTATATTTAACTATTTTACTCACTATTTATTTCTATCATATTTTTCTTCTTTGTTTGTTAAGTATCATTAATACATACAATGATATATTAAAATATACGCATGAAAAATTAAACACAATATATTATTATAAATAGAAAGGTTTAGCTTGCTCTTTTTTTTTTTGGCCGCCATGAAAGGTTTTTTATTTTTTAGATAAGTGAATATCATAATATATAGGAGACTAGGAGAGTCTACTCCAAGGAACTTGTATGTACGGTCCAATGGTTAATTCTCTGTCGTTATCAGTTGTGGCCATTTTCTTGAATTTTTTTAATCATTTAATTTGAACTGCACAAATTATCTCTAAAATTTTCTCCAAATAAATTGTTTTCTTTACTTTTTTTTTCTTACAATTTTCTTATAGTTTTGGCTCTTTATTTTTTTCATTTTCACATTTTAGTATCATTTTTTTATTATTAATCATTTACTTTTTAATTATAACATATTTACTCAAAAATTTGAAATTTACTTGAAATTAGACTTATCCCTCAATTAGACAATTATTTATTTTATTGTCATGATTGACGGTTTGAGTCTAATTCCATTATGGTACTTGCCACTTAGGCCTTTTTAATGACCATCATTCATTTCACTATATATTAAAGGGGAAAAAAATTAGGATATAGAATATTAAAGCACTGTCCAGTTTGAGAAAATATCTAAAGTCTCTCGAGCATCTTTCGACACACAATAAGATTTTGAGAAATTTAATTGAATTTGACCGATCGAATGAGGCAGTCTTAATAATAGTACAGAGGACCTATTAATTTATACAGAAATCACCGTCCAGTTTGAGTAAAAATTTACAAAGGCCTTCGAATGAGATTTATACAATTTTCATGTCAGTGTGAAAATGGGAAAATGACAATTTATATGAGCATGCAGATTTTTTAGAAATTTCAGACTTGTTAGCACCCCTTAAAAGTGTGAAATATGTGCCCAATTGTGAGACGAATGAGCCAAAGTAGTTGGAGTTTAAAAAATAAATACGGATTTTGGACTTCATAGGCTTCGTACTATTGAGACACAACTAGTTAGCAAATGAAGACATTTACATTTTTAACTAGTCTCTCAGCCAGATGTTGAAGGCAAGCAAATGAAGCATATAACATGTAATCTAAGACGCAAACCCTAATAACATACTAACAGTTGAGAAATTACCATGTCAAAAAATGAGTCATCCAACATCAATGTCCTAAATGGTCAAATAAAAAACATTAATGTCTTTTTAAGTCATATGGTCATTTGTGTCTGTATTAGCTTTTCTTATTAGCTTTTCTTATGTAAAACATGGAGTTTATTTATTTTACTCAATGTTTTTTCTTTTTTCGTGTAAGGTTGGTTACTGTAAATCAATAATGTATCCACGCACTTAGTTAGAAACGCTATGATTGAAAGCATGTTTGCACATGCTATGTGATTAGTTTTCGTCGTGTGCATGCTTACACACTTGTTCACTGACGTTATCGCTCGTATTTTTAATTTGATTTAGGTATAGGTATTTATGAAAATAGCTCAACGATTTTTGGATTGAAAAAATGTGTTTTTTTGGCACCTCGTCACACCCCTCTATAAAGGGCCTCCCCATACTCCTTGTCATACACTTGGCAAGGTGGGTCGGTCATTGGGTAACATTTATAAATACCCCTTCTATTTTTGTTTCTTATCCATAAAATATATATCGGAGCTATGTCAAATTGACATCTCATTTTTCTATATCTGGATCACTATTATCTTAAGTGTTGTTTGGTATTAGTGATTTGTGACTGAGTGAGAAAAATCATGCTTTTGAGTGGTGATTACTCAAGTTTATGAGTTGGTTTTTTAGTGAGGAGCTTGTGCGACAGAGAGCCATATGTCGACTGGTAGCTCCTCTCGTGCAACTTGTTATATACGAGAACAACTCTATCTAAGTGGATTGAGATGAACTAGTTGAGTTTCATATATTTGGATGTGTGCAATACATGCATTGAATATGTCTCCAATGTATACAATTGGTAGTTCGTGGTTTGAATGTCCCCTACGAAGATTGTTGCACACATTTCACTTTACCGAACTATAATTTTTTATCAAACCACTTCAGTGGTGTTAGCTTTAGATAAGAGTTGGGTTTGTGTATTGAACTAGACTGTTGTGAAGGAAATAAACGAGGGAAATAATAGACAGTTCGAATAGTGGTCCAGATTGATAGAGGTAATGGAGGTTTTATTTCTGTTAGGGTTGTAATTATTTTATAACTTAGTTGATTTATTTGCTATCGAGTCATTGTCATAAGCAACCTGAGGATGTTATCACATAGGCAGGGTTTCTATGTAAGTTTATTTTGTTATATCTTGTATTATGCATGCTCTAATGTTTGGCTAGTGCAATCAGCGTTTAAATTGTGTATGTCTTTACATGTTGAAGTTTAAATTCTAATTAGAAATATTTTATTATTTATTACCTACTTTTTGAATATTGATTATTGCTTCTACTTTATGATCATGCATTTTTGTTATGAGTGTCTAAGTTGTATGTATCTCTTTACTGTGGTTATGTATTGAGTATAATAATTTTTCTTACAGTATCATATATGTATGATTGCATGTTGTGAGAGTATAATCATCATTTATCCAATATGTACCCACATATGAGATCTTAAAGTGGTTGAAAATTCTTTATAGCTTCTTCAGTATGTATGATTAATTTTCATGCTGTGTGATGTTTGCTATGTTTATGCATGTTCCTAGCCTGGATAAGAGTCTATGAGACACATTATCACTAATGTGTTTGTCGTAGTCTATTCTTTCTTACTATTGGTTATTTTTGTTGTGTGTTGAATTGAATATATTGTCTTGTACGTTCATTGTGTTATCTGCTTAATTCATATTTATGATTATGGTTTGGCCAAATTGGTATAGAGCTTGTGAAAAGATTTCATGGATTGGCGTTTTCATCCCTCATCTAGTTCCCGATTATCTATTTGAATCGAAAGAACAATTAACCTTTGTGAAATTGTTTCTAAATATGGGATTCTCAATTGGTATCAAAGCAAGTAACCCCTGTTTAGGTTTAACTGCATGAGTGATCGATCCTAGAGCTCTATCTAAACATACATATACCTTGTATGTTTTTTCCCATTGTCTCCCGTAGAGAGGGTTGTTGTTTTGTGAGGTTGTTTATCTCCATGAAATTTTATTGTTTGCATGTTCCTGTCTTCTTGTTCATGCATATCTCTTTCTCACTGCTTCTTTATCTTACACAGCATGTTAAGCCTCATATTTGTTGCTATGTCTAATTTTTTAATCCTTTACTAATATTCTCCTCTACTAGTTGCTTTGACATGTTCTATATGTGTGATTTCCTTGCTTATTGCTTGCTTTTTCTGTGGTTATTTGCATGAGTATCACGTCATATGTTTTCATCATGTAGTGTCCAAGTATTATGATTTTTCTATCTATAGTGTTAACATTCATATGCCATGTTATATAGAATGCATCTTACTTGTTTTACTAGGTTCTTCTGTCCTTACCTAGTATATTGTGTGATTGTTCTCTATTTGTCTCATGTTGGTTTTTGTTCATCTTTTGCCTACTTTTCCTTCTCTTGTGCTTTAGATGTATATTTAGAGAAAACTACGGTGTGTCATAAGCTTGTGTGCATGATTGTTTCTTCTCTTTTATTTGTATTATGCTTGTTTGGGTTTGTCTTATGCATTTGTATGTCATATAGATTATTTACTTATCTTTAGGACTCTTGACTTACATGCATTACTATGACTAGACTTGTATGTTTAGTTGGCATTCCTAGTGATTGGGATTTTCACCCTATTTATGCATGTCTTTTACTTCAGTGTTGGAACTTGAGTCTTCCTCACATACTTAGATGTTAGTAGCATCTCTTTTTTGCTCTGTTAGGGGTGTTGTTTTTATTGCTCACTAGTTAGTTAGTTTCTTTCCTTCTCTTAACTAGCGATGATGTAAGTGTTGCTGATGATCTCTTTTGAGGAAATTATGTGTAGTTTGTTGCCATTTCTCTCTAGCGCTAACACTATATGGTTTGTGTTGATGATCTTTCTTGAGGAACATTCTTGTCTTTTTGTCATATGATCTCCTTTGACGTCATATTTATCATCTCACTTGTTTGTTGTGTTATGTGAGATTTATTGGTTCTCTCTCTTACTAGCTTGTTTCTTATATGTTAGTTTGTGAACTATACTTAACTTAGTAGTATTTCCTACTTTTGTATTGTCTTTGTTCTACTATGTGTAGATACTTTTGCTTTGGGGGATTTTTGAGAGTGTAGGATGCATAACATGTTTATTACTTAACATGCTCACATTAAGGGGAGAGTTGTGTCTGTTGCATGATGTCAAGTGGGTGCTATGTTTATTCTTGCATCTGTAGTGCTTGTCTTGTTTATGAGTTTATGTTATGCTATATGTTCTTGTGATGCTTCCTTCTTAACATCACTTTGTATGAATGAGGCATAAATAGGAATATTAGTATGACATATAGTATGCATAGTATGTAATCTCTTGTTTCACATGTTATCCTATATGTTTACTTATTTTTTTGTTGTAGTAAGTTATTGCATGTTTCTTATATGTAGTTAAGCCTGGTATTTGTTGTTAGAATGCACGAAATATGTTTTCTTTGGTAGACTGAGATGTATTTTCATATGTGTGTACGTAGTATGGGGTGGGGTTGTAAAATTGAGTACATCCAAGTGTTGCCAGGGGAAGATAGTTAAGACACTAGGAGTGTGACAACTTGAAAAATAGTTGGACTCCTAGTCAACTTCTTCTTAGGAATTCGTTAACACATTTATGTGACATTGATGTTTGGGGGGAGATGGTTGAGTCATTACGAGTGTGTCAACTTAGTTGTACTCTTAGTTGAGCCTCTAGAAGTGTGTCAACTTGGAAGATAGTTGGACTTTTAGTCAACATCTTCTTACAGATTTGCTGACATATTTATGTGGTATTGGTGTTTGACCTCCTATCTTGTCTATTTGTTGTTAGCATATTACGAAGCCCCTTATGTCCTCTCATAGCACGTATAGATGTGGGGTTTTGTGCTATAAATTGCATTTGGGAGATGTTTTTTGTATGCACTTTCTTGGTTTATCTATGCATTCAGTTTGTTGTTTATTACATGTTTTTACCTTGGTGTTGCTTCTGTGTTTGCTCTAATCCTCTCTGTTGTGTTGCATGAATGTTGGAATTATTATATTTTCATTTGACTTATTTATTTCATATAAGGGTATGGTATGTTGCATACTACGTGTGTGCTTTGTTTGACTTTTCATGTCAAAAAGAGGAGAAGTATGCACAAGTTATGTTTGTTTATGTATAGTATTTTTCAGTTAATATGATATTTGCTACATGAGATGATGAGTGTAGTCTACACTGCATCATGATTACTTGATATGCATACATGTATAGGGAGTGTTGCACATGTTCAGTGAGAGTTTACATATTGGTATTGCATGTAGACATGTACATTGTGATTATCCAATCGATGTGTACCTTTTGTGGGATATACAAAAGTATCTGAATAGATTACACGTTATTTCTATATGATACATTCATGGATTATGTGTTTGTTTTGTGTGTGCAGGTTATAGATATAGATTGAAGTATTCATATTTCATATGTGCTCTGTGCAGCTATGTTGAAACCCTCGTGTTTCAGACTTAAAGAATGCGGATGATTTGATACTAGAATATGGATAAAGTGCACAAGATAGATTCACTTGGACTAGGTGTGTTTTTGAGTGTTGGATGTGGAACAAACATCTTTAAGTCATTTTCATAATTATCTCATAATTGATGTGTGTTTGTACTTAGTTGTACAATGTTTTGACACAGAAAAACCAAAAAGGGAGAATGTAAGTCCTCTAGTCCTTTGTGTTTGTGTTGGCTTCCCATATGTAAAACATGAAGTTTTTTTTATTTTACACAATGTTATTTCTTTCTTTATGTATGGTTGGTTAGTGTAGATCAATAATGCACATACACATTTAGTTAAGAGCATTGTGATTGAAAGCATGTTTATAGACACCATGGGGTTGGTTCTTGTAGTGTGCATGTTAGGTTGAGCGTTGTGGTTTTCAATGAGCGAATCACTCACCGACATCACTCTGTGTTTTTAGTTGGTTTGGGTATTAGTATTTATAAAAATTATTCGACAATTTTTGGATCAAAATTGTGTTTTTTTTGGCACTTCACTACACCTCTCAACAAGAGACCTCACCACACCTCTCATCACACCCTTGGCGAGGTGGTCCAGTCATTAGGTGACTTCTATAAATACCCTCCATTTTCTTGTTTCTTATCCATAAAATATGTAATGGAATTCTATCAAATTGGCATCTCTTTTTTGTATCCAAATTACTATTACCTTGAATGTTGTTCGTTATTAGTGATTCATGACTGAGTGAGCAAAATCTTGCTTTTAACTGGTAAGTACTTAAGGTAGTGTTTGCGAGTTGTTTTTTGGTAAAGAGCTTGTGTGTCAGAGAGCTGTATGATTGAAAGCATGTTTACAGACACCACGTGATTGGTTCTCATAGTGTGCAAGTTAGGTGGAGCATTGTGGTTTTCAATGAGTGAATCACTCGCCGATATTGCTCTGTGTTTTTAGTTTGGTTCGGGTGTTGGTATTTATAAAAAGTATTCAACAATTTTTGGATCAAAAATGGGTTTTTTTGGCACCTCACTACACCTCTCGACAAGAGGCTTCGCCACACCCCTCATCATACCCTTGGGGAAGTGGTCCAACCTTTTAGGTGACACCTCCCTCTTCTTGTTTCTTATCCAGAAAATATGTAATATAATTCTATCAAATTGGCATCTCATTATTTTGTATCCAAATTACTATTACCTTGAATATTATTCGTTATTAGTGATTCGTGACTGAGTGAGAAAATCATGCTTTTGAGTGGTAAGTACTTAAGACATTGTTTGAGAGTTGTTTTTTTGGTGAAGAGCTTGTGTGGTAGAGAGTTGTGTGATTGAAAGCATGTTTATAGACACCAAGAGGTTGGTTATTGTAGTGTGCATGTTAGGTTGAGCATTGTGGTTTTTAATGAGCGAATCGCTCGCCGATATTGCTCTTTGTTTTAGTTTGGTTCAGGTGTTGGTATTTATAAAAATTATTCTCACCTCACTACACCTCTTGACAAGAGGCCTCACCACACCTCTCATCACACCCTTGCCGAAATGGTACAGCCATTAGGTGACTTCTATAAATACCTCCCTATTCTTGTTTCTTATCCAGAAAATATGTAATGGAATTCTATCAAATTGGCATCTCGTTTTTCTGTATCCAAATTACTATTACCTTGAATGTTGTTCGTTATTAGTGATTCATAATTGAGTGAAAAAAATCTTGCTTTTAAGTGGTAAGTACTTAAGGTGGTGTTTGCGAGTTGGTTTTTAGTGATGAGCTTGTGTGGTAGAGAGCCATGTATTAACTGATAGTTTCCATCATGCAACTTTATCTTTATCTGAAGAGCTTGTATGATAGTGAGTCGTGTGTTGGAAGGTTGTTGCATTAATGTAACTTGTTATATATAAGAACAATTGTGTGAGTGGATTGAGCTAAACTGGTTGAGTTCTCATATATTTGGTTATGTGCAATATGTGGATTGATTGTGTGTCCCACGTATAAGTTTGGTGGTTCGTGGTTTGATTGTGTCTTACAGAGATTATTGGATGTTTATGTTCGAGAGTGGTTCTGGTGATTGTACACATTTCACTTTATTGATCTACAATTTCTGATCACATCACTTAGGTGATGTTCACTTTAAGGAAAGTTGGATTATTGTTTCGAATCAGGTTGTTGCAGAGGCAACAAGTGAGGACAACAATAGACAGTTTGGACAGTGGTTCCAACTAATAGAGATATTAGGGGTTTTATTTCTGTTAGGGTTATAATTGTTTTATTATTTAGTAGATTTACTTGATTTTGACTAGTTATAAGGAACCCAAGGATGTTACCACATAGGTAGGGATTCTAAGTAGGGTTACCTCATTATATCTGGTGTTGTACATACTTTAATATTTGGCGAGTACAATCAAAGTTTAAATTGTATATATCTCTACATATTAAAGTTTAAACTTTGATTATAAATTTTTATTATTTTTCTGAATATTAATTGTTGCTTCTGCTTTATGATCATACGTTTTTGGTACTAATCTCTGAGAAAAAGTCTGTATCTTCTTACCTTGGATGTGTACTGAGTGTCAGATTTTTTCTTGTGGTATGATATATTGCATATTGTGTGAGTACAATCATCATATATCGAATATGTATCCACAAATGATATCTTAAAGTGATTGAATTTTTTTATAGCTTTTCCATTATGTATGTATGATATGTATGTTGTGTGATGTTTGTTATGTTTATACATGCTACAAATTTGAACAAAAACCTGTAAAATACACCATCATTAATGCGTGTATTGTTCTTTATTATTGTTAGCTATTTTTATTGTGTATAGAATTGAATATATTATCTCATACTTTAGTTGTATTATTTGTTTAATTTATATTTGTGAAACCAACTTAGTCATATTGGTATAGAATTCACTAAGATGGATATTTATACTCCTCTAAATACAAATTATATATTTGAATCTGAAAATCAATTAACCTTCCTACAATTGTGACTACATATAAAATTCTCACTCCTAATACAAAGGCCTATGATACTGGATAACATAACATTACAAATTCTCACAGCTAGTCAATCTGCAACATAGTACATATAAGTTGATTTTTTCCCAAGTACATAATTAAAACTAATGAATACAGACAAAAACAAATTACAGCCATACATTGAATGAATCATATGGTTACCGCTTACCTTTAAACAAAAGAGAAACAAATAGTTTCATTAAAAAGTTCATACTACCATATATTTTCGGCATTCAACACCTCACAAGAGATGACGATGGATGTTGTGGGGCATCAATGGCCCCACTTGCCTATCTTTTTCATTTTTCCTAAGTTTGGCATCCTTCTTGATCTCTTCTTTGTCCTCATCCCAAACTTCATTGTATCTTGCCTCACTCTCTACTACATCTTTTGTTGATACAAGTACGTTAAAACAGTATTGGAACAATATTACCGATAACCTGAAATGAACTGCTTAGATTGAGTCGCGGACTAGGTCGCTTTTTTTAAGACATTTTGCGACTCTGTCCAAATTTGTGCAAGAAAACACAGTCCCGTCATCCCCAGGATAAAACAGCCCAGAATCTTTTTCTGTCTCGAAAAACTAAAAAAGTAATTTAAAATTGCTGAGAGAATATTTTTTCCTGAGTGAGAGGAGTTTGCAGATTGTTGTGTTGAACTAAGAGCTGAGGTCCTCTATTTATAGGTTTTACCGTGTGGTCATTATGATAAAAACGGTAATGTCTGAGGATAGAGAACGTAATAGCCATTCTGAGTAATGAAGAGTAATGACCATTTTCTGAGTAAAGCCGAGTAACGACCTTTTTCTGTGTAAAGATGAGTAACGGTCAATTTCGGAGTAAAGATGAGTAATAACCATTTTCTGAATAAAGAAGAGCAACGATCATTTAACAGTCATATTCTGAGTAAAAGAAAACAACAGTCATATTCTGAGTAAAAGAAAACAATGGTCATATTCTGAGTAAAAGAAAATAACCGTTGTTTTATCTGAGAAAAAATGTAACAACCATTTTCTGAGTGGAAAAATTTTTCTTTTTTTTTCAAAATTTTTTTCCCAAAAAGTAAAATTCCACCACACCTCTCACACATCGGCACGGTGGGTCGGTCGGACAGACGGCGGCGGCGGCGCACGCGCATGTGTTTTATCACATTTGCCTAAGTTCTCTCCCCTTCCACAAAAGTGGGTACCCCTTGGGGCCCAATCCCAATAGCCAACTACTCACTATTTATACATCTTTTAAGTAATATAAAAAAGCAATGTGGGCAAGGCTTCACTAATTTGTTTTATAAATATTCATCTTTTCCAACAATCCCCCACTTGAATTTTATATAAAAATAATTTTCATCAAGCAATCGATCCATTAAAATTATAAGATTATGCATAAGCAAAAGGTGTCTATCGACTTCAACCTTTTCATAGTGTTGATGCTTTAGAATATACTAGAGTAACTCATAGTTTTGAATTGTATCTCTAACAATCATCACACACACAACCATTCCAAGGTATAGTTCAAAAAACCCATGCTTTACGGCCATGCACATGTATCCCAGTATAGTGAACGCTCTAGTAAATTTTGCCCAAAAAATTTCCATAGGAAGCGGCTAGACTTCCACATTCATATAGGTGAGTCTATCAAGAGCACTCTTGTAGCTATGTACTCCACTCCACATAGAGTATAGAACTCATTAAGAGTTTAACAATTAACTCATCCTTTTCTATCGCTTCAGGATTTCATGCTTCTAACAATATAGAATGGGATTTGAAAATAGCATGATTCATCTCATATCACTTAATGACTTGTTATTACCCTTTGAACTAATTTCTTGGGATCTTTAGTCTATAAGTTAGGTTACCATCACGAGTGACTCTTCATTCTAAGGGCATTAGTCCCATTCCTTTTGAGGTTTTGAAAACCTTCTCTCTCGGTAATCCTTTCATCAAAGGATCTGCCAAATTTTCATCAGAACGTACATGATCCACTCTTACAACTCCCGTAGAGAGAAATTATCTAATAGTACTATGCTTACGATGTATCTTTCGTCTCTTTCCATTGTAGTAACAGTTATGAATCTTTGCAATAGCCGCGATACTATCGTTGTGGATCAAGACAGCTGGTATCGGCCTTTCTCATAAAGGGATCTCAACTAATAGACTTCTTAACCAGCCTGTTTCTTCACTAGTAGTGGCTAGTGCTATCATTTCAGACTCCATTGTAGATTGAGCCAATATTGTCTGTTTCTTAGACTTCCAAGAAACAGCTCTACTAGTTATGTTAAAAATATAGCCTCTAGTTGTTTTTGAATCTTCTGATAAAGTGTTCCAATCTACATCGTTGTATCCTTCTAGAACAGTGGGAAACTTTTTATAATATAATCCAAGGTATATAGTTCTCTTAAGGTATCTCATAACCCTTTCAATAGCATTCCAATGCTCTACACTAGGTCTACTGGTAAATCTACATAGTAGTCCCACAACATAAGCTATGTCTGGTCTAGTGCAATCAGTAGCATAACGTAAGCTACCAATGATACTCGCATACTCAGTTTGTCTAACATCATCTCTGATGTTCTTAAACAACTTCACACTAGGATTATATGGAGTACATGCAGGTTTGCAGTTAAAGAAATTATATTTCTTTAAGATCTTCTCAATGTAGTGAGATTGATCTAGAGAAATTCCCTTTTTCAGACCTAGTAATCTTTATACCAAGGATTACACTCACTCCTCTGAGATCTTTCATACCAAAGTTAGCACTTAACAAAGTTTTCACATTGTTCACAACATGAATATTTGATCCAAAAATAAGCATGTCATCCACATATAAACATATAATAGTGCAAATGTTATCTTCTAATTTATAATAAATGCATTTGTCACTTTCATTTATTTTGAATCCATGTGAGATAACTAGATTATCAAATGTTTCATGTCATTACTTAGGTGCTTGTTTTAGACCATAAAGAGATTTATCTAGTTTACAAACTTTATTTTCTTGACCTGGGATAACAAAACCTTCAAGTTGATCCATATAAATTTCTTCTTATAAGTCACCATTTAAGAAAGCAATTTTAACACCCATTTGGTGTACCACTAAATCATGGATAACAGCAAGAGAAAAAAGTACATGTATGCAAGTTATTCGTGTGATTGGTGAAAAGGTATCAAAGAAATCTACATTTTCCCTTTGCTTATACCTTTTAACTACAAGATGAGCTTTGTACTTTTCAATAGAACCATCGAGTTTTAATTTCTTCTTTAGTATCCATTTACATCCAATTGTTTTGCAACCAGAAGGTAAGTAAACTAAATGCTAAGTCTTATTATACTCAAGAGAGTCCATTTCATCATTTATGGCTTCTTCCTATAAGTTGGCATCTAAAGAAGATAATGCTTCTTTAAGAGTTTGGGAATCTTCCTCTAAGGTATAAACATTAAAATCAGACCCAAAATCCTTTAGGGTTCGAGCTCATTTACTTCTTCTAATTTCAGTGTTTAATTCCTCATTTTTTTCACTGGTTCTAGTTATGAGTAAACTACTAGAAGACAAGCCCCCACTATTTTTAAATTTATAAGGAAACTTATATTCATAGAAGTCAACATCATTTGATTCTATAACTACATGATCATTTAAGTCATAGAATTTATAAGCTTTGCTATTCACAACGTATCCTATGAATACACACTCATATGCTCTACTAGCAAGTTTATTTCTTTTAGGATTAGGGATCCTAACATAGGCTAAAAAACCCCATGTCAAATGCTTCACTTTTATTTTTCATTAGATATACATAAGTGTAATCTGAACAATCATCTATAAAATTTATAAAATAGCATTTTTCATTTCTTGTTAAATTTCCATCAAGTTCACATATGTGAGAATATATTAATTCTAAAGGTTCAGATTCTCTAACTACTGATTTATGTGAAGTTTTGGTTATTTTAGCTTGACTACAAAAATCACATTTTTCAAAATCATTCAAAGATAGTTTAGGAATTAGTTCTAAGGTACTCATGTTCTTGATTATGCATTTATTAACATGACAAAGTCTAGCATGCCAAATATTAAAAGAACTCAACATATAAGCAGAAGGAGAGGTTTTATTGACTTCAACATTTAATTTAAACATGCCATCAGTGGCATACCCTTTCCCAACAATATATTGTTTTTAGTTATAGTATATAAATGAGCCCCTATAGTTTGAGTAAACCCAGCTTTGTTAAGAAGATAGCCTAAAACTAAGTTCTTTCTCATCTCTAGAGTATGCAGGACATCCTTCAAGATGACAGTCTTTCCAGAGGTAAACTTCAATACCACCTCACCAGTACCAATAACTTTAGTGGAGTGGTAGTCGCCTAACAGCACTTTCTTATCCTCAGAATCATAATAGGATTTGAACATGTCTCAATCATAACAAACATGGCGAGAAGCACTAATGTCCACCCACCACCCCTTAGATCTACCAACAAAGTTGGTTTTATATATCATAGCAATAAGTTGATCTTCGGTAAGGTTCGCATGCGGGGTAGGATGATTTATATTCCACTAGTTCCTAGCCAAGTGGCCAGGTTTGTTACAACTATAACACATGAATGTGTTATTCCTTAAGGGGGTTGAGGTCCATTCTGGGGAGGATAGTTTCTATTTCTATTTTGGTGGTTATGGTTTTGGTTATTATTACGATTATGAGTTTTCATATTTCTACCTTTAGGTTTCAGAATTGCAGAGGAGAGTTTTTTATTGGTACTATTATTTGAGACTACGAGTACTTCATCTCTTTGGTCTTGTTTTCGGGCTTCTACTTCTATTCTTAAACGGGTTATAAGACTTTCTAAAGAAAATTCCTTAGTTTTATGCCTAAGTGTATTTTTAAAATCTTTCCAAGCAGGGGGTAATTTATCTATAATAACAACTACTTGAAATTGTTCATCTAAAGTCATACCTTCAAAAGTTATTTCGTGTGCTATCTTTTGCAGTTCGTGTGATTAAGCTTCCATTGATTTGCCATCAATCATTTGAAACTTCAAGTATCTGCTGACAACATACTTCTTAGTTCCAGCTTCCTCAATGTCATAATTCTTTTGAAGTGCTTCCCAAATTTCCTCAGCAGACTTATTAGAGTTATAATAATCATATAAGTCATCAGCTGAACCATTAAGAATATAATTTTTGCACAAAAAATCATTTTCCATCAAGGTGTCTAAATCCTTAGTTGAAGCTTCAATAGGAGGATTAGACTGTATTGGTTTCTCAATAGTAAGACTAGAAACGACTTTTTTCATAGTTAAGAAAAATAACATTTTTTGTTTCCATCTTTTAAAGTGTAGTCCCTCAAAATAGAATGGTTTGTTGAGATTAGTAGTTAGCATTTTAGTAGACATGGCAGATAGAAACTATCTTAAAATTGTTGATACAAGTACGTCAAAATAGTATTGGAACAATATTACCGATAACCTGAAATAAACTGCTTGGGTTGAGTCGCGGACTAGGTCGCTCTCTTTAAGACGTTTCGTAGCTCTGCCCAAATTTGTGTAAACAAACACAGCCCCATCGTCCCTAGGATAAAACAGCCCAGAATCTTTTTCTGTCTCAGAACTTCACTGCACTAATGAAGACCGGAATGCTACACCTAAAACATTTGTTGCTCGGAAAACTGAAAAATTAATTTAGAAATGCTGAGAGAATATTTTTCTGAGTGAGAGGAGTTTGTAGATTGTTATGTTGAACAGAGAGCTGAGGCCCTCTATTTATAGGTTTCATAAACCATGTGGTCATTATGATAAAAACGGTAATGTCTGGGGATAGAGAACATAACGGCTATTCTGAGTAATGAAGAGTAACGATCATATTCTAAGTAAAAGAAAATAACGGTTGTTTTTTCTGAGAAAAAATGTAACAACCATTTTCTGAGTGGAAATTTTTTTTCTTTTTTTTTTAAATTTTTTTTTTTCAAAAAATAAAATGCTACCTCACATTTTCCTAGGTCCTCTCCCCTTCCACAAAAGTGGGTACCCCTTGGGATCAATCCCTATAACCAACTATTCATTATTTATACATCTTTTAAGTAATGTAAAAAAGCAACAGGGACAAGGTTTCACTGAATTTTTTATAAACATTCATCTTTTCCAACATCTTTTTCTCTAAACCCGGGATCTCCATCTGGTGCAGGTGCCACTCCATTAGCACTATCTTTTGCTGCTACTCCATTTGCAGCTTCAATGGTCACATCAGCAGCCTCGTCTTCTTTCATGTCAGCGTTTCCATTTGCTTTCCCATCCAGAGTCTCTGGCAACTTCTTTCCAGGAAGCAGCTTTTTGCCCTTGATCTTTCTCCTCACCTATGGTTATTTTGCAACTTTCAGGTTGTGCATCTGCAGCATTAGTATCGTCAATGCTATCCATAGCATCAATTTGGCCTTTTCCTCAGCACTCTTGGAATTAGTTTCAGTCATCTCACTGTATGCAGTTTTGGTGTGATCAGCTTCTTCCAGAGTTTTCTTTTGAGTATCTTCTTCCTTTTCAGTTTGTACAGGTTTCTTTTCACCTATCTCGGCATCTTTAACTTGGATTTCAGTTATTCCCTCATTTTCTTCACGAGCACCTTCCAAATCCTTTTTGTCCTTTGAAGCTAAAGATTTTCTACCACGTTTCTTTGGTGACTCAATCTGTGATGATGGTGGAGTTTCCTTGACCTTCTCACTGATCCTTGCTGATCTCCTAGGAGTATCACCTGTGCTCCAATCAAACACTGATATTACAGGATTTCCAATATGTGACTTCAGATACTGCTCCAATTGTTTTCGGCTACCAATCTCCTCCCCAGTTGGTGCAATGAATACAATCTCATTTTTCCTTGGTGTCCCTCCTTGCTTTGGCAAGTACTGCAGAGAAATTAATATATATATTGATGCATAATGCTTTACGTTTTTGAATAATCATCGATACTTCTCTCTATAATATCATCCTCTGCTACATAAAGTTTCCAAGTATAGTAAAATTTAGTAAATGTCCTCGGACTATTTCTATAAATAGAAAACCCCCTAAATCGAGATAAGAAAAGTTTTCTTTAGAATGAAGAAAAATACAGCAGTAGAAGAAATGATAATAACTAAGTTGCAATTTATGATAATGACAAAAGAGACTCCCCTACAGCTATTATAATTCAAGAACATTTTTCTTTTCCATTCTCAGACAGTTATTTGTTTAAAATAGACATAAGGGTCCATTTAGAGCAGATATCCTTCTGCAACATGATTATATACTTAATTCATGAGAAATTGCTTCATAAATCAAAGAAGTTGGCAGTCAGCGTGTATATTTAACTAGTCATGTGAAGGAAAACGCCATATAATTACTACCACAAGAAGAGTCTACTAAGTTAACCATAAAATAGGTGCGATAATTCATTCCAGTTATGCATGCTTATGGCCCAAATAAACATATTTTTAATATTATAAAAAATTAATTAATTTAATTATAATGATAACAAGGATCAATATAAACACAGTTTAATGTTGTGACTCGGTTTAATTGAAAAGCTATTATTATTGTTATAAATTTGAAAGTTACTTATTTTTTTTTTTTTTTTAACTTCTCAAGAATTAATAGTTAACTAAAAGGAAAAAAAAATCTATGTCAGTTTCGTATTACGGGTTTTAGCACCCATCCTAACCCAGTTTTACTATGTCGAACACCAAGACAAATCAGAAACCCTAGAAATTGGAAAGAACAACTAACAACCAAAATTAGCAGCAAATAATACTAATTTGAGACAAGCACACCGCATGTAGGGAAAGCCCCATAACCAAAATTACACTACCAAACTCAACACTAATCTCCAACACAGTAAAAATGGGAACTTTATGGTTCAAACAAAAAACAAAAAGAATAAATAAATTTTTTTTTATGTAAAACACGAAATTACCAGTTTTTTCCAGGAAGAAGGAGCTGGGAGCTCCATAGAAAAACCGTCATCGATTTTGCTCATTTTGTCTGCTAAACCTCCAAAAATCTCAAAACCAACCAAAGAACAAAATAAGCTAAAACCCAAGCTTTATGTTAGAAATACTACTTATAAATTATCACATGCAGAAGCGAAAATCGAGTTTAATTTTAGTTACACAAATTAATAATAATGGGTAACAACAAAATAATAAACAGTAATAATATAAATGATATACAATAATTTAGGTGTTTTAACTTTTTAATGTGAAAAGTCTACTCCACTAACGACGACACACCGAGAAAAAAATCTACTAATTATCAAATTGAGATACAAACACCAATTTTCAGAGAGCTTCACAAATTATACCAAAATCCAAATTCAACCCATAAAATATCCCCTCTCATTTACAGGTAATATATAACAAGATAAATTAACAAACTCGCTATTAAATCAAAATATTACCGTACAAATGAGAGAAAAAACTCCACCAATGGAAACAATAATGGACAACTTGTCTTTTAGGGGTTGAAGAAAATGATATGGCTGGTCAAGAAGAAGAGTTGGTAAAGAAACAAAATATGTATATATTCCCTCTGCTATGCACATATATTACCTCTACTCTACACTGCTCTCTGTTTCTTTTTTTTCGGCGGCTACAAACCTCACGCAGCAAGGGAAACTAATATATATTAGTTAAAATGGTAAGGGTTTTTTATATGGGTTTTGGGCTCAATTTTTTTTGGGCCAAATATAACAAATCTTCACCTTGGCTCAAAATAGAAAACAAGTTCTTCAAAATATGAAATTCCTCGAATTACCAAATAATAGTTTTCCAAAGCCTCGAAGGGTGATTATCTTTTACAAACACCAATCAAGTCCAAACAATGCTTGAACTTGTTAAAAGGAACTAGTTTCGTTAACATATCAACTGGATTCTCTGTAGTGACTACCTTATTGAACACAATAGCACCCTGAGAGACAATGTTACGAACGAAATGATATCTGACATCAATGTGTTTGGTTCTTTCATGATACATAGTATTCTTGGTCAAGTGTATAGCACTCTGACTATCACAAAATACAACAGAAGTATCCTGGTGTAAACCCAAATCACAAACCAAATCTCTAAGCCAAATGGCTTCTTTCACTGCTTCTGTTGTTGCCATATATTCTGCCTCTGTCGTAGACAAAGCAACTATAGACTGTAAAGTAGCCTTCCAACTAATGGCATAATGAGAAGGCGTGAAGACATAACCTGTCAAAAATCTTCTTCTATCCAGATCACCAGCATAATCGGAGTCCACATAACCAATAACACTGCAACCAGTATTAGAACTCCCATCATATGCCAAACCAAAATTAGATGTACCTCTCAAATACCGAGTTATCCATTTCACTGCTTGCCAATGACCCTTACTAGGATTACCCATATATCTGCTGACAACACTAACTGCATGTGAAATGTCTGGACGAGTACAAACCATAGCGTACATCAAACTGCTAACGGCACTAGCATATGGAACTTGAGACATGTATGCAGCTAAAGGCGTACTCACAGGTTTAGAATCTTTCATACCAAAGCGTTCAAGAACTTTTTCAATATAAATTTTCTGAGTCAAATAAAGCTTGCCTATTTGTCTATCCCTGTAAATTTTCATGCCCAAATTTTTCTTCGCTGCACCCAAATCTTTCATCTCAAACTCACCACTTAGTTGAGACTTTAATTTCTGAATCTCAGACTTATTCTTAGAAGCAATAAGCATGTCATCAACATAAAAGCAACAAATAAATGCATGAACCATCATGAAATCTTTTATGATAAACACAACTATCATAATCACTCCTAGAGTAACTATGATCAATCATTAAAGAATCAAACTGCTTATACCACTTCCTAGGAGATTGCTTCAGCCCATATAAAGACTTTTTCAATAAACAAACTTGATGTTCCTTACCTGGAACAACAAACCCCTCTGGTTGATGCATATATATATGTTCCTCAAGCTCACCATGTAAGAATGTTGTCTTGACATCAAGTTGTTCTAATTCCATGTCAAACAATGCAACCATAGCAAGCAACACACGAATAGAGCTATGTTTCACAACAGGTGAAAATACTTCATTGAAGTCAATACCTTTCTTCTGACATTAGCCCTTTGCAACAACACGTGCCTTGAACCTAGCTGATTCAACCTCATGTATACCTTTTTTTTCTTGAAGACCCATTTGTTTCTAACAATCTTTTGGCCCTTAGACGGTTTCACAAATTCCCAAGTATGATTCTTATGAAGTTATTCAATCTCTTCATTCATAGCAACCAGCCACTGAACAGACTCATCACAAGTGACAACTTCATGATAACTACAAGGTTCATGTACCTAAATAAACTCTGCCACAAATAATGCAAAAGAAACTAAGTCTGCATCTGCGTACCTCTGAGGGTGTCGAATCTCTCTTATTCCTTTACCCTTAGCGATACTGTATGACTCATGTTGCTCTTCTACTACATCATGAGCATAATCATCTATCTTATCCACAGATGGCTGATATGAAGTGCCTCTTGCACTTGACTAGGAGCTCCACTCTCAAGCTCCACCTGCTCACAACACAGTGGTCTTTATCTGCAAAAATAGACTCTTTTTTCTTTTGCAACATGGAAAACTCATCAAACTTAACATCTCTACTAATCAAAAATTTAGGTGACTTGGGTTCAACACACCATAATCTATAACCCTTCACCCCAAAAGGATACCCTAAAAATATGCATTTCAATGCCCTAGGCTCAAGTTTACCATCATTAACATGAGCATAAGCAGGACAACCAAAAACTTTCAAATCAGAATAATTAGCAAGAGTACCAAAGAATACCTCAAACAAAGTCTTCAACTCAATTGCAGTTGATGGAGACCGATTCACCAAATAGCAGGAATGGTTACAAGCTTCAGCCCAAAAGGATTTATCCAAGTCAGCTTGAAAGAGCATACAACGAGCTCTTTCTAAGAGATTCCTATTCATACATTCTGCTACTCCATTTTGTTGTGGTGTATGATGCATGATAAGAGTCAAATTATTGCATTTTTGTTATGATTTAAATGTTGATATTTGTATGAAAATTGTGTTTATTTGATTATTTAATCCACAAATGTCATTTCACGGGTATTTCGTGTTTAAAGTGAAATTTTAGGTAAAATCATGATTTTGGAGAAGTTTGGGACAAATTTCAATGATTGGGATTGAGTGAAAATAAAAAAAAACAAAGTTTCAAAATTTGGAAATCCCGCCGCCGGCGAGAAGATTCTCACCTCCGGCGAAAATCTTACAGAGAGCACAGGTTTTGGCAGATGCAAATTTTGCCGCCAGTGAGATTATTTTGCCTCCGACGAGACACCTTTCTCCCCTGGCCAAATTCATCTAACCGCTAGTGAGAATCAGAGGAACCAAAATTTTAATTTTTCCAGAAATCTCGCCACAGCAAGAATAATGTCGCCGCCGGTGAGTTTCCTCCGAAAACAAATTTTTTATGTTGTTTTGTTCCAAAATTTCCCCTAAAACCCTATATCTATATATACCATAAGATAGAGAAAGAGGGGACGATAGAAAGGAGGAGGTCTAAAACATTTTTGGAGGAGAGAAGGCAATTTTGGAGAGAAAGTTTGGAGAAGTTTGAAGGATTATCACCATTGTTGCTGCCAAGTGTTCATCTTCAAGAGTTTTTCATCTCTTCTCCTTAGCTTTCATTTTCTGCATTTTATTCCGATTTGTTATTCATGGATTCAATTGAGATAATGTTTGTTCTTATTTCCATTATGAACTAATTCATTTTTGCCAAGGCTATGATGTAGTTGAATCAAGAAAATCTGATTTCTTTTGTTATTGTTATATGAGTTCATTTTTTTCAAGTTGAGTATTTATTTCCATGCTTAATGCTTTTAAATTTCTGGCCAAGATTTAGATGATTTGTTGCATTATATTGAGACCGATAGGAGATGTATAATGAATGCTTCTTGTGATAGATATCGTATATTGAATGCGAGTGTGAGACCTAATGCATGATGTATGTGATTATTCTAGAAATTCCATAAATCATAATGTGCTTGTTTATGATTAAATCTTCATAGAAATATAGTTGGTTTTCATAGATAAGTAATTCTAATATAACTCTCAAGAGAGTATTAGGTAAATTTGGGTTTTTCAACCATCACTTTTAGCTTTGATTCTCATATAACATGACTTGAAATCAGATTGAATTGATTTAGCGAAATCAAATGCCTTAGCATTTTTAATCATTTGTGAACAACATTCAATTGTGTTATTTGCTTTTATTTTTAAGTTAATTTTCTTCTTAAACAATTTCAACAATTGGGTTTTCAAATAAAATTAGGATTAGTCAATTTTGGTACTTAGTAACGTCATTCCTTATGGGTTCGATATCCGTACTTTTGTACACTTTATTACTTGAACGATTCGTACACTTGCGAAAATACGCATCAACGCACAGTGCGGTGTCTCACTATGCCATTTCTTTCACATAACTCATTAAACTGACTGTCACAAAATTCCAAACCATTATCAGTCCTCAAATGCTTGATTTTCTTGCCTGTTTGATTTTCTATACAAGTCTTGAATTTCACAAATTTTGAGAATGCATCATTCTTATTCTTCAGAAAATACACCCAAACATGACAAGAGAAGTCATCAATAAAAGTCTACATATACCGGGCACCTCCCTTAGACACAACACGAGAAGGACCCCAAGATCTGAATGAATATAATCAACAGTACCTTTCGTTTTATGGATGGATGTACTGAACTTGACCCTACAATGCTTTCCATAGACACAGTGTTCACAGAAATCAAGCTTCCCAATTTTTTAACCACAAAGCAAATCTCGTTTGCTCAAAATAGACATCCCTGCCTCACTCATATGCCCAAGTTGTATATGCCATAATCAAGTAGTGTCTGAATCTTGATCTGACGAGGATGAAACTGATACACTGCCAATAACAGTGCTACCTTGAAGCATATAGAGACCACACAAAAATTTCCCTTTGATAACAACGAGAGCATACTTACTAACCTTTAAAACTACACCTTTAGCTACATACTTATAACCTTGTGAATCAAGAGTACCCAAAGATATCAAATTCTTTTTCAAATCTGGAACATGGCAAACATCTTTCAAAGTCCTAACAATACCATCATGCATCTTAATTTGGACAGTACCAATACCAACAACGTTGCAGGACATATTGTTTCCCATCAAGACAACACCCCCATCAATAGAATGATAAGAAGTAAACCAATCTCTACTGGGACACATATGGTAAGTGTAACCCACATCAAGAATCCAAACATCTCCAAGAGAACTAATAGATACTGATAGAACATTTTCACCATCGGAACATGAACTATCTACAACACCAGCAACATCATTAGTACCAGAAGACGTTGCGATAGATTTTCCTTTACCTTTGAGTTTCGGACAATTTACTTTCCCGTGCCCTTCCTAACGGCAATAGTTGCATTTATCTTTTCTTTTTCTAGATTTGGATCTAGATTTTCCTCTATTATTGCTTGTGCCTTTTTCTTGATCTCTACCTCTGACAAATAAACCAATGCTATTATCATTACTACTTGTAGACACCTTTTTCTTCAACTCTCTGGAATTCAAAGCTGCTTTAACATCTTCCAAAGAAATAGTGTCTCGCCCATATAGCATGGTATCAACAAAATGTTCAAATGAATGAGGTAAAGAACATAATAGATCACAAATAATTTTAGTAAATTCATCAAGATGATAATGCAAAGATGTACCTTCTGACATTCTGAATGTATACAAGCGCTGCTTCAAATATAACCGACTGGTCAAAGACTTGGTCTTATACAAATTCTCCAATTTAAGCCATAACCCAACAGGATATTCCTCATCACCAACCTCGCGTAATACCTCATCAGACAAGATAACTGAATTGAACTGAGAGCATTTTCCATTAATGCATCTTTTTCTTCATTAGTCAATTTTTGTGGCAATTTATCCTTGCCTTCAAGTATCTTAATGAGCCCTTCTTTAACTAATACGGACCACATCTTCATACGCCAAAGACTGAAATCATTTCTACCATTGAATTTCTCAATTTCATATTTTTCCGCCCTGATAGAAAACCCAATATTAAATAAACAGAAGCACAACCCAGAAAATATGAAACCAATCAGATAATCAAAAGCTCAAAATAAATCCAAAAGAGCAAACTTGATCAGTTCCAATAAATAATAGAATAACCCAATAGCTTTGATACCAATTTGTTATAAATTAGCACTTGCGGGAGTGAAGATCGGGTCCAATTTTGGTTGTACAAATTAATAATAATGGGTAACAACAAAATAATAAGCAGTAAGAATATAAATGGTACACAATGATTTAACTGGTTTAACTTTTCAATTTGAAAAGTCTACTCCACTGACGACGGCACACTAAGAAAAAATCCACTAATTATCAAATGGAGATACAAACACCAATTTCCAGATAGCTTCACAAATTATACCAAAATTCAAAATCAACCCACAAAATATCTCATCTAATTTACTGGTAATATATAGCAAGATAAATTAACAAACTTGCTATTAAATCAAAATATTACCGTACAAATGAGAGAAAAAAACTCCACCAATGGAAACAATAATGGAAAGCTTGTCTTTTAAGGGTTGAAGAAAATGATATGGCCGGTCAAGAAGAAGAGCTGATGAAGAAACAAAATATGTATATATTTCCTCTACTCTACACATATATTACCTCTACTCTGCACTACTCTTTGTTTCTTTTTTTTCGGTGGCTACAAACCTCACGCAGCAAGGGAAACTAATATATATTAGTTAAAATAGTAAGGGTTTATTATATGGGCTTTGGGCTCAATTTGTTTTGGGCCAAATATAACAATACTTAATGATTGTATTCTATTCTGTGATTAAATAAATATACATGGTGTCTTTATATAAGAGTTACAAGTAAATTAGATATGTATAAAGTAATTAGATATAGATATGCCTAAAGTAAATAGATATACATTAGCATATATTTATACATTAATCTATTACTAGATATACATTAACAACCCCCCTCAAACTCAAGTGGATGTGAGACCAACTTGAGGTTATTCACCAAATTACGAGTACATCCTTTGGGAAGTGTCTTAGTGAAGATATTTGCAAGTTGATCATTGGAGGAAACATGAAAAATCTTGAGAGCACCATGGATAAGATGAGAGCGAATAAAGTGACAATTAATCTCGATGTGTTTAGTCCATTCATAGAAGACATCGTTATGAGCAATATGAATGACACTCTAATTATTACAATAAATGGGAGTAGCAGAGGATGTGGAGACACCCAAATCCTTAAGAAGCCATTGTAGCCAAAGGAGCTCAGATGTGGTATCAACAAGAGCAAGATATTCTACTTCAGTACTGGAGCGGGCCACGAATGTTTGTTTCTTACTTCACCAATAAATCAAAGAAGAACCAAGAAGAAAGCAATAACCTGTAGTGGACCTGTGATCAATGGGATCTCCTGTACTAGAGGAGATTGAGCTGAGTAGAAAAGGCCATGGAAGATACTGCCTTTCAAGTATCGTAGAATACACAGAACAGCATCATAGTGAGTCGATCATGGAGCAGACAGATACTGGCTCACTTGATGAACAACATAAGAAATGTCTGGATGAGTAACTGTAAGATAAACTAGGCTTCCAACCAATCGTCTATAAAGAGAGGGATTAGATGATGGTTGCCCCTCCGAGGGTGTCAGATGCGCATTAAGTTCAACTGGAGTGTCAACAGTCTTGCTGTCAATGAGTCTAACTTGAGATAAAAGGTCAGATGCATACTTAGCTTGTGTAATATAAAGACCATCTGTGGAACGAGTGATCTCTGATGAGTGCTCAAAAAGCACTAAAATAACCATGATTTTATGCACATTAATTGATTAAAAATATATATATTTATATGTTTTATCATATATTTATATAAATTTGTCTTTTTCGGAATCACGGGTATTTTTATTGTTTTTCAGGTATTTTGGCTTAAAAAGGCAATTTAAAGACTCAAAGAAGAATACTTGAAGCAATACATCACAAATAAATTAATAAATAAGTGGGAAAAGGTCAACAAACATGGAAAAATTGGACAAAATGGGTCGAAAAGGTCAAAAATGTCAAAAGACGGAAAATCGCGCGCGGCCTTCACCACCAAATTGACCATACAACAGCGCCAGCAGCGCATGGCATCGCTCACGCCGCAGCCGCGCATTAGCCCGGCCAAGACGCTTCAACATGCGCCCAACGCTTTCACCCCATTTTTCACGTCGGTACCGCTTACGACGTCATGTTGACGTCATTGATGACCTCAAAGATGTCCACTACACGTTTTTAATTTTTTTATATTTTTTAACATTTTTTCACCCATTTTTTCTCTCCATCCTCACCTATAAATACCCCCTTCCATTCGCTTCAAAGCACACCTCAAAACCTCGTTTCTCTCTTCTTTCTTTCTCTCATTTCTTAGTTTTTGAGTTTTTCTTAGTTTCTTTCTTAGTTTCTAAGCTTTTCTTAGTTTTTCTCTTAGTTTTTAGTTCAATTCTCTTAGGTTTAGAGTTCTTCTCTTTTGAGAGGAACTTGTAATGTTTTTGTAATAATTTAGATTTTTGATTCAATAAATGGAAGTGCAAATTCCGCTTGGAGGTTTTCTAGCAACGGGAATAGCGTCGAAGTTCTGTAAGGATTTTATTTTCTTTCTGATTATTTTTATGCTTTATTCTTACATGTTATATTTAATTTGTCTGTGATTAAATTTAAGCGTCTAGTATTTATAATCATGATATAATAATAACGTTGTTATCTTTGCGAAATATTAAATAGGTGAAAATTCCTAAAATGAATTGATTTTATTTTTATTCAAGATTTTATATTAAGGATGTTAGAGAAATATATTATTTTTTATTACAAACTTAAATCAAGATTAGACTTTAAGGTTTAGTTATCCTGCCTAATTTAGAGTAGTGCTTTCTTTTATTTGTTGGTACAATCGCCTTAGTTAGAGTGAAGCTCTATTTCAAAAGTTTTTATAAGAATTATTATGTGAAAATGTATTGACAACATGTTTTTCAATAGTGGTGTTAAAACTTGAAAGTTAGTACTCGGATAACTAAATTCTTAGGTTTAATTTGACACCTTGAATAAAGTTTAAATCGTCTAACTTGCACCAAAGGTGGCATTTAAATGGTTCATTTTCAATCTCTTAGAAAAAGGAATTAATTTAATTAACCAAATTAGTTATCAACCCCACCCATAGGTGTTAATTGATTTGTTTAGTTAACAAAGAATATCTAACTTCACCAAAGGTGGTATTCATACAAAAAAGAGAGAACCAATAAAAAATCAATTTATATCTTTAATAACCTAGATAATATGAAAGACGTAATTAATTTAGTTATTATATCCATAAATACTCCTCTAATATAAATGATAAAATTTGCATGAATATTTATTGAATCTGTATTTATATTTATTTTTAGATAAATATTTATTGAATTTGTATCTATGTTTATTTTTTTTATTATATTTAATTAATCTGTATATATGTTTATTTTATGTTATTAGATTAGGAACATAAAAACCAAACTATCGTGACATGATGTTTAGGATTTAATTTCGTTTTTAAAAGTTTGAATAATAAATTAAGAACCACATACATTCCTTCCTTAGATCGACCTTGGGAGTATACTTATCATTTTCTACGAAATGATTCGCAGACTTCATGAGAGTTTTACAAATATTAAAACCAAAGTATTTGCGAGAATGGCGATCTTAGGTTTTTAGTTCATCAAGTTTTTAGCGGATTCTTGGGAAGGAATAGCGTTTTTAATTTATTTATCAAAAGTTTAAAAATATTTTTGTGTTGTAAATAATAGTGATTTTTTAAAAAATAAATAAATAAATAAATAAATAAATAAAAATAAATAAAAAATTTAATCAAATTTCAAATTTCATAAGAAATAATAAAAAAAATAAAATAAAAAAAAATAAAAAAAAAATAAATAAAAAAAATAAAAAAAATTTTAACTATAGCATAAATAGTAAAATTTAGAAATTTGAAATTTGAAATAAAAAGTTTTTACCGTTAATGAATAGTAAAAAAAAATTAAAATTTTTAAAAAAATTTAAGTTAATAAGAAATAACATAGCGCGAATAGTAAAATAAAATTACCGTTCGTAAAAAAAAAATTTAAAATTTTAAAAATTTAAGTTAATAAGAAATAAGATAGCATGAATAGTAAAATAAAATTACCGTTCGTAAAAAAAAAATTAAAAGTTTAAAATTTAAGTTAATAAGAAATAAGATAGCGTGAATAGTAAAATAAAATTACCGTTCGTAAAAAAAAATAAAAAAATAAAATAAAAAAAAACTAAAAGGCATGAAAAGTAAAAATCTAAGGGAGTTCTGTCTAGGATACTAGTTCTTTGAAGCCTTTGTGCCACTAGTCTTTCCTGGGAACGTTGTTCTGGCTAGGAGAATGGTTTTTAAGGAGCCATTGCACCACCATTCTTTCCTGGAACACTCTTGGTTAATACTGATTATGTTATTTAAAAAAAAATTAAATTTAAAAAAAAAAAATTTAACTAGTTTTGTCTAGTGTTTTGTATTAAATGCCATGGAGAAAAGACCGCAGAGGAAACCTATAATCTCTATGAGCTATTGGGTTCTAATTCCCAACAAAGAGGTGGTAGAAGGAAAGCAAAGGTCAATGAAGTTGGCTTTGATAATGAGATAACCTTGCAACTTGTTGAATTGACTAAACAAGTGAAATTCCTCACGTCTCACCAAATTTCAAATCAAGAGGTATGTGGAGTGTGTTGTTCAATTGGGCATGGTACTCATAATTGTTCAAATACTTGTGATTCTAGTGTCGATGCCATAGAGGAAGTCCAATCTTTTCAAAAGTATCATCCAAACACCTATAATCACCCAACCTACAACCACCCTTACCCACCAAGCCAATCTTTTAAACCAACCTTAGAAGATAGCTTGAATGCTTTTATTCAAGTTAGTCGTGACAACCAACTGATGACTAATCAAAGGTTGAACACCATGGAGGCTTCGGTTAAAAGAATTGAATCTAAAGTTGGGAAACTGGCTGAACAAATGCAAAAGAAAGAACCAGGAAAGTTGCCCGATCAACCGTAACAAGCAAAAGATGTTAGAACTCTTCGAAGTGGTAAGGTAGTCAATACCAGTTTACCTGAAATCTCTAAACTACCTTGTAGTTCATGTAACAAAGAAGGCGATATTCTAATCTCGCAAAAAGGAGAAACAAGTGTTAAACTTAACAAGCCTTCTGAAAAACTCATTGGGGGGTCATCTGACACTCCCAAAATTCAAAAGACAACAGAACCACACCAGATGCAAGTACCTTTTCCCCACCGGTTGAAAGAATCCAAACAAGATAAGCAATTCAATGATCTTTTTAATATGCTCTCTAAAGTAAATATCAATTTACCATTATTAGAAGTGATCATGAATGTGCCCTCATATGCCAAGTTTTTCAAAGAGTTGAACACTAAGAAAAGGAGGTATGAACTGAATGAACGAGTAGTAGTATCAGAAATTTCTAGCGCTGTACTTCAGCACAAACTACCCCTAAGTTGAAAGACCCTGGAAGTTTTATTATAAACATAACTATGGGGGATAGGAAGGTTGCTAAAGCAATGCTTGATTTAGGTGCTAGTATAAATTTGATGCCCTACTCTATATTCTTACAAACAATCTAGGGGATTTGAAACCCACAACTATGTCCCCGCAACTTGCGGATAGATCTCTTAAATATCCACAGGGAATAGTTGAGGATGTTTTGGTACAGGTAGACAAACTGATAATACCTGTTGACTTTGTGGTTCTGGATATGCAAGAAAATCCGGCATTGGACAGAGAGCATACAATATTGCTTGGTAGACCATTTATGGCAACTACTAAAACTATTATTGATGTCCAAGATGGAAATTTGACAATGACAGTCTTAGGAGAGACTGTTCATTTCAAAGTTTTTGATTCTTCACCTTTCCCTTCTACTTCTGCCATCGATGAAATATTCGAAGTTGATCCTTTGGATAATCTTGTCCAAAATACCTTTTTCCAAACCAGAATAGAAGACAAGCTTGAAACCGTTCTTACACTTGAAAAGGTTGAAAAAGATTTAGATGAAGAAATTAAGGGGTACCTTGAACAACTAGACAATAATGAAGTGATGACAAAATCTAGTACACTTTTAAATCTACCCAGTTCTTCATCTGTTAAAGAGGCCAATCCACCTGAACTTGAACTCAAAGACTTACCTGAGCACTTAAAATATGTGTTTTTGGGAGAAGGAGAAACATATCCAAAGGATAATTTCTTCAACCTTGACCAAATCACAAGAAAAAGAACTTCATCAAAGTGCTTAAACAGTTTAAGAAATCTATAGGTTGGAGTATAGGGGATATAAGAGGCATTAGTCCAACAATGTGTATGCACAAGATCAACTTGGAGGATGGTGCTAAACCCGCATTTGCAGGCCCAAAGAAGACTAAACCCAAACATGCAAGAGGTAGTTAAAAAGGAAATCCTTAAATTATTAGAAGAAGGGATTATCTATCCTATTGCGGATAGTAAGTGGGTTAGTCCAAAGGTACGTGGTACCAAAGAAATGCGGGATAACATTGTTAAAAATGATAAAAGTGAATTAGTGCCCACTAGAATAATCACCGGATGGAGAATGTGTATAGATTTTAGGAAACTAAATTTATATACGAAAAAGGATCACTTTCCTCTTCCATTCATTGATCAAATGTTGGAAAGATTAGTAGACACGAATTTTCTTGTTTTTGGATGGACTGTCTGGATATTATCAAGTACCCATAGCACCAGGAAGATCAGAAAAGACCACATTTACATGTCCTTTTGGGACATTTGCTTTTCGAGAATGCCATTTGGGTTATGCAATGCCCCGCCACTTTCCGTAGATGCATGATATCTATTTTCTCGGACATGGTGGAGAAATTCATTGAGATTTTCATGGACGATTTCTCTGTCTTTGGGAACTCATTTGATGATTGCTTACATAAATTGACTTTGGTTTTAGAAAGATGCATTGAATGCAATCTAACCCTTAGTTGGGAGAAAAGTCATTTTATGGTTCAACAAGGGATAGTTTTAGGACATATAATTTCAAACAAGGGTATTGAAGTTGATAAGGCAAAAGTTGAATTGATATCCAAACTACCTCCCCCTACATCTGTGAAGGGGATAAGAAGCTTCTTGGGACATGCAGGATTTTACAGACGATTTATTAAAGATTTCTCTAAAATAAGTCGTCCCTTATGTAACTTGCTATCCAAAGATGCTGATTTTGACTTCAACAATGACTGCCTTATTTCCTTTAATACCTTGAAAGATAAACTAACATCTACCCCTGTTATAATGGCACCAAACTGCTCTTTACCTTTTGAAATAATGTGTGACGCTTCTGATTATGCAATAGGAGCAGTCCTGGGACAAAGAGTGGATAAGCATTTACATGTCATCTACTATGCTAGCAAAACACTCAATGATGCCCAAATGAATTACACCACCACTGAAAAGGAATTCTTGGCTATAGTATTCTCTTTAGACAAATTTCGGTCTTATTTAGTAGGATCTAAAGTGATTGTGCATTCTGATCATGCTGCTTTAAGATACCTATTAAGTAAACCAAATGCCAAGCCAAGATTAATCGTGGGTCTTACTCTTACAAGAATTTGACCTAGAAATCAAGGATAAGAAAGGCAGTGAAAACTTAGTAGCTGACCATTTGTCTAGGTTGATTTCTGACTTCAATTCTCTTAAAGATGAGAGTAATGACGATATAGTTGAAACCTTTTCTGATGAACAGTTATTTTTCATAGGTCCGAACCCATGGTATGCTGATATTGTAAACTATCTTGCCACTGGTGTTTTGCGACCTAACACTTCATATCAGGACAAGAAAAGGTTTTTTAAAACTATTAAGGACTATTTCTGGGATGACCCTTATTTATACAAGATTGGTCAAGATCAAGTCATCCGGAGATGTGTACCAGAAGAAGAACATAAGAGCATTCTGACTTTTTGTCATGAACTTCATTGTGGGAGTCATTTTGGAGGTGAAAAGACAGCCCGTAAGATATTATAGTCTGGATTCTTTTGTGCACAATGTGATAGATGTCAAAGAACAGGAAACATAAGCAAAAGAGATGAAATGCCTTTGACATCTAATTTAGTTGTTGAACTCTTTGATGTATGGGGGATTGACTTTATGGGTCCTTTTCCCCCATCTAATGGTTTTCAATACATTTTGGTTGCTGTGGATTATGTGTCCAAGTGGGTAGAAGCTATCCCCACCAAAACCAATGATGCTAATGTTGTTGTGAAATTCTTGAAAGATTTCATATTCAGTAGGTTCGGAACGCCTAGAGCTATAATAAGTGATGGAGGTAGCCATTTTTGTAACAAACTCTTTGATGGAGTACTAAACAAGTACAACATCAAACATAAAGTAGCTACTCCATATCATCCTCAAACTTCTGGTTTAGTGGAAGTGAGCAATAGGCAAATTAAGGGAATACTGGAACGCACTGTGCGTCCGTCAAGGAAGGATTGGGCATTTAAGCTAAATGATGCCTTATGGGCATACCGCACCACTTACAAAACACCTATTGGGATGAGCCCTTACCGGTTAATCTTTGGGAAAGCGTGCCACCTTCCAGTTGAACTTGAACACAAAGCTTATTGGGCAATTAAAGAGTTAAACATGGATTTAGATAAAGCAGGTGAAAAACGATTACTCCAGCTTCATGAGTTGGAAGAAATTAGGAATGAAGCCTATGAGAATGCCAAATTATACAAGTCGCGTACTAAGCGCTATCATGAAAAGAGGCTAGTTCCTAAGACTCTTCACCCTGGAATGAAAGTTCTTTTATTTAACTCTCGTTTGAGATTGTTTCCAGGAAAGCTGAGATCAAGATGGGATGGACCATTCAAAATAGTTCAAGTATTTGAACATGGAGTAGTGGAACTATTGGACTCCAAGACACAAAAAACGTTCAAAGTCAATGGCCATCGTGTCAAGCCTTATTTAGAAGAACCAAACAACATTGCTGAAATGGATTGCATTTGGCTGAGTAACCCTTAGCACCAAAAAGATACGTCTTGCTAAGACGTTAAACTAAGCGCTGGATGGGAGGCAACCCATCATTTTAGGTAAAAAAAAACAATAAAAAAAAAGTTAAAAAAAAAACAAAAAAAAATAAAAAAAAATAAAAATAAAAATAAAAATAAAAAATTTATTTGTTTTATTTACTTAATTTTATTGTTTATTTCATTTTAATTACATGTGAATAATTTTTAAATTGTTAAAACTAAAAATATTTGTTGAGATGTTAGAAGTTTACAGCGATCTGTCTGTATACACTTTAATGATGAATATGATGGATGCACCTGCATTTTCCATTACTACTTGCACATTCTCAGGAAATAGGTAATCTTTCTTCTCTTCTCTCTTTATCTTTAATTTACAGTTGTTACATTGAGGACAATGTAAGTTCTAGGTTGGGGGTGGTGAAAAGTTACCATACTTAATTAAAAAAAAAAATTTGACAATTTAAAAATAAATAAATAAATAAATAAATAAAAACTTTTCTCACAAAAATTTATCATTTCTTTAAATCAAATTTAAGTAAATAGTTAAGTCTTTTGTACTGTTAGATTAATTTTTTGAAAACATATCATGAAATATTTTGTAACTATTTTTGATAATTAGTTAGTTTTTGTCATAATTAGTATTTCTTGATAAGATGTAGAAATTATATTAAACCCAAAATCGGTGTTTATGAGTTTTTTTAGTGGAGACTACCTTTGTGAGATATAATTTGAGCCTAATTTCCTTTATTCAGAGTGAAATATATATTTTTTCTACTCCAAACACATTTCTTATTTCTTCAAATTTTTAGATGATCTCTATAGGTATTAGCATTGAATGTATGAATTTTTTTCATCTTAATAGAGTATCATATATTTTTTATTATTATTTTTGCTTAGATTAAATGATTTGAGTAGAAATTGATAGTATATGCTTATATCTCATTTATGCATGACTACTACAAAAAAAAAGACATATCTGGGGTTACCTAAACCAAGATCAAACAGAAAAGCCACAAAATTAACCACTCACCAAAATCCAAAAAAATGTACAATCTGTACATGGGTTGACTCTCTAAAAGAATAAACATATTGAAAAATATCTACAGAAAAAAAGAGAGATAAAAATAGTATCATCTACATACTATAACCCGCATTGCCTACAAAGTTGTGAGTAAAGGCTAATTACAAAAGAAAGATATAAGAAGTAATTCCCTAAAAAGTCATTGCAATTTCTTCATTTGTAAAAGGCATATATCTTGAAATTCTTTCTTAATGAGTTTGATTTATGCATGAAAATAATTTTTATATATGATATCTTTATAATTTATACATTTGATTCCTTTCATGAGATCAATGTTAAAATAACACTTTGAGCCTTTATTCTTTATACATATGCGAACATATTAGTTCATTTCTATACATCAACTATTTCGCATATAAATTAGTATGAGTGTTTGAACCCATAGGATTCAGTGTTTTGAGAGTATTGACTTGTGAGGAATAGAGTCGAAGCGAATTCTGATTCATGACACTGAAATTGGGTGAAATTAAATTGATACATTTTTGATATGAAATATGAAAATGATTTTCGACTAATTATTATAATAAATCATGATTGTTTAAAGATATTAAGATAACTTATGCTTGAGATTTTAATTATGATCTTAAAGGAGATTAAATAGTATCAGACATTTTTGTGAGATGTTGTTAATTTGTGATTTTGTTGTAAATTTAATTTTTAAGTTGTTTGTTTTTATTGTTTCTTTTGTTTTTACATTTAGTTCAATGTTTGTGGGTATCATTACTGAAAACCCTCACAAGACTCAAACTCGTCCACTAGGGCAACCTAGGGGTTTAAAGGCTTGTTGCATAGGCTAAATGCAACCGTGTCAATCCACGGAAGTGATTTAGGATAGTTTAATTTTTAGTTTTTATCGCTTCTCTTGCTAAGGGACTAGCAAGAAGCTGGTTGGGGGTTGTGATGAGTGCTCAAAAAGCACTAAAATAACAATGATTTTATGCACATTAATTGATTAAAAATATATATATTTATATGTTTTATCATATATTTATATAAATTTGTCTTTTTCGGAATCAGGGGTATTTTTATTGTTTTTCAGGTATTTTGGCTTAAAAACGCAATTTAAAGACTCAAAGAAGAATACTTGAAGCAATACATCACAAATAAATTAATAAATAAGTGGGAAAAGGTCAACAAACATGGAAAAATTGGACAAAATGGGTCGAAAAGGTCAAAAATGTCAAAAAGACGGAAAATCGCGCGCCGCAGCCCAGCCGCGCGCCCAGCCGCGCGCCGTTACGTTGCCGCGCGCGGCCAGCGCGGGCACTGTTCACGCGCGCCGAGCTGCGCGCAGCGACAGCCCCAGCGCGCGCGCAGCGCCCAGCAGCCGCCCAGCCGCGCGCCCAACGCGTTTTTGCCCCATTTTCCACGTGCAGCCGCCCCCATGACGTCATGCTGACGTCATTGATGACCTCAGCATGTCCATTACACGTTTTTTAATTTTTTAATATTTTTTTTAACATTTTTTTACTCATTTTTTCTCTCCATCCTCACCTATAAATACCCCCCTTCCATTCACTTCAAAGCACACCTCAAAACCACACTTCTCTCTTCTTTCTTTCTCTCATTTCTTAGTTTTTGAGTTTTTCTTAGTTTCTTTCTTAGTTTCTAAGCTTTTCTTAGTTTCTTTCTTAGTTTCTAAGCTTTTCTTAGTTTTTCTCTTAGTTTTTAGTTCAATTCTCTTAGGTTTAGAGTTCTTCTCTTTTTGAGAGGAACTTGTAATGTTTTTGTAATAATTTAGATTTTTGATTCAATAAATGGAAGTGCAAATTCCGCTTGGAGGTTTTCTAGCAACGGGAATAGCGTCGAAGTTCTGTAAGGATTTTATTTTCTTTACAGTTATTTTTATGCTTTATTCTTACATGTTATATTTAATTTGTCTGTGATTAAATTTAACTGTGCTAGCTGTTTATAATCATGATATAATAATAACGTTGTTATGCTTGCGAAATATTAAATAGGTGAAAATTCCTAAAATGAATTGATTTTATTTTTATTCAAGATTTTATATTAAGGATGTTAGAGAGAAATATATTATTTTTCATTACAAACTTAAATCTGAAGATTAGACTTTAAGGTTTAGTTATCCGGTCTAATTTAGAGTAGTGCTCTTTTATTTGTTGGTACAATCGCCCGGTAGTTAGAGTGAAGCTCTATTTCAAAAGTTTTTATAAGAATTATTATGTGAAAATGTATTGACAACATGTTTTCAATTGCGGTTTTAAAACTTGAAAGTTAGTACTCGGATAACTAAATTCTTAGGTTTAATTTGGACACCTTGAATAAAGTTTAAACTGTCTAACCCCACCAAAGGTGGCATTTAAATGGTTCATTTTCAATCTCTTAGAAAAAGGAATTAATTTAATTAACCAAATTAGTTATCAACCCCACCCATAGGTGTTAATTGATTTGTTTAGTTAACAAAGAATATCTAACCCCACCAAAGGTGGTATTCATACAAAAAAGAGAGAATCAATAAAATATCAATTTATATCTTTAATAACCTAGATAATATGAGCAAGCATAATTAATTTAGTTATTATATCCATAAATACTCCACTAATATAAATGATAAAATTTGCATGAATATTTATTGAATCTGTATTTATATTTATTTTTAGATAAATATTTATTGAATTTGTATCTATGTTTATTTTTTTATTATATTTAATTAATCTGTATATATGTTTATTTTATGTTATTAGATTAGAAACACAAAAACCAAACTATCGTGACAGGATGTTTAGGATTTAATTTCGTTTTTAAAAGTTTGATTAATAAATTAAGAACCACATACATTCCTTCCTTAGATCGACCTTGGGAGTATACTTATCATTTTCTACGAAATGATTCGTGCACTTGCGAGAGTTTTACAAATATTAAAACCAAAGTATTTGCGAGAATCGGTGATGCCGGTTTTCGTTCATCAATCTCAAGACCCAAGAAACAGCTAAGATGTCCAAGGTCTTTCATCGCAAACTACTGACTAAGAAAATCCTTGTGTTCTTGAGTGCCACTGAGGTCATCACCAGTTATGATTATATCATCCACATATAGGAGAAGCAAAATGGTGCCTTTATCATTGCAATGGAGAAATAAGGTAGAATCATAAGGACTAGCAGTGTAACCCAAGCGAATGATGGTGGAGCTAAACTTGGCAAACCATGCTCGTGGAGCTTGTTTAAGGCCATAAAGTGCACGTCGAAGGCAAAAAATCTTATTTGTTTCAGCAGAAAAACCAGGAGGATGTTGCATATAGACTTCTTCGTGAAAATCCCCATTAATAAATGCATTTTTAACATCCATCTGAAAAAGGTCCCATTTACTAGCAGCGGCAACAACTTAGAGGGTACGAACAGAGGAAATACGGGCAACTGGAGCAAAAGTCTCTTCATAATCAATCCCATACTCTTGTGTAAAACCTTGTGCTACAAGACGAGCCTTGTAGCGCTCAATGGACCCATCAGAGCAAGTCTTGATCTTATAGATCCACTTACTACCAACCACAAACTAACTAGGAGGGAGAGTAATCGGATCCCAAGTATGGTTTTTGGTTAATGCATCAATTTCTTCTTTCATTGCAATATGCCAAAAAGTGTTAGTAACGATAGGTATGAGGCTCACAGAGTGTAGCAAGGGAAATGTAACAATGATAGTCAAGTAAATGTGTAGGAATGGATCTTACCTGGGTTGAGTGGTGAGGTGGAATGTCTTGTGGAGGATCTTCAGGCGAAGCAGGAGCAGGGGACCTATGTTCAAGGTGGGGTAGCTCATTATCAACCTATTCTTCTACAACCTGTCTAGGAGAATCATCAAAAATATCTAAAGATTGAATAGAGAAGTCCAAAGGTGGATTAGGAGTATCTGTAGAAGGAATAGGAGACTCATTTGGAAAGATTTCTAAAACATTTGAATTAGTTAGGGAAAAACTAAAGTAAGAAAGTTCAACAAATAAGCAGTGTTCCTAAAAGACAACATTACGGGAAACACGAAGACGATGTGAGACAGGATCAAAGCATCGATACTCTTTTTGAGTTTCACCATAACCAAGAAAACAACAAAGTTTAGATCGAGGCTTAAGTTTATTGTGTTCATGAGGCTGAAGAAGAACGAAATAGGCAGATCCGAATGAGCGAAGGTAATGATAGTTAGGAGATGGCCTAAAAAGGCACTCATATGGAGTTTGATTATGAATGACAGTGCTTGGAATGCAATTAATGGCATGAACATCATGAAGAGTGGCTTCACCCCAAAATGGGGTAGGAACTTTGGTAGAAAGAAGAAGAGCACAAATAGTGTCAAGAATATGACAAAGTTTTCTTTCAGCTCGACCATTTTGTTGAGAGGTTCCTGGACAGGTTAGATGATGTATAGTGCCATAGGAGTGTAATAGAACTTGAAAATAATTTTGAGTATATTCAAGAGCATTATCAGAATGAAAAGCTTTGATATGTTTGGAGAATTGTGTTTCAACCATTCTTGCAAAGTTATTGTATATTGGTAAGATTTCAAAACGAGATTTCATTGGAAAGATCCAACTATAACGAACAGGAGAAGGTCCCCAAACTTCAGAATGAATTAAGTCAAAAATACTATTAGAAATAGATTTACTATTATTGAAAGGTAAAGTTGGTTGTTTTCCTAACTGGCATGAAGTAAAATCAAAATTGTCTTTGGACACAGAACCCAATAGACCTTTAGAAGCTAACTATTGTACTCGAGTGGATGGGGTATGACCAAGACGAGAATGCCAAAGTGTCAGAGAAGGTAAGGAAGAAACTACAGCAACAACAAAGGTAGGAGCAATAGGTGGAAGATGAAGATTGTTCATGGGAAACATATGCCCAACCCTAGGAGATTAGTGGAAAGCCAAGTTTGAGACTTACCGGGTAGAATTGAGAGCGTAGTGGAAAGAGATGCATTACCAGCCATTTGAACAGCCTGAGTTATGATCTTCTGTAGTTCAGTGGAGGAGACTTTGATAGTGGATCCAGAAGACTGGGACTCTACTGAAGTAGAAGGCATCAGCGGAGTAGGCTCAGTATTAGCAACAACAACAGTAGATTTGTTACGATGCTAACAAGTCTCAATGGTGGCCATGACGCTTGCAATAATTGCATAACCTTTTATTGCTTTTCCTACGACGATTGTAAAAGCCAGAGGAATCACCTAATTGCTGAGGTTGCTCAATGGAAGGAGCAGGAGGAGTAATAGCCAAAACATTGAACTTATTATGGGCTTGAAGGGTTGCAAGCCGAGCTTCTTCTCTAACCAACTCATTTATAATAGTATCAAAAGATGGATGAGGACTACGATTAAGAAGCTGACCTCGGATGGGCTCAAAGTCCTTATGGAGTGACATCAAGAACTCATAGAGACGAAATTCATCCCTAATTGTAGCATATTGATGAGCATCTATTGAGCATGCCCAAATTGGATCACAAAGGAAGTGAAGCTGATCAAAGTAGTCATTGATGGATTGCCCTGGTTTCTATTGAAGTTGATGCAATTCAACTATTAGCTGATATTTCATGGATCCGTGAGTAGTGGAGTATCTTTTGGCCAACATATCCCATGTTGATTTGGCATCATCAAAGCTGCCCAACAGATTAGAGATGGAGGGAATGGAAGTATTCTGAATCCATGTGAGGATCATGTGGTTATGACTATCCCATTCAATCATGCGACCAAGGAAAATAGCATCTTCTTCACTTGCTCTTTTAACAGGAATGATAATTGCACCAGTACAGTAATGCTAGAGTATACAACCCTTAAGAAAACTGCTCATAGCTTGAGACCATGATAAGTAATTCTTGGTCCCTTCCAATATAGTATTGATGAAGCAAGGAAGAAAAACATCATTTTTATCCATTTGGAAATACAATATGCAAAAACGGACTAAAAAAACGAGGTCTACGTGAAACATTGGGTAGGGAGGACCTGAATTGCAAAAGTCAACGGTCAATGAGAAAGTCAATGTTCAGTACGGTCAACGGGGAAGTCAATGTGACGTCAGCTGAATGTGATGATAACATCAGCCCTAGGGATGTGTCATTTATGTCATTTATGACATCATGTGAATCTAACACGTTGTTTCTGTTAAATTCAAATCTTCTCGTATTTTCTGTGAGAGCGTGTCTTGTGTGGTGAAAGGTAACTAGAAGTACAAAATAATTATTTTTTGGGGCCTGAAAGATAGAGCTATTTGTACAAACCGTTGAGAGCTCTCTCTTTCCTCCTTTACTAATCAGCTCTACAACCGTCATCCAAAGGAGCATTGATAAACTTACTCAAGGAGACACAAATTTTCTTCTAAATTCAATAAATGTTTAAGGTTAAATTTTTAACTTGTATAATTTAGTTTTAAAATTATATATATAATTTTTATTATAAAGCACTTTGGAATCAAAAATCTGCATCGCACGCTATCACACACAAATTTCTTTATCGTGGTACAAGGTTTGATCATACTTCCACAATCCAACCCAAGAAGGCCTTCCTGGGGAACACAGTGTTTCACTTACCCAATTTAATTCCCAAGAGGTGTGCAACGCTTCCGCATAGTTCATCATTGCGGCATGAAATGATTTTATTAAATGTTTCCTTGTACCCCTTACATACTAGTTGGTTCTTGATGTAAGACTAATATGCATATATTATGTTCTTCAAATTCTTGTTAAATTAAATGAATATGCTTTGAACATTAATGATAAAAAAACATACTAATAAAACCAACTGAATTTACTTAAATATGAATGGTATTCTCAAGGATTCTGTTAAATCCTTACTCCATATCACTTTACAAACTTCCATTTGAAATAAGTTTAGTTTGTAAAACATAATTTCCTTATTTCGATGCTACTAACTCTGTACTGGTTAGTTAAAGTGCCAAAAGGGAAATACTTTTTCATAACATGGCTTGATGATAGGCATATAAAAAGCATTGACAGAGACATGCATTTTTAAATTGAATATGACTAACTCTGGTGGTAAAGTTTTGACATGAAAGCCTCACTATTAGAAATAACTAATATGTTTTTCTGTATTGGAAATCTCATATCCATATGCATGAACTTTACTAAATATTTGAATGAATAGGCTGCTAAAACTAAATAGTCAAGTAGGAATGTAAAAAGATGTGATCTAGTTTTAAAAATATTGAATATACACTCACTATGATGTATTCCTTCTATTGCTATAGTTGCATTGAAATGTCTTTTGGATCAACTCATCCTATATGATCATACTTATGTCAAAAATAAGAATAACACCATAGCTAACTTGGCTAATCTAAAATTGAATGATACTCTAAAATGTTAAAACATGAGTTATTAACATATAAATTAATATCATCTTCAATACTTAGGTAAAAATCAAATTGTTACTTATAATTTTGATATTATTGCACTCCTAGTTTCAAATCAAAAATGCATGCTTTGAAATTCATTAAAAATATAAATAAAATAGGTCCAAAAATATTTAAAAACATCACTAAAATATATGATCAAACTCAGTTTTAGTATAAACATGGATAAAACATCTTTTAAAATCAGGAAAAAGAGTTCAATCATTCAAACACACAAAACTCTAAGTGAAAATGTTCAAATTATAATATGTCAAAACACTGAAAAAGTAGAATATGCTCATTTTAGATAACTAAATCTATTCTATAAACAATAATTTTAGTTTTTGCCATCTCACTAAAAATAGTTTTAAAACAATTCTAATCAAACATCACATAAATAGATGTAACTTTTAATAGCAATGTCCAAACATAATTTTGTTAAAAGATAACAAAACTAAATATTTCAAGATTTAAAACAAGATATTAAAACCCATACAAGGTTAGTAAATCCCTTTCAAAACTGAAAATAATGAACAGCTCAAAACATAATTTCCGATACAATTTTCATAGAACATACCCTTGGTTAAATTTTTATAACTTTGTCTTAATAACTTAAAATGACAAACCATATCCATAACTTTCCAAAGAGATATAAAAAATTCTAATTCTTCCCAAAGTTTCCCCATCTTTCATTTTAATTTGTTGCAAAAATAGTTACCTTGCTATTCTTTTACTTAGAATCTTTATCTTTTTTTAGTTCTTATTTCTTTCCTTTTTCCTTCTTATTTTTTCCTTCTTTGTTTTCTTCTTATTTCGTGCCAAGTTTCTTTGAGAAGCTTGAAATAACAAGTTATGTATGAGAAGATGAGCAAGACATGTGATTTATGACTCACCTCTTAGAAACACCTCATGCTTAAAAAATAATTAATTAAATAAATAATATAATAATAAAATAATATTGAGTAAAAAATCCTAATTACAAAAAATGTACTATTAACAATATATATTTAGGAAGTTTGATCGGTGTCATTTTACATATATATTTTTGCATCAATTCATATATATTTATATTGATTTATTATTCCCTAAGTATTATATGTGTTTACTTTGTGCTACACGGATATTAGGGAATAAAAAAAGAAAAAGGAGGCAAAAATGTGTATTTAGAGCTAAAACTACAAGTATGTCGGGGAACAGAGATATCTCCACCTTGGCACACTACTCTTGGGTTTCATTGGAAATTCTAGAACAACAACATGCACCGCGAGAACTAACCCATAAAAACTTAATAGTCAAATTTTGTATTTATAAAAATCTCACAAGTTTACAAATTACTTATAATAAGTATTAAGTATATTCTTACGATCATCTCTCAAGGAATTGTAGTGGTTTTAAAAAGTTAAGTTAATTTTCTAGTTTAGTTAATAAAAATAAATCTAAACACTCTAACAATTTATTGGCTGGTTGAAGAGAATCATAAATTCTAAATTACATTATATCTAGGAAAGTAGATAAATTAAAGTGAGAAAATTAACGATAGTCGAACCTAAGATGATTGATAAATATGAGATTTTAGCAAGCATAACTCTTCATGGACATAACAAATTAAATGATTCAAATAACGAGCTATATTTATTGATTTTTCTTTTCTTTTAAATAAGTGAACTCCCATAGTCATGACAAGTTCACACAGTTCTCAATTAATCAATGACTTCTTGGGTTGGACTTGAAAGTAATTAATTGGCAAACTTGAGGAAAATATATAAATCAAGGATCTCAATAAATTAATAACTTCCTTGAGCAGGCTTGAAATTAATTAATTGGTAAATTTAAATTAAATATATATTTTTAAATATAAATCAAGAGTTGGTCCATCATTGATTTATAATTAAAGTTATTAATTTTAACCATCGAATTTAATCTCATTTAATCAAAAATTTCCTTAGTCTCGTTTAAAATTGATAAATTAAATTAAATTAGGCTATTATTCATTTACAAACAATTAAACACAAATGATTTTTTTAATTCCTAATTCCAAAATTTTTTCTTTAATCATAAATCAAGATTTGGCTCATTATTGATTTATAATTAAAGACTTTAAGAACATAAATAATAAATAAATAAAACTTGTATTTATTCAAATCATGAAACTCGTTTCCAATCATTAGAATCCAAACAACTAAAACCCCATAATATAGATTTAACCAATCATAGCTAAATTAATAAAGAGTTTATTTGATTATGAATGACATAAGATTATAGGACAAGATAAAAGTTATAACAATTAAAAATACCCCTTTTGTTGAAAACGATTCTAAATCTCTGAATTAGTTGACACTAGCTTGTACAAATCCTTGGACCTTCTTCATAAGAACTTAGAGGCATAACTTTGTATTTATAGGGAAAGGTGAGAATAAGACATGTAAAGCTTCACCAAAGGTTACCTCGAACAGGTCCTACCATAACCTGACATTTCTTAGTCGTGACATAGAATAATCAATGTGCTCATTAAATTCATGGAATGAGAAGTACGTCACGGCCCTACTATTTCTTCATCGTGGCACACGATGGTCAACTTCAACTCTTGTTTTTACACCTTAAAAACATTGTTGATATTACATTTAAGGCTTACATTTATCATTCCTTTAAGCTTCTAAGATGTAAATGAGTGCTTTGCTATTTTTTGTATGTTGATCAATTTGTATTTTTGAAGCTAAATATATCTAAAATACACCAAAAAATACACATGATTCCGAACATATAAATTATCATAAATAATCATTTCAAAACATATAAATTTACATAAATAATTATTCACATTTAAGTGCAATAAAATCATGAAATGTTAGTTCTTTTCAAGCACTCATCATGATCCCCAACTAGCTTCTTGCTAGCCTATAGCAAGAAAAGTGACGTAAAAAATAAAGCAAAAATAAATAAAATAAACTAAACTAACTTAAATCAATTCTATAGAGTGATGATGAGTGTTCAAAAAGTACTAAAATTACCATGATTTTATGCAAGTTAATTGATTAAATATATATATTTATATGATTTTATCATATAAATCTCGGAATCACGGGTATTTTTATTATTTTTCAAGTATTTTTGCTTAAAAAAGTAACTTAAAGACTCAAAGAAAAATACCCGAGGCAATACATCACAAATATATTCATAAATTAAATGAGGAAAAGTAAAAAAATATTGGACAAAATGGGTCAAAAAGGTCAAACTTAAAGACGCAGTTGCGCCAGCACAACGCCCAGTCCGTGCGCGCCCTTGCTCCATTCCGCGTGCGTCACCGCATCCCACCTACCAACTAATGTCATCATCACCTACTAACGTTTTCTCCATTTTTAATCATTTTTTCACCCATTTTTTCTTCATTTCCTCACCTATAAATACCCTCATTCTCTTCATAAGAAAACACACCTCAAAAACATCTTCTTCTCTCTTTCTTTCTCTCCATTTCTTAGTTTTTTTAGTTTTTCTTAGTTTTTCTTAGTTTTAGAGTTCTTCTATTTTTGAGAAGAACTAATTATGTTTTTTTTAATTTATTTGTTTTTTGATTCAATAAATGGAAGTACAAATTTTGTTTGAAGGTTTTCCAGCAACAGGAATAACATCAAAGTACTGTAAGGATTTTATTTTCTTTATAGTTATTTTTTATGCTTTATTCTTACATGTTCTATTTAATTTGTCTGTGATTAAATTTAACTTTGCTAGCTGTTTGTAAACATGATATAATAATAACTTTGTTATGCTTGCAAAATATTAAATAGGTAAAAATGTCTAAAATGAATTGATTTTGTATTTATTCAAGATTTTATATTAAGAATGTTAGAGAGAAATATATTATTTTGCATTACAAACTTAAATCTGAAAATTAGATTTTAAGGTTTAGTTATCCGGTCTGATTTAGAGTAGTGCTCTTTTATTTGTTGGTACAATCGCCCGGTAGTTAGAGTGAAGCTCTATTTCAAAATTTTTTATAAGAATTATTATCTGAAAATGTATTGACAACATGTTTTCATAGTGGTTTTAAAACTTGAAAGTTAGTATTGGCAGGATTGGCGATGCCGGTTTTGCTCATCAAGTTTTTGAGGGCACGTGCGGAATGGAGAGCAGGCGCACGCAGACTGGGTGTGCTGCATGCACGGATTGGGTGTTGTGCTGGTGCAGCGCACGTGTTGCTCTGCGCGGCTGGGCACGCTGCGTGCGTTGGCCAACGCGGCTGGGTGGCTGCGTGCACGATTTCCTCTTTTTTGACCTTTTTGACCCATTTTGTCCAATCTTTTTTGACTTTTCCTCATTTAATTTATGAATATATTTGTAATGTATTGCCTCTGGTATTTTTCTTTGAGTCTTTAAGTTACTCTTTTAAGTGAAAATACCTAAAAAACAATAAAAATACTCGTGATTCCAAAAAGACTGATTTATATAAATATATGATAAAATAATATAAATATATATATTTTTAATCAATTAACGTGCATAAAATCATGATAATTTTATTACTTTTAGAGCACTCATCAAGTGACACGGTTGCATTTAGCATATACAACAAATCTTTAAATCTCTAAGTTACCCAAGTGAATGAGTTTAAGTCTTGTTAAGGCTATAAGTGATGACACCCACAAACATCCTAAAGTACAAAAAGTTTAAAACTAAAAATAAATAAATAAAAACTAAATGCAAATAACAAAATAAAACCTAAGATAAACAAAGCTTCTTATGATTTAGTTTCTTTTTAGCTTATAATCAAATTCAAAGCACAAATTAATTCAATATCCCAAATATTTATAGCTTATTGTACAAATCATTATACATCAAAATTTCATATCCCATTACAAAAACATATTAACTTTGACTCACCCAATTCTAGTATTAAGAATCCGAATTCACTTTGACTTTGGTACTCACAAGATATACTTTCAATTTTTCAATTTCACACTAATCCTATGAGTTCAAGCACTGTACAAAGATATATGTGAATAGAAGTTATATAAAGAAATGAGCTAATAGGTTTGTATACGATTAAACAAGAGAGATATGATTTATGTATAAATCACATTACTATTCTCATACATCATCTAAAATCATCAAGCAAAAATGTCAAGTATATTTCTTAAGATGAATGAAAATGCATTGACTTTAAGAGGATTTATTCCCTATTTTATTTTGTAATAACCATCTCACCTATTTGAAGAACTTAGGGTCATAGTACTTAGTTATGCTATTTATTTTTCTCTCTTTTCTTTTTTTATAATTTATATTATTTTTTAAGAGAGTGGACACATCTACAAATGTATGGTTTGGTGAGTGACTAATTTGTTTTCTCTTTTTTGTTGGCTTCAGGGAACACCATATATGTCTCTTTTTAGAAGTCAAGCATGAATGAAACAGGGATACACTTTAAATTTTATTTAAATCATTTAATCTAAGCAATAAAAATAAGTAAATGATTCTTCGTTAGATGTTAGATATCCTAACATTCAATGCATAACCCCTAGAGATCATCTAACAATTTGAATTAATAAAAAGAGTGTTTGTAGGAGTAGAAAAAATATTATCACTCAGAATAAAACACTATAGGCTTAAAATATTGACACAAGGTAGTATCCACTATTTGATTCTTACACACCAATTTCAAGTTCATATTAATCTCAACATCCAAGCATGAAACAAAAACTATGAATAGAACTAATTCTTATAATAATCCATGAACATATTTAAGACATCAAAAAAACAATGCAAACACTAAATTATTCACTTTAAATTAACTAAAAGCATGATACTTTTGTATAAAAAAAATAAATTTGGTCCTATTTTCACTCCCCAAACCTAAACTAAACATTGTTCTCAATGATTTCATGCATATGTTCAAAAAACTAATGAAAATGCCAAATAGAAAATTAACTAATAATAAATGAAAGAGAATAATCAAACTAAAAGAAAAGAAAAGAAAATGACCTAAAATAGTTGGTTGCTTCTCACCAAGTGCTTAGTTTAACGTCTTAGTAAGACGCTACTAGAGGTGAAAGCTCTTGCATTTCAATGCAGTTAATGTTCTTATTTATACCAGCTTCTTCCAAGTAAGGTTTTACATGTTGCTGATTTGCTTTGAATGACATTTGAGTCTTTGGGTCCATTAATTATATAGTTCTGTATGGAAAAACTCAAACAACTTGAAATAGTTCATTCCATCTTGACTTCTACTTTCCTAGAAACAATTTAAAATAAGAATAAAAAAAGAAATTTCATTCTAGGATAAAAGGACTTACAAATTAGGCTTTTGTCATGGTAACACTTAATGCGTTCTTTGTAGATTTTTGCATTTTCATAAGCTTCATTCCTTATCTCTTCCAACTCATCAAGTTGAAATAAGCGTTTCTCTCCTACTTGTTTAAGGTCCATTTTAATTGCTTGATTTCCTAATATGCTTGTGCTCAAGCTCAATGAGCAAATGGAATGCCTTTCCAAAAATTAGCCAGTAAGGACTCATACTAATTAGTGTTATATGTAAGCTATGTGGTATGCCCATAATGCATCACTATTTGTTCTAACATACCTTTAATTTGTCTATTACTTACCTCTACTTGACTAGAGATTTGTGAATGGTATGGAATATCTACCTTGTGTGTGATATTATACTCTTTTAATAAGCCATCAAAGATCTTGTTGGAGTAGTGGCTCCCTCCATCATTGATTGTGGCCTTAGGAGTCCCAAACCTGCTAAATATTTCATCCTTTAAAAATAAAAAAAAAATATTTAGCATTATTGGATTTAGTGGGTATAGCTTTAACCTACTTGGACACAAAATCAACTACAACAACATATATTCAAACCTAAAAGAAGGGAAAAGGGATAGATAAAGTCAATCCCCCAAACATCAAAAAGTTCAACAACTAAATTAGATGTTAAAGGCATTACGTTTTCCTATGTTACTAGTCCTTTTACATCTATCACAATGCATGCATAAATGACAAGAAACTTTAAAACAGTTGGCCAATAAAAACCAAATTGTAATAACTTCAAGGCCATTTTCTTACCTCTAAAATGACCCCCATAATAAAGCTCATGGAAAAAGGTCAAAATGCTTTCATGCTCCTCCTTAGGCACACATATCCTAATGATTTGATCTTGGCAAAACTTTAACAAATAAGTTCATCCTAAAAATGTTGCCTATAATCATGAATTTTTTTTTTGTAAAGGAATGTTAGGCATTAAAATACCACTAGCATGATAATTTACTATGTCAGAATGCCATGGATGTGGGGCTATTGTAAATAGTTGTTTATAAAAAAAAATTCAACAATTTCAATTTCCTTTTCACTCTCAACAGTGTCAAAATTAGAAATTAACCTAGAGAGATGACCAAATATCACATTTTTAGTTCCTTTCTTATCTTTGATCTTTAAGTCAAATTCTTATAAAAACAAAACCCACCTAATCAAACTTACCTTAACATTATGTTTACTCAATAAATATCTCAAAGCAACATGATCAGAATACATAATTACTTTAAAATCTAGCAAATAAGATCTAAATTTATCCAATAAAAACATAATAGCCAAAAATTTATTTTTGGTGGTAGAATAATTAATTTAGGCATCACTAGGTGTTTTAATAATATAATAAATGACATGTAAATGCCTATCCACTCTCTACCCCAAAATAGCCCCTATAGTGAAATCAGAAGCATTGCACATAATTTCAAAGGGCAAAGACCAATTAGGTGCCATGATAATAGGTGTATAAGTTAATTTTTCTATCAAGGTGTTAAAGGCAATATGGCAATCATCATCAAACAAAAAGGAGATGTCATTGGCTAACATATTATGTAAAAGTTGACTTATTTTTGAAAAATATTTAAAACAATCTTCTATAAAACCTGCATTTCCTAAGAAACTCCTAATTCCCTTCATATTAGTAGGGGTGGTAACTTAAAATTAAATTGATTTTAGCCTTATCCACTTCTATACCTTTACTTGAAACAATATGTTTTAACACAATGCATTATTTAACCATAAAGTGACTATTCTCCCACCTAAGAGTTAAGTTGCATTCAATGCATCTTTCTAGAACTAAGGTCAATTTATGTAAACAATCATCAAAAGAGGTTCCAAAGACAGAGAAGTCATCCATGAATATCTCAATGAATTTCTACATTATATTTGAAGATATAGACAACATGCATCTTTGGGATGTGACGAGAGCATTGCATAGAGTGAATGTCATATTCCTTACGGTAAATGTCCTAAAAGGACAAGTGAATGTGTTATTTACGTAATCTTCTAGTACAATCGGTTCCTGGTGATATCCTAAAATACCATGTTGAGCTAATCTTTCTAACATTTAATAAATAAAAGGAAGGGAAAAGTGATCTTTCTTAGTGTATAGATTCAGTTTTTGAAAGTCGATACACATCCTTTATCTTGTGATGACTCTAGTAGGCACTAATTTATTCTTCACATTTCTTACTAGAGTAATGCATGATTTCTTGGGTACCACATGAACCGGTGATGCACAAATTTATATTTGTAAAATAGTTCACAAGTGCACTAATCACTAATCACTTTATAAAAAGCGATAACTGTACTTTCAAGGTTGAATGTTATTTTTTATTAATTAAATCACTTAGTACCTTTCATCGGGCCATTAATTAATTTAATTAATTAATGCTTAATATTTTAAAAATTAACAAACCATTTAAATTGATACCTTAGGTCGAGCTGATAATTTAAACTGTCTACATTAGATCTAGATTGATGTTTCTAAAACTTAATTTTCATATTTTAAATCTTTTATGAAAAATATGTCGTAAATATATTTTTCAATAATAAATCTTGAAATATAAAATAATATATGTTTAATAATTATTAAAAATATTCGCTTAAATAATCTACATAAACATATCAATATAACTAAAATTTTAATATTACAATAAGCAAGACATCTTAAAAATAATGAATGATTAGTAAATTATTTTATAACAAAATCAATAAATACAACATTTTTTACTGAAAATAAATAAGAATACAAATTAAATTTATACCTAAAAGATAGATGGATGGATGTGTCCTACTCCACAAAAAAGTATTAATCTTCATAGTATTCCCTAGATTATAGTAACGATTTTGTATCACCAGATTTGGAATAACTATTTTTTACTTTCTCTTATTTGTGATAACTTAATCTAAATTGTATATAGAAGAAATTAAAGAAAAGCTGAACAAGAACAAAATTCTACCTAAAAATTGATACTCTGATTAGATTATAGTGTGTTTTACAAAAGAAAATTGATATTTATAGCTAAGGAAATACGAGAAAAGGGGATCGTGAAGGAAAATTCATTACATACCATGGCCAATTGTTTATCCTATCATGGCCCGTATTCATTTGGTATGCCTTAAATCAATCTTAAAAATGTGCACCATAGTATAACATTTCCACCATCGTAGCCCAGGTAAACTACATGAATTTGATTTTCGAAAGCAAGAAATGCTTCACGATCCACTTTACTTTTTGCCACAATTCTCATTACCTTTCTTCTCTTTCTTGTTTCACCCCTTACAACTGGTTGGATCACATATAAGCTTTATATGTGTTATTCTTTTATTCTTCTAAGTTGAAAATGAGTACTTCAGACATGATCCTTCATGTATTGATCAATTTAATGAACTTAAAGCCTAAAATTCTTGGAAAATAATAGAATATACTTGTGATTTTCAAAACATAAATTTGCTTTAAATAATAATAAGATCATGCATAGTCAAATCTATTTTTAACATTTAAGTGTAAATAAATCATGAATATTAGTTTTTTTATTGTACTCATCAATCGGACTAACCCATTTGTTATCAGTAATAGGATAAATAACTCATACCTCTAAGTGTTTCAAAATTTCTATTTTCACTACTTGCATAGCAGGATTAAGTCTTATTTGGGCTTCTCTTACAGGTATGGTATTTTTATCTAAATTAATCTTATGTATACACATAATCAGATTAATACCTCTAATGTCTCCAATACTCTATCCTATAGCTTTCTTGAATTTCTTAAACATCTTAACAAGTTATTTTTTAGGGTTTTGGTCAAAGTGAATGAAATAATAGCTAGATAGGTATTCACATTCACACAAAAACACATATTTCAGGTGCTTAGATAATTCTTTTTGCTCTAAATTAGGTGGAGTATTTTCTTCCCCTTATGGAATCTTAGGTAGATCTAAGGGTGTAATAGGCTCCTCTATTAGTTCAATATTATCTAAAAATTCATGGCACCCCTTAGTCTCTTCATCTAAGTCTTCCTCTATCCTATCAATAGTTAAAGCATATTAAAGTTTATCCTTAATCTCATCCTAAAAAAAGGTGTTATGAGCAAGTGTATACATATAATCATTATATGAACACTCATCATTAATAAAAATAGAAGGAATAGAAGAGGAATAAAAAAATTTGAAATTAACAGTCTCTCTTAAGACTATCATAATTAATTTCCTATTATGGATATCTATATTAGTCTTGGTTGTGGCCATAAATCGCCTACCGAGAAGAATAGTGAGGTCTTTGTCCATTGATGGGGTTTCATTCATATTTATTATCACAAAATTAGTAGGTATTATTAGTTTATCTACCTATACAAACAAATTTTCAACCATGCCATTAGGATATTTAATGGACCTATCAGCTAATTGAAGGAACATGGTTGTGGGCTTCAACTCCTTCAAACCTAGTTGCAAGTATGTTGAGTAACGGATGAGATTAATACTTACACATAAATCTAGAATAGCCTTAACCACTCTTTTATTTCCCAGTATAATATTAATAATAAAACAACTAGGATCCATTAATTTTAGTGGATGGTTTTGTTAAAGTATTGCACTAACACCTTCTAAAACAATTATTCTTTCATTAACATTATACTTTCTCCTCTTAGTGTTTAATTCTTTAAAAAAATTACATATGAAACATATTCTTAATGATATCTAAGAGAAATACATTAATTTTAATCTTAGAAAGCATATTAAATAAGTAAGAAAACTACTTATCCTATTTAATATGACAATGTTGGAATGGTATGTTCTTGTTGCCTTATGCAACATAGGTGGGTCAAATGACTCTCTTTCAATTCCCTCAGAAGACTTTACAATTGCATCATTTATGTCCACATTTTCCTTGGGCACTACTTGCACTCCACTTGTTTTTCCAACAATATTAACGGAATCACTAGAAATTTAAGGAAACTTTTTATTCATAATCTTACCACTCCTTGTAGTTATCATAGTTTGAGCTTATTGAGATTGACTGGGTAACTTTCCTTTTTCTTGTCTTTGCATTTTCTTAGCTATTTTTCCAACTTTTCCTACTATCCTCTTCATATAAGCCTCTAAAGATTCAACCTTTGATTATTTTTCAAGTCATTATCTCAACTTACTTAAATGAAAGCATTCAATTTGTCTTCTAAGGTTGGATCTTTAGGTGGATAGGGTGGCATGTTGTGGTCTAGGATTGGTTCTTGTATTTGGTTTTGGGTATATGGTGGGTTAGTGTTTACTTCCTATAAGAAATTAGAGTGATTTATCCACCCAGAAGTATAGGAATTGGTGTAAGGATCACTCATAGGTCTAGATTGGTACCCTTGCATACAATAAACTTCTTGATTGGTACTTGCATAGGGATCACTTTCAAAAGACAAAATATTAGAACCATGCCCATACATACCACAAACTCTATACATCTCTTGATGTGATATGTTCATGGTAGTTAGGAGTTGAATAATTGGATATGAATTGTGTTTAATGAATACACAAATATACGTATCACAACAAGTAATATAATGATAAGAATATATCGTTCCCGTAGAGATTATGTTATTATAAACTAATTTTAAAAAATCAATTTTTTTAGTGTTTTTATATTTTAAGAGAGCAAGATTAAAATAACTAAAAATAAATAACAATAATTAATTAAATCAGATTTGATAACTAAAAAGATATATTGAAAAATATCTAGGAATACTTAATCCCTCAATTTTCTAAACATATTAATCACTAAAGTCCCCCGATATAATTATCAATCAATTACATGATCAATTGAATCTAACCTAGCATGTATTTCTCAAGTAAACTACACATCGTATATTAATTAACTTAATCACACTCTCATATCAATTAAATTGCATACTACTCATTAAGTTCATCAATTATAGACCATATACATAAGAATCGTACATATCTACCTAGAAACTATACATGTTATTTAATCAAGACAAACAATTTAATAATTCTCTCAAATCTATTTAATTGCTTCTATAGATTAGTTGTTGGCCAAATAATTTATAACATAAAAAATCAGATTAAATAATATAATTAAGTTAAAATCATAATTGGGGTAAAATATTAAATCATCACATATTGAAAATTGGGTTAATAAAATCCTTAGATTAATAAATTAACTAAACATGTTCATAAAGCTCATATTTTTATAAATAAAGACATAAAAATTGATAAAGAAAGGAGTAGTAGAAGAAATACAATCAATCTATTCAATTGTAATACCAATCTTCTTTTGAATGTTTTTGTATTTTCTCTCCTTAGCTCCAAAAACTGATAAAAATAATGTTAATTATGGATTATTAGGATTTATGGGGTGATTAAGGGGTTAAATATAGCTTAGATGGAATCTGGACCATCATATCAAAGGTTGAGATCAAAATAATAAAAATTAATAGTGCCAACCAATATATCAACGTGACACGTGGCACATAGAATTCACTTCGAAAATTAGAGCACGATGTGTGGCAAGGAAAGACTGGTCTAGTCAACGTTATCTGGGGTAACGGAAGATATGGTGCACAGGTAGAAAGAACAGACAAATGAAGTGATTACATATGGTAGATTAGTTGACTAAGTGCCGAAATCAAATTGAATGCCATGTTGACACATGACGTAGCACTGTGTCACACAACACAGGTGGCAATCTACGATTGGTCAATTTTGATGGCTTGCCCAGTTAGCTCCTGTACTTGTATGGCATATACGTGATAGCTTCTAATTAGTCCTGGGTTAAAAATTCATAAAAATCCATAAAAATTTCAAATAAATCCCAAAACTTTCAAAAATTATATTTTCATCCATTTTCATTAAAAAGTTTATATTTGAATATTTTTAACCAAAAAAATACTACTTATTGAATAAAATAAGCAAATATTAAGTAAAAAAGTGTATTGATGACTCTACTTTCATAGAGTCATCATTGAACTTGCTTCATCAATTTCGTTAGTTGCATGCCATCTCGTTGTCAGAGCCTGTTTCATTGACTCTAGCTCTTATCACTCTAGTACTCTTTTGTTAGGAATTAGAACCCAACATTTCATAGAGATCAAAAGCCTTTATGGCTATTATTTCTCCCATAACTCTGCGTGTAGCATTGTTAACTATAAATTGAAACTATTGTTTCAATCCATCATAGAAAATTTGATTTTACAGCTAAAGTAGGAAGCTATAGTATGGACTTTGAACCTACCCCAAGTTTTATAGAATGGTTCTCCTTCCATTTAAGAGAATGTAGCAATTTTTGCTCTCAAATCTGAAGTTTTTTGCTAGAAATAATATATTTCCATGAATTTATTTTAGACTCCTTAAATTATCAAGGAACTTGATGGGATAGTCATTAGCCAAACCTTAGTCTTTTCTTTAAGAGTGTATGAAAAAAACCTCATACTCAGTTGGTCCTTAGTAAGCTCATGTAAAGGGAATGTTTGTATAATTGAGTAAAAGTTCCTAATGAATGTCAATGGATCTTTATTAGGCATTTCATAGAAGAATGGAAACATGAAAATTAACATGTGTCAATGCATAGTTCCTCACCTCCTCCTCCAATTATATAGAGGAACAATGATTGGCATTACAAACTCCTTCACTAGCATCTCCCTTGGTAAACATCTTCTATTATGAATGGCTCTAATATTGGCTTAGGTGATTGCACAAGAAAAATAAATAAAAAAACAAAAATAATTTAAATAAATAAAAATAACAAAATAGATGATAAAAATAAAATAAATAAATAAATAAAAAAGACATAAAAATAGTAAATAAAATAAACAAATAAATAAAAGAAAAATAAGTAAAAAAACAAAAACAAATATATTTTTTTTCCTTTTTAATTTTTTAACAAATCACAGATATTCCCAAAAAAAATAGAAATAGAAAGAAAATCACAAAACAAAACAATTCGTAAAAAATAACAAAAAATAAAATAACTAAACAATTTAAAATTCCAATTCTCTAATAACAACTGTGCCATTGAGAATGCTGAATTATCAAGTTAATAATGCTAAGACAATCTCTGACAACGGTGCTAAGAACTTGATGTACAAAACTCGATATTCAAATTTTTTATTTATAAAAAGTTCACAATTACATGAATCACGTATAGTAAATAATAAGCATACTCACAAGATCGTCTCTCAAAGAATTGAGTTGGTTTTAAAAAGTTAAGTTAAATTTTTTAATTTTGTTAATAAAAAAAATCATAAACACTTTAACAATTTGTTGGATGGTTGAATAGAATCATAAATTCTAAATTAAATTATATCAAAGAAAGCAGATAAATTAAATTGATAAAATTAACGATAGTCAAACTTAGGATGATAGACGAAAATGAGATTTTAATGAGGATAACCCTTTATGAAAAATGATTCAAATAATGAGTTATATTTTTTGATTTTCTTCTTTTCTTTTAAACAAGAAAACTCCAACGACCGTGGAAAGTTCACAGAATTTTCAATTAATCAATGAATTCCAAGATTAGGTTTGAAATTAATTAATTGGAAAACTTGAGAAAATTTTAAAAATTAAGGGTGACAATTAATTAATAAATTTCTTGTTTGGGCTTAAAATTAATTAATTGGTAAATCTAAATTAAATATATTCTTTTAACTATAAATTAGGATTTGATCCTTCATTGATTTATAATTAAAGATATTTTTTAAACCATCAAATTTAATCTCATTTAATCAATAACATCTTTGGTCGAGTTTAAAATTGATAAAAAATTTAAATTAAATTCTTATTCACTTACGCATAACAAAACATAGATAGTTTTCTAGTGCTAATTCTAAAATATTTTCTTTAATTATAAATTAATATTTGGTCCATCATTAATTTATAATTAAAAATTTTAAGAACATGAACAAGAAAAAAAATAAAACTCATATTAATTCAAATCATAAAACTGTTTTTCTAATCATTGGAAGCCAAACAACTAAAACCCAATATTACAGATTTAGCCAATCATAGTTAATGGTTAAACAATTGTTCTAATCTTACCTTGCTTATTTATCTCCTTTCTAGATCCTAATGCAATGAATGAATTAAATCTAATAAGGGTTCTTATAGGTTATTTAGGATTTAGGTTGATTAATAATGGTGTTATAAATCAATTACAAAGTAAGAAAATGTGTAAGGTGGATCTTAAGTGGACCTAGACTTCTAAAGATAAAGTTAAGAATTCAAGAATGATTTTAGATTATGATAGTAATTTAAGAGACTAAATATTGATTCATGACATGATTAGTTGAATTGTAGGTTGTGGTGATGATAGTCCTACTATCACATATCTCTCATGTTTGTATTCAATTTACATTTATTTGTTTTAAGTTATTCTTTTCAAAAACAATTTCAAAAACCCCTTTCTTACTTTTGTAAACACATTAACAAACTAATAAATAGTAGTATAAATTGTTAACAATCCTCGTGCGGGTACAATAACCAATGTTCTTAAATTATTTATTAAGATTTCCATGCATTCTTACTATCACATATCTCTCATGTTTGTATTCAATTTACATTTATTTGTTTTAAGTTATTCTTTTCAAAAACAATTTCAAAAACCCCTTTCTTACTTTTGTAAACACATTAACAAACTAATAAATAGTAGTATAAATTGTTAACAATCCTCGTGCGGGTACGATAACCAATGTTCTTAAATTATTTATTAAGATTTCCATGCATTGAATAATTGCACATGGATCAATTGTTCTTCTGACTCAAATACGGATTCGGGACCTAGATGAGGGGTGAAAATGCTAATTGATAAGTGCCTAAAAGCACTTATTATATCATGATTTTATGCATTTTTAGTGATTATATAGATTTTTATTTTCTTGTTTGACTACCATTTTACCCAAATCTATCCTTTAAGAATCATGATTATATTTTGTTGTTTTCAAGGTATTTCTTGTAGTAAAATAAATCAACTTGAAGAATTATACTTGAAGCACTCCATTACAACTTGGAAGATTAAAAAAAAAATTTGTAATATAATACATCTATTTTAGAATTTAAAAAATACAAGGAATTTAGGGTTCCAAAATGATGCATATTGAGGTGTGTCGCGGCATGTAATTATTGTGAGCGGTGCCGTGAGACCAAAAAAAAGAATCAAACATATCCCAAATTTATGCGGTCTGCATAATGAAAATATTGTGTTCCGTGGTGCAAAGATAGAGGATCATGCTCAAACCGTGTATAAGCAGCGTATGTCATGGTGTAGAAAAGTTGAATGTTGTGGCACTAGGTTAAGAAAATCCACTTTTTTCTTCCATCATCACCCTATAAATAAGGTCTTACTTCCTTTGTAAAATACATCTCACAATTCTCCTAGCAGTTGATTTATTTTAATAGTTTAAAATTCTTCTCTCATTTGAGAGTTGAACAAAATTTATTTATGTAATAATTTCAGTTTTCAATTCAATAAATATCAAAGCAATTTTGTTTGGAGGTTTTCTAGAATAGAAGCAATTATAAAGAATTATGTTGAGGTATGTTTAAATGTTTTCCATTTCAAATTGTCTTTAGGTATTATTTTACATCTTATATGTTTAATTTATTGATTATTTATTAAACTATGCATGTCTAGCTATAAATAATATGTTATATTAGTAATGTTGTTATACTTGTAAAATATTAAACTGGATCAAACATTTGTATAAAATAAATTAAGTTTTATTTCATCATTAAGATTTAAACCAAAGTTTGTAAATGAAAAATATTTTGACGAAGTATTTTTCATAATAAATAAAGAAGTTAAATTTAAGATTTAGAGTAGCACTATTAAATCTTTTGGTATATATCAGCTGTATAGTTAGAGTGAGCTCTATTTTAAAGATTTTTATAAGGATTATTATTGAAGATATATTGACGAAATATCCTTCATAATAGTTTTAAAATTAGAAGGTGGAAAATTAAATGGTTTAGTAATTTCATAGAAAAAGAGCATAATTTAATTAAGGTTGAAATTATCGGTTAGATCAAATTTGTAAAGTTAAAGTTTAATTAATAAAGAAAATGATCCCTATCTTATGATAATTTCATACCTATAAGAAAGAACTAATAATATTAATTCATATTTTTAATAGCCTACTTAATATTAAACAAGCATAATTAACTAGCTAATGTATCCCATAAATTCTCCACTGTATGGTAAATGTTTATTGAATCTATTCTTAATTTTTATGTTAGTAGTATAGATATTCAATTAAAACAATCATGACAGAATGTTTAGATTATTAATTTTGTTTTTAAGAATTTGCTGAATTATTGAAAAATCATATCATTCTTCTTTAGACTGATCAAGAAAGTATACTTATTATTTTCTATAAGTGATTCACACACTTACGAGCTATTTTATAAATCAAACAAAATTTATACGCAATAACTTTGTGCATATCCAACCAATGGAATCTTTTTGAGAGCTCTATTCTAACTTGACCAAGTATGCTTTACAAAATAAATTTAGCATATATCACAAAAAAACTATAAAATAACATGCTTAACTCAAAACATAGCAAAAACAACCAGTAGATAAGAAAGAATATTTACAATAAACACACTAGTTATGGTGTGCCTAACAGACTCCTGTCCAGGCTAACAACATGCATATATATATAGAAAATATCACACAGCTTATGAATCAAGCATACATATTGAAAAGTTATAGAGGATTTTCAATCACTTCAAGACCTCATATGTGGAAAACATATTCGACAAACGATAATTGTACTGTTACAACATATGATCATGCATTATATAACATGTAATGAGGTAAATCCATATAGAGCCCATACATATGTGGTAACATCCTCAGGTTGCTTATTGAAACCATTTAGTAGTAAACAAACCGTTAAAATAGAATAAATAGATACAACTCAATAAACAAGTAAAAATACAAATACTTTTATCAGTCGCGACCCCTACCCTAACTCCCTATGCTTTGCTCGCTTGCTTCTTGAACATCACTTGAACAAAATAGATCCAAGCTCATCCCCACAGCTCCATCACAATAAGGTTTGATCAATTATAGATGGCTTTACCACCTAACATGCATATACATTACAACCCGCAACACCTAGCCGACATATACCACACAAATACATAGGCTTCTCACCTATGCACCACGTTGAAATCATGCAACAGCCAACGAAACACATACTAGGCTCCTCACCTATAGAAACTATTGCATCCTTACAACTTCCCATCAACACACTGCACACTATTAGTCCACATACAACACTATTCTAGTCAGTCATGTAACAAAATAAGGTACCCACCTCAATACCTATCCACTAGTAAAAACTATCTTGGGAACTCATAAATATAACTAAGCCCAACCTAAGAACATATATTTTCTCAAAATGATGTGGCTATCAACTAGCCAACCATACATTTTACCTCACATCAAAATCTCACGCAATCTCATTACACTCAACTGATGTTTAAGAAGTATGTGAGAGACTCCTCTCCGATGTCCTACATCATATAGATGCAAACTATTCCTTAGAGCTGACACTCAAAAGGAAAATGGACCATGAATGGACAAGGACCATTCATCACCACTAAGGTAACCGGCCATGGAGCCATTGCATTAGAATACAAAGATAAAGAGTGATTTATGGTTAATGGGCATAAGGTGAAGCACTATTACGAAGATTGATTATCAAATGAAACATCTATGATAACCTTAGTAGATGCACCTTAGGATGTGATATAACCATCTAGTCAAGGACATTAAACGTGATGTTGGTTGGGAGGCAACCCAACGTTATTTTACTTATATTTCCCTTGTTTTTTGTAGTGAATAAATGTGGAGAGCAATTGCACAATAAGAATGAGAATTTCAGCGACAAATATGGTGTGCCATGATTAAAGGATTTTTCTTTCCTTTTACTTTTTCATATTTATATGTGTACATTGGGGACAATGTGTAATTTAAGTTTTGGGGAGGTAACTTCATTCTCTCCATTAGTATTTACTATGCATTTTAAATTTTTTAGGGATTTTTTTTAATTCTTAGGATGTTTTTAATCATGATTTGGGTAGAAATTGATAAATATATGTAAACTAAATGCATGCATGCTTCATATAAAACATATGAAATCAATGATAAAAATTGGTTATCATGACTAGGGATAAGAAATGTAACATATTTGTTAAGATATTTACATTAATCATATGATATGCTTGCTAGTTTTGATTGAATTGATTTAAATTTTTATGTACTTGTTCATGATTTATTTTGGTATGCTTATTGAGAGAAAATTTGTAGTGAGTTATGCAAGTTGATGAGATCTACTAGGTTTTAAAATCTATTTGATCGTCCCTTGAGGTGAAATTATGAGAAGTATTTAGCAAGAGAAAAGATTTAGGCCTTATTTGGATTGATTGAGCCTTTCAAGCTAACCATTGTTAATATCCATAGTCACTCATTTGAGCCTAACAAAGAACCATTCATATCTTTAAGCCACATTTTATGCCTAACTAATAAGTATTACCTTTATCCTTGCACCTTTGGCTTGTGTGAAAAGAAAATAATGCAATCATATGTCATTCTATAGAATAAGGTGAAATGTAATGCACCTTATAAAAAAGGAGTGAAAAGAAAGAAGCAAAACTCACAACACAATTAACCCTCTAAAGAAAAAGAAAATAAAATTGAAAATAAGTTTGGAGGGGGTTGTGAAGTTACAAACAAAGAAAAAAAATGTGGAATAAAATAATGTAAAAAGAATGATAAGAGAGGGTGTACTAAAATATCAAGTAAAAGCTCAATTGTAGTTCAAAAGTGCATGATAAACAAAAAGAAAGCTAAGGTGTGGAAATATCCTAAATGTCATCATTTACCGACCCCCTATCTTAGCCTTACATTGCAACCATGTAAAGTCCTTATTGATCTTTAGCTAAGTGCATATTTATATTAGTAAAGATGGATGTGAAAATAGACTTATGAGACTTGTTCTAAGATTGAATTGATTAGTATACTCATATAGGTTGATTTCATGAGTGCATTGGATGGTATCATGTGTAGCACACACACACACGAATCAATTTGTCAAAAACCTTACATATCCTTGTATTTAGGGAACACTAATTGATGAATATGTGAACCTTCTTATCATAGGATTGTACAACTTTTAATAGGGATAGTTTTCATGAAATATGCATGTATTAATATATATATATATACTACCTAAATCACTTTACGCAGTTATACTTGGCTTTACAGAAGGACAAGCAAAGAGTTAAGCTTGGAGGTGTAATGACTCTATGAAATAGAGTCATTAGCAAGCTTTTTTACTTAATATTTACTTTTTTATCTAATAAATAGTATTTTTGGGGTTAAAAATATTAAAATATAAACTTTTTGGTGAAAAGGGGTGAAAATATAATGTTTGCAATTTTTATGGATTTGTTTTGAATTTTTAACACAAGACCAATCAAAAGCTGTCACGTGGCCGAATTGTAGATCGTCACGTGTGAGGAGCAATGAATCACATGCCACGTGTCGACACGACATTCAATCCAAATTTTGAGTGTGGTCAAACCTTCTTACCACATGTTGTCATATGATTACTCCCTGCATTCCACCTGTGTGCCATGCCATCCATTACCGTGAATCAAATTGCACCACATGGTGCTTACTCATCATACGTTGACTAGGATCGATCTCCCCTACCACGGGTTATGCTCTGATTCGCCCAATAAATTCTTTGTGCCACGTGTTGTGTTGTGATTGGCTGGTGCTATTCATTTTGCTTGTTTTGATCTCAACCCTTGATCTAAAGCTGATCTAATGATCCATAATACACCCAAGCTATATTTAAGCCCCTAATCACCCCATAAACCCTAATGAACCTCCATTAGCATCATTTTGGTCATTTTTTGGAGCTTGAAAGAGAGAAAAATACAAAAACATTCAAAATAATATTAGCACTACAATTCAAGAGACTGATTGTATTTTTTCTTCTATACTTTTCTTTATCAATTTTTATGTCTTTCTTTATGAAAAATATGAGCTTCATGAACAAAATTATGTGACTTAATTTATTAATCTAGGGATCTTATGAACCCAATTTTCACCATGTGATGATCTAATATTGTACTCCAATTATAATTATAATTTAATTATATTATTTAATCTAATTTTTAGGTTATTAATTTTTTGGCCAACAATTTATCTATAGAGGCAATTAAATATATTTGAGAGAATTATTTAATTATTTGTCTTGATTAAATAACATGCATAGTTTCTAAGTGGAGATGTATGATTCTTATGTATGTGATCTATAATTGAGTAGTATATAATTTAATTAGAATAAGAGTATGATTAAATTAATTACTATATGGTGCGTAGTTTACTTGATAGAGGAATACATGCTAAGTTAGATTCAATTGATCATGTAATTAATTGATAATTATATTGGTGAGAATTTAGTTATTCATATGTTTAGAAAATTGAAGAATTAAGTATTCCTAGAGATTTTCTTATATATTCTCTTAGTTACCAAATTTTATTTAATTAATTATTTCTATTTACTTTTAGTTATTTTAATTTTGCTTCCTTAAAATTTATAAACACAAAAAAGATTGATTTTTCTTTTTTTAGTTTTAAAAATTAGTTTCTAATAAAATAATCTCCATGCGAACGATCTTTTTTTATCATTATATTACTTGTTGTAATACGTATACTTGTGTATTCATTGCACACACAATTTGTGTGGTGATCAGCAAGGTCCACGATAAAGGTAGTGGTGAGGTGCAAAAAAGTTACATTTTTCCTTTTCCAAGAATGCCTAGTAAAATCTACAAATACACACACCCAAAATAAGCCAAAAAACACGAGTAAAATGAGTGAGCATGCCAAGATCCAACACTCCATCTAGAATGCATAATACAAAAACTAACATCGTGGTGTGTGTAAATATGATTGCATAAAAAGTGTACCTATCTATGTGCATTTATGAATTACTAATTTGCAGTAACCAATCCTACATAGAGAGACAAGTACACTAAGTAAGAATAATTCAAACATCATATTTTACACAAGGGAAGCCAACACATAGACACGAGTACAATGAGACTTACATTTTCCCCCTTTGGCTTTCCATGTGAAAACGCTATACAACTAAATACATAAATTCATCAAACATGAGATGATCATGATGATTTCTTGAGGTTGTTTGTTCCCATGAACAACACGGTGACACATACCAAAAAATAAAAGACACACCTACTCCAAGTGCATCCATCTTAAGGGCTCCATCCAACTTCATGAATCAATGTAAGTGCAAGCTTGAAGTTGTCTCTCTATTTCTCTCTCTCAATCAATGTAAGTGCAAGCTCAAAAGAAATCATTAGGTATTTCAAAGCTTGTAAGAATAGGTGATAATTGTATTTTATATAGTTATTTTCACCTATTTTATTAATTATAATTGCTATGTTCTTGACATTTTTGGTTAAGTTTATGTAAATAAATTAATATTTTCCGTTTATTTGTTAAGGAATATATTTGTTAAGAAAATTAAATATTTTGAATCGAAAACGTACTTAATTGTAAATTTATGTATAAAAATATAATTTCAAATAAAAGAGTACTTAATTGCAATTTATAAAAAGTCTAAGAATATAATTTAAATTAAAGTTGGGCTTAATTTTAATTATTAGAAGTTTAAAATTTAATTTAAATTAGAAAAGGGGTTTTATTATAATTAAACAAAGTTTAAAATGTAATTTGAAATATATTTGCGGGTTAAAATGCACTTAAGAAAAGTTATTTTTCTACGCAGGAGAAAAGTATCCACGCGTCATCATCCACGCATACAACGTGGACTGTCATATCAAAGCATAAACGGTTAGGATGCACGTGTGTCCTTCAAACCCGACAAAAAAGAGTGAACGCGGATTTCAGGGTTTACGCGGCTCAGCGCGCTAGTGGAGCCCACCTTCCGCGTAGGCCGGCATGTAGGGTGGGACCCACCTGTCTGTTACGCATATGCCAAAGGTTTTGATCCCGTGCGCTGAAACCACGTGCATTCGTTCCCTCCAGCCATTTAAAGTATGCCACGTGTAACACGTTTCCTTCAACAAATCAGGTGATGACACGTGGCACATTTGGGTGAACGTAAAAGTGTAGAATCGCACACGAGCAGATGTCCCCCACGTTTCTCGTGCTTAGATCCCGTGCAACAATTCTACGTGTGCTCGTCCTTGATATCCAATGATATGCTAGCAGGTGTCCCACTTCAGATTTCAGCGAATAATATCGCAACGCGTGGCAGCATTAATTGAAAAAGAAACAGCGACGTGCACGTTCCCAGTTTAGCGTTTTCGATATTTTTTTGTCCCCCATGCGCATTATTTAATTATTTTCTCCATACATATTTGTCCCCCGCATATTAAAAAAATATATTTTTAAATGTATTTTTTTTAGAAATTTAATGTTATAAATAGGGGATATTATGATAGGTTTTTGGGTTGAGAGTTTGGGGAATTTTTGTAGATTTTGGCTTCTGTTCTGTTCCACGTGTGCCAAAAATTTAGAGAAGAGATGAACTTTTAATTTTCTTTGTGTTCTTATTCGAAATTCCTTAAGTGCTGTAATTTTAATTTTAATTAATGAAGTAATTTAATTTTAATTATTTTTGAAAGATTTATAAGACGTTCGATTTGTTTATTCTATCTGTGCTTAATGCTTTTTGATTATTTACGAATTTTATCAAAATGATCCGTGGCACTTAAATAAACTTGGAAGAGGCATTTTTGTGTATATTGCTCATGGATAGAATGACATGTATGATGAAGGATAGGAATATACCCTAATTGTATGTGTGGCCATTTGAAAACTTAGAACGTAATGAATCTTGGTGAATTTAATTCTCATAGGAATATAGTGAATTAATTTAACGAGGTGTGTCTATACGGAGCTCGGAAGAGATGTATGGATAAAATTAGAAGTTTTCGGTTGATAAATTAAATGTACTAAAAAAATATAAATCAAGAGAAAATAACATGATTAAAATGGATTAATTTGGTGAAAAACTACAATCCTAGATTTCTTTTATTTTGTTATTAAAATCTTTTCTTAAACTTTTTCTAAATCAACGATCGTTTTGGATAAAATCAGAGAGAAATAATTTTAGTACTCAACAAACTATAGTGACAAATCTCTGTGGGAACGATAACTTACTTATCAAATTTTATTACTTGTGACCGTGTATGCTTGCACATTTTATGTTCTCTAAATGAGACAACAATAGGCTGAGGCTTGGGTAGAAGAGAAAAAATATTTAAGAAAAAGAACACCTTTAGACAACCATACTTTCACTTTATGCATAGAGCTCACAAACGTAAAACATAATTCTTTTTGAAACATATAAAAATTTCCAAATAAGGGATCTTTTTTAATAGCTATTTATCATTCATTTATTGAACCTCCTCTTTTTCTTTTTTCCTTTTCTCTTTATTTCTCCTTTTTCTTTTCTTTTCTTTTCAAACTCTTCCCTTTAAGCTTGAGAGAAAAACAAATAATCCCAAAGCAAAAGACCTTCATGTTTCAAAAAACAAGTTATTCGATAACCTTTTCTCTAAATATGGTGTGAAGCACAAGATAGCACTTGCCTACCATCCTCAACCTAATAGCCAAGTTGAAATTTCAAATCGAGAAATCAAGAATATCCTTGAGAAGATGGTCAACACTGATAAAAAAGATTAGGCAAAGAAGCTTGATGATGCTTTGTGGGCATACCGTACAACTTTTAAAACACCTATCAGGATGTCTCCTTATCGATTAGTGTTTAGAAAAGCATGTCAACTCCCTATTAAGTTGAAGCATAAAGCTTATTGGTCTGTAAAGTAGTTTGATTTTGATTTGAAGGTAGTAAAGGAAAAGTGACTTTTTCAAATGAATGAGATGGATGAGTTCCGGAACGATACTTATGAAAATGAAAAAATCTATAAAGAATAGACAATGAAGTGGCATGAAAAAAATTCTTAGGTACGAGTTTGCTCCAAGACAACAGGTTTTGCTCTTAAATTCATGACTAAAACTCTTCCCGAGTAAGTTAAGATCAAGATGGACAAGTCCTTATACAATTGACAAAGTTTCCTCTTTTGGAGCAATAGAATTAAAGACAAGGTAGGGCATATATTCAGAGATTGAAACACTATTATGAAGAACAAGTGGGGAGGAATTATGAATTTATTCCTCTTCGAAATCATAGTTGATGAAGATTGAAAAGTTTAGTTGTAGACTGATGAGTGCTCAAAAAGCACTAAAATAACCATGATTTTATGCATATTAATTGATTAAAAATATATATATTTATATGTTTTATCATATATTTATATAAATTTGTCTTTTCAGAATCACGGGTATTTTTATTGTTTTTCAGGTATTTTGGCTTAAAAATGCAATTTAAAGACTCAAAGAGGAATACTTGAAGCAATACATCACAAATATATTAATAAATAAGCGGGAAAAGGTCAACAAACATGGAAAAATTGGACAAAATGGGTCGAAAAGGTCAAAAATGACAAAAAGACGGAAATCGCGCGCCGTAGCCCAACCGCGCGCGCCCCAGCGCCCCATGCTGCGCGCGCCCGCTTGCGTTGACATGCCCATCCGTGCGCGCCCCAACGCGCGGGCACTGTTCACGCGCGCCGATCCGCGCGCCCAATGCGTTTTCACCCCATTTTTCACGTGCAGCAGCCCCTGTGACGTCATGCTGACGTCATTGATGACATCAGCATTTCCATTACACGTTTTTTAATTTTTTAATATTTTTTTAACATTTTTTTACTCATTTTTTCTCTCCATCCTCACCTATAAATACCCCCCTTCCCTTCACTTCAAATCACACCTTCAAAACTCACTTCTCTCTTCTTTCTTTCTCTCATTTCTTAGTTTTTGAGTTTTCTTAGTTTCTTTCTTAGTTTCTAAGCTTTTCTTAGTTTTTCTCTTAGTTTTTCTCTTAGGAGAGACTGTTCATTTCAAAGTTTTTGATTCTTCACCTTTCCCTTCTATTTCTGCCATCGATGAAATATTCGAAGTTGATCCTTTGGATAATCTTGTCCAAAACACCTTTTTCCAAACCAAAATAGAAGACAAGCTTGAAACCATTCTTACACTTGAAAAGGTTGAAGAAGATTTAGATGAAGAAATTAAGGGGTACCTTGAACAATTAGACAATAATGAAGTGATGACAAAATCTAGTACACTTTTAAATCTACCCAGTTCTTCATCTGTTAAAGAGGCCAATCCACCTGAACTTGAACTCAAAGACTTACCTGAGCACTTAAAATATGTGTTTTTGGGAGAAGGAGAAACATATCCAAAGGATAATTTCTTCAACCTTGACCAAACCACAAGAAAAAGAACTCATCAAAGTTGCTTAAACAAGCTTTAAGAAATCTATAGATCGAGTATAAGGGATATAAGAGGCATTAGTCCAACAATGTGTATGCACAAGATCAACTTGGAGGATGGTGCTAAACCCTGCATTTACGAGGCCCAAAGAGGACTAAACCCAAACATGCAAGAGGTAGTTAAAAAGGAAATCCTTAAATTATTAGAAGAATGGATTATCTATCCTATCATGATAGTAGCTGGGTTAGTCCAAAGGTATGGTACCAAAGAAATCTGGGATAACAGCTTGTTAAAAATGATAAAAGTGAATTAGTGCCCACTAGAATAATCACTGGATGGAGAATGTGTATAGATTTTAGGAAACTAAATTTATATACGAAAAAGGATCACTTTCCTCTTCCATTCATTGATCAAATGTTGGAAAGATTAGTTGGGCACAAATTTTTCTTGTTTTTTGGATGGACTCTGGATATTATCAAGTACCCATAGCAGAAGATCAGAAAAGACCACATTTACATGTCCTTTTGGGACATTTGCTTTTCGCAGAATGCCATTTGGGTTATGCAATGCCCGCCACTTTCCAGATGCATGATATCTATTTTCTCGGACATGGTGGAGAAATTCATTGAGATTTTCATGGACGATTTCTCTGTCTTTGGGAACTCATTTGATGATTGCTTACATAAATTGACTTTGGTTTTAGAAAGATGCATTGAATGCAATCTAACCCTTAGTTGGGAGAAAAGTCATTTTATGGTTCAACAAGGGATAGTTTTAGGACATATAATTTCAAACAAGGGTATTGAAGTTGATAAGGCAAAAGTTGAATTGATATCCAAACTACCTCCCTACATCCGTGAAGGGGATAAGAAGCTTCTTGGGACATGCAGGATTTTACAGACGATTTATTAAAGATTTCTCTAAAATAAGTCGTCCTTATGTAACTTGCTATCCAAAGATGCTGATTTTGACTTCAACAATGATTGCCTTATTTCCTTTAATACCTTGAAAGATAAACTAACATCTACCCTCGTTATAATGGCACCAAACCGCTTTACCTTTTGAAATAATGTGTGACGCTTCTGATTATGCAATAGGAGCAGTCATGGGACAAAGAGTGGATAAGCATTTACATGTCATCTACTATGCTAGCAAAACACTCAATGATGCCCAAATGAATTACACCACCACTGAAAAGGAATTCTTGGCTATAGTATTCTCTTTAGACAAATTTCGGTCTTATTTAGTAGGATCTAAAGTGATCAGGCATTCTGATCATGCCGCTTTAAGATACCTATTAAGTAAACCAAATGCCAAGCCAAGATTAATCAGTGGGTCTTACTCTTACAAGAATTTGACCTAGAAATCAAGGATAAGAAAGGCAAAGGAAAACTTAGTAGCCGACCATTTGTCTAGGTTGATTCTCGACTTCAATTCTCTTAAAGATGAGAGTAATGACGATATAGTTGAAACCTTTTCTCGATGAATGCTATTTTTCATAGGTCCGAACCCACGGTATTGATATTGTAAACTATCTTGCCACTGGTGTTTTGCGACCTAACACTTCATATCGTGACAAGAAAAGGTTTTTTAAAACTATTAAGGACTATTTCTGGATGACCCTTATTTATACAAGATTGGTCAAGATCAAGTCATCCTAGATGTGTACCGAAGAAGAACATAAGAGCATTCTCGACTTTTTGTCATGAACTTCATTGTGGGAGTCATTTTGGAGGTGAAAAGACTGTAAGATATTATAGTCCTGGATTCTTTTGGCCCACTCTTTTTAAAGATGCTCATATGTTTTGTGCACAATGTGATAGATGTCAAAGAACAGAAACATAAGCAAAAGAGATGAAATGCCTTTGACATCTAATTTAGTTGTTGAACTCTTTGATGTATGGGATTGACTTTATGGGTCCTTTTCCCCCATCTAATGGTTTTCAATACATTTTGGTTCATTGTGGATTATGTGTCCAAGTGGGTAGAAGCTATCCCCACCAAAACCAATGATGCTAATGTTGTTGTGAAATTCTTGAAAGATTTCATATTCAAGAGGGTTCTAACGCCTAGAGCTATAATAAGTGATGGAGGTAGCCATTTTTGTAACAAACTCTTTGATGGAGTACTAAACAAGTACAACATCACACATAAAGTAGCTACTCCATATCATCCTCAAACTTCCTATTAGTGGAAGTAAGTAATAGGCAAATTAAGGGAATACCGGAACGCACCGTGCGTCCTTCAAGGAAGGATTGGGCATTTAAGCTAAATGATGCCTTATGGGCATACCGCACCGCTTACAAAACACCTATTTGGGACGAGCCCTTACCGGTTAATCTTTGGGAAAGCGTGCCACCTTCTAGTTGAACTTGAACACAAGGCTTACTTGGGCAATTAAAGAGTTAAACATGGATGTAGATAAAGCGGGTGAAAAACGATTACTCCACTTCATGAGTTGGAAGAAATTAGGAATGAAGCCTATGAATGCCAAATTATACAAGGAGCGTACTAAGCGCTATCATGACAAAGAGGCTAGTTCCTAAGACTCTTCACCCTGGAATGAAAGTTCTTTTATTTAACTCTCGTTTGAGATTGTTTCCGTGAAAGCCGAGATCAAGATGGGATGGACCATTCAAAATAGGTCAAGTATTTGAACATGGAGTAGTGGAACTATTGGACTCCAAGACACAAAAAACGTTCAAAGTCAATGGCCATCGTGTCAAGCCTTATTTTAGAAGAACCAAACAACATTGCTGAAATGGATTGCATTTGGCTGAGTAACCCTTAGCACCAAAAAGATACGTCTTGCTAAGACGTTAAACTAAGCGCTAGATGGGAGGCAACCCATCATTTTAGGTAAAAAAAAATTTGTTTGTTATTTGTTTTATTTACTTAATTTTATTGTTTATTTCATTTTAATTACATGTGAATAATTTTTAAATTGTTAAAACTAAAAATATTTGTTGAGATGTTAGAAGTTCACAGCGATCTGTCTGTATACACTTTAGTGATGAATATGATGGATGCACCTGCATTTTCCATTACTACTTGCACATTCTCAGGAAATAGGTAATATTTCTTCTCTTCTCTCTTTATCTTTAATTTACAGTTGTTACATTGAGGACAATGTAAGTTCTAGGTTGGGGGTGGTGAAAAGTTACCATACTTAATTAAAAAAAAATTGACAATTTAAAATATATATATATATATATATAATAATTTTTTATTTTATTTTTATGTTCACATTTTCATTTTTTTGTGTGTTTGGTTTTATTTCTATTTTGTGTGATTTAGTAATTTTTGGAATTAAAAAAAAAACTTTTCTCACAAAAAATTATCATTTCTTTAAATCAAATTTAAGTAAATAGTTAAGTCTTTTGTAATGTTAGATTAATTTTTGAAAACATATCATGAAATATTTTGTAATTATTTTTTGATAATTAGTTAGTTTTTGTCATAACTAGTATTTCTTGATAAGATGTAGAAATTATATTAAACCCAAAATCGGTGTTTATGAATTTTTTTAGTGGAGACTACCTTTGTGAGATATAATTTGAGCCTAATTTCCTTTATTCAGAGTGAAATATATATTTTTTCTACTCCAAACACATTTCTTATTTCTTCAAATTTTTAGATGATCTCTATAGGTATTAGCATTGAATGTATGAATTTTTTCTCATCTTAATAGAGTATCATATATTTTTATTATTATTATTTTTGCTTAGATTAAATGATTTGAGTAGAAATTGATAGTATATGCTTATATCTCGTTCATGCATGATTGCTACACAAAAAAAAGACATATATGGGGTTACCTAAACCAAGATCAAACAGAAAAGCCACAAAATTAACCACTCACCAAAATCCAAAAAAATAAATGTACAATCAGACATGGGTTGACTCTCTAAAATACATATATTGAGAAATATCTTCTAAAAAATAGAGAGATAAAGAATATATAGTATAATCTACATATTATAACCCACATTGCCTACAAAGTCAGTGAGTAAAGGCTAATTACTAAAGAAGGATTTAGGAAATACTTCCCTAAAAAGTCATTGCACTCTCTTCATTTGTAAAAGGCATATATCTTGAAATTCTTTCTTAATGAGTTTGTTTTATGCATGAAAATAATTTTTATATATGATATCTTTATAATTTATACATTTGATTCCTTTCATGAGATCAATGTTAAAATAACACTTTGAGCCTTTATTCTTTATACATATGCGAACATATTAGTTCATTTCTATACATCAACTCTTTCGCATATAAATTAGTATGAGTGTTTGAACCCATAGGATTCAAAGTGTTTTGAGAGTATTGACTTGTGAGGAATAGAGTCAAGCGAATTCGATTCATGACACTGAAATTGGGTGAAATTAAATTGATACATTTTTGACATGAAATATGAAAATGATTTTCGACTAATTATTATAATAAATCATGATTGTTTAAAGAGATTAAAATAACTTATGCTTGAGATTTTAATTATGATCTTAAAGGAGATTAAATAGTATGAGACATTTTTGTGAGATGTTGTTAATTTGTGATTTTGTTGTAAATTTAATTTTTAAGTTGTTTGTTTTTATTGTTTCTTTTGTTTTTACATTTAGTTCAATGTTTGTGGGTATCATTCCTGAAAACCCTCACGAGACTCAAACTCGTCCACTAGGGCAACCTAGGGGTTTAAAGGCTTGTTGCATAGGCTAAATGCAACCGTGTCAATCCACGGAAGTGATTTAGGATAGTTTAATTTTTAGTTTTTATCGCTTCTCTTGCTAAGGGACTAGCAAGAAGCTGGTTGGGGGTTGTGATGAGTGCTCAAAAAGCACTAAAATAACCATGATTTTATGCACATTAATTGATTAAAAATATATATATTTATATGTTTTATCATATATTTATATAAATTTATCTTTTTCGGAATCACGGGTATTTTTATTGTTTTTCAGGTATTTTGACTTAAAAATGCAATTTAAAGACTCAAAGAGGAATACTTGAAGCAATACATCACAAATATATTAACAAATAAGTGGGAAAAGGTCAACAAACATGGAAAAATTGGACAAAATGGGTCGAAAATGTCAAAAAGATGGAAATCGCGCTACAGCTACCGCTACAATTTGCCAACCAAGACCCTGCGCTTACGTCGCGCGCTGTTGACTTACCCATCTCAGCGCGGCCACTGCATCGCACACGCACCGAGTCACAATGACAACGGCAAGACGCACGCTGTAGCCGCCCAACGCCCATCCGCGCGCCCAACGCGTTTTCACCCCATTTTTCACGTCAACAGCCCCTGACGTCATCGACGTCATTGATGACCTCAAGATTTCCATTACACGTTTTTAATTTTTTAATATTTTTTAACATTTTTTTACTCATTTTTTCTCTCCATCCTCACCTATAAATACCCCCCTTCCCTTCACTTCAAATCACACCTTGAAAACTCACTTCTCTCTTCTTTCTTTCTCTCATTTCTTAGTTTTTGAGTTTTCTTAGTTTCTTTCTTAGTTTCTAAGCTTTTCTTAGTTTTTCTCTTAGTTTTTAGTTCAATTCTCTTAGGTTTAGAGTTCTTCTCTTTTTTGAGAGGAACTTGTAATGTTTTTTGTAATAATTTAGATTTTTGATTCAATAAATGGAAGTGCAAATTCCGCTTGGAGGTTTTCTACCAACGGGAACAGCGTCGAAGTTCGTAAGGATTTTATTTTCTTTACGCTATTTTTATGCTTTATTCTTACATGTTATATTTAATTTTGTCTGTGATTAAATTTAAGCGTACTTGCTAGTTTATAATCATGATATAATAATAACGTTGTTATGCTTGCGAAATATTAAATAGGTGAAAATTTCTAAAATGAATTGATTTTATTTTTATTCAAGATTTTATATTAAGGATGTTAGAGAGAAATATATTATTTTTCATTACAAACTTAAATCTGAAAATTAGATTTTAAGGTTTAGTTATCCTATTCGATTTAGAGTAGTGCTCTTTTATTTGTTGGTACAATCGCCTTAGTTAGAGTGAAGCTCTATTTCAAAAGTTTTTATAAGAATTATTATCTGAAAATGTATTGACAACACGCTTTTAGTGGTTTTAAAACTTGAAAGTTAGTACTCGGATAACTAAATTCTTAGGTTTAATTTGGACACCTTGAATAAAGTTTAAATCATCTAACCTCACCAAAGGTGGCATTTAAATGGTTCATTTTCAATCTCTTAGAAAAAGGAATTAATTTAATTAACCAAATTAGTTATCAATCCCACCCATAGGTGTTAATTAATTTGTTTAGTTAACAAAGAATATCTAACCCCACCAAAGGTGGTATTCATACAAAAAAGAGAGAATCAATAAAATATCAATTTATATCTTTAATAACCTAGATAATATGAGCAAGCATAATTAATTTAGTTATTATATCCATAAATACTCCACTAATATAAATGATAAAATTTGCATGAATATTTATTGAATCTGTATTTATTTTTATTTTTAGATAAATATTTATTGAATTTGTATCTATGTTTATTTTTATGTTTTTAGATTATATTTAATTAATCTGTATATATGTTTATTTTATGTTATTAGATTAGGAACACAAAAACCAAACTATCGTGACAGGATGTTTAGGATTTAATTTCGTTTTTAAAAGTTTGAATAATAAATTAAAAACCACATACATTCCTTCCTTAGATCGACCTTGTGAGTATACTTATCATTTTCTACGAAAAGATTCGTGCACTTGCGAGAGTTTTACAAATATTAAAACCAAAGTATTTGCGAGAATCGGCGATGCCGGTTTTCGCTCATCATAGATTATAAAACAAGCGCTTATGGGAGGCAGCCCATAAAACTTTCTATTATTATTATATTTTATTTTATTCTATCATTATTTATTTGAATAATTTGGATTTTGATGCTGGTTTTTTTGCAGAAATAAAGAGCTAAAATTACAAACTAATGTGGACCCACCATAAAACCAGGAAAGTTTCTTTCATTTCTTAATCTCTCTCACTTTTAAATTGCAATGAGGACATTGTTTGGTTAAGTTTTGGGGTGTCAACTCCTACAGTCTTGAGTTGTTGGATTCTTTTATCAAGCATGTATTTGAGTATGATTGAATTTGCTATGACTCTGAAATTTGGGATTGAGGATGGTTTTGAGAAAAAAATTCAAAATCTGCTATTATGTGAGGTAGAGTTTTATGGGTAATTTGATTTAAATCTTTGTCCTTGAAAATAATTGAACACATAATCAATTTTTCATCACTCCATTTTGCCTATGAAGAGAAGGAGTTGAATTAATTGGGTTAGGAAAGTTCAATTTTTCTTTTCTTTAGAATATGTTGATGGATCCTTAAGCCAAAATCCTAGTTGATACCAAATATTATAGAAAGGATCTAGGAAATTTTTTGTCACAACTAAAAAGCTTTCCAAGTCATCCTAATTATCACGCCATCATTGCATAGTGCATTCCCATAGTCAACCCCCTTGAGCCCTATTTTACATAAGCCTTTATTTTTTTTCTTTTAACTACATAAACCATTCTCATTCTAATCATGAAAAACCATGAATTTACCTTAAATTTTGAGAAAATACTTTGGTGAAAATTTGTATTTAAAGAGAAAGTTAGTTCAAATGAAATAATCCACGTTATGTTTGCTTTATTTTATCAAAGTATGAAAAGAAAAGCAAGTGAAAGGCAAGAATTAAAAAAAAGGGTTAAAGTGGTTGAAAATCAAAAAAGGTTATGACTATCAAGATGCTCTTTAAAAAAAAGTACTCCACTTATTAAATATAAAAAAAATTATTATTATAAGTATGAGCATATTATCAAGAAAGAGCTATGGTGTGAATCCTGTGGATAATTTTTTTATTGTTCTTTCTACCAAGTATTTTCTCAGTTTGCTTTGATTTTCCATATCCATTTCTTTCTTAGCCCTTACCCTGTGGCCTGTCATTTCAACATTGATTAAAGACTTTTTGATCTTAGATTTTGGTGTTTTATTACATTAGTGGAGAGGATTTATGAAAATTGGACTTACGGGGTTAAGTTTTGATAGAGTTATTTTGATTTCAATTGTACTACTTTTGTCTTCATTTTTTTGGTGGTTTAGAGTTAGATTGACTATTTCACACACACACTCAAGAACTTAGCTTTAGGTTGAAGTAAATGCTTAACTCTTGCTTGAAAATTTGCTAAATATTTGATTGAATTTCTTGCTATCTTCGATGTAAAAATAGTAAGTTAATAGTGATGAAATCCAAATTCAGGTCATGGCTTGGTGAGTGATGGTAGTTCTCTATGGGGTCTAGTTGATATTGTCTATAGTTGTCTTTTATTTTCTACTTGTTTGAGGACAAATAAAGTTCTAAGTTTTGGTGTGTTTGATGACTTGCATAATTTGGAATAATTTATAACTTCTCAACTTTAAATTTAGTCTAATTTTATTTATTTTTTATTGATTTTAGACTTCATTATTATTTAAATTTTATTGCAGATTTGAAGAAAATAAAGATCCAAAATTTTAGAAGCATATCATCTAAGAACTCTCAAATTTAAATGAAGATTTCAATAAACAAAAGATAGATAAAAATGCTAAAACGGTTTGGACGCGGTAGGCACGCGTTGTGTGTGTGTGCGTGCGTGCGTGCGTGCGTGCGTGCGTGCGTGCGCGTGCGTGCGTGCGTGCGCGTGCGTGCGTGCGTGTGTGTGTGTGTGTGTGTGTGAAGGGAATAGTTGTGCAAAATTGAAACAGAAAGCAAGGAAAAATGGGGCAAGAATAGAGAATTATAGGAGGCAGCAAAAAAAGAGAAACAAAAGGAAGCGAAGAAAAAGAAAGAGGCTGGTGGAAACAGATTAACGTTGGAGCAAATTTTAGAATGTTCATTTTCCTTTCAGTTCTTCTCAGAAAAATTATGGTGAATTTGTTTATGTTGAATTTAATTTTTAGCATTAGCTAAATTTTCTTTATTCTAGGAAAAAGATGTAATCTAATTCCAAACTATGCTTGATTTTTCATGTTAATTTGAATTATTTCTTTTCATATTTGTCTAATTTATTCTAAGTTTATTGCTTCTAATTAACCGGTCATTAATTAGATGATTTAATCTTGTGATTTACTATCGAAAGAGTAAATTATAGGATAGATCTAGAATATTTCAGCATAGATAAATATAGAGATCGAAAGACTTATATAAACATGTATAGTATTAAAATCATTGGTTTTAATACTTTCTTGCTTTATTAAATTGCATATTATTATGTAAATTAATGAACAATAAAGTTTTCTAATTGACTATCGAAAGAAGTTTTTGGACATTGATAACAAATAGAGAGAATTAAATTCAATTAGCTAGATGAGTAAAGCATAGTGAAGAATCATGTGAAATCGATTTTCTAGAAGTTGTTTTCCTATTGATTCGATTTTCTATTTTAAGTTGATTTTATTTTGAATACTAATTACAACAATCTTAATGACTTCTCTAGATAAAATTGAGATTAACATAATTTTGGTATTTGTCAAAAGTAAGTTATCAATCCCTGAGAACGGTACTTTTCTTATCATTTTACTATAAAACTACAACGTTGTTGCACTTGCAGTTTTGCACCGATCAATTAGAGTTGTAATTTTATTATTGCTTAGTGAATTAGTTGATGTTGAGTGTTACCATATAGATATAGTTTCTATATGAGTTAACCTCATTATATCGAGTGTTATGCATGATTTAATATTGTATTAGTATAATCTAAGTTTAAGGTGTATATGTATCAACATATTAAAAGCTTACTTACTTTTTGTTTAATATATATTATATAAGTTATTAAAGTTATTTGTTTTTGAAATTATATGTTTTGTGTTTCATTGTGAGAATTGTATAAGTATTTTAGTGTTTTGTTTCCTGTGAGTTAGAACAGAGTCCTTTAAGAATATGTATTTCCTTATTTTGGTCATATATTGGGTCACAGGTTCTTTCGATTGATATTAAAAAAGGTTGAATTGATTATATTAAATCGCTTGTTTACACACATTTTATCTGTGATAGAGTAGAGAGAGAAGTAATTTAGATATACTTCTACTTTTCGATACGTTGAATTATGCCCATTGGTTCTTTTTGTTGTCCGAAGGAGACCAAATATGATTCCTTATTGAAAATAACTCTATTTATACTACTAAAACCCTACCTGACACTAATGTTATCCTAAAATCTATCTATAATTGGATGGACCAAGGATGAATCTGAATGAAATAGTAAGAGTTTATATACAAGGACGGTGACACTTGATGAATCATTTTCAAACTAATCCTTCGGTACAGAAGACCGAGGCTCTCAACAATTTTTATATTAAGAGGTTTTCATGGAGAATTTTGGGTTATTAAGCTTAATGTTTCATAATTTCTGATTATAACTGTATTATAGAATTTTCCAACTCAGAATCAAACAAACCCAAAAATGGGTTGGGTGTTTGGTCATTATTTTTCAACGTATTATTGAAAAAAATTTAATTTAATATACATATTATTAAATAATTTTAATTTAATATCTTAATTTATAAAATAATTTTAATTAATATCTTAAATCATAAAATAATTTTAATTTAATATCTTAATTTATAAAATAATTTTAATTTAATATCTTAAATCATAAAATAATTTTAATTCATAAATTTAATATTCTATTTGTTTCTTAGGATGGAATCATTTAACTTAAAAAAAGAATTTTTTATAACATGAGAAAAATATCAGTTTTAAAATTTAAATACCTCTTTGATAACTGTTGGCTACCTAACCCCAGAGCTCATAACCAATCTGCAGGAGTAAGAAAGCACCACCACATTTTTGAAGAAGAATTCTCTGGTACTGTTTATGTTATTTTCTTGGAAAGGATTTTTATCCGTAAAGATATTTATCTACCAAAACATGGCCATGACTTCTGGCATAAGATATTTTCATAACAAGTAATTTATGATATTATCATTATTGATTACTTGTTCAGAAAATGATCTTCGTTGTCAATGTCTCATTGGCCATTCTATGATCCAGTAAAACTCACTTTGTAAAGTTTATTTATATGTAGTGGGCCATTTATGCTTGGAGATTTTTATTATCTATTTAGAAAGAAAAAAAAACATGATTCATTTAGTAATTTAGTTATTTCTTTAATTCATCTGTTTTAATTATTAAGTATAATTGGATTTTAAAAAAATATATAAAAAAAAAATAACATCCAAATTTTATATTTATTTTTTTATGTCAATTTAATCATATTATTAAAAAACAAATCTATAAAATTAAAGATAATTTATTAATTATTAATAAAATAAAAAGATAATTATCATAATTTAAATAAAAAATAATTATCATAACAATGAAATAATTATAAAAATAAATATATAATATTTACAAAAATATTTTATTTTTCTTTTATAATGATAACCATATATTCAAACCCACGAGGCTTTTTCCACTTGTATCTACAAGTAATTCCAGTGGTTGCAATTGCAAAGCAGAGCATCGTTTTCTTTTACCTTTGATTGGATCAATCATTCCACTGTAATTGATGCACTCACAATTTTTTGAATATTATTAACCGTAAGAGGAGATAATGATATAGCAAGTGACCCAAACTAAATAAGGCAAGGCAATAAATACCACAATACTAATAATAATATCAGCAGACCAAAGACAAATTAGAACTACTTCTCTCTATTTTTATTAAATATTTTAATTTTTTTTTAACAATTTATATTAATTTTTTTTAACTTAAAATATCACATCATTATAATATATTTTTTTAAGTCTTCCCTTCAATATTCTTATATTTTATTTATTGATTTCTTTTTCATTTATTTCTTCACCGTCTTTCTTTATTGTTTCTTTTCCATGATATGATTTGATAAAGACTACGATCATATAACAAAGTGAATGAAAGAAACATTAATATTAGGTAAAGTCAGAAAATCCAAGAGGTGGTGTTCTTTTCTTTTATTTATACCAAACTAGAAAGAAAAAAAAAAGTCCGGATCTTTTTACACATATAGGCAGAGTATATTGCCGTGGAAACTGTAAAATTGCAATAAGGTGGTTACCATCACTATGTTACAGTAAACAGTATAGTTATATATAATTATTATCTCAAGCTTCTAAGTTTCTTCCATCCACCTAATTTATATCATCGATCAGTCATACTCATAAAGTTTTGTCAAGGGGAGGGAGAATTGAGAAGCTATTAGACTGCGACGCTGCTGTTATGCTGTTATTTGTTGCCGGTGAGAAGCTACATGGAAGAAAGGAGATGAAGTTGTTGGATGACCATGATCACGTTTGTTTCGGTCGTCTTCATTATTTTCTTCTTCATCATCATCATCATAATCCTCAGCATCCCAAAGAAAGCGAGCATATGAAGCATGGATATAACTGCAAAGATCACATAGAGAGAAACCAATTAATCATTTGATATAATGTTCAAAAATTTATGATAACCAGAATTGAATTGTAAAAAAATCCCATAGGTCATGTGTCATACAAGAATTTAAGACTTCAGATGTAGCAAAACTACATAAGGTCTCATTCATGGCACTGTCTAAAACAAAAGGTCCCTCGTAGTAATTGTTCATATAAACCATATTTGATCGATCAAAGATTTCTAGTCTACATTTTAGCAAAAAATTAAATTGATATTCCTACCAATCATCTGGTGATGTTTTAACAGCTTGTTTAAAGTATTTCTCAGCTCTAGGTGTATCCTTATGTATACTCCAAACTAGATCCGCATAGAGTGATAAAATATTTCCATCGCTTGGATTTGTCAATATAGCTCTTTCACAGTATTCCTCTGCTTTTGCATAGTCCTTACGAACCTGTTCATACAGTAAAAATTTCAAAAATTTAACTCCTAAGCAGAGCAACTTTTTAGGTACTTAATCAAGCGAAAGTACCAAAAGCTGAACCCCTCACTCATAGAAATAATACTCAAACTTCAAGATTTAAGTCAATTTTCTATTTCAACAATATGGGTGTCGTGTCCATATTGTACAGTGAGAGTATCCGTACTCGTGTAACATGGCAACAAAGTTAATAAATTGATTTTAAAAGGAATTAGATACCAAATGGAATGTTTACCCTAAAAAAACTACCTCTATCAAGAATTTGGCATAATTTCCTAGTAAAAGTGGATTCCCAGGGTTTGCTTCAATCATATTTTGGTAATAAGCATCAGTACTATCACTCCCATGGCTATTACTCTCAAAGAAGCCAGATCCACCGTTATCACCACCATCTGACCCTCTCCTACTACCACCTTCACCACCAGCTCCACCACCAACCTCCAGTGTCTCCTTTCCCATAACACTCTGTTCATGGTCCATGCATCTGTCACCCAACCCAGAACTCGAAAACAGTCTATCAAGTGTAGATAATGATGACGATGATGATGATTTTGAATATACCCTTAATTTTACTTCTGGCTCTTCTTCAAAATCTTTGCTTTTAAGTGTTGGTTGTTTTCTATGACAGAGAGTGATAGGGTTATTTTTCTTGGGCTTTGGTGGGATGTGAAAGTCTAGTTGTGATAAAGCAGAGTGAGCTTTCTTTATTGGTTCATCGTTAAGTAAAGGAGAGAGAAATGAAATTGTATAAGAAACTGATCTTATTCTTGTTAGAGCTGGGTCTGATTCTAAAGAAGAAGAAGAAGGGTCTTTGTTATGGGTTAGGCATGAGTTAAATATCGGAGCTGAGGAACTTCTGAGAAGCATGTTTATGTATTTTAGACAGAGAAGTGTAGAAGGACTAGACTTCTTATAAGAGCGGAGTTGAGTAACAAAAGCACTTTTGAAGAAAATGCTTTTGCAAATCGAAAGGAGGCCCCAAGAAAAGGGTAGAATGACGAAACAAAAGTGGTTATAATTAATTAATCAAGAGGGAATGAACAGTAGAGTACTGTGCCGTACGATTTTGATCAAGAGGTAAAAGACAAAACACAGCTGCTGAGAGTGTGGATTGTTACCTTGAGCCGTTGAGCGTATATAAATAAATAAGTCTAAGGTCTGATTCCTCTAAAGCATAAAATACTGATTGGGCGTATGGCCTCCACGTATGAACACGTGGCTGTTGGTCACGTGGTTTAGGACCCACCACCGGCCTCCGTTTCATTCAATTGACGGTAATTATTTTGGCATTTGCAGAACGCGACATAAGTGTCATTTTAGCTTCCACTGGTCCACAGCCCAATAAGAAGGTTGTGACAAATTATGGTGCCTTAAAAACAATAAAGTTCGTATCACCTTCCACCATCCTCTTTAAAATTAGAATTAGGATTAATTATACTTTAATAAGTTTAAGATATATTTACTTAAATGTTTAAGATTTATAAAAATAGCTAAAATATTTTAAAGAATTTATGATTAATATCAATAATATTTTTAAAAATTAATAATATTAATTTTTCCATCCATTATTATTCGTACGATTATGATACTAATTTTTGAGGCTTTTGATTGCCAAAGATTGTTATAGTGAAAGTTTAATCAATTTGATCTTAATGTAGTATCTAAGTTACTCGAACCTTGATACATATGTGTTAAATGCACTTTTTTTTTTCAAATCGTAATATACAAATAAGTTTTTCTTGTGTACATACAATGTATTTGTAATTTTAAAAAAAGTAATATCTTAACATTAAGTTATTCAATTTCTTTTCTTCTATTTTTACATATTTTTTATTAAAGTAGTCTCTTAATATCCTTGAAATAGGATGGTCTATCATGTTTGTGATAACTTTAATATAATCTATATAGATATATAATGAGGAATTGATCTTTTAAATTTTTTAAGACAAATTTCATAATAATTATCTTTGAAATAATCATTTAAGACTAAGAGATAGTCTTTATCAAATTTTTCTAATAAAAGTATATTTTTTTTCATTTTAATTTCTTTTGGAACTAGTTATTTATTCCACTAATTAAAATTAAATTTTTATTTTTCTTTCCATTTATTTATTAGTATTATAACTTGATATAAGTAAATATTTAAACATTCAAGATTCTTAATTGGCTTACATTTATAATTATTATACATGAATTTAATGGGTCTACCATGGGCTTCCTTTCTGTTCGTCTCATTTTGTTACACTAGTTATGCTTCATATTTGCTCAAACCTCAACACCCTCCTAATAATGATGAGCCTTCTGTATTCATATATATATGGTATCCAATTTTTGACTTACTAAAAAAGAATAACTGAACTCCATTTTATTCATAAGATAATAATTATTACAAGCTTAAAGCCAACTAAAAACCTTGAAGGGATTATTAGCCACTCATAATTTTTGGGTATATCGTTACTAATTTGGGATTTCTAGATAGAGAGAATTCTTATGCTAGAGTTTTTATGTTTTCCAGAGTAAAGTGCTCTAGTATTTTCATGTGTTTTGAAATGAAAATAATTTGTGTTCCTTTTATAGCACAAAGAATCCCTATTTACCAAACTAAAATTATTATTTTCTCTCTACTTTAATAATTTGTATGCTTTTATGCTTTAAATGGTAGTCATTGCCTTTTCCATTGGAACATGATGCTGACTAAGATATGGATCTACAACTTTATTTTCTTTATCATCTTCTACTAACATTTCTTCTCTTTATTCTTTTTTGTCGTTTTCTACCGACAGTCCTTTTGATGACGTTGATAATGATGCATCTTCATCTTCTCTATCTTTTATGCGGTAAATACATTTGTGATCTTTGGTGGCTTTTCTTGCATAGAAGTAGAATACCTTCCTTCTTTCTTAACCAATTTCTTGGTTATTACCATTAAAATTGGTTTCATATTTGGAAAAAAATTCACTATCTCAATAGAGTTAATGATAACTATATTAGTTGAATAATTTACTTTGATCTCAATAGAGTTATCAATCTTCCTAAGTTTATAGTAAATATGGCCTAATATTTGACCCCTTAATACACAAAGTTCTTTTGTGTTGAGTTCCTTTTCTAGAAGCGCCCTTGGTTTGGGAGCTTCTTTGTTTGTATTGGAAATCTCTATGTTGATGAAATGGTAGGGATTGATACATCATTTCTTATTCCAATCCATTAGTAAAATGAAAAATCTTAGATAAATAAGCTTGTCACCTACTTTGATCTTTTTTCTAAAGTTCTTGATTGCTCTTTTGAAGTTTTCTGGGAAATAATTTAATTCATTTAAATTAATTCCTAGATATATATTTTGTATTAGTCTTGCATATAAAGCTTTGTAAACAAATATTGGATCAGCTCCTCCTAAGATATTCAATTTTTTTCCTATAGGAAATTCCTTGTCTATGTTCCTGAGTAGATTTCCTGGCCAAGTTATAGAGACTCAACCATTATGGTTTGTTGAGGTTTCTATATTGGTCCTTCTCATCTTCAATGATTGGATAATTTCTAGGGGATGTTTCCTTGAATAACACTGAATATTTTACTATCTTTTGCTCAGAATATTTTACTATCTTTTGCTCAATTGTTATATATTCCTGATTTTAGGTCATTATAGACCACATAAGTATTTTTATGTTCCTCTTTTTGCTTCGTCTACCCAGTTGAGTTTTATGGTTTCAAAGATTTTATCTCTTTTGAACTGTTATGTTCTTCCTTTTCATTTTGAAATCTTTCTTTAAAAGTTTCACCTTTTTTAGATTGAAATTTTAATGAAGATTCCTCATTTGAGGTTTTAGACTGTAAGAGTTATTTTGAACAGTTAAGTTCTTCCTGTTTATTTCCTATCTCTATAAGAGATTTCTCAATGTATAGCAACTTGAGTTGTTCCTATAGAATTTTTATCTCATTTTCCTTTATCTTGATCTTGATTTTAAGATGTTCTATTTCTGAAAGCATAAAAATAGTTAGAGGTCCTAATTCTTTAGTAAAAGCATCTTCTAAGCTATTCTTATTTCCTGGAAGATGTTCAACATCAAAATTGTAATGGTTGAACCATTCTTACCACTTGACTAATCTTCCTTGTTTATAATCACCTACAATATTAGTTCTTAAGAAATAACCAAATATTTTGTTATTTATTCTAACAATGAATCTAGAACTTATAACATATATTGAAAATTTTTTAATAACTCTTTTAACAGCTAGATATTCTTTTTATTTATTGTAGTAATTTAACTCTGGACCTTAGAAAGATCCCGATCTATACCTACGAAGATATTCATTTTTGTCATCTACTTTTTCTTTCAAAATTGCTTCCCAATATTCTTGTGAAGCATCTATATCAATTATCATTTTATCATCTAGCCCTGAATGGTATAAAGTTGGAAAATTTTACTTTTTCTTTTACTTTATCCATATACAAAGTATCTTCTTCTGTCCATTTTCATATATGATCTTTTTTCAATTTTGCTTGTAAAGGTTTTCACATTTCTCCAAGTTTCTTAATATATGCTTATGCATGTATCAAACTTTAAAGAGTACAATGCATTTTCTGCATTCTTGTAAAATATTAATAATATTCAAATAATGTTTATTTAGTTCATTACTGAAAAACCAAAATATCATTTATGTAAACACAGTAAATATTATGTAATTTCTTAAAGATATTATTCATATATCTTTGAAAAACACCTAGAGCTTGTTTTAATCCAAATGGTATAATAGTCCATTGGAATTGTCATTGGGGGCAACTAAATCACTACTACAAAACAGGCCATTAAAGTCGATATGTAAAGTCAATTTTTGGATAAAATCGACTTATAATCAATTTAAAGTTAGTTCGGTGAAAAACCGACGTTACATGTAGCATCGATTGACACTTAGAACCGACGCTACACGTAAAATGTAGCGTCGGTTCTACGTGTTAACCGACGCTATCCACGTAATTAAATTTTTTTGTCAATTATTATTTTATTTAAACTGTTTAAAATTGAATTTGGATATATATAGTATAATTTTTTCTTATTTTATTTAGTCAATTGGTTTTTAAAATTATATAATTTATAGAATTTTGTGTATTTATTTGGATACGTACTTAATTTTATGTACATGTTTTTCATACTTAGTTATCGAATTTGGATATCATGAAAAACACAATACAGAAAAGTTTATATATGAGTGAAAATATAAAAGGTCTATATATAGTTAATTAAAATCTTAAAAAATAATTGACAAAAAAAATAAAAAAAATTTATTGTTTAATTTCAATTTTAAAAAGCATTAAAATAAAAAAATGCACTTGGATAGGTACTTAATTTTATGTACATGTTTTTTATACGTAGTTATCGAATTTGGATAGCATGAAAAACACTATATATACAAAAAAAATATAAAAAGTTTATAGTTAATTAAGTTCTTAAAAAATAATTGACGAAAAAAATAAAAAAAATTATATTGTTTAATTTCAATTTTAAAAACTGTTAAAATAAAAAAAATGCACATGAATACGTAATTAAGTTTATGTATATGCATTCCTTACGTAGTTATCGAATTTGGATAGCATGAAAAACACAATACAAAAAAGTTTTTAAAAAATATAAAAGGTATATAGTTAATTAAAATCTTAAAAAACATTGACCAAAAAAATAAAAACAAATTTTATTATTAATTAATTAATTAATTTCAATTTTAAAAACAATTAATTAAAATAAAAAAATACATGTGGATAACGTCGGTTGACGTGTTGAACAGATGCTATCCACGTGTATTTTTCCATTTCTCTTCTCTCTTCTCCATCAGAACATCATTTTCAATTCATGTAGCACCTAAAAAACCTCAAAACTGAGCTCACTTCCTCCACTCTTTCTCATTTTTTGGCCACCTCTGACTACCATTTCTAACGCCATTTAGTGGGTTATCTTCCTCTTTATATTATCTTTCAGATCCCCTATTTTTTTGAGCAAAATACTCAAATTTTTTATACCTATTTTCTCACTTACAAAACACTCTTTTTTCTTCATTTCCTTCATTTAGTCACTTCATTTACTCTTGTAAGTATTTCTATTAATCCTATGCACTTATTATTTAGTTTGCTTTATTTTTTGTATAATTTTTTTATTTATGTATGTTTTGTATTATACTTGTTATTATATGTTTGGCCGATTTTTGTGAAAATAATATCTAGATGTTATGGGTTTGAGGGACTAGCTAGAATATTTACCGTACGTGGATAAATGTATTTACATATAAATAATTATATTTTATTAAGTAAAAGTAATACAATTTTAAAATAATTAAAATAATAAATTTTTGTATTATGTATGTTTTAGTGTATATTCTAATAATTAGAGAATTCATATATAATAATACTTGAAATATATTGATTAAATACATAATTAATATGCTTAATTAATGTCATTAATAGAAAATGGACAAATCTTGGATGTCAAAGTGTAGAATTGAGCAGAACTATATTTCTAGAGTTGAAAGTTTCATGGAATTTGCTTGTAGAAATAGTAATAATGAAATCAATATGATTCGATGTCCATGTGTTAAATGTAAAAATGAGCGATTTCATGAAGTTGACGAGGTTAAGTATCACCTTATCCATAGTGGTATTCTTTTGAGCTATAAATGTTGGTATTATCATGGAGAAAATATTGATAATACTCATGGGGAAGAGATAAATAAGAATGTGAGTGGATTACATACATCTTATTATAATGTGCAGATAGAAAATATGTTTCATGGTGTTAAAGATGAACTACGTGAGGATGATCCCAAAACCTTTAAAAAACTTCTAGAAAATGCCAAAAAACCATTGTATCCAAAATGCAATAAATACACTAAAATGTCACGATTGATTCATTTGTACAATGTGAAGGTAAAACATGGTTTTTCTAACAAGGGATTCACAGAATTACTAAATCTACTAATAGATATGTTTCTTGAGGGTATTGAATTGTCATCTTCAATGTATGAAGTAAAGAAATCTCTTAGTCGATTTGGCATGGAATATCATAAGATTCATGCTTGTCCAAATGATTTCATTCTTTATAGAAAAGAATACAAGGCATTAGATGATTGTCCGATGTGTAAAGAATCGAGATGGAAGCATGCTACAAATGAGACAACACTTAAGAAAGGCATGCCCGTAAAGGTTCTTTGGTACTTTCCTCTGATTCCTCACTTTCAAAGGTTGTTCAAAAGTAAAGAGACATCAAAGAAATTGACTTGGCATTCAGATAATTGATCTGATGATGGGGTGCTACGTCATCCTTGTGATTCTCCAAATTGGAAAGTAGTAGGTAAATTATCCCCTTAATTTGCATTTGATCTGCGCAATCTTCATCTTATCATTGCTGCCAATGGAATTAATCCACATAGTTCTCTTAGTAGTAGATATAACTATTTACTAGTAATTATGGTAACATACAACCTTCCTCCCTGGTTGTGTATGAAAAGAAAATTCATGATGTCAACATTATTGATCTCAAGACTGAAACAACCCGGTGTTGATATTGATGTATATTTGCAACATCTTATAGATGATTTATAGACGTTGTGGAATGATGGTGTAAATGTTTACACTTGACTTCATATTAGAGCTCATTGTAGCATTAAAAATACCAGCTTGATTCTAGATAACTTCATATTTATAGACAAAAGATTAATAAAGTGCTAAGATGAGTTCGAAGGGATAAGGTTATTATTATATCACTCGGATGTTGATGTATTAATCTCTTTTACTAATCTTTTAACATATATAAGTTATTTTTTATGAATTCATGATATTACATTATTATTTTGAATTTAATTAATTACGTATATTTCTTTGGTTGGAACAAGAAGGGCTATGATATGCATATTTTTGATGATTTACTAGAAGAATGGACATATCACTTTGTTCAAATTATAACATCAGGAGAAGAATATAATCTTGAATAACATAGGACAACACCATGGTAATATTTATAATGCTTTAATTTCTCCATTCATATGTCTCTGAAGTTTAGACTGCTTGTTTGATGAATGTTTACGTGCTCATGTATACATGGAAATGAATTATAATTATATGGACCAAATATTTTTTGCCCAATTTCTTTGTCACTATGCTACTGATTCTAAGCCAACCAAGTTTGCTCGCCTTGAAATAAAGTAGAAATATCACAAAATCCTTTACACTTTGGCGAAATCATTTTATTTGTAATTTAAGTTAACTATATATATATATATATATATATGTATGTATTGTATATACATTATTTTTTTGTAATAAATTTAATTATCAAGTAATTAATTATATTTAAATTTTTAATTATTTGTATTATTATTTACACTTTGTTAAAAAGATTTTGTTTTTTTATGATATATATGATCGAATACAGGTTATTAGTATAGTAGAAAATGAGTAAAAATATGAAAAATAATCAATATATATTTTAAAGTCGATTGAACGCGTGAACCAACTTTAAATTTTAAGTCAATCAATTTAAATTTGGTTCAACGAATTGATTTTAAATTGATTTAAAGTCAGTTTTTAACCGAATTTAATGGCCCTTTTCTCGTAGTAAATACCGTTAATTTTTGAGATTTTTTATCTAATCTTATTTGTCAAAATCCACTTTTGTAATCAAAACTTGAGAAATATCTCTTTCCTTTTATTAATGATAATAGTTCTTCTTTCTTTGAAATAAAGTATCCATCATCAATGAATTCTTTATTCAATGTTTTGAAGTTTATTACCATTCTCTTTTTTCCTCTTCTTTTCTTAGGTTCCTTTTAGATTAGAAATGTTAGACTAGAATGAGGTGATTTACTTAGTATTATGACCTTTAATTCCAAAAGTTCTTAAATTTATTTTCCAAATTCAATTCTGTCTTCTGGAGTATAAATCATTGGTTTTACTCTTATAACCTTGTTAGAATCTCTTAATTTTATGTTGACAATTGTCTTAGATTTATTAATTTTTGGATCCAAAAGTTTCTCTTCTATATCCAATGAAATATGTTCTAAATAAGGTTTTTATTGTTCTATCTCACCATTTTTTCGCTTTTTATGTTGTTGCATAAAAGTTGGGTTTGATACAGCTAAAACTTTTCTTATTTTTAATACATAAATGGTATCACCATCAAGTGTTGTTAGATCTATTTTGTCTAAATGTTATGTAAAAGGTTGATATAAGTTTAAAAAATTATTTCCTATTAATAAATCAACTCATGTTTCCTGTTGATATATGGTAGGAATATGAAACTTTTCTCCTCCTATCATTATAGTTATATCTTTTAAAACCTTATTAAGATTATTAGCAATTCTTACAATTAAATCTTTTGGTGTTTTTTTCCAATGTTCTTCTGAAAATACATATTTACTTGCTACACACGTACTAGCTCTTGTATCTATATATGTATGTAAATGATAGTTGGTATAGCCTTTAAATTTTAGTCCTACTTTGATGTAGGTACTATTTGGATCTATAATACTATACAAATCATTCATCTTCTATTGAAGAGTATTCATATTCTGACTCGATTATTTCCTCATCAGTTTCTTCTAATAGATAAATACTATAGGTGTCATCTATATCTGACTCCTCGATTGGTTCCAATTCCATCTTAAAAGCTTCTTCTAAGATTTTTGTTTTTTGTGGAAATTCCTTTTTAAATTCTTTCCTATGTTGAAGCTTGTTTGGACATTTGTTGGCATAATGTATTTCTTCATTATAGATCAACATCTACATTTTTTTCCTCAAGGGCAATAGTTCTTGTTTTCAAGAGTTTTATACCTCCTCCTTCTAAGATATATTTTCTTATAGGTTTCCCTATTAAATCTTCTTTTATATTTTTTAAAATCTTATTTTTTTGGTATTCTAAAATCTCTTGGATCACAACAGATTCTATCATTTCCTCTTATTTGTTTATATTCTTTTCTTTCTTAGAATTTATTAATTATCCAACTTTTAAGCCTCCTTATTCTTCCTCCTAGGGTATCAGGTACAGTTTTCCTATTTCTATGTTCCCAACTTTATGTTAAGATCTTATGTAATTTTGCAGGTAATATTTGGAAAAACATTTCTTTATAAGTTGTTTGCATAGAGGGTGGTAATTTATGATAATACATTTCATATTCACAAATAAAAGAATCTATGTAACACATGTTATAGATTTCCATATTTGTTAGATACCATTTAGCTTTATTGATTTCATTTTCATTGGATTCAATAATAGTTCTTCATTTATCTTCTCCAATAAATTCCTTGTATATTTCATTTATTACTATGGCTAAGTATTCTCTTCAAGTGGAAGCATTATTTTGCATTAATAAATGTTGTTGGTCTATTAAATTTAAAAAAACAAACTTTAACATTCCCTGTTATTTTATGAGCTATTAGTACCGTACAAATGGAAGGGTTTGTTTGTGTAGTTTGAAAGGTTTGTATGAGCACACTCATACCACTAGCCCATTCATCTAAGGTTTTCTTCATATCTCTTATACATTCTAAATCTAAAATATTAGACTTATAATTATCATGGAGTTTGAATTATGATGGGATACTACCTTTAGTTCCCCCAATGCAATCTTTTTTTTCATTTTGGGTTGTTGTCTTCTTCTATATGTGGCGTCAAGTTCCTCTGTTCTTTGCCTATTTCTTTATCCCCTATGCGGGTGAGTTGTTCCTTCTTGATAAGAAACTGGAAATGAAATTGGTTTCATATGACTTTTTGGGGTCATAATTTTTGGTTCAAAATCAGTCTCACTGATTACTATTATATCTTCTTCTTCTTTGTTTGTACAAGTTTTTTCATTATAATGTTCTTCTAATTCTCCATTAGTTAGTGTTAATAAAATAATTAATTTTCTATATCGCTATTTTCAGAGTTCATAAATTTTTTCTATATTCCATTAAATTGAAATTCTATCTTTTTTATTAGATTTATCTTCATTTTTTCTTTTCTCATTCTTAGGAATCAAGGTATATGATCTCCTATGTGGTTATTCTTTTAGTCCTTCTAAGGGATTATATTTATGACCTGCAGTTTCATTCTTTCTATGTATGTTTTATACATCTTTCTTAATTCTATAAATTTCATGTGTATATTTTATTGTAGTTTATTATAACCATATTCCTTTATTTCCTTTAATAATTCTTTTTGTGTTTCAATTATATAATATAGATGTTTTGTGTTTGATTCTTGGACTAAATCCATTTCCTTTGTTGAAAGTTTCAAAGTTTCAAATAATGTTGCTTGATCTTTTAGTTTTATTATTTTCCAAATATAACATCATGAACTAATGCCTTCATTACTCAGACTTCATCTTTTAGTTTTTTAACTTCTTCCTGGTTAGAGGTTTTTCCTTCATGAACTATAAAAGAAAATCTTGGCATATTATTGTTTTTAACAACATTACTTTTTCTTCCTATTATTAGAGGTATTTTCTTGATATCTAAGTGTCATTCCTCTGGTAATTTAAAATCTATTAGTATTTCTGGTTTTATTATTTTTCCAAGTTCTTTAAAGGTTTTGTCTATTTCTATAAATTCATTTTGACCATATGTTGAACTATTATGACTATTTGTTAAAAGATATGATACTAGATAATGTATTCCTTCTTTCATTGAATCCACTCTTTCAAATTCATAAGCTAGATTTAATACTTGATTTAGGTTTTTATCATGGGTATTAATAGCAAACCTGAGATATGTTGTAAATTTTAGCTTTTACTATCCTAAGTTACCATATATCATTCCTAGTAAAGCATCTTTCTTATTTATTATTCTGTTATCTAGTAATGTTATTTTTATTAGTGTATTTATTTCTTCTCTCAAATGAGCCTATATTAATATTTGAATTCTTCCTAAATAGATATATCTAATTTTTTCTTTATCTTTTTGGAGAATTTTGGATAGTTTATTTAATATAGTTTCTTTGTCAATTGATGGTATATTATGCCTTTCTTTTGCATCTGTGATATTAATGTTCATTTATTTATTACTTATTCCATAATAAGTTATTTCTTTCATGGGAAATAATTTCCTTAGAGACAAAATTGACGGATCTTTAAATTCATCTCCTTCTTTAAGATTTAATTTTGCTTTTTAAATTTCTTTTTATTTATTATCATTTCCTATGAAAATCATCATGAGATATCTTCTGTTTCTAATTATATTATTCCTTGGTTTATTAGTTATTTCATTTTATGAATATTATTATTTACTTCCTTTAGATTTAACTTCCGTTATGTTTGAGGGATATTTTTGAATTTTTTTGAAACTTATGGGTATTTTTGAAGATACCTCAAAGCTTGGGATATTTTTTTATAATAATCCCTTGAATATAAAGGAAAAGATAACATATTTTACTCTTTTAGTAGAGAAACTTTGGACAAGTTAGAGGTGTAGATTAGGAAAAGTAAAGGAAAGGATGAGTGGTGTGGATGGTAATTGTATATTGTGTTATTTGATGGTAATTGTATTTCTCATGCTGTGAAATACCATGATATTGAGTAAATAGTTTTTTTAGGGTTGTTATAAAAATATTATTGAACTTTGATTTGTTACTTTTATACTATTAAAATTTATAAATTTTACAAAAATACTATCGAATTTTTTTTTACTTCTATACCATTAAACTATGTAAATATAACAAAATATCATCGACATATGTGTAATTTATCGTTAACTAATTGATATCACTCATCCTCATGGAAATAGACATCTTTAGGTCATCTTTATGATTGTCTCATGTTGATTTGTATCTATACTAGTTATGCAATGTTTTGCCACGTACTGAAAGCCAAAAGAGGATATTGTAAGTCTTCTGAGTCCTTTGTGTTTGTGTTGGTGTTTCTATATGCGGTCTATTTATTTTACTTAATGTATTGTCTTCTTCTATGTAAGCTTGGTCACTGATGGTTCAGTAATGTATACATAAACTTAGGTACACTATATATACAAGCATGTTTACACACCACGGGGATGGTTTTCAAAGTATGCATGCTAGGTTGTGCTTTTTGTGGTTTTGTGTCATTTTACATAAGGATATTTGCAAAAAATTACTAAGCAATTTTTGAAAACAAAATATTTCTTTTCAGAGGGCTCGTTGACCTGGCTCGCCAACCATGGCCGATGAGATTGTAACGGGTATTACCCTCGTTAGCCCAGGATCAGCAATATGGTCAGCGAGGCCCCAAATAACTAAGAAATTTTCTATAAATATCCCTCATTTCTTTGGATTGGTAATTTGAAAAATCGAAGCAAATCTCAACCAAAATTAAATCACATTTTCTGATTCCATTTCATAATCAACTTAAATGTATGTATAGTTTTTGTGAGTTATGTTTGTGAGAGCAAAACTATGTTCTTGAGTTGTATTTACTTGAGACGGTATTTACTATTAGGTTGTTGTTGAGGTGGGTACCTCATTTGCATACACTATTAGTCGTTGGTGATTGATCAAAATACTACCTATAGTAAGGCTTCAGAGGAGAGTAGGATTTGTGTGTCGAATCATAGTTGTTACGAAGGCATTAAGTGAAGGCAACATAGGAAATTAGGGCAAGTGTCCCTACTAATAGAGGCATTTACGTTTTATCCTACTTAGTAAATTTTTTGCTACCAAGTAGTTTCCATAAACAACTCGAAGATTTTACCACATAGGGGGTTCTATGTAATTTTTTCTCGTTACATTTCCATGTTATTATGCTCTACTCTTGAGTTAGTAAAATGACTATTTTCTTTGAGTATGGGACTGCATATGAAAGTTAAATTGTGATCGAAAAGAATTTCTATTTCTCTTACTATTTTCATACGTATTTGATTTTAGCCACTGTTAAATTAATCTGTTTACGATTTGATTAATTTATTTTGTCTATTTGTTTCCTTTCTTGTGTTTTTGTCTAGATTATTAGTTACTCTCTGATTTCTTTTTGTTTCATAGCTTGTGAGTTGGAGTGAGTCTTTAAGAAATTTGTATCTCCTTAGCCTTGTTATGTATCCAGTGTTGGACTTTTTCACTTTGTTTATGTATCTATTTTATTCTTTGCTCTTTTTTCATATACTTGTCACTTTTGTCGGTGTTTCTTTGTGTTTATGTTTTATTCTATTTTTTTCATCTTTGGGTTTTTATCCTTTTCTTTTCTTCTTCAAGGATGACAGTACTTTCGTTCTTTTTGTTTCTATTTTTATTTTATTTTCTTTTTTAATGTAATCTTAATGAGCTATTTGTACACTTTTGTTTATGTATCTGACTCTCTGATTTCTTTTTCTTTTTCCTCTTCATCTTGAGGCAGTTTTTCTTCAAAAAAAAAACAATACTTTGTTTCTTACTCTTTCTTTCTTTCTTTATTTTTTGAATTTTATTTAAATGGGATATATTTATACTTTGTTTCTGTATCTCCTTTTTTTTTGTTTTTTTTTTGTTTTCATCTTAGGGCTATTCATTATTTTAGTTTAGTTTCTTTTTTTTCTTCTTCTTTTCTCCCTTCGTATCCTTAAAGGGGCTATTATTTGTTTTTCGAAATAGCTAGTATATGATAATCGGTTGGAAAATATGTGGTATATGTGAATCGTGATGTGTTGAATTATTGATATGTAATGAACTACAAATAAATACGAAAGTGACATTCCTTTCTAATCTTTTTTTTCCTATTACTTTCTTTTTAATCAACCTTGGACTTTAAATACAATCTGTAACAAGAAAGAAATTTTGTATAAGAAAATCTTATATTTCTCAAACTTCTTTTTATACAAAGTTTGCTAACACAAATTTATTTCTTTTCCTAATGACTTTTTATTTGATTCTAAACTCTAAAATGGCAAGAGCTAGTTGTGCTTCTTCTTCCAATGATGTTAGTGGAAAAAAGACCTTACATGAGAGCATTGCAAAGAGATTGAAATTCTTGGGATAAAAAAGAAATACAAATATGTTAAGTGCAAATGTTGCAACAAAGTTTGCAAAGGAGACATTAGTAGATTGAAGGATCATCTTGATTGTACACACAAAAATGATAGGCCATATTCTGAAGTACTTGAAAATGTTAAATAACAAATGCTTGAGCTCTTAAAGAAGGAGAAAATGTCAAAACAAATTACACAAAGGAATTTTGAGGAGATGGTTGATTTTGGTGCTTACCTTGGTGGTCAAGGATGTTTGCAGGCTTCTAATCCATTTCCAAGCGATATTGTTGCTTCTAGTGCTTTAAGAGGAGTTAGAGGTCATATAGACAAATATTTTATGGTAAACAAACCATGTAGTAGAGATGATAATGCAGGTGAAAATCAAGATGTACCTTTACCAACTAATCCAAATGATGCCCGAAATGCAATTTGTATGAATATTGGAAGATGTTTCTTTAATAATGCAATTCTGTTAATTGTAATAAGAAACCCTTCTTTGTCAGAATATGTCGCTCCTTGGGTCCTATGGTTGAAATTTGAAACCTCCAACTATGCATGAACTTACTACATGGATTTTGAGGGAGGAAGTGAAAGCCACTGAGAAGAATTTTCATAAAACTAAAAATTCATGGGTTATTATCGAGGTTTCAATATTATATAATGGATAGAAGGATACTCGTGAAAAGTGCCTAATCAATTTTCTTGTTAATTGTCCTGAACGTTCAATTTTCATTAAATATACCGATGCATCTAATGCTATAAAAAATTCAAAATTGATGTTTAAGCTTCTTTATGAAGTCGTGGAGAAAGTCTAGTAGTCCAAGTTGTGACTTCAAATTATAAAGCCACAAGGTAAAAGTTAATGGACAAGAGAAATAGTCTTTATTGGACATCATGTGCTGCTCATTGTCTTGATTTAAAATTGAAAGACTATAAGAATTTCCCCAACATAAAAATGCTCTCTTAAAGGCTAGAAAAGTAAACAAGTTCATATACAATCATGGATGGGTATTAGCTCTCATGAGAAAGACAAAAAAAAAAGGATCTTGTTCGCACAGCAGTGACTAGATTTGTCACAACTTATCTCACTTTACAAAATATCTATGACTTACGCCGCCCTTTACAAGAAATTTTTTTTTCTAATGAATGGGAAAATGGTTCTTGGCCAAAATTAAAGAAGGAAAAGAGGTGAAAAGCTAATGTCAAATGACATTTTTTTTGCTTGTTGTGGCTCATGCAATCAAGAGCACAAAGTATTTAATATCTATATTGAGAATGGTTGATGGAGAAAAGGAGCCTCTAATGGATTTTATCTACAATGCTAAAAATGAAGTAAAATAGAAAATAGTAAAAAACTTGGATGGAGAAGAGAGAGATTATAAAGAAATTTGGAAAATCATTGATGAGAAATGGGATTTTTAATTGCATCATGAATTACATGTAGTTACATATTTCCTTAACCCTTGTTTTCAATATGTTGACAACTTTTCAGCACATCGAAAAATCAAGAATGGTATGTATGCATGTATGAAAAGGCTCATTAAAGACAGAATTGAGAGTTTAAATGTTGAATTGCAATTGGATGAATTTGTTGTAAAGGATGTACTATTTGGAAGTGAGAATGCAAGACTGTCCATTTCTAAGCACTCTCATGTTAAACCATAATTTATGGTTTATGAACTTGTATTATGTTTAAGTTTTTATTTTCCAGTTTAAAATAATAATTCATATATTTTTTGTGTAGCTTGTTGGTGGATGGCATATGGAGTTTACACACCAAAACTAATGAAATTTTCTATAAAAGTTTTGAGTCTAACTTGTTTAGCTTATGCACTTGAGCGTAACTGGAGCACACTCAACTAGGTTTGCAAGTCCTTTTATATGCATTTTACCATTTATAATTTTCTTTAAGGTAAAAAAAATGAATTATCATTTATTAATCTTCTTTTATTACAAAATGTTCATACAAAGAAAAAAAATCGCTTAAAAGTAAAAAAGTTAAATGAGAATTTATATTATGTTCAACAAGAAGTTGAAGCATAGATACTTTAAGTTAAAGACACCTAAAGAAGATGGAGATCTTTTGATCATTGATGATGAAGATGGGCCTTTTGATGATGAATGGATTATTGAGGAAAATGATAATGAAGATGATGGGACATTGAATTTGAGAGAAGATAGCTCTAGTAATGTTATATCGATAAGAAATTGTATTAATACAAATGTTATAAGTTAATAAATAGTATCTTAAATGTTCAAATTTTAAAATTAAATTGACTCACCTTTTAATTTACTAACATATTCTCTATTATTGTTTAGAAAAAAAAGAGGTCATTGCTTTTGGTCGATGAAGAAGAATGGGAGGATCTTGATGACAATGATAATGAAGAGGACAAAGGTGGAACACTATTAGGAGAATAGGATATTTGTTTCATGAATGACTAATGATGAAGAAGAGGAGACTTTGGGGAATGAGACTAGATTATTTGATTAGTAGTTATTAGATTATACTGTGTTCTTAAAGAGATTTATGCTGCCTTTTCATCTCATTTTGACTTCTTATTATGACAATTTTAATGCATTTCATGTTAAATTATAGTCATTTTTTATAATAAGTGTTAAATTATAGTTAATGTTATTATAATATTGGTATTTTAGGAATGATTATATTATCTTGTTGATTTTCTTATTCATTATATTTTCTATATAAGGCTTAGTCTTATACTGCTTCAAAGTTCACGCCTTGCCTCACATGAGGAAATCGTACCAAGGTTATGAAAAATGAGGCTTATACCTCACACCATCTCAAGGCGTAAGCCTTGTGTTATAAGAGAAAATCATCTTAAGGCATAAAAATACCTTTTAAAACATTGATATTGATACACAAATCACTATCTAGATTATTATTTTATTATATGTTCTAGAAATCTTAGTTCCATGCTTGATGATCTATGTTTTGAACTAGAATTAAGATTTATTTCATATTGAAATCCATCTAGAACACACACAGAAATAGATGTTTTTTATGCTAATCCTGTTTGCAGGTTGATCCATAAACGTGGGGAGGTAACTAGAAGTTGATTAGAATACACTCATGCTAATTTCGAAGGTTGTGAGAATAGAGCAAGGGCATGTAAGTAAATTATTGGGACATTGTTCTAAGGAGGGTAACATAAGACGAAGTTTGTACTTAAAAATTAAATTTTCATAATAGATAAATTAAATTATCCAGTGGAGCAAAGGTTGTCATGATTATGACTTATGTTGTTTTCAACTAAAAATTCAATGTGTTATTTTTAATTCCGTATTTTTTTATTTACACGTGATTGTATGTCTAACCGTTGTGATTAGGTTACGACATTATAATTTGATAAAATTAAAAATAACTTTCTCACCCCCTTTAGGTCTATTTGATCCCTTTTAGAACTTTCACACTAAACAACTTAGAATCATTATTGATGATGTTATTGACGTTAGTTTTTTGAGACAATCAATCTGTCATTTATTTATCTATCATCCTATGTTTCATTCTAAGTCTAAAAATGTAGATGTTAAGTTGCATTTTATTAGAAATATTGTGTAACAATATTTGGTCATGATAAAGAAAGTTTCTATAGAGGACAACCCCTCTGATATGCTCATAAAACCAGCACCATTGGTCAAGTATAAGTATAACTTAAGCTTGGTCAGAGTTTCCCAAAGTGTAAAGATGAAGATTGTTAAATTTGTGCCACTATGATATTGGGACCATGTAGAAGATATATATGTTATATGAAAAATCCGTGTAGTGCACGCATTGTTTAACTTTGATGTATTATTTCTAATACGTGACTTATTGTGTTTTGCCACATATTGGACCATTTTGGACTTGTGTTGGAATTGGTGGCTTGGTTGGTATGCTACAGATATTGAGGCCTAGTGAAGTTCTTGAAGCTATTTGGATTGAGGGACGTTATAAACATTGCACACTGAGTATAAATACCCTTGTTAGGATTTTATTGTGCCTCGCTCTCTCATTTTTCTTTGTTTAGGTTGTTTGGCCTCTACTTTTGCATAAATATAAGGTGCTATTCTAGGGTTTCATTTTTTAGTCTAATAACCAAAATGAACTCATGCCTCGATCATCTCTTCCAAATTGAATTTTCATTTTTTTGTCATTTCTCCCCATATTTTTCCTCTCTCACTTGCTCTTTTTCCAAAAAGAAGATGAGGTTCTCTCAGTGATTCTCGATGTATATTTAAGAGTGTGCATACAAGAATAAAACGAGTTAAGGTTATTCATTCCTCTGATTGTGCCATATTTCATTATCTGTAACTGTTCTTGTCATTGGTGTACTTTAATTTTCATAGAAGATATACTTTTTCCCCTTCCTAGAAGATTAGGCATTTAGTTTTTTGGGACCGAACCATATAAATTCTCATATTCTTTACTTCTGTTCATTTGGATTCTTTTTATCTTGTTTACGTAGGTATAAAACTTCATTGAATCGTTATTTTGCGAAACAAGTATGAGATTCTTGAGGGACAAGTTTTTGCAACTGCAATGTAATTCTTGTTAATATGTACGTCCACACTTTGTTCTTTATACGACGAGTTTCAGTTTCAAGTTAATAAGTTAATTAAGCCTAGGGAGAAAGAATAGGATTAAGAGTGAATAGAACTAGAAAAATATGGAAATTTTAGCTGGGCAATCTTTGGTCGGTGCTTTTCAATCGAATAGCATCAAAATGTGAGGGAAGATAAAGGATTGATTGTATTTCAGCATGCTCTCTCTACCACAGTAAACTCAACCAACTGAGATATTTCTGTTTAGTTTAGTTTCATTCACAACCGTGAAGGCAATTAACGGGAAGGAAAAAAAAATATATCGATGAAGGCAGCCCACATGAAAATAGATATTTCTCCAACTCTCTAACGGCTTAAGATAGGAGGGCAATGAACAACTTACAACATGTGCTAATTCATTAGAACCACAGAAATCCAGAGAAAACCGACCTAAAAAAAAAAAAGAATCAACTCGAGCTTTTAAGCAAGTTTAGACGGGCTATATAGAATCACAAGTAGAAAAATTACACTTCCTAAACAGATGCATTATCTTCCACAAGCTGGTATGTGCCAATATTGTGTTCATTTGTGTTTGGCCTCTTCATATGATCATATCGATATCATATATGCTCCAGGGCACAGAACATGACAATAGAGAAAGGTAGTGAGTTTGGAATGATATCTCACTCGACTAATGGACTTTCAACATCTCTTCCATTTCATTCTTAAAAGCCCAAAACAATACAAGTGTATATCATATTATTATGGAAAAAAGGTAATTAAACAAATTTACCTGGTACATAAAACTATTATAAAAATAAGACCCAAGGGAAGCAGAGGAGGAAAATGAGAAACTTCTATTACTGGCTTCCATAAATACAGCATTTTAAACTACACTTGGATGAATTAAATAGTCCCATTGTATACTTTGCTATCAGAGGAGAAAGCTTTCCTCTAAGGGTATAATACTATAAATCTAATCCAACAACTATATACAAAATAAATGCTTACTAGGTCATTATTTGAATCTTGATCCCTTACTCGGTTTACTCCTATCATCAAATGCAGAAGACCAGAAAAATAGGGACATCCAGAAAAGAACTGCAAAGAATATATGTACGTTGTCCTTAAGTTTAAAAAAGGAGCCTGCAAGACCTGTTCCATAGAGAGGTCAAGGAAGCTGATTAATACTCTGAATGAAAAGAGAAATACAAGACAGAGTTAAATAGTTCAATCATATATCATCATAATAGCCGTGTGGGTTAAAGAAGATCTTGCAGTTGGAGAAAAAGTGTAACACCAAAGTTACTACAACTATAAACGCGTTGTTTATAGTATTAACTACCATCTAACTATAATGCAGGATCATTAAAAATGCAAAGAGGAGAGTAGTAGTGATCACTGTGCTTGTTCTAGCGAGTTATTCTTAAAAATGAAAGAAGGGGAGTAGTAGTGACCAAGGTGCTTGTTCTAGCGAGTTGAATTACGGAACTTAATTAACCAACTATTAAAAGGTACTCCAATGAGTCCATAAGTGCATAGGTGGCACTCCAATGAGTGTCGCTCAAGAGGTTTAACCCAATGGAGGGATCATTTGACGATGACAATTATAAAGTCTTTAGTGTCCATGGTGATCCACAATGGTCCACTCTCTCATTTTACATTCCATAACATACTAGTGAAGTCATTAATTGACATTTCAGAACACACAAAAAATTGAAAGGAAAAGAAAGAAAGTAAAAAAATAAGGTACTCTCTCTCATTTTACATTCCATAACATACTAGTGAAGTCATTATTTGACATTTCATAACACACAAAAAATTGAAAGGAAAAGAAAGAAAGTAAAAAAATAAGGGTAATTATCAATGACCATCCCTGTGTTTAGCTCAAATATTAGTCTCTTCTGGGACGTTTCAAATTGGCTCAATCACGTCCCCTCTGCTTTAAGTTATTCTCAAAGACAACCTTATCATAAAAAAGCTGACAAAAGTTAACAGGTGATTCTGATAATAAAGGTCTGAATTCAACCTGCTATAAAACATTGGAAAGGTAACTGAATAAAAATGAAACCTGGCATAGGTCTGGATGATATATGGGCAAACAACATAGGGGAGGTCAATGATATATTTTTCAATCATGTCTAAGTCTTTATCAGCTTTATTTAGCCTTGTCTAACACAAAGAGTTGTGTTTCAGAATAACTCAAAGCAAAGCAGAGAGGACGTGATTGTGCCAATTTGAAACGTTATTGAAGAGACTAATATTTGGGCTAAAATAGAGGGATGATCAATGATAATTATCCAAATAAATAATTTCACTTGGAGACCAATTTTAGTATACCAGTCCAACCTAAGTTTTTAGGCTATGAAGAAATGTCTAATAGCATTGAAATTTGAATTCAGCTAAACTAGATAGAAATTACACCAGCCTTATAATTCTCTACTACAGTAAATTTGATAAATTTAAAAGGAAAACAAAGTTTGCTCAGGCCCTGTTTTGGTTATGTTTTATAACCAATTATATTTTCAAGTTCATAATCAAATTAAAATTCAGCTATATTTTTACGTAATTTTTATGGTTTTTGAAACTAAAAAAAAAAAAGACCTTTTGAAACCATATTCTAAATCTACCTTTTTCATTTTAGTTAACTTTTTGTTGTGAATGAAAGAAGAAAACAAAACTTTTATCAAACAAGATTTTTTTCCTAAATAAAATAGAAAATTAGTTTCAACACTAAGAAAACAGAATCGTAAGGAGCCCTCACTGAATTCAAACCAACAAGCTCTGTTGAGAACCAAAACCTAGCCACCCAAGTTCCTATTCCGCTGTGTAGTTCAAGTTTTAGGTAAAAAATCTCCATTGCAAAAGAAAATTGGGAGCCTTTAAAAGGTATTGAATCGAAACTAACACAAAACAAGGAATACATACCTCTGAGATTATTCGGCTCAGGAGGCGGCTCGGATTCTGGTGGGGGTGGAGGAGTTCCGGGTTTGAGAGAGCGGAAACGGCCAGGATTGGAGGGAAAAGGTAGAGACGAACGACGAGGATGAAACGGAGATGGAAAGAAGCGATTGGTAGAGAGCAAAAGCAGGGTATTTGGGAATGAAAATGCCTTACAGGGCAGGTAAGAACCAGTGCGAGGGACGAGTGCCATTTCCATTTTCTTTTTTGACTTTCAAAATATGTTTTCTCAATCTAAAACTTATATTAAAAAAATAAAAATAAAAAATATCCGTCAGATTTTAAATATCTTTAAAAATATTTTTAATGTAAAAAAAAAATATCGGAGCTTCAAATATATTTAAAAATATTCTTATTATTTAATAGAAATTATTTTGTTAAATAAATCGTAAAAATTTAACAACATTATCAAAAAAAAGTCTTTTCTATCCCTACATACATAGCCTTTTGAATATTACCGTTACAAATATTTATCAAACATACACCTGTTATAGTAATTAATTTATCTTCATCAAAATATTCTTGCTACAATAATTATTTTACCTTTATCAAAAATACCTCCGTTATAATATTTAATTTATATTCATAAAAAATATCCATGTTTTTCAATAACATAATATAAATTTTTTTTAAAAATACCTTTACTCAATAACTTGTTATAAATAATCATCAAAAACATTCATAATCAATAATAAGCTATAAATATTTATCAAAAATACCTTTAATTTTAAATTTAAAGTACTTTGTTCAATACATATTATACATCCACATTCACGCATCATATTAACCTGTTAAATAACAATTGACATTCATATTTTATGTTCACATCCACATAATACACATTACACATCTTCATTCACATTTCATACTAATATGTTCAATAATAGTCCACGTTTACATTTAGAATCTATATTATAATGTAAAAATACATTTAGAATCTATATTATATTCTAAATTTTACAATATCTAACGGGAGGGATATCATAAATGAGTTTAAATACATAAAAAGCTACAAAGTTCATGTTATGTCTCCCAAAACCTAATGTATACGTAAACTTTAAGTTACAAAAGATTTTATTTCAAATCATATTCATTATCTCATTTACTTACATATTTTAAACTAAAAATTATAGAACAAATTAAAGTCTTATTTCAAAAGGTTCACTTTGACTTGTTGATTATCTCATATTCTGCTTCTTGTTGATTGCATCACAACTATTTATCACTCATATATGATAGAAAATTAACAATATATACTATTACAAAGACATTCAAGGGCAAATATATACTTAGAATTTTGCAAGAACCTAACTGTAGAAGACTGTGACCAGCTTGAATCACACAAATTGATTGCCCAACAAAAGAATTTTAACCCTCAAAGAAAAAATAACACAAAAAAGTAACAACAATTTATGTTCTAACCTGAATACCAATCTCAAACTGATCAATCCATCCTTATGGAAGCTACAATTAATGAGCAACAAGAAAAACAATTAACAATCATTTTTAAGAAAGCACCATCTAACCAACAATAGTACATCATAAAAGATGATGCCTAATTATTGTCACTGTGAAAAATGTGAATCTCAATTTTTTACAATAAGGATCAAAGATTAAATATGTAGTGGTGTTTATAACATACTATGTCAAATGCACTTTGCCAATAGTTGGAGATATTTGGTTCACATTATGGTAGGTTATTTGAAGATTCATTTGTGACACTTATCATATGCAACCTTCCTCGTTAACTTGCTTTTTTAATGTACCAATAAGTCACTACTACAAAAAGGGGTATTGAAGTCGCTGTGTAAAGTCGATTTTTGAAAAAAATTGACTTATAATGAATTTAAAGACGATTCGGTGTAGAACCGACGCTATCCACGTTGGATGAAGCGTCGGTTGACGTGGAGAACCGACGCTACCCATGTGGCTAGCGTCGGTTCTCCACGTTAACCGACGCTACACACGTGGCTAGCGTCGGTTTGCGACGTCAACCGACGCTACGTCCAACGTGGATAGCATCGGTTCGTCACGTAAACCGATGCTATGTCTTATTTTTTAAATTAAAAAATAGATGAAGTAAATACAATTAAAATTAATTATTATTTTATTTGACTCTTTAGAATTTAAGTCGGATAAAAATAGTATAATTTTTCTTTTTTTTAGACAATTAGTTTTAAAAATTATATAATTTTGTTTATTTATTTAGATATTTAAATTTATATATGTACCTATAATATATCTTTATTTAATTTTGTGTATATGTTTTAATTAAATATTATTCTAAAGTTATTATTTTTTATTTTTCTATAGTACATATATGCATAGTCTAAATAAAATAATAATTGACAAAAAAAAATTAATTGTATGGATGGCATCGGTTGACGTGGCGAATCGACGCTACCCACGTGACTAGCGTCGGTTCTCCACGTCAACCGATACTATTCATTTAATATATCCGTTTGGTTCATTTTTTACGCAGAATCCCAATTTCTTCATTTCTCTTCTCCATTTTCTCCCAAAACCGAGCTACACCCACCTTATTTCTCAATTTCCGGCCACCTCTGACCACCATTTGCAACGTCGCTTTGTGAGTTATATTCCTCTTCTCATTATCTTTCAGATCTACTATTTTTTTGAGCAAAATACTCAAAAAATTTATACCCATTTTTTCACTTATTCTTACTTACAAAATAACATTTTCTTCTTCTTTCCTCCATTTAGTCACTTCATAACATTTTTGTAAGTATTTCTATTAATTTTGTAGCTTATTATTTAGTTTGTTTTATTTTTTGTATAAATTTTTGATTTAGGTATGTTTTTTATTTTGCTTGTTATTATGTTTGACTTATTTTACGTGGAAATAATATCTAAAATGTTGTGGGTTTGATGGATTATATATATTTACTGTGCATAGATAAATTTATTTATATATAAAGAATTATATTTTATTAAGTAGAATTTTGCAGCTTATTATTCAATTTGTTTTATTTTTTATATAAATTTTTTATTTAGGTATGTTTTTTATTTTGTTTGTTATTATGTTTGACTTATTTTATGTGAAAATAATATCTTAAATGCTGTGGGTTTACTGTGCGTGGATAAATTTATTTATATATAAATAATTATATTTTATTAAGTAGTGAATAGAGGAAAAATAATATGTTTTTTTAAATTTGTAAGAAATTATATTGGTATAAGAGTTATACGTGCTATCTATTGACTCTTAAAAAAATTATAAATATATATTTATAAACTCAATAATTTAAATAATATATATATATATATATATTAATAAAAATCAAATAATAACTAAAAACTAAGTAGTATTATTATTTTTATTTATATATGCTACTTATGTGTTAAAATGTTAAATATGTTACTATAGTAGTCCCTACTTCTATAGAATATTATATACGTATAATTAATATTACTTTTTAATTATGATATAGTAACATGTTTAGAAATTATAATCTACCAAAGTGATTGGTTTTTATATATTCATGCTGACATGTTGCTTATTTTTTAATTTGTATAGAAATGGTTTTGTAAAATGATTAAAATGATAATTGTTTTGTATTATTTGTGTTTTGATATATATTCTAATAATTAGGAAATTTATATATAATAATACTTGAAATATATTCATTGGATACATAATTAAGTAATATGTTTAATTAATGTCATTAATAGAAAATGGACAAATCTCGGATGACAAAGTGTAGAATTGAGCAAGACTATATTTCTAGAGTTGAAAGTTTCATGGAATTTGCTTGTAGAAATAGTAATACTGGAACTAGTATGATTCGATACCCATATGTTAAATATAAAAATGAGCGATTTCATGAATTTGATGAGGTTAAGTATCACCTTATCCGTAATGGTATTCTTTTGAGCTATAAATGTTGGTATTATCATGGAGAAAATATTGATAATACTCATGGGGAAAAGATAAATAAGAATGTGAGTGGATTACATACATCTTATCATAATGTACAGACAGAAAATATGTTTCATGGTGTTGAAGATGAATTACGTGAGGATGATCCCTAAACTTTTAAAAAACTTATAGAAGATGTTGAAAAACCGTTGTATCCAAAATGCAAAAAATACACTAAAATGTTGGGATTGGTTCATTTGTACAATGTGAAGGCAAAACATGGTTTTTCTGACAAGGGATTCACAGAATTACTAAATCTACTAGTCGATATGTTTCCTGAGGGTATTGAATTGCCATCTTCAATGTATGAAGTGAAGAAATCTCTTAGTCGATTTGGCATGGAATATCATAAGATTCACGCTTGTCCAAATAATTACATTATTTATAGAAAAGAATATGAGACATTACCTGATTGTCCTATGTGTAAAGAATTGAGATGGAAGCATGGTACAAATGAGAGTACAACACATAAGAAAGGCATGCCTACAAAGGTTCTTTGGTACTTTTCTCTGATTCCTCGCTTTCAAAGGTTGTTCAATAGTAAAGATACATCAAAGATGTTGACTTGGCATTCAGATAATTTATCCAAATTGGAAAGTAGTAGATAATTTATCTCCTCAATTTTCATCTAATCTGCGCAATCTTCGTCTTGCCATTGCTGCTGATAGAATTAATCCATATAGTTCCCTCAGTAGTAGATATAGCTGTTCGCCAGTAATTATGATAACATACAACCTTCCTCCCTAGTTGTGTATGAAAAGAAAATTCATGATGTTAACATTATTGATCTTAGGATTGAAACAACCCAGTGTTGATATTATTTGCAGCCTCTGATAGATGATTTAAAGACGTTGTGGAATGATGGTGTAAATGTTTATGATACACATAAAGAAGAACACTTTAACTTGAAGGGGGTCCCTTTATGGACAATTAATGATTTTCCTGCTTATGGAAACTTATCAGGACATGCAACAAAAGGTTACAAGGGATACCCTATATGTAGTGATGGAACTTCTGCAACTTATCTTGTTCGCGGACAAAATATGTCTTATAAAAGACATAGAAGATTTTTGCCATCTGGACACAAGTTTAGATACCAAAAGAAACCGTTCGATGGTGAAGAAGATCATGATCATGCAACTCAACCTTTGCGAGGTGTTGAGATATTAAGGCAATTGAATGGTATGACATTCAAACGATATGGAAAGATGAAAAAAACTCACTAAGGTAGGGAAACGAAAGAGGCCAACTAATGAAATGGGTGAAAATGAAAAAGAGTTTGAACCAACTTACCATGGTTGTTGGAAAAAAAATCAATATTTTGGGAATTACCTTATTGGAAAAACCTACACATTCATCACATCTTAGATGTCATGCATATTGAGAAGAATTTATGTGAGAGCTTGATTGGTACTTTACTTAATATACCTGTAAAAACAAAGGATGGAATTAAAGCAAGATTGGATTTAAAGAAACTAGGTATACGACCTGAATTGGAACCAAGGGTGGAAAATGATAAGAATCGAACATACTTACCACCAGCATCATATACAATGTCAACAAAAGAGAAGGATGTGTTTTGTAAATGTTTGGAGGGTGTGAAAGTTCCTGATGGTTACTCATCCAACTTAAGAAATTTGGTGTCTATCACCGATAAGAGACTATGGATTGAAATCACATGACTGTCATATCTTAATGCAACAGTTATTACCAGTTGCTATTAGATCAATTCTTCCAAAACATGTTCAATTATCAATAATTCGACTTTGTTCATTCTTCAATACAATATGCAAGAAATCTATATCAATTGGCGAGTTAAATTCTTTACAGAAAGATGTTGTAGAGACTTTGTGTCTAATTGAAAAATATTTTCCTCCTTCTTTCTTCGATATAATGATTCACTTATGTGTTCATTTAGTTCGAGAGGTTCAATTGTGTGGTCCTACTTACTTAAGGTGGATGTATCCTTTTGAGAGATATATGCAAGTCCTTAAAGGATATGTAAATAATAGAAATCGACCTGAAGGAAGCATAGTGGAATGCTACATTGCTGAAGAGGCCATTGAGTTTTGTTCTGAATACTTTAGTGGTTGCACTGAAATTAGGAATCCTACGCACAAATTTTTCTTAGAACGTCACATGATCCAAGTACGTAACCATATGCTTGGTGGAAGTAAGAAATTATTTATTGATCGCACTCGATGGGAAAAAGCACACCGAATCATTTTGATAAATAATAATGACGCATAACCGTACATAGAGTAAGTGATGTTCATTGTTTCATGATTGCAAAAATCATTTTTTATTTAACTATTAATGATAATATATAACTTAATATATATTTAATAACATTACAGGGTGCTTTTAAACTTATTGAAGATTGATCCTCGTTATAAAAAAAAAGGAGGAGAAAAATGGTTGTATGATGAACATAAGCGAGAGCTTATTAATTGGTTTCATAACCATGTAAGTTTCACAAACAAAAATTCATACATGTATCTTCCTAGATCTATTCAATGTTTTAAAACTTTGCTCTAAACACATTTTGTGTTTTTGTATACATAGATTCGAGATGAACTCAAGAAACCCAATCATAAAATATCAGAAAGTTTACAATGGCTTACGCATGGGCCAAAATTCGATGTTAAATCATTTTATAGTTTCATAATAAATGGATCAAGGTTTACGACCCAAGCTAGGGACAAAGTTCGAGTAAATAAAAATAGTGGTGTGAAGATGGTTACACAAATTATGCAATTTTTCAGTTCAAAATATGTTAATCCTGTACTTTCTGATAGAACATATTATGGTATAATACAAGAGATTTGGGAATTGGATTATGAGGTCTTCCATGAAGCAGTTTTCTTGTGTGATTGGGTGGGTCGAAGATGTTATCAATGTTGGATATAAAATAGATGATTTTGGATTTACCCTTGTAAATTTATCCAAGATAAGTCACATTGATGATCCTTTCACGTTAGCACTTCATGCAAAACAAGTATTTTACGTGAGCGATCAAATTGATCCAAGATGGTCTGTTATGTTAACGCCTCCACAAAAAGAGTTTTACCATTATGATGCTATAGAAGATGATGACTCTATACTTGATACATTAACCAATATTAGTAATTTCTCAAATAAATTGCCTAATGTATGTGATGATCTAATTGATGATGATGATTCTTCGTCATGGGCTCGAAGTGATTGTGAAGGAATATATGTATACGATCAACAACCTAATTAAACATAACGTATGTTCTATATTGTTGTAATAACTCTTATATATATATATATATGTATGTTTGTAAAATTGTCAATTAATTTATATTTCTTCATTGTTTGTAGATATTTCATGGATCTTCAGATAACAGAGCTTGTAGATCCAAATGATCCATTGGGGTATTTGAAAAGAAGGGGTTAGGCAAACATACCTGATGCTCCACTTAACCCATATGATAGAATACCTATTCTATTTGATGTTACTGGTAATCCAATAGGGGAAAATGGTCAACAATTAAAATCCTCTATTGGTCGACTTGCAAAGTCCAGTATACCAATCAATATAAATGATTGGTTTGAGGTTGACGATGCAAAAAAGTTCAAAATATGGATAACCATTTGTATAAGTCTCTTATATTTTATAATCAATATGTATATTATATTAGGTCTGTATTATATCTAATCTTTTGTACTATGTTTTTACAGAATCGTTACAAAGTCGATGACAGCTGGAAACATAAGTGTTATAAGATTGCAAATAAGGCGTGGAAGGAATACAAGACTTCCAGATTGGTAAGCAATTATGTGTATCCATATTTGGAACCACTTGATGAGTTAGAGCTCTACAAAACACTCCTAGATTACAGCTCAAGTTTGGAAAGACTTTGTGGACTATAGACGTTCAGATGAATTTCAAATTATTAGGGAAGATCATCAGAATGTACAAATGCATAACATTCTTCCTAACCGTACTGGGAGGTCTTCAAATCCTGAAGTTAGATATAGAATGGTATTATTAATTTGTCTTAATTTATAAATATTTTTATATTTATTTTCCTCAATTTAATTTCATGTCATTGTTAAAAAATTTTCATAATTTATGTAAGGAGAAGTACACTAAAATTGAAGAAGAATTCAACTTCTTTAAGGCCTTAGTGTTAAGTGAGATTGCCACTCTAAAAGAACATCAATCATAACAAATGTTAGCCATGGCATCATGCTACAACCAAGGCATGCCATATTGGCCAAGCATGCAACCATCCATGCCTGGCATGCCACCATCCATACTAGGCATGCCACAATCCATGCCAAGCATGCCACCATCCATAATAGGCAAGCCACCATCCATGCCAGGCATGCCATCCACACAATCTCATTGTGCTCAAACTACATCCAGTATGGGATATAGCCATCCTATTGGTCCTCACTATATGCCAGGAATGCATATGCAATCAAGTAGTGGTTCATTTTCTCCAATGCAATCTGCACATTCTTACCATCAATCAAACCACGATGAACGTTTTGGTGAGAATGTACATCCAATAGCTACCCCACATGGGAGTCCTCTTCTATTTGATGAATCATATGAGGTAAGATTTTAATTTCTGGTGTATATAATCTATTATTTTTAAATTCTTATTATATGTTTTATTTTTTATATATAACACTTAAATTTTTTACAGAATATGAAATGTTTGTTGAAACATCCTTCGTCAACGAACTTTGTTGCTATTGGAACAATACAACAATTGAACAATGATCGGATGATTCATAATCAATATTTTCCTAATCATTGGCGAATAGTAATTGATCAATCATTGTTTCATGATTGTCCACTACCTATGCCTTTTGATGCTACCATAGTCCAAGAGGCGGTTGGATAGTATGTGGCTTGGCCGTTGATTCAAGTTATTCTAAATTTTGATGTGGTACTATTTTTTAACTTAAAAGATAACACTTGTTTACTACTATTATTTTATTATATCTTATATTGTTACTAAAATACATATATAATACTTTTTTTAGTCTATTATACCAGAACTCTTAAATGCGGCACATTTAAGAGATACGAAGCAAGTATCTCGTGCTAAATCTATGTCTAGTAGCCAATCATCGCGCACCAACTCATTCAAGAAGAAGCCTTGGAAAAAGTATAGTCATAATTATGCTTTAAACTTCAGCAGAAATCTTGGCACTTTGATGACTATTGTTGGGAGGGAATCTAGCATAAATGATGGATGGACTGTGCCACTTTCTATTATTTTTTGTAATATTTAATAAAAACTAACCGTTTTAAACCTTGATAGGGCATGGAAGTTGTGGAACAAGTTTAAGGGCATTGTCCTTAAAAAATCTCATAAGCTTATATAGACAAAAGTTATGGTATGTACAAGCCAATATTAATAATTTTATTAATTTTACAATTGAATAATAAAGATGTTCGAATATGAAAAATCATGTACACTTGTTTTTTGTAGGTTCCACAACAAAATAATGGAGTCATGTGTGGTTATTATGTCATGAAGTTTATGAGCGAAATCATCACAAATATCAAAATTCCAATTGATGATGTGGTAATATCTTTTACCCATATACATAAAAGTGTTTAACATATTTGAGTTTGTTTTTGTAAATAAATGAAATTACATTCTTATTTTGATTTTAAATACATGTAGTTCTTTGGTTGGAACAAGACGGGCTACGACTAGCAAATTTTTGATGATTTACGAGAGGAATGGGCAGAACACATGGTTCAAATTATATCATCACAAGAAGAATCATGAGAAGATTCTGATGATCTTGAATAGCATATGACAACATAACAGTAAATTTTTTAATGATTTAATTTCTCTATCTATTCCTGTGTCTGAAGTCACTTGTTTGATGGATGATTATATGCTCATGTATTTAGGGGAATGCATTATTTTATGAACCTATTTTTGGCCCAAACTACATCTCATTTCTCTTTCCTACTTTCCTTACGAACTCATATTAGCACTTTATTAATCATTTGTTTATAAATATGAAGTTATCTGGAATCTCTGCTAGTATTTTTAATGCTATAATGAGCTCTAAATATGAAATCAGGTGTACGTAACTCCAATTTGTTTCTTGGTTTGTATGAGTTTTGGTGACCATAAACGTGTTCCATATGTTTAAGGGCACCAAAACTCACACAAGCCAAGTAAGAAATCGGAGTTACACTTGATTTCATATTTAGAGTTCATTATAGCATTAAAAAATATTAGCAGAGATTCCAGATAACTTCATATTTATAGACAAATAATTAATAAAATGCTAATATGAGTTCATCGAAGGATTATATCACTCGGATGTCGCTGTGATAATCTCTTTTTTATGGTAATATTTATAATGATTTAATTTCTTCATTCGTATGTCTCTGAAATTTAGACTGCTTGTTTGATGGATGTTTACGTGCTTATGTATGTAGGGGAATATGAATTGTTATATGGATCAGCTGTTTTTTGTCTAGTTTTCTTGTTATAATGCTGGTGATTAGGCAAACCAAGCTTACTCGCATCCAATTACACTTTGACAACATTATTTTATTTATAATTTAAGTTAACTATATGTATTGTACATACATTATTTGTTTTTGTAATAAATTTAATTATCAAGTAATTAATTATATTTAAATTTTTAATTATTTGTATTATTATTTATATTTTAGTTTTTTTATGCTATATATATTTAATAATATGAAAAATGAGAATAAAAATAAAAAAATTCATAAAATGTACGTGTAAAGTCGGTTCACACGGTGAACCAACTTAAAATGCGATGAACCAATTTTAATGCCTATTTTTATAATAGTGAGTGCACAAAAATATCTATCCTACGATGAACCGACTTTAATACCTATTTTTGTAGCCGTGAGTGCACAAAAATATCTACACTTATTAGCACACAGGGAGAGAGAGACAGAGAAAGACACATAGAGACACACGATTAGAGAATTGAAATCACAACATAATAAAAACCTACCAAGTACCCACCCATCTCCATAATTATACAATTGAATGGACATTTTTGATGAAGGCTTTTCTGATAGAATCTTCCCCCTCAGGTGGCGTTTGGTTCGTAGAATGGAATCGGAATCGGAATCGGAATCGGAATCGGAATGGAATGGAATGGAAAGGAAACAATTTTGTTTGGTTTGACCATTAGAATCAAGCTAAGAATCATGATTAAAGTGTTTGGTTTGCCACTGGAATGGAATGAAAAAAGCTGTAAATGACCTTAATACCCATACATGGTGTAAAGTTCAAATAATGTCATTTAATTACTATTTTTTCGTCAAACAAAATACATTATTGAAATCATTATTTTTCTAAATAAGTATTACTTAATTAAAAAGAAATATATTATTAAAATTATTATTTTTCTAAATAGGGTTTAGGGTTTTGAGGTTTAGGATGTGTGATTTAGGGTTCCGGGATTTAGGATTTGGGGTTATATTTGTAGGTTAAGGTTTAGGGTTAAAATTATTATTTTTCTAAAAATAGTTTAGGGTTTTAGAATTGTGGATTTAGGGTTTAGGGTTTTAGGGTTTTAAGGTTTAAGGTTTAGGGTTTAGGGTTTTAGGATATGGAATTTGGGGTTTAGGATTTTGTGATTTATGTTTTAGGGTTTTTGGTTTTGGGATTTATGTTTTAAGGTTTAGGATTTAGAGTTTTGGAGATTTGGGGTTTTGGGTTTTAGGGTTTTAGGGTTTAAGGTTTAGGGTTTTAAGGTTTAAGGTTTAGGGTTTAGGGATTTGGGGTTTAGGGTTTTAGGATTTGGAATTTGGGGTTTTGGGTTTTAGGATTTATGTTTTAGGGTTTTGGGTTTGGGGATTTATGTTTTAAGATTTAGGGTTTTAGGGTTTTAGGGTTTAGGGTTTAGGGATTTGGGATTTGGGGTTTATGGTTTAGGGATTTGCGATTTAGGGATTTGGGATTTATGTTTTAGGGTTTTGGGATTTATGTTTTAAGGTTTAGGGTTTAGGGATTACTGGTTTAGGATTTAGGGTTTTAGGGTTTTAGGATTTGGAATTTGGGATTTAGGGTTTAAGGTTTAGGAATTTGGGATTTATGTTTTAGGGTTTGGGGATTTATGTTTTAAGGTTTAGGGTTTAGGGTTTAGGGTTTAAGGTTTTAGGATTTTAGGGTTTTAAAATTTTGGGTTTAGGGTTTTAAAATTTTGGGTTTGAGAATTTGGGATTTGAATTTAAGGTTATATTTTAGGTTAGGGTAAAATTGGAAAAAAAAAACGTTTTGATGGAAATAGAATAATGATTACCAAAAGTGGAAGAAGGAATTACGATTCCTTCTATTTTAGTAATCAGATTCCATTTTATTATTCATTCCGTCCAAACAAACACACAAAATGAAAGAAATCAATTCTGATTTCATTCTATTCCCTCTCAACAAACGTGTGTTCAATTTCTTCAAGACAATCAAAAACTCTTCCTCGGCAAAACCCATCTTCCCACATCAACATCCTTAACCCAAAAAAAAATGAAATAAAAAACAACCAAGTACCCATCTATGATTATCACGTGGTAATTTGTAAAATTACTAAAGATTGTTACTTAATTACTAAATTTAACGTATGTTGAGCTTTCCAGAAGAAAGAAATTTTATAATACTCTGTTTAGCTGATACGAGAAGTTAGAAGAAATAGCTAATTAGTTTGACTCATTATTTCAAGCTATCATTTTTAAATTTCTAAAAAAATCCTCTTATTTCAGAAAAAAAAGTATACTTACAAACTGCCGTTGTTGTCTCCAACCTTGCAGACATTTCCACCTTTGACTCTTCTGCAATAAAAATGGAAGATACCCATTTAAGGAAACAACTAGCTTAAATCAAAAAAGAAAAGACTAGAGAGGAGATATCTTTACGAAGAGAGATCGTGTATGGTGAGGGTAAGGGTGTGGATGGTTATGAGGTGTCCGATGAGGGAGTGATTGATTGAAACAAGGCCACCGATGAAGCTAGAAAAGTGGCAATGAGGTTGGGAGACGAGGAAAAGAGATAGCGTGAAAAAAAAAAGAATAAGGTTGCATGTATAGACAAAGAAGAGAGACGCGGGAGTGATATTAATTAAATTTTAAGGATAATTTTAGAAAAAAATAAAACCTTAAGAATATTTACAGTAATATTCTAATATTAAAATAGATGATTTTCTCGTTTGTCATCGAATTTTATTTTTCATTTGTAAATAATAAAAATAAAATCTTTATCTTCGTTATATATTTTCAATATTAAAAATTTTAATATATTATTTAATATTAAATAATATTTAAATTAAATTATAATTATTTAAATCTTTTTAATATTAAAAATAATCTAATTAAATATCATTCCATATTATTATAATATTGTTTTTATTACTATAAATTTTATTTATATTATTTTTTATAATTTTTTATTTTTTCCTAAACAAATTATCTTTTATCTATTTTATTTTACTTAAATCATTCTATAATTTATAGCTTATACTAATAAATTCTTTTATAATAAAAAATATTTATCATAACAAAGAGATAGTTAAAATTATCTATTATATATTTTTATTATATTATTTATCTAATTCATGTATAATTTAAATTATTTATTTATTAACTATCTCTTTTTTTATTATTTAAATCAAATATTTTTTCTCTATTTTATTTTTTACTTCAAATATAAAAATATATACAATAGTAATATTAAGTATATCTATTTAGATATAAAATATATACAATAATAATATTAATACTTAAATTTATAATAATTTTAATATATTTTGTATTTGTTTTCGTTGTGTGTCGATGGTACTTGATTATGGGTAATGATCATATAATTTGATCAATTTATTACAAATCAAATTATATTTAAATAAAAAAATTTATTATTTATTATTTTAATAAATTTTATTTATATTATATAAATTAAGTAGTATAATTTAAAAAAAATAATACTTACAATTACAACTTTTGTTTTATAATTAACTATCTAAATAAGTTTATTTATATTTTTTAAATTAAGTAGTACAGTTTAAAAGGATAATAAATATAAAATAACCCTACATAGATTTGAGTCTTGCTCTTGTATTACAAATATAGATTTATTTATAAATGTAAATATTCATCTTATCAAATATGATCTTTTTATTTTATTTTTTCAAAATCTTATGAAGCATAGCTTAATTCATGTAAAATGTGTAACTAATTTTTATTTTTATTTTAAGTTACACGATGATTGAAAATGTTATTAGAAAGAAACAAATAAATAAAAAATACTTTCAAAAACTCAAATTCATTTTTACTAGAATATGTGATTATTTGCTAGATTGTCTGTAGTTTGCAATATATTAATTTATCTAAAAACCAAACTATAGGTAGGTATGTATTTTAAATTAAAAAAATACATAAATAATTACCGATAAGTAGCTAATAAATTTATATTAAATACATATCTTTTAGTTAAATATACTAAAATTGTTAGTTTTAAACAATTTATTATTTATTATTTAACATATTTTAAAATCCTAATTTTTATTTTTACATCTAATTATTATTTACCAATATAATATTTATAATATAAATAAATAAAAAATAAAAAAAGATATAATTCCTTTTATTGGTTAATTTTTCATCAAAAAGTTAATTTCTCTTTATTTTTGCAATATTTAATTTAAGTAGATAATTTTTTTAAAAAAATAATAAAAATTACATCATTAAAACTTGTTACCACAAAAATCCCATCATTTACGAACAGATCATATATTTTTTATTAATAAACAAAAATCTGATACATTATTCTACATTAAACGACGTCTAATTGAATGTTGTTCAAATTGAACAATAACTATTTAGATTTGCTTAATGACGAATGACATCCAATTAGAACCCAATCAATATTATTGGAGGTTATTTTGGTTTTATAAATTTTAAGGATGTTATTTTTTAAAATTTTGACAATTCTTGCTCTAGAGAGGTCACGTAAAAATGACTCATTGAATCAGGATTTTGAGAAAAAAATGCCCTAATCCTTGGAAGGCGGTTATACATCTAAGAAATTATTACATCAAACTTATTCCTCTCGATGTAGGAATAGTGATATGAACTAAATGTCCTATCCAAACCAAGGAGCTTACTTTGAATAGTCCTTATAAATGATTGAGACGAGATTTGACATTTTTAAACCACGAAATGCTCAATTTCCATTTCAATTATAGGTGTAACCAACTTGCTATTAAAGATATGGCAGAAACAAATACTAGAAAAAGAGCTCTAGTATAAAGATTCACATTAGTACGTAAACTAATTGTATAGCACCCTTAAGTCTATAGGTAATTAAATTCTTAAAAAATAATTGACGAAAAAAATTTAAAAAAATTATAATGTTTAATTTCAATTTTAAAAATTGTTAAAATAAAAAAATGTACATGGATACGTAATTAATTTCATATACATGCATTCCTTACTTAGTTATCGAATTTGGATAACATGAAAAACACAATATACAGAAAATTTTAAGTCTATATGTAATTAAATTCTTAAAAAATAATTGATGAAAAAAATTAAAAAAAATTATAATGTTTAATTTCAATTTTAAAAACTGTTAAAATAAAAAAATGCACATGGATACGTAATTAATTTTATGTACATGCATTCCTTACGTAGTTATCAAATTTGGATAGCATGAAAAACACAATATAGAAAATTTTCAAAAAACTATAAAAGGTATATAGTTACACAATTTTTCCATACATTTAAAGGTACTAAAACTCAATCAAGCCAAGTAACAAATCGGAGTTACACTTGACTTCATATTAGAGCTCATTATAGTATAAAAAATATCAGCTTGATTTCAAATAGCTTCATATTTATAGACAAAAGATTAATAAAGTTCTAATATATAAGTTATTTTTTATGAATTCATGATATTACATTCTTATTTTGAATTTAATTAATTACATATATTTTTTTGGTTGGAACAAGTGGGGCTATGATATGCATATTTTTGATGATTTACAAGAAAAATGGACATAACACTTTGTTCAAATTATAACATCAGGAGAAGAATATAATCTTGAATAACATAGGACAATACCATGGTAATATTTATCATGCTTTAATTTCTCCATTCATATGTCTCTCAAGTTTAGACTGCTTGTTTGATGGATGTTTACGTGCTCATGTATGTAGAGGAATGAATTGTTATATGGACCAGTTGCTTTTTGCCCAGTTACCTTGTCACTATGCTGGTAATTCTAAGCCAACCAAGCTTGCTCGCAAAATCCATTACACTTTGACAACATCATTTTATTTGTAATTTAAGTTAACTATATATATATATACATATATATATATATATGTATGTATGTATATATATATGTATTGTATATACATTATTTTTTTGTAATACATTTAATTATCAAGTAATTAATTATATTTAAATTTTCAATTATATGTATTATTATTTACACTTTGTTATATAGATTTTGGTTTTTTTATGCTATATGTGATTGAATACAGGTTATTAGTAGAGTAGAAAATGAATACAAATATGAAAAAAATCAATATATATTTTAAATTCAGTTCAATGCGTGAACCGATTTTAAATTTTAAGTCAATCAATTTAAAGTTTGTTTTTACCCGAATTTAATGGCCCGTTTTGTACTAGTGTACGTAGGAACAATTGCATGAAGTTTAATTGTTCTTCTGATTCAAATAGGTAGTCTGAAACTAGATAGGGGATGTAAATGCCAACCCATGGAATATTTTTACGAGCTCTATACCAATTCGGCCAAGCAGAACTTAAAAACTTGAATTAAGAAAATAACGTAATGAAAGTATAAGACAACATGCTCAATTCAAAACAAAATTAAAACAACCAGTAGTAAGAAAGAACAAAATGCGGTAAACACATTAGTGATAGTCTGCCTCACAGGCTCTTGTCTAGGCTAACATCAAGCATACACAAGCAAACATCACACGACATGCAAATCAATCATACATACAGAAAATCTATAAAGGATTTTCAATCACTTCAAGACCTCACATGTGGGAACATTTTCAGTAAATTATGATGGTACTTTTACAGCATGAATCATATATTACATAAAAAACCATAATAAAAAAATTAATTAGAATACAGATAGAGACTCATACCAAGCTCGCCTACAGATAAAACGCAGAAGCAATATAAATTAATCAGGAAGTAGGTAGAGTAATTTAATACAACAAAAACAATTCATAGAAAGCTATAGGCATGCTACACAGAAAGGAAATAAAACATGTGATAACATATAAAAAATAAGCTTTCTAATCGAGATTGAGGTGCCAACCAAGTTGATATTTACAAATATTCTAAAGATTATCAATATCTTTCACAAGGTATAGATTTGGATTATTAAATTGGATGTAAGGATTAATTTAGGAAGCAATTTTTTATTTAGTTAATTATGGGCCTTTTATGTTTAGCAATTTTATTTTCACTACTACAATATGTACCTATGGCCTCAGTTATTAACCGTGACCATAGATCTATGGCCACGGTTATAAGAACTGAGGCCTAAGTGAGAGAGACCATAGGTAACAACCTATGGTCTAAGTTTTTTAACCGAGGCCATAGGGTATACCTATAACCTCAGTTTTTACTAACCGAGGCCATAGGTAATAACCTATGACCACAATTTTGATAAGAATCGAGGCCTAAGTGAGTTACATATGTTCTCGGTTTTTTAATAACCGAGGCCATAGGAATAACTATTGCCACGGTTTTGATAAAAATCGAGGCGATAAGTTGTTACCTATGACCTCGGTTTTTCTAATAACCGAGACCATAGGGGGCAACTATGGTTATGGTGGTTTAATAACTGTGGCCATAGGTACACCTTATGGCCACAGTTTTTAATAACCGAGGCCATAGGCTTAAAATCAAAATTATATATATATTATTTCAGTTACAATATTTAAATCGTGATTATATAAATATCAATTAAGCTAAATTTCAAATATAAATTAAAAAAACTAAGATTAATTATATTACATTTAAAAGAGATATTACAATAAGAGTTTAATAATTCGATACAATAAAACACATATAATAAAAACTAGTTAATTAAAGTGTTCAAAAAATATAAAAATATACATTAAAAAACTTTAATGCTACTAACTAATCAAATTGTCTACGATGTAAATCAATCTAAAAATATTTTGTCCCATTGTAATGTTGTTCTTCAAAATCTTCATCCTTGACAGAATGCATTAATTTCCTCATAAAAAAATCCTCTAGTATGATCGAGCATACCAACATCTAGATTCCATTAATATAATCCTGCATATAGAACACAAGAGTTCTTTCTAGTTATTTATTCTTAATATGTAGGTTACAACATGATTATAGTGTCATAAAAATATCTATAATAAATGACACCGTGTGATAATATCTATGAATATAAACATCTAATATATATGAACATACCAATTAACATCCAAATTACATAAATATAAGTAATACCTCATATTTTCACAATAAGTTCTTCAATCTGAATATATCTGTTACTGCATAAACAACAAATGGTCCATAATTCAATGAAATACGTACTACCCATATCAATAATAATAACAACATTATTATTTAGTACTATTGATATCAATAAAAACAACATTATTATTTAGTACTATCCATATCAATTACAGTAGTAGTATTATTAATTCGTAATACCCATATCAATTATGCACAACAGAGTGACAGAGAAAAAGTCCTTGCAATGTTGGACAATACATGTGAATATAAGAATCTACTATATATGAGCATACCAACATCCAAATTATATGAATATTATCATGCATATACAACATCCAGAACACACAATAGTCTTCTTTACGTGTTCTAAAAATGAAAAAGAAATTCCAAATTTTCGTTTAAAAAACCAATCATGTTTTCCTTGTACGATACAAATCCTTTCAGTTTTTTTTTCATATAAGATCAATTATCATCATACTAAACTCTTTTCATTTTGTCTAGCACATTAGAGATCTACATGAGCATCCATACAAGGCTTCATACGGGTCATCCCAATACTGGCATGATAGCAATTGTTGTAGGAAAATTCAATTGAGGGTAGGTGTTCATCCAGTTTCTCTTGAATTCCATCGCACTTGCTTGTAACATATCTTCTAATATATGGATACCCCTTTCAAATTGTCCATCTATTTCAGGATGATAAGTCATGCTATGTAGCAACTATGTACCCAAAACCTCTTATACACATCTCCATAATCATGCGGTAAACTTTGGATCTTGACTAGATACAATCAAATTTAGGATGCCAAGAAATTTTGCAATCTTCTACATGTAGAACTTACTCAAAGCGTTCATCGAGTATCGAGTTTTGAAGGGAATGAAATACATAATCTTTATAAGTTGATCAAAAAACACCCAAATGGAATCATAACCTCAAGAAGTATGTGGAAATCCATGCATAAAGTCCATAATTATGTAAACCTTTTTTTCCATTCTAGCACTAAAAGTAGTTGAAGTGTTCTTGCATATCATGCAATTAGCTATGAATTAAGTAGTATCTTTCTTCTTTCCTTTCCATTAATAGGCCCCTTTTAAAATCATGATACATCTTGGTGCTTTCAGGATGTAACGTAAATCCTATATGTTCCGTGGTTTCTAAAAAGTCTACATCTAAAGTCACTATCTTCCTGTTGAATGTAAAATGTTCCAATAGCAAAAGTCTTTCTATCCACCATTTCTCCTTCCAATAATATTCACTATCCTTCACAAATTTAGGGATCATCAAGTTGAGCCATTTCATTGTAGGGCTAGACACTAAGCTATATATAGAAATACTTATCTCCTAACATCTTGTAATTTTTTCTTGCACTATCATTCAAGTATTTTGTCTATTACCATTATCTTTTATGTGACAACTCTAACTTCCAAATTAAGAGTACCCATTGTCATGTTTGCTTTGTCTGGATGATGCTTGCATAATGGAATCATAATCCTTGAAGATAGTTCACCCATAAGTTCATTTAAACTCATGACTTTTCCCCATTTTTTTTATGAAAAATATATAATAGTTCCCTAGCTTCTTGCTGTCAACTTGTTTTTCGGGGTATGCAACGTAAATTGATTTATTACAGCTTGAAAATTCTGTCATCAATTTCTCCATATGTTGTGTAGTCATTGCTATTGTAGCGAGTTGAGTAATGTGTTTCTCAATGGATCTTGTTTGGACATTTGGACTTGCCCAAAGATCGGACCTTGCAAACTACCCAAGCCATGTCAAGCCCAAGACAGTCCAACCTAGGACGGAAGATGAAGTACCCTAGACATCCCACCCATGAGACACGGTTGTTGAATGGCAGACCGAGCCCTGTAAAGACCGAGCTCTAAGGACAGCTCAAGATCATACTATGATCGAGCTCATGGTAAACGCCGTTAAAATCGACTTGGATCTCTCACACATTGTACTTTAGGCTAATCATGCCCTCCTAACACATACTTATATGTTCACATTGTATATCTAACACCTGTACCATAAATGTGCAATAAATAGATGGACCCCCCTGAGGATCCACACATTCATCCCTTTGCATTGATCTTTCTCTCTAATATCTCTCTAAGCTATTGAAGTCTCAACATTTTGGCACCCAAACTAGCCCAGATGGTACCAGTTGCTTCCCAAGGTCTACTTAAGGGCTAAGTCTTGGGTTCGAGAGTTAGGGAGAGCAAAACAAACACGTGTCAGGAAGGGGTCGCCCTGTCTAGTCAGAAACTAGCTTGAGTATCAACGCCCTACCCCTGGTCCCCATATGGATATCCCAAGATGTCTTGTGCCTTCTACTGAGCTAGGCGCGGTACAAATAGATCCGTCTTGATTAATCTCTATAATGTTAAAGGTTAGTTTCCATGAAATTGTGCAAACCTTTGTCATCCTTCTTCATGCAATCATAGTTAATATTTAAAAATCAAACAAATGATGTTTCAAGTTTTCCAAGATATTCTTGATACAGATCTTGTTTACTCGTGTGAAATATCACTGTGTTCAAGTTTTTTCTATGATATATTAGTACTCTTTGTGTGATGCTTCGTTTGTTGATACTATAATTTCCACCTATGACTAAGATAGAGTTGTTCCTCTTTCAAGTTTCCTTAGTTGGAACAAAGGTAACGTCTATCTAAGTCAACTGCATGAGGGATTACAATCTCCAAATTTTCCTTTCTCAATTTGTAATTTCCTCAATCTAGTCCTCTTATGAGTTCCTCATTCTCCAAGAGTTCTCGTTTGAAGCTTGAAAAGTAGTTTCGATACATTCAATGCTCTTAACTTGTAAATATAGATGTCTTGACTTTGAAAGCTTACATCCTCAAATTGACCAAATAATCCAATTATATTTTTCATTTAGTAATAACCAATGCATAATTTGAATTTTATGTCCTTCAAAATAAGCATTCACAAAGCAACGATCTTGGTTGAATAAGTTCTTTTGTTGATTATTCATCCAAATATTTTCTTAACTTCTATCTTGAATGGTGCCTTTCAAAAATGAGAGATAATCGCTGGTGTAGTTTCTAGATATTACTTGATTACAAAAACATTCTTGAGTTGGGGGAAGCACAAATAATTCTTTCAGAAATACATTCCAATATTTATTCACCACTAGTAGCCATGTCAATCTCTTTCTGTCATCAGTATTCACCTCTAAAGAGTTTTTAGAGGAACTTTATTTCTTTGATCCTATTTTCCTTTTAGACGATGCTTAATAAAAATATTGAAAAGAGTCACTCCTTGCATCAAGAAATTGGACTATTATAAACTTAAAGGATACTAGAAAGGAATCCAAAAGGAAAATTTAAAATAAGGATGTTTATAAGTTTTAACTATAGGGAAAAATTTAAAGAAGTGAAAGAATGAGCAATGATAAGTGCTCAAAAAGCACTAAAATTACCATGATTTTATGCACATTAATTGATTAAAAATATATATATTTATATGTTTTATCATATATTTATATAAATTTGTCTTTTTCGGAATCACGAGTATTTTTATTGTTTTTCAGGTATTTTTGCTTAAAAACGTTACTTAAAGACTCAAAAAGGAATACTGGAAACAATACATCACAAATATATTAATAAATAAATGGGGAAAGGTCAACAAATATGGAAAAATTGGACAAAATGGGTCGAAAATATCAAAAATTTCAAAAAGGAGAAAATCGCGCCGGGCAGCCACCCCACGTGCGTGCCGGCGCGCAGCGCTGGCCGCTTGATGGCCTACGCGCGGTGCGCGCGCCTTCCCTCAGATCCGCGCGCCGCCGTAGTGCGCGCTGTGCGCGTCCCGGCTGCCCTCGCACGCGGCCGTGCCATTTCGCCCCATTTTCACGTGCGGCCTTGCCCCGTGACGTCATGCGGCGCCATACATGACCTCGCGTAATTGCACTACGCGTTTTCACCATTTTTTAACATTTTTCACCCACTTTTTTTCTCTCCGTCCTACTTTATAAATACCACTTCTCTTCACTTCAAAAACACCTCAAAACACAAACTTCTCTCTTCTTTCTTTCTCTGCATTTCTTAGTTTTTAGGTTTTTAGTTTTCGTATGTTTTAGCTAGTTTCTCTTAGTTTTAGAGTTCTTCTCTTTTTGGGAAGAACTAGTTATGTTTTTGTAATTTATTAGCTTTTTGATTCAATAAATGGGAGTGCAAATTCCGTTTGGAGGTTTTCCAGCTACGGGAATAGCATCGAAGTACTGTAAGGATTTTATTTTCTTTGCAGTTATTTTTTATGCTTATTTGTTACATGTTATATTTAATTTATGCAGCGATTAAATTTAAGCTGTCTTGTTGTTGTAAAAATGATATAATAATAACGTTGTTATGCTATGAGAAATATTAAATAGGTAAAAATCTCTAAAATGAATTGATTTTATTTTTATTCAAGATTTTATATTAAGAATGTTAGAGAGAAATATATTATTTTTAAATTTACAAACTTAAATATGAAAATTAGATTTTAAGGTTTAGTTATCCAGGTCTAATTTAGAGTAGTCTTTCTTTTATTTGTTGGTACAATCGCATTAGTTAGAGTGAAGCTCTATTTAAAAGTTTTTATAAGAATTATTATACGAAAATGTATTGACAACATGTTTTCGGTAGTGGTTTTAAAACTTGAAAGTTAGTACTCGGATAACTAAATTCTTGGGTTTAATTTGGGCCTTGAATAAAGTTTATTGTCTAACCATACCAAAGGTGGCATTTAAATGGTTCATTTTCAATCTCTTAGAAAAAGGAATTAATTTAATTAGCAAATTAGTTATCAATGCGTAAGTGTTAATTGATTTGTTTAGTTAACAAAGAATATCTAACCCGCCAAAGGTGTTATTAAATACAAAAAGGGAGAATCGATAAATATCAATTCATATCTTTAATAACCTAAATAATATGAGCAAGCATAATTAACTTAGTTATTATATCCATAAATACTCATTTATTATAAATGATAAAATTTGTATAAATATTTATTGAATCTATGTTTATTTTATGTTAGTAGATTAAAAACACAAAACCTACAAAGTATCGTGAAAGGATGTTTAGGATTTAATTTCGTTTTTAAAAGTTTGAATAATAAATTAAAAACCACGCATTCCTTCCTTAGATCGACACTTTGGAGTATACTTATCATTTTACTACGAAATGATTAGATGCTGACTGTGAGAGTTTTATAAATATAAAACCAAAGTATTGGGAGGATCAGCGATGCCGGTTTTCGTTCATCAAAGTTTTTAGCAATCCCGATTCTGCTCATCAAGTTTTTGGCGTCGTTGCCGGGGAAGGAATAACGTTTTTTATTTATTTATCAAAATTTGAAAAATATTTTTTAGCTGTAAATAATTGTGATTTTTTTTGTTTTTGTAAAAAAATAAAAAAAATAAAACATTTAATCAAATTTCAAATTTCATAAGAAATAAAAAAAAGTACAAATAAATAAAAAATTAAAAAAAAATTAAAAAAATTAAAAATAAATAAAAATTGTAGCGTGAATAGTACCATAATTTAGAAATTTGAAATTTGAAGTAAAAAGTTTTTACCGTTCATAAATTGTAAAAAAAATTAAAAAAAATGTAAGATAAAAAAAATAAATAAATAATATAGCTTGAATAGTAAATTAAAATTACCGTTCATGAATAGTAAAAAAAATTAAAAAAAAAACATTTCAAAAATTTTAAGTTAAAAAATTAAACAAATAAATAAATAAAATAAATAAAGATAAAATAAAATAAAAAAAATAAAAAATATTTTTTTAAAAAATAAAAAATATTTTTTTAAAAAATAAAAAAAACCAAAATTTTAATTTTTTTAGTTTAATTTTTATTATTATTTTTTATTTATTTTAAATCATAATTTTATTTTTTTATTTTCTTTTACCTTTTTCAATTTTATTTTATTTTATTATTTTATTATTTTTCTTTATTTAGCTTTTTTTTCTCTTGATTTTTATTTAACTTACTTAACTTAGTTTTTTTTTTACTACCTTAGTTAACTTAGATTGTTTTTAACATTAACTTAGGTTTTTACTTAAATTTTCATTAACTTAATTAACTTTTTTTTTACTTCACTTAACTAAATTAATTTAAATTTTTTACTTCACTTAACTTAATTAACTTTTTTTTTCACTTAACTTAATTAACTTAGATTTTTTTTAACTTAACTTAATTACTTAGATTTTTTAATTCACTTAATTTAATTAACCTTTTCTTTAAACTTAATTAACTTAGATTTTCATTAACTTACATTTTTATTTAACTTAATAACATGAAAAGTAAAGATCTGAGAGTTAAATGAAGACTAAGTTCTTGGAAGCCTTTGTGCCACTTAGTCTCTCTAGGAGCGTTGTTACATACAGGAGGATGGTTTTTAAGGGCTGCACCGTTCTTTCTAGGAAGCATTCTTAGTTATCGATTATGTTATTTTTTTCTTTAAAAAAAAACAAAAATTTCACGAACTATCTCCAAAATTTTAAAGTTTTAATTACAATCTAAGGAGTTAGTTGCTTTGTTTGATCTAGGTACAATTGTGTTTTAATGACTTAATTATTTGATTTGCGCCCTAGATGTGGGTTATCTAAAGCGAGTCAAAGTACGCCTCTAGTTTTAAATGCAAAAGAAATTTGAAAATCAATAGGGCATAGTGAAAAAGTATAGGTAGACAACGTTGTCTTACTTGTAGGTTTGATTAACTTCAATGATGAGGGACATTGAGTTTACTTAAAATACAATCCCCCAGTTACGTCTTGCTAAGGCGTTAAACTAAGCAACTTGGATGGGAGGCGACCCGTCATTTTAGGTAATTTTCTTTTATTTCTTTTATTTACTTAATTTTATTGTTTATTTCATTTTTAATTACATGTGAATAATTTTTAAATTGTTAAAACTAAAAATATTTGTCGAGATGTTAGAAGTTCACGGCGATACATGTACGTATGCAACTTTAATGATGAATATGATGGATGCATTGTATTTTCCATTACTCTTTTTTTGCACGTACTCGGGAAATAGGTAATATTTCTTCTCTATTCTCTTTATCTTTAATTTACAGTTGTTACATTGAGGACAATGTAAGTTCTAGGTTGGGGGTGATGAAAAGTTACCATGCTTAATTAAAAAACTTTTTTTTTTTTGACAATTTAAAAATAAAAAATATATATATAATAATTTTTTTATTTTATTTTTATGTTCACATTTTCAGTTTTTTGTGTGTTTGGTTCTATTTCTATTTTGTGTGATTTAGTAATTTTTGGAATAAAAGAAAAACTTTTCTCACAAAACTTTATCATTTCTTTAAATCAAATTTAAGTAAATAGTTAAGTCTTTTGTACTGTTAGATTAATTTTTGAAAACATATCATGAAATATTTTGTAATTATTTTTTGATAATTAGTTAGTTTTTGTCATAACTAGTATTTCTTGATAAGATGTAGAAATTATATTAAACCCAAAATCGGTGTTTATGAATTTTTTTTAGTGGAGACTACCTTTGTGAGATATAATTTGAGCCTAACTTCCTTTATTGAGAGTGAAATATACTATTTTTCTACTCAAACACATTTCTTATTTCTTCAAATTTTTTAGATGATCTCTATAGGTATTAGCATTGAATGTATGAATTTTTTCATCTTAATAGAGTATCGTATATTTTTATTATTATTTTTGCTTAGATTAAATGATTTGAGTAGAAATTGATAGTATATGCTTATATCTTATTCATGCATGACTCTTTACAAAAAAAGAGACATATCACGGGGTTACCTAAACCAAGATCAAACGAAGAAAAGCCACAAAATTAACCACTCACCAAAATAAAAAAAATGTACAATCGTACATTGGGTTGACTCTCTAAAATATATATATTGAGAAATATCTTGAGAAAAAATAGAGATAAAGAATATATGGTATAATCTACATCTTTTATAACCCATGTACCTGCAAAGTTGTGAGTAAAAGGCTAATTATAAAGAAGGATATAGGAAATAATTCTCTAAAAAGTCATTGCACTATCTCTTCATTTGTAAAAGGCATATATCTTGAAATTCTTTCTTAGTGAGTTTGATTTATGCATGAAAATAATTTTTATATATGATATCTTTATAATTTATACATTTGATTCCTTTCATGAGATCAATGTTAAAATAACACTTTGAGCCTTTATTCTTTATACATATGCGAACATATTAGTTCATTTCTATACATCAACTCTTTCGCATATAAATTAGTATGAGTGTTTGAACCCATAGGATTCAGTGTTTTGAGAGTATTGACTTGTGAGGAATAGAGTTGAAGCGAATTCTAATTCATGACACTGAAATTGGGTAAAATTAAATTGATACATTTTTGATAGGAAATATGAAAATGATTTTCGACTAATTATTATAATAAAATCATGATTGTTTAAAGAGATTAAAATAACTTATGCTTGAGATTTTAATTATGATCTTAAAAGAGATTAAAAAAGTATGAGACATTTTTGTGATATGTTGTTTTCTTTTATTCATAAACTAATTTTTGATTTTGTTGTAATTTTAGTTTTTGAGTTGATTGTTTTTATTGTTTCTTTTGATTTTTTACATTTAGTTCAATGTTTGTGGGTATCATTACTGAAAACCCTCGCAGGGACTCGAGCCTCGTCCACTAGAGGGCAACTAGGGGTTTAAAGGCTTGTTTCATAGGCTAAATGCAACCGTGTCAATCCACGGAAGTGATTTAGGATAGTTTAATTTTTAGTTTTTATCGCTTCTCTTGCTAAGGGACTAGCAAGAAGCTGGTTGGGGGTTGTGATGAGTGCTCAAAAAGCACTAAAATTATTATAATTTTATGCACATTAATTGATTAAAAATATATATATTTATATGTTTTATCATATATTTATATAAATTTGTCTTTTCGGAATCACGGGTATTTTTTATTGTTTTTCAGGTATTTTCGCTTAAAAACATCACTTAAAGACTCAAAAAGGAATACTAGAAGCAATACATCACAAATATATTAATAAATAAATGGGGAAAGGTCAACAAATATGGAAAAATTGGACAAAATGGGTCAAAAAGATCAAAAATGTCAAAAAGGAGAAAATCGCGCCCGGAGCAGCCCACCCCGCGCGTGCCAGCGCCCAGCCGCACGCGCGCGACGTGGCCCCCGTCCGCGCGCATCGCGCGCGCCTTCCCTCCAGAGATCCGCGCGCGCCGCCGGCCGCTATCACTTGTTCACCGCGGCTGGCTTTGCTGCGCTTTTGCGCGCGCTGTACGCGTCCGGGCGCCTCGCCAGCGCGGCAGCCATTTCGCCCCCATTTTTCACGTGCGGTCGCCCCACGGCTGACGTCATGCGGCGCCATCAATGACGTCGCCCACTTTTTCTCTCCATCCTCACCTATAAATACCCCGCTTCTCTTCACTTAAAAAACACCTGAAACAGCTTCTCTCTTCTTTCTTTCTCTGCATTTCTTAGTTTTTAGGTTTTTTAGTTTTCTTATGTTTTAGCTAGTTTCTCTTAATTTTAGAGTTCTTCCACTTTTTGGGAAGAACTAGTTATGTTTTGTAATTTATTAGCTTTTTGATTCAATAAATGGGAGTGCAAATTCCGTTTGGAGGTTTTCATTCTGGGAATAGCATCAGTATTGTAAGGATTTTATTTTCTTTAGGTTATTTTTTATGCTTATTTCTTACATGTTATATTTAATTTATGCAATGATTAAATTTAAGCGTATTTATTGTTGTAAAAATGATATAATAATAACGTTGTTATGCTTAGAAATATTAAATAGGTAAAAATCTCTAAAATGAATTGATTTTATTTTTATTCAAGATTTTATATTAAGAATGTTAGAGAGAAATATATTATTTTTCATTACAAACTTAAATATGAAAATTAGATTTTAAGGTTTAGTTATCGGTCTAATTTAGAGTAGTGCTCTTTTATTTGTTGGTACAATGCTTAGGTAGTTAGAGTGAACTACATTTCAAAAGTTTTATAAGAATTATTATCTGAAAATGTATTGACAACATGTTTTTAGTAGTGGTTTTAAAACTTGAAAGTTAGTACTCGGATAACTAAATTCTTAGGTTTAATTTGGACACCTTGAATAAAGTTTAAACTGTCTAACCCTACCAAAGGTGGCATTTAAATGGTTTATTTTCAATCTCTTAGAAAAAGGAATTAATTTAATTAACTAAATTAGTTATCAACCCCACCCATAGGTGTTAATTGATTTGTTTAGTTAACAAAGAATATCTAACCCACGAAGGTGGTATTAAATACAAAAGGGAAAATCAATAAATATCAATTCATATCTTTAATAACCTAAATAATATGAGCAAGCATAATTAACTTAGTTATTATATCCATAAATACTCCACTATTATAAATGATAAAATTTTCATAAATATTTATTGAATCTATGTTTATTTTGATGTTAGTAGATTAAAAACACAAAACCCCAAAATATCGTGACAGGATGTTTATGATTTAATTTCGTTTATAAAAGTTTGAATAATAAATTAAAAACTACATACATTCCTTCCTTAGATCGACCTTTGGAGTATACTTATCATTTTCTACGAAATGATTCGTGCACTTGCGAGAGTTTTATAAATATAAAACCAAAGTATTGGTAGAATCAGCGATGCCGGTTTTCGCTCATCAAAGTTTTTGACGATCTCGATTCTGCTCATCAAGCAACATAAGTGTCAAAAAGAATTTGTATCTAAGAGTTGTATGATAAAATTAAATTATAATTGGTTTCTAGTTCTTCCTTTCAAATACCGCGAAGACTTTCTCTTGTGATCCTTGTCCTAGAGTCATGTCACTTATGTCCTTATCTTTTCTTCGTACTAGTTAACACTAATTAAAGGTTTACGAGGGACTTGATTATTCTTTAGAAAGGCTATCAAATAAATTGATAAGGTTAGAATGATGGTTCTTAAAAATGTTGCCTTGGTCATCACAATTTTTTTTATTTAACTATCAAAGATTGTTGACTTTGACTTGTAAAATTCCTTCGAATATTTGATGCTCCATAGTAGAACATATTCCTCATCCATTTGTTGCATCCAATTTGATGTGAATCGTCTTATTGCAATACTAGCTATCAAAGATCTAATCATTAGGTCAAGACTTTGAGCTACTTGTTTCTGATTCAACTTGCTCAATCTCACTAGTAATTGCTACGATTCGTTGAGAAGATTCCTATGTCTTATTAATAAAGCAAATGTTGACAATTGTTCCCATAGTCGGTTTAATCCTATGAATCATTCATAAAACATCTAACTTCTCCAAAATATCAAGTTCGACTAAAGAAAACATGTTTAGAAGATAGATGATACATCATTTCTTTCGAAATCATCTTGTAGTGACAACAAAATTCTTTATTCTTTTGAAGTAAAGAAGATGAGTCCTTATTATCCTTTGGTGTAGCAAATTTTTATTTTCTCATCAGGTTCTTCCTAAGTTCAATCGTTACTTAGTGTAATTAACTTATACTTATTCGCTATTCTATGAGTAGATTGCTAAGACAAAAACAAAATTTTCAAAGAAAAATTTTGTTTCTAACAGATTAGAACCATGCTTTGATACCAAACTGTCACATCTAGAAAAATGGGTATATGAAATAGAAGGGGGTAAATTTTAAATTATATTTATAAAAAATCTTTTTAAAAAATCATTTATTTATAAATCAATGTTATAAGCAATAAAAAAATAAGGTTTTAAGTCAAACAGTATAACGTTAAAATCCTCCATTCATTATCGTCTTATCTTCGTCGTAATCATCTCAAACAACATAGTTTTGAAGTGAGGGAAGAGTGAGCTACATATAGTTCAATATGAGTCTACTTCAAAGTTTTATCATAATAAATAGATATTCATGATGCATGCTCATTTTTGATAAATTTTCATGAGTGTAAGTAATCATCATTAGTTCACAGTGTAGGGAGATTTCAATCATAAACCCGAGTATACCTATTCTTACTTGCTTTGGAGAACCGGAAGAGTGTATAGTTTAGGTATCCCAATGCATGCTCATACAATATAAAATATAACATGTGGTAAAAATCCAATGCATGATATGCAACCTTATATGTATTAGTCATCTAAATACATGGATACATGCGTAGTCCAACTTCGAGACACATGTGGGTCAGCCTTCGACACCATGTACGATTACAATACATAAGGCACCTATATCCATATAATCACGTTATATGGACCCTCATCTATGGGTAGGTCAACTCCAAAACACAATTGAGGTCCAACTCTGAGGCCCATGTACAGTAAAAAAATCCACAGTATACAACAAACACAACGAGTAGTTTAGCTCCGAGGCCCGTGTGCAACCATAATAATCCACGGTCACATATAGACACTATAGACGAAAAACTCCAAAGATACATATGTATGAGGTACATACCTGTAGTCTGTCGAAAGATGTCTACTATAACCAATAGTCTATGGGTACCATACTTTGCAAGACAACGTACATGCGTACTTCCCACATATAAAACATTATCATGGTGCATGTATAAAATTCTCAAATGGCATATCATATTTTCAATGTTCATTTCATATCAACATTTGATTCTCGATTATTTATACAAGACTTTTTCAATGTATACATAATAAAAAATTTATGACAAGTATCTCATTTTAAACAACATTTATAACATTATAACAGTAATTATAAAATAATAACATCTGATTTTTCACTTTCATTTATAATATATGATGCATAACAATTCGTTTATAAAAATAATGCATGAATTTAAAAAGTTAGAATAAAAACCCTACCTTTGAGTCCCTAAAATGCCGCCAATTTGTGCCAAAAAATCCGAACAACTTAGGGAGAGAATGTTGTAAAGTGAGGGAGAAAGGAGGGAAAAAATGTGAGAAAAATGGGTAACTCGACCCCTTTTTATAGCCGACCAAAGAGCATGCCAAGGAGCTCACCAACTATGGAGGCAAGGTGATGAAAGTCGTAGCTAATTTTTTCTGTTCGATAAAATTTTTTACACAAAATTTCTAATATATCTCTACTCTTCAATATATTGTCCAAAATTCTTTTTAAGGCACTTTAAATATTTATAATAAACTTAAGAGGTTTCATAGTTAGAACAAATCTTGCAAGTGTTGACAAGGTGATCTAGATCATCACTGAGCAAGGTACTTGACTTCGCCCCTGAGCGAGGTACAATGAGGTCTTTTAGGCGAACCATATGATCGTTTATCCAAACAATACCCAAATGGTGATGATGATACTAAGAGGATAGAGATCTGAAGACAGGCTTATGCATGCTCTTATTCATACACTAAAGTATACCTATTTTAAAAAAAACAGTGAGTTAAATGTACCAATTAAAAGCTTGTCCAAAAGATATAAGAATGACCTGAGTCTACCAGCACCCATGAAAAAATATCTATAGCAGAGGTGAGTGGAGAAAACTAATTCCATAAATTTGTTTGAATGTAGCACAAAGGAAAGTATCAAGAGTATTATGTGATGAATAATGTTTCAGTTGATGTACAGGCCGCCATTTTGCTTCTTTAAATATTTGCTATAGAAGCAAGAAAAATGTTTCAAAAAGCTTGGGTGAGCATTGATATAAATTAGCCAGCCAAGTCTGTATGCCCAAAGCTCAATCATACATCCCTTCTTGCTCCCATACATCCACCAGAAAATCTACCATCTCCTGTAAATTTCAAAGCACAAGAAGTTATACGGTAAAATGCAGACCTGTGGTACTAGCACATCCAGAGGGTAAACACTTACTGCAAGAGGGATTGGCTGAGGGAAAGGCTTGTTGCTGCCTAGTAAACTTTCATACGTCGCATTCCAACTGAGCGAAAAAAAATAATTTAATTATACAGAGAGTATGAGATTATGAGTTCTGAGAATTGTACAGAAAACCACATTTCCTAACATACTAATTTCTAACATACAGAAAACATGTACAGTTTATTGTTTTCCTCTACATAACCAATTTTATGGATAAATTAAAACTCATATAAGAAACATATTGAAAGCAAGCTGTAAGGTTGCTCAATGCTCAATAAAGGTATTGGGATGACATTTGTCTATTTGAGTCCATTGGACTTGACATGAAGAGAAATCAAGTTCTCGACGTTTTTCAAAGATCAAAGTTGAACATTTGACCAAAAGAAAAAAAGATGAAAGTTCAACAATTAAGGCGGAGTAGTCAGAGGAAAAATAATGCCTCTGGGCCATATAAACTTGATAAGAAAACTCCAAATATCATCACTTGAAGGACAGACATGTACGAGCAAGTCATTATAAACATAAAAGAAATTTGTTAATGAGCTCTCTCCTAGTCATACACAGCCATACCTTGCGGGCTTGCACTAAATAGGGAAAATGGAAAGCAACAATTGTAACCCCTTTTGGAAACAAACTCTATAGAACCATACAAAACAAAGAAAATGAAAAAATGCAGGGTGTTAAATGTCTTTATTCAACCAATAGGACGTGGGGTGGTCTAGCAAGAATTGAGTCATAAAATGGGGGTATCTGGACACTTTGCTTAAACTTTGTCCTAAATCCAAATAAAACTAAGTAATTGAATAAAGGTTAGGACGGACTCACTTGAATTTGGGTTCTCGAGTACGTTTTACCCGGTTCTCAGACCTCTTCTTCCCTAACCAACGCTGCCTGGTTTGATTCCAAAGAATTAGACCTGCAACCAAGACCAACATTAGATACTTTGTACAATGTACCACTAAACACACAAGTAGACGTATACATATATATATACCAGAGAAGTGAAAAATATGATACTAACATGAAAATTGTCTACAAAATATTGACACCAAAATTGGAATTATGAGGTATGAACTGAGTTATGGAAACCTTACTGTAAAGGTCCAAAAGAAGATCCTTAAGAAAAACAAAGATAAGGGAAATGAGAGAATATAACTGATGCAGGGGATGAGTCAATAAAGTTTACCAAGTGTAACGAAGAGTCAAATATTTTATGCATTTTACATACTGTGTAATTAAGAATTTGTATTAATTTAATTTCCCCAATATGGCATGGACATGTCAGTCCACTCATTCCAGTAAAGCAAATCCAAGTACAATAACTTGCCGTTATTTAAAAAGTCAGGGGTATTAGCACTGCTAGCACCACTATTGGGATCAAGTGTCTGGTTGCCTGTGCTGATTGATGAGATGCTTCCCTGTGACTGAACAGCACTGTTGTCCATATCACACGCACTACTGGACCAAAAATCCTCCAAAATGCTTGGCTTTCTTACCGTCTGATGCTGATATGGAAAAGTCTCTTGTGGCTCATCCAAAGAATCAGATGTTCTGGGCTTAGTATGGTGTGCTAGACAGCCACTGCTCTGTAACAAAACACTTTCAGTACTGTTACAAAATCATGATCATATAAATTCCACAAAGAAATCAAATTGAGAGAATAATAGAAAGAATAAATAGTTTTTAGTCAAGAAAATATCAAAGCATGGCTAAGTAAAGTCTCAAACTAACAAGGCATTTCAAACCCAATTCCATTATCTTTCTCATTTTCCTTTTTGTTCTTCATAATATTTCTCCACTTCACAGTCAACCATCTGCTATATAATACTGGCTTTTCAGTTTGTTCCTCAACAGAAAATTATAACTTAGATAGCTTATTCACAATAATACTACACTAATGAACTACAATTTACCGGTATGTTGTGCTAGCTAGTTGAGTGTTATTATAACTTGAATGTGCATGCTTGTCAGCTTGTGTATTAAGTGTGCTTGCACTTTTTGTGTACTTAGCATGCAATTTTACACTTAGAACAGCCCCAAGTATTTCTTTGCTCAGGCATGCATGTGATAAAAGGTTTTACATGAACTTCAAATGTTTTATATATAGCAATTTGTATTCATTGGTTGATGTAAACATTTACTACATCAGTGTCTTTTAAGTTTTAACCCACTAATCAATTTCACATACTAATCAATCTCCTATGTCCATAACAACAATTTTCTAGATAACAAAACGAGCTAATTTTCATAGTAAAATACAATGGATTCAATCACCAGCTGAAACTACAATCCAAATAAGAGCTAAATCCATAAAGTTTAACTATCTAAACCAAATTGAAAATGGAAATCAGAAAACATACGGACGACAACGATGGTTTAATCCAGGAAAATCAAAATCAAATCAATTCGATTACCAAGAGAGAAAGATAAGAGAACCCCTTATGAGAATCAGAAGAAAAAACAATAATTAGTTTGGGACAAAACAATCAATTATTAGATTAACAAAAGGGATTAGATTTTAGAGAGAAAAAGTACCCAAATTGGGTATTGGTTCTCTTTGCCCAAATGGAAGCCTCAGTCCAGGCGAAGCGGTCACCGCCACCTTCAGAAGTAGGTATGAGTGTAGGACCCTTTTGCTTCTTCTTCTTATTCGCTGTTCTCACTCTCCGTGGGTGGTAATTATTGACCAGAAGGAGGAAAGAATTGTCTTCGATATGGGAGTAGTGTATATATAACCGAATCAAATAAATAAATGAAAATTCAATAAAAATAAAAATAATTATTAAAACTTATAAGAATAACAATTTTTTTAATTAAATGATATTAAATAAATTTAATTTAATTTAAATGATAATATACTAAATTTTTTTAATATTAAATTTATAAGATATAAGAAGTAAATTTTATGATTATAAACTCTAAATTTTTTATTTTTATTGTTTTTCCAAAAAACATTTTTTTTAACTTTTAGTATTTTTCAATATTCATATCTCATGACATTTTGTTTATTCTGTTTTTCTACCGAGTAACCTTTTTATCCTTTAGACAGAAAAAGACGTCTAAAGTGTTTTTTTTTTGTTTTAATAAAAAAATGTGTCGTCATAAGAAGAAAAAAAAATGTGTCGTTATAAGATGACACTAATAAATAAAAAATATGTTGTAGGAAAAACTTAAAGAAAAGATAATTTAGATATTATTTACGATAAATAAAAAAATAGATGAAAATTATGAGGTTAGCAATTATAATATATATTTGAAATAAAATATATATAGATTTATTGATAATATTTTTTATTAGATGTTAAATTTTAAATTTTAAATTAATTAAATTTAAAATTATTTTAATATATATATATATATATATGTATTTTTATTTTTTAATTATACCTTTAATTATTAAATATATGTTTTTATTATTTTTATTATTAAATGTAAATATCTACGTTACTGCATCTTTTATTCAGAGTTCTAATCAAAATGCTCAACTAAAAGTTAGGAAATGTCAGTGATACAATATTAAATATATATATATATATATATATATATTATTTTTAATTATTAAATATGTTATTTAATAATTATATTTTTTCAAGTTAATCCAATGAAATGAAGCCTTTAATTGAGTCTAATTTTCTTCTATTATTATTATTTATTATTATTATATGTATTATCAGTTCTTAATAAATAAGTGGAAGAAAGTGATTAAAAATATATTCATCTATTAATTTATTAAAATTTATCATAAAAAATTATGAATGTTAATTTTTTTTATGAATAAAATGCTTACATATAAACTTATTTTCAATTACCGTTAAATCTATTAAAAAACTTAACAAATATTTAAATTTTATATAATCTTAATTTAAGTTATGTATATATACAATGATTTGTACTGCAAAGAAAAAAATAAACTAAAAGCACGATCACCATATCAGATGATATATTCATTGTGGTGGCAGCAAGGTAATAATCTAAATATTCAACCTAGGTGATTCATGTGATACCTAGCATCCACCTCAATGTAATATACATATTCAAAGTTGATTCATTTTAACTTATTTATTACATTAATTAAATATAACACAACACCATAACTTAAAATTAATTAATTTAATTAACATTTTAATATTATTTTATTCATTAAACTCAACCTAACCAATTAGATGAAATTCTAATGAGTTTATTAAGTCATATTTGACTAAAATAACATATTTTATTTTATTTTTAAGAGTAGATAACATGATAACCCGACTCGAGATGAATCGAACCCAAAATAACTCGATCCAATAAAAAGATGTTTATTAATAGATTAACCCAACATGATCTATTTATCAAATGGATCGAAATGATTAATACGATTTATTACCCTTATATGCAACCTAGTATCATTAGAAAGGTAATATACATGTTTGAAAATTGGTGATAATATACATTAATATACATATTCAAAAACTAGTGATAATATACATATTTAGGATACTTTAGAAAGATCGATTTGTATGTCTAAACTTTCACATTTATTAGCCTATTTTATTCATATTTTTATGTTCATATAACTTCTTCTTGATTAGGTTCTTACATGTTTGAATCAAATAATTTTGTGTATAATTATAATTATTTGATTTAATTATTAAATGTTAAAGAAACTATTTTTATTGAATTTGTTCTTGATCAGCTTGTTCTAATATTTGGTAATTGATTTTATTTATTTGATATATATTTTGAATCATCTAATTAGGATTATTTATTATTAAAACCATTTTAGAACATACACGGACACTTGTGTTTTTTGTACTAATCCCGATTGTAGGTTGATCTATGAACGTGTTTGATTTGTGAGGAGCTAAGTACAACAGTTGGTCTAGATACCGCACACACTAGTCTTAAAATTGTGAAAATAGAGTAGGGGCTCATATGTAAGGTATATTAGGGAAATATCCTAGGGATGGTAGCATAAGACTTAGTCTGTACTTGTATACTTGGTTTTCATTGTTGAAAGGTTAGATTGTTCGGTGAACAGATAATTTTCTCTTAGGTCATAGTTATGGCATAAGTTATTTTCACCTAAAAATCTCATATGTTATTTACCTATTTACCTATTTTTGCATTTATTTTTTATACGTGATTACTTGTAAGTCCATTATGACTAGGTTAAAAAATTATAATTTGATAAAATTAAAAATAACATATGCATCGCTTCTAGGCTTATTAGATCCGTTTTCAAACTTTTAATTGATATTAGAGCCTGCACTAGACACACTTAATGATTGTGATTTGTATAGACACACACTCTCACTAATAGACCTAATGGAATAAGGTGGATCATCTATTAGACCGTCACTTTTTTTATGAGTATAATTATCCTTACTAGAAGGCTCATGCAAGCTTATCTCAGAGAAGATGAAAAAGTTTGAGATTCCATTCTTGAAGGTTTCTATGACCAAAGATGGTATAAAAACTGTAAAGATAAGATGGATCACTGAAGAAAGAATACTTAATGGATCAAATAAAAAAGGGTTAAGTTCTATTTTTCTTATAGTGTCAATGTACGAGGTACATCTCATCTCTAATTGTGAGATTGCAAAAGGTGCATGGAATGTACTTGCTCTTGCTCATGAGAGAACTTTTCAAGTGAAACAAAAAAAACTAAGATTGCTAACATCTCAATCTGACTTTCTTAAAATGAGTAACGCTGAAGCCTTTGGTCAATTTTATGTAGTTTTTGTAATGTTACTAATTCATGTTCTACATTTGGTGAGAAAATTCCTCAAGTTATACTTATACACAAACTTCTAAGTTCATTGACAGAATATTATAAGATGAAGGTCACTATTATAGATGAGAGTGAGAATGTGGACACCCTAAATATTGATGAGCTAAAGCATATGAGCTTACTTTTGAGCCACCTAAGAAGAGTATGGACATGACATTCAAAAGATCCAAAAAAGTAACTTCTGATAGTAATGGTGATTTAGATAATAAATATATTTTTTCATCTGCTCGCATATTCAAGAAGTACCTTAAGATAAAGAATCAACAAAATAACTCACAAAATAAGGGATAGCATAATTGGTTCAAGGACAAAATGCCAAAGGAACCTAACCCCAACGATTTAGATGATAAGAAATCTGAACTTGCTGGTCCTTAATGTTTTACTTAGTGATTTTGGTCATATATTTTGTAAAGTGTGCAAAAAATATGAAGAAAGTTGGAAGAGCACTAGATACTACTCTTAGTGAGACATAGATTGAATAGGAAAAAGAAAATAATTCAAAATATGGTGGAATCAACTACTTTTCCTTCACGGAAAAAGCCACTATATGTTTAAACTAGTCTGACACTAGCTGAGATAAAAATAATGAGAGAGTTAACTTTTTTTTAGCTAAATATAATGCATCTAATTTTGAAAACTTATTTAAGGATTGTATAGGTGCTAAGGAAGAAAGATACAATTTTTTAATTGAATTAGCAAAGTTGAATGAAATAATTAGTGTTTTGAAAATGAAACCATTTTAAATTAGAAAAATAAAATTTATATCTATTTGAGCATATTGATACTCTTGATCTAAGTCTTGCAAGAATAAAATAAGAAACTATAAATTCAAAGAAGAACTTCTTTTTGCTAAAAAGATAATAAAAAACTTGACATTAGGTGCTGAAAATTTGAAGAAAGTTTTGAGTTATGACAAGTCACATAGTGATACACATGTCATTAGTTATAAGGATGAGAGATTTATACCATCAACATCAAAACCACATATGTAAGGCCTGTCTATCATCATTTTGATAAAAAAATGTCATAATAGACCAAAATGTATATTCTTGTTAATGGCTACCCATTTTAATAATTCTTTTTATGCTCCTAGCTAGTTATAGGACTAATTTATCATCATCATATCATGCATGTTGTATCTTCATTTATGATAAATGTGAAAAGTAAAGGAAAATCCAAGAACATGCCAATGAAGACTAAGGTAGTTGAGTCCCAACCAAAGATACAGGAAAACCAAAATTCAAGAAAATTTTGGTTAATAAAGATTGTTTTCTTTTTTAGTCACCTGACCATCTTTTCTTGATTCACCTATGTACCTTTGTTAAAATGCTTAAATGATCTTAGGTGAGAAATTTTGTAGTATTGCATTTATTTTATTTCTTTTTCCTTGTTAAAATTATATAAAAAAAATTGTTAAGTATAATAATTTTTGGTCAACAAGCAAATAGTGTTAAACAACATTTACACACATTCAACCTTGTATTTGGTGTCTCAACATGTTTTGATGTTTATTGTATAAATGATTCTACAATTTTGACACATATAGTTTTACATGTGATGATCGATGTTGACGTAAATTTATTCACACATTCATGAACACACATGTATGTTATGCTTAAAGTTTATGATTTCTCTTGAAAGACTAATCTTGACTGAAAAATTCTATTAAGTTCTGTTTCTTACTTTTAAAAATTTTACCATAGGAGGCACCTAGTATTGAAAAGAGTACCTATTGTGATATTGAAGCTACCTCAGTGAGTGGAAAGGGTTATCTCCAAAATACTGTGAAAGTCATCATGCTAGGTTTATAGCTCGTGCACGCCGACAAAAAATTAAAAAGATTATTTCAAATGCAACTACTTGTACAAATTGTACTTGGCATATACAAAAAGAGAGTCAAAAGAGGTTAATAAATAAATAAATAAATAATCATGTATCTCATTTATAAAATAAAAAGAAATAAAAATTTTAATTCGTCTCTAGATAGATATATTTTATTTTATGAGATTAAAGATTCAATTGCAGTTTTATATGAAAGGTAATACTTTTTCTTTTCATTTTTTCATGATAAATGAATTAATTTATTAAAGGAGTTCAAATATGTATACTATTTTTAAATAAATGTTAATATGTTATCATATGTACCAAGTGTGTTCGTGTGCCTTTTATATTGTACTGGCTTATTAATACAATAGATAGCCAAATTTTGAGTAATAATGAGTTTTCAATTGGTTTTGTACTTGTTTGTATTTAAAAAAGTTTATTACCTTATGTGGCTATTTATGAAGGAAAAAAACTAATCTTAATTTTTTTATTTAAACTTCTTATTAATTCACTATGTAATTGGTTTTATATTTAGAGTATTATAGGACCTATGAGGCTTATATGTCATTGCACCTTAACTTTAAGGAAACTTTAGCTTTATAACATCTTTGCATACACATTTCCTAATTGTTTCTTACGTATGTAATTATTCCTAATTGCTTTTCCATTTTGTATGTCAAAAAGGAAGAGAGTGATTCACATCTTTTTATTCTCATGTTTCATTTTGTTATCCATATAGGAAGAAAATGCTAAGCCTTGCATTATTATGTTTTATGTTGAGCTGGAATGATGTGAATGTATGCACTATGTGATTTCTTTCTACACTTTGCTTATTTTTATGTAAACAAAACTAATGAACAATGAATATTCCAAGTTAAGTTTTCTTATGTTTTGTCTATGTGTTTTAGTTCCATAAAAACTTACATGGGTGCAATGAAGATGGATTCATCGGATCATAGGATAGTTTCATTATGTAGTCTAAGATATCAATGTATTTTTACTTTTTTTTATGATTGTGATGTAGTGAGAGAGAAGTTTTGTCACAAGAAATACCAAGTGTGGAGTTTGTAAGGATTTTGAGTATTGACTATTTTTGTGGATAAAATATTTTCTTATAAACTTATTTTTAAGCTCGCTATCAAGCCTGTTAAGAAAAGTTGAATAAACACTCTAGCTTTAGATAATCGTAATTCTAGTTATCATAATCACCTATAAATACATATTAAGCTGCCGAAGAATAAACTTAAAGTGGGGTCAACATATCATAGGATATATTCATTGTGGGGGCAACAAGGTAATAACCTACATATTCAATCACATTGCTTCATGTGCTACCTATTATCGTCACTAAGGTAATAAACATATTCAAACAAGTTGCTTCATATGTAAACTAGTATGATTAGCAAGTTAATGTACATATTTGAAAATTGGTGATAATATGCATTAATATTCATATTCAAAAACTAGCGATAATATACGTATTCGATAGCAAGGTAATAATATACATGTTTGATATAATTCAGGGGATTTATTTGTATATCTAAACTCCCATATTTATTAGCCTATTTTTTCATATTTTTATGTTCATATAGCTTCTTCTTGATTAGGTTTTTATATGTTTGGATAATATAATTTTGTGTGTGAACATGATTATTTGATTTAATTATTAAATTTTAAAGAAACTATTTTTATTGAACTTGTACTTAATCTGTTTGTTCTAGGATTTGTTAGTTAATTTGATATATGTTTTGAATCATCTAATTATGATTTTTTATTATTAAATCCATTCTAGAACACACATGAGAACTTGTATTTTTGTGCTAATCCAGACTGCAGGTTAATCTGTGAAAATCTCTGATTGGTGGGGAGCTAATTAAAACTTTTGGTTTGGATACCGCTCACCCTAATCTTGAAAACTATGAAAATAGAACATGGACTCGTAGGTAAGGTATATTGGGGCAGTATCTAGGGAGGATAGCATAGGACTAAGTTTTTGTACTTATACATTTGATTTTTATAGTGAAAATGTTATATGATTCAATACACTAGTTGTTTTTAAGTTAGTTCATAATCATGCTCGTGGTTTAGGTTATTTTCATCTAAAAGTATTATATGTCATTTACCTATTTTTGTATTTATTTTCATACCGTGATTATTTATTTGGCCATTGTAATTAAGTTACAAAATTATTATTTGATAAAATTAAAAATAATTTACTCATCCCCACTAGGCTTATTAGGTTCGTTTTAGAACTCTCAAAGATATTCATTTACTAACTCAAAATGGGCTTGTAAATTGAATAAATTAACAAAAATTAAAATTGTTAAATTAATTTTGTTGAACTAATTATCTAATGATATGACACACTCCTACCTTTCATTTCAATCAATATGTTTGAATCACATTAATTGTCGTTTGATTTAAAAAAAATATCACCCTAATAATTTGTTTAAGTCTCAAGTACTCTTTAGTACCTGAAGATTCCCATATATAGGAACAATTGCATGAAGGTCAATTGTTTTTCTGACTCAAATAGGTAACCGAGACCTAGATAAGAAGTGAAAACATCAACCCATGGAATATTTTCATGAGCTCCATATCAATTCAGCCAAGTAGGTGTCACAATGTAAATTGAGCAATTAACACAGTGGAAGTTCAAATAACATTCTCAATTCAACACACAACAAAAATAACATGCAATAAGAAAGGAGAAACTACGGTAAATACACTAGTGACTGTGTACCTCATAGGCTTCTGTCTAGGCTAACAACATGTATAAACATAGTAAACATACACAAAAAGCAAGACAATCATAAATATTGAAAAGCCATAAGGGAATTCCAATTTATTCAAGACCTTATTTATGGGAACATATTTGGTACATAATGATTGTATTTTCACAATATACAATCATACATTACACAACAAACTATAAAGAGTCCAACACCTAATACGTTATTAGGATAAGGAGATACAGACTTCTTAAAGACTTATACCAAAAATGAATTATCAAAAAGAAAAATTAATAATTAGAAAGCTATAAGTATGCTACAAGAAAAGAAAACAAATCATACAACTATGCAAACAAATAAGCTTTCTAATCATAGTCTAAATCTAGTATGATGGAACATACATGAAAGATATTCAGATTATACTAACATAATAGCAGATCATGCATAATAAAAGATTTAACGAGGTAAACTGACATAGAAATCCTCTATATGTGGTAACATCCTCAAGTTGCTTAAGGAAACTAATGAGCAAAACTGGCATTGCCGATCCTACAAATACTTTGGTTTTATATTTATAAAACTCTCACAAGTGCACGAATCATTTCGTAGAAAATGATAAGTATACTCCCAAGGTCGATCTAAGGAAGTAATATATGTGATTTTTAATTTATTATTCAAACTTTTAAAAACGAAATTAAATCCTAAACATCCTGTCACGATATTTGAGTTTTTGTGTTTTTAACCTAATAACATAAAAATAAACATAGATACAGATTCAATAAACATTTATGCAAATTTTATCTTTTATAATAGTGGAGTATTTATAGATATAATAACTAAGTTAATTATGTTTGCTCATATTATTTAGGTTATTAAAGATATAAATTGATATTTATTGATTCTTTCTTTTTTATATGAATACTGCCTTTGATGGGGTTAGATATTCTTTGTTAACTAAACAAATCAATTAACACTTATGGGTGGGGTTGATAACTAATTTGGTTAATTAAATTAATTCCTTTTTCTAAGAGATTGAAAATGAACCATTTAAATGTCACCATTGGTACAGTTAGACAGTTTAAACTTTATTCAAGGTGTCCAAATTAAACCTAAGAATTTAATTATCCGAGTATTAACTTTCAAGTTTTAAAACTACTACTGAAAACATGTTCTCAATACATTTTCAGATAAGAATTCTTATAAAAACTTTTGAAATAGAGCTTCGCTATAACTATCGGGCGATTGTACCAACAAATAAAAGAGCACTACTCTAAATTAGACCGGATAACTAAACCTTAAAATCTAATTTTTAGATTTAAGTTTGTAATGAAAAATAATATATTTCTCTTTAACATTCTTAATATAAAATCTTGAATAAAAATAAAATCAATTCATTTTAGAGATTTTTACCTATTTAATATTTCGCAAGCATAACAACGTTATTATTATATCATGTTTACAAATAGCCAGCAATGTTAAATTTAATTACAAACAAATTAAATATAACATATAAGAATAAAGCATAAAAAATAACTACAAAGAAAATAAAATCCTTACAGTACTTTGATACTAACTCTGTTGCTGGAAAACCTCCAAATGGAATTTGCACTTTCATTTATTGAATCAAAAAGCAAATAAATTACAAAAACATAATTAGTTCTTCCCAAAAAGAGAAGAACTCTAAAACTAAGAAAAACTAACTAAGAAAAGCTAAAAACTAAGAAATGGAGAGAAAGAAAGAGAAGAGAAGATGTGTTTTGAAGTGAAGAGAATGAGGGTATTTATAGGTGACGAGAGGAAGAAAAAGTGGGTGAAAAAAATGATTAAAAATGGAGAAAACACGGAGTAGTGAATGATGATGTCATTGCTGATGTCATGCTGGTGTGGGGGTGGCGGAATGGGGGGTAGATGGACAGTGGCGCGCACGGAATGGGGTGCAGATGGGCAGGGGCGCGCAGAGACTCGCGAGACCGAACCTGATAGGCACGGGTACGGGCCCGGCGGGCGTGCGTGTAATGCTTCGGCACGGTTAGACACGTTGCCGCGTTAATTTGTATTGGTAGGCTGCAAGCACGATTTCCTCTTTTTTGACCCATTTTGTCCAATTTTTCCATATTGTTTTGACTTTTCCTCATTTAATTTATGAATATATTTGTGATGTATTGTCTTTAGTATTTTTCTTTGAGTCTTTAAGTTACTTTTTTAAGAGAAAATACCTGAAAAACAATAAAAATACTCGTGATTCCGAAAAGACAAATTTATATAAATATATGATAAAATCATATAAATATATATATTTTTAATCAATTAATGTGCATAAAATCATGATAATTTTAGTATTTTTTGAGCACTCATCACAAACCACTCAATAACAAACAATCCACTAAAGACAATAAACATATATAACTCGATAGAAAAGTTTAAACCCAAATACCTCTATCAGTCAGGACACCTACCCTAACTATCTATTATTGCTCAAGCTTGCTATCTTCATAACAACCTAGTTCGACACAAAAACCTAGCTCTCCTCCAAAGCCCACACCACTAAAAATGGTGTGATTAGTAACCAAAAACCAGTAAAGTGTAAAGTGTAAAGTGAATAATAAAAAGTTACATGAGGGCATCTACCAGCCAACACATGGCTCATATACAACCCACTTATAAGCACTATTTTACTTACACAATAACGAATCACTAATACCAAACAACACTCGAGGTATTAGTGATCCGAAAATAGAAAAATGAGGTGTCAATTTGATAAAGCTCTATTACATTTATGAATACCAAATAAGAAGAAATGGGGGGAATATTTATAGAACTTGAAATTTTCACCTCACCAACCACCTTACTAACGATCTCGCCAAGGGTGTTGGCAATAGTGGTGGCAAGCTTGGTGGCGAGGTGGTAAAATGTCACATTTTTTGTTCCAAAAATTACTTAGTACTTTCTATAAATACCCACACCCAAAAATGAAACAAAATCACAAGTGACAATATTAGCTTGGTCGTATGCTCGCTCATCAAAAACCAACACTCCACCTAGCATGCACAGTACAAATACCAATCCCTTAGTGATTGTAAACATGCTTGCATATAAAATGTTCCAAACTATGTGTGTATGTGTGCATTACCGATCCGCAGTAACCAACCTTACACAGAGGAAGATAAAGCATTGAGAAAAATAAAGCATGCATTATGTTTTGTACGCGAGAAGCCAAAACACAGGCTCTAGTACAATGTGACTTAAAATCTCCCTCTTTGGCTTTCCATGTGAAAATGTTGCACAACTATATACATACGTACATCTGTCATAAGATAATCTTGAAGATGACCTAAAGATGTTTCATGAACAAAACATCAATGCACACCCAAACTTGAAAGATACACCTACTAAGTGCATCCAATCTTGTGTGCTTCACCCATCTTCATGTATCAACTCATCCAATCCACTATCACAAGGAGCTCAACATCACTACATAGAGCATGCTTGAAGCATGAAACTTCATTGTACACCTATAACTTGCACACACAAAACAAACATATACCTTTAGAACATCTCATGTAGAAATAATGTTTAGTCTATCCAAATACTATCATATTACCCCTACGTATGTACACACAGATAATTTTTCAAATTACTATCATGTCACCCCTACACAGGTACACACAATAAGCTAAGCACAGTTAACATGTAGTAAAAATAAACATGTAATGCAAATATACAAACTACACAATCTACATGAAACATAAACATGCAAACTCCCCCTAAACATATACAACACTCTCCCTAAGTGTATGCAACAAATATCACGTTAATGTAATGTTCAAACAAACACAAGCTATGCACACTTCTCCTCATTTTTGACAAGAAAAGTCAAAGCAAGCACACATAGGTTTGCAACATACCACACCCCTATATGAAGGAAGAATTCAAACAGAAATGCAATAATCTTAACCCTCATGCAACATAGTAGAGAATATTAAGACAAACACAAAAAGAAGTAGTACATACAATCAAACGAAAAATACAAAGAATAATATGGAGACAATATCAAGATAAAAGCATGTAACAAACAGAAACCTAAATGTATAGAAAAGTCAAGAGTAGTGCAGACAAAAAACATCTCCCTAATGTGATACATATCACGGAGCCACACATATGTATTTGCTATGGAAGGGCATAAAGGGCTTTGTAATGTGCATACAACACATTGACATGATGGACATTCAAACATGATCTTTACACACATTCTCCCCCTAAAAGCATGCATGTGAGGCAATAAACATGGTAAACATTTTACACTCTCAAAACTTTCTCAAGATAGAAGCATCTACACATAGTAGAAAACAAGCAATACAAAAAGAAGGAAGCAAACAAACGGCATAAAACATGTGTGGAAAGATGAATAAAGAGTAAGGAACACAAAAAACTCAATCATATTAAGTAAATAATATTTTACTACCTTTTAAAGAACAAAGTTAAAAACAAACTAAAGTAACAAGGAAAATAAAAGAAGTTCAACACACTCTCTCTTCCTCTTTTGCATCAACGTTACCAAAAACACCACTACGAGTAGACTATCCAACAATAGTAGGGTTAAAAAGTAGTGAAGTAGATTGAGGAATAAGAAAATTGGTAGCTAATTCTTCAAAAGTAATGGTTAGGCTCAAAGGAAACATTGTATATGCCTCCACCAAACAAATAAAGCACGAAGAATAATGGGCCAATAAAAGAAGCACCAAAGTGAAGAGGGAATTTGGATCTAATAGGGTGAGGTCTGATTGAGACTAGAAAATGGGTGAGCCATGATTAGGAGGTACAACAGGATGAAAAGAAGACACCACACTTTGAACAAAAGCTTGAAATCAATGCAAATCCAAGAAATTTTCAAACTCAAAAGGGATCATGAGAAAACAAGAAAATTGGACAATAGGAAGAGATAATAAATTACTAATATCTAAAGAGAAAATAACTCTATGCCCCTAATCACAAAAGTGGTAGGGAAACTACTAGAAGAAACAGGAGATATAGCAAGACAAAATCTAGAGGGCTCTTTGAGACTAACCAAAACATTCAGGTGTTCCGGGAGGGACCACCACGACTCTTGTCTTCTCAAGAATCCAAACATCCCTTATCAATATATGGACAGTTATCTCTTTAGCACAAGTTTAAAAAGTTAATCAATCCATAATGCATTTATGTAAGGGTATGACTAAGTTTTTTATTGACATGCATTGTGTGATATGCTAAACTTGCTTACTCTATATGCCATTAAGATATACTTATACGAACCAAGCAAATAAAAATATAGACTCAAGTATATCTCCACTAATGTAAGTGCCAACCTAGAAGAAATCAATAGATCTTTCAAAGCTTGTAAGGATAGGCTCAAGTATGGTAGGAGAGATATGACATTTAGGCTAAAACATACCTTTGTCCATCCAAAAACAATCTAAAATGACCATGAAAAAATACCCTTAAATATGGGTTATTTGCTCTTTACTTCTCAAAATTCATTCAACAATATAGATGTTGTGAGAACTACAAATCAAATTCAATAATTCATCCACCTTCCTATATTATTTTTTTCTCCCTATTTTCTTATATATATATATATATATATATATATATATATATATATATATATATATATATATATATATATATATGTATATATATATATATATATATATATATTTGATTTATGATCTTCTTCTTCTTTCTTATTTCACCTTTTTAATTATCCTTTTTTAATTGAAACCAAGAGTGTAAAACACACATTCCTAGAAAAAACATTCTCAACAAAGGATGTATAAGGTAAGTGAGATAAAGCATTTGTGCTATGCTATAATAAGAGCAAAGAAAAGAAGAGATAACATAATTGTCAAAGAGGGGTAAGGAAGCATAAGTATACATTAGTAGCTTGAAAGGTTCAAATCATCCAAATATGGTTTAAATCTATCTCTCTATTCAAGTAGTCCTTAGGATTTAGTCTCGAGAGACACTAAAGTGGATTCTATAGCTTGTCAGATTCATACAAATCACCAAAGTATAAATCCACACAAACCTCTCACAGAGTTATGACATGTGTATAAGAAAGTTCTTTTCAAATTCAACACAAGAATTCAGCCATACATATGCTCAATGAAAATCATATGTTGTAAAACCATGTTTCAATTTAGGTCAAATATGATGACTCTATGAAAATAGAGTTATTAGTGTAATTTTTTTACTTAATATTTACTTGTTTTATTCAATAAATAGTATTTTTTGGGTCAAAAATATTAAAATATAAAATTTTTAATGAAAAGGGGTGAAAATATAATTTTTAGAATTTTTTAGGATTTTTATGGATTTGTTTATGAATTTTTAACGTAGGGCCAATCAGGAGTTGCCATGTGTCATGCCATGTAGGTAGAGAAGTTGACTTGGCAAGCCATGCAGACACCACGTAAGCATAGAGAGTGAATCACGTTGCGTTGTGTCTGAGGAGGACTAAAAATGCACCATGTGTCAACATGATTTTTAATTCTAGTTCAGAAATCAATCAATGCACCATGCCATGTGTCGCTACACCATTGCTCCGTGCGTTCCACCCGTGTGCCACACAATCCCTTTCTACGAATCATGTCACACCATGTGTTGCTGACTTAGCGATCGTTGACTCTGACTGGTCTCCTTTACCACACGTCGCTCCCTGATTCGCCAAATGAATTTCCCCTCCCACTGTCACATTGTGATTGACAAAAACGGTTAGTTTTTCTTGTTTTGATCGTAGCCTTTGATATGAAGCTGATTGAATGGTCCATATTGCACCTCAGCTTTATTTAAGCTCCTAATCACTCCACAAACCCTAATTTTCCTCCATTAGCATAATTTTGGTTAATATTTGGAGCTAAAAAGAGAGAAAATTACAAAAAATTTAAGAGAAGACACAATTTTTGGTGGAGCTTCAAGAAGAAATTAATACTACAATTTAAGATATTGATTGCATTTCTTTTTCTATTCTTTTCTTTATCAAGTTTTATGTCTTCTTTATGAAAAATATGAGTTTTATAAACATAATTATGTGTAGTTAAATTATTAATCTAGGGATCTTATGAACCCAATTTTCACCATGTGATGATTTAATATTTTACCCCATTTATAATTTTAATTTAATTATATTATTTAATCTGATTTGTATGCTATTAATTGTTTGGCCAACAATTTATCTATAGAGGCAATTAAATATATTTGAGAGAATTATTTAATTGTTTGTCTTGATTAAATAACATGCATAGTTTCTAGGCAGAGATGTATAAATCTTATGTATGTGATCCATAATTGATGAAATTAATGAGTAGTATGAAATTTAATTAGCATGAGAGTGTGATTAAATTAATTACTAGATAGTGTGTAATTTACTTGAGAGAAGAATACATGCTAGATTAGATTCAATTGATCATATAATTAATTGATAATTATATTGGAGAGATTTTAGCAATTCACATATTTAGAAAATTGGGGGATTAAGTATTCCTAGATATTTTCTCATATATCTTTTTAGTTACCAAATTTGATTTAATTAATTATTGCTATTTACTTTTAGTTATTTTAATTTTTTTTCCTTAAAATATACGAACACCAAAAAAATTGATTTTTATTGTTTTTAGTTATAAAAATTAGGTTCTAATAAAATAATCTCTGTGAGAATGATATTTTCTTATCATTATATTACCTGTTGCGATACATATACTTGAGTATTCATTACACAAACTTCGTGTGTGGCGATCAAAATGCAAGCCACGCAAAAATCCACAAAGTCCCTATTAACTTCAGTATATTTGGAGTAAGAAAATTCAAAATAAGAATGTATGGAACAATACTGGAAAGAGAGAGAAAGAGAATGCTAGAGGACCATAGAAAAATATATATTATTTTAGTCTTTTGATTTTTTTAAAGTAGTAAGGAAGATAAACACAGTTTAAAAAAAACATGTATCACAATAGAAAACAAGTGAGATGACAAAGATGGCCTAAAAAAATATCATAGGCCAAAAAGACAAAATGTCCATCAAGAGATATCATTATTACAAACCATATAATGTTTCCTCTAGATAGGGAAAAGACAACAAACTCTATATATTTCCTCAAAAGAGATCATTGTCAAGACTCATATCATTTGGCAACTAATACATACTCGTAGGAGTGGATTATGTGTCAAAGTGGGTAGAAGCCATTTCTAGCAACAAATATGATGCAAAAGTTGTCATGAAATTTATAAAGAAATTTTTTTTCACTAGGTTTGGATCTCCAAGGATCATTATTAGTAATGGAGGAAGTCACTTTTGTAATAAAGCATTTAATTCCTTATTGTATAAGTATGAGATTAAGCATAAAGTGTCCACCCCTTACCATCCCCAAACAAGTGGGCAAGTAGAGGTATCTAATAGAGAAGTGAAAAGAATTTTGGAGAAAACTATGAACATCTCTAGGAAGGATTGGTCATCTAAGTTAGATGATGCTTTATGGGCATATAGTATTGTATTTAAAACACCCCGTATAAGCTAGTTTATGGAAAGGCTTGTCACTTACCATTAGAATTGGAGCACAAAGCATATTGGGAATTGAAATAGTTGAATATGTCCATAGATGCAGTTGGTGAGAAAATAATGCTTCAAATAAATGAATTAGATGAATTACTTTGGAATGCTTATGAAAATGACAAGCTTTACAAAGAAAAGACAAAATGATGGCATGACAAAAATATTGTGCACCGTATCTTGGAACTGGGTTAGAATGTGTTACTGTACAACTCAAGACTCAAATTGTTTCTGGGGAAATTAAAGAGTAGACGGTTAGGACTATTCATCATCACTAAGGTAACCAACCATGGAGCCATTGAATTAGAAAATAAAGATAAATAGTGATTTATGGTTAATGGGCATAGGGTGAATCACTATTATGAAGATCAATTATAAAATGAAAAACTTATGATAACCTTAGTGGATACACCTTAGGACTTCATAGGATCGTCCAGTCAAGGACGTTAAACATGATGTTGGTTGGGAGGGAATCCAACATTATTTTACTTGTATTTTCATTGTTTTTGTTTTGTAGGTGAATAAATATGGAGAGCAATAGCACAACAAGAATGAGCATTTCAGCGAAAGATTTGGATTTTAGCTAAAGATATGGTATGTCATGATTAAGGGAGTTTTCTTTTCTTTTCATATTTATATTTGCACATTGGGAACAATGTGTAATTTAAGTTTGGGGGAAGAAACTTCATTCTCTACATTAGTATTTAGTATGCATTGAAATTTTTATGGAATTTTTTTTTAATTTTTAGGTTGTTTTTAATCATGATTTGGGTAGAAATTGATAAATACATGGAAACTAAATACATGCATGCTTAATATGAAACATATGAAATCCATGATAAAAATTGGTTTTCATGACTAGGTTATGGAATGTAACATATTTGTTAAGATATTTACATTAATCATGTGATATGCTTGCTAGTTTTGATTGGATTGATTCAAAGTTTTATTCACATGTTCATGATTGATTTTGATGTTCTTATTGAGAGAAAATTTATAGTGAGTCATATGAGTTGATGAGATCTAGCAAGTTTTAGAATCTATTTGATCATTCCTTGAGGCGAAATCCTAAATAGTATTTAGCAAGAGAAATGATTTAGGCCTTATTTGGATTGATTGAACCTTTCAAGCTAACCATTGTTAATATCTTTAGTCACCCATTTGAGCCTAACAAAGAACCATTCATATATTTAACCCATATTTAATGCCTAACTAATAAGTATTACCCTTACCCTTGCACCTTTAGCTTGTATGAAAAAAAAAATTGCAATCATGTGTTATGCTTTAGAGTAAGGTGAAATGTAATACACCTTATAAAAAAAGAAAAAAAAAGAGCGAAACTCACAACACAATTATCCCTCTAAAGAAAAGAAAATAGAGTTGAAAATAAAAAAAGATGTGAAAAAAAATGAAAAGAATGAAAAAAGAAGATGTACTAAAATATCAAGTAAAAGCTCAATTGCAGTTAAAAAGTGCATGATGAAAAAAAAGCTAAGGTATGGAAAGACCCTAAAATGTCTTCATTTATCGACCCTTCATCTAAGCCTTACATTACAACCATGTAAATTCCTTATTGATCTTAAGCTAAGTGCATATTTATATTAGTGGAGAGGGATGTGAAAAATAGACTTATGAGACTTGTTCTAAGATTGAATTGATTAGCATACTCATATAGGTTGATTTCATGAGTGCATTGGATGATATCATGTGCAGTACACACACACACGAATCAATTTGTCAAAAACCTTGTATATCCTTGTATAGATGGACCTTTGATTGATGAATATGTGAACCTCTTTATCATAGACCTGTACGACTTTTAAGAGGGATAGTTTTTGTGAAATATACATGTACTAATAGAAGTATATTTATAAATATAATACCCAAGTTATTTTATTTAGTTATAATTACCTTTACTTGAGGACAAGCAACAAGTTAAGTTTGGGGGTGTGATGACTCTATCAAAATAGAGTCATTAGCGCACTTTTCACTTAATATTGACTTGTTTTATTCAATAAAAAGTATTTTTTTGGGTCAAAAATATTAAAATATAAACTTTTTAATGAAAAGAGGTGAAAATATAATTTTTGGAATTTTTTGGGATTTTTATGAATTTTTAACGCATGACCAATTAAGAGTTGTCACGTGACATGCCACGTAGGTAGAGGAGCTGACTGGGCAAGCCACGCAGATGTCATGCAAGCATAGAGAGCGAATCATGTCAGGCACATGTGTGAAGAGGACTAAAAATGTGCCACATGTCAACATGACATTCAATCCAAATTCGAAAATTGATCAACGCACCATGCCACATGTCGTTATTCCATTGCTCCTCACGTTCCACCCGTGTGCCACGCAATCCCTTTCCGCGTATCACATCGTACCATGTGTTGCTGACTTAGCGAGCGTTGACTCTAACTGGTCTCCCCTACCATGCGTCGCTCCCTGATTCCCCAAATGAATTTCCCCTACCACTGTCGCACTCTGATTGGCTGAAACTATCAGTTTTACTTGTTTTGATAGTAGCCTTTGATCTAAAGCTGATTGAACGGTCCAGATTGCACCTGAGCTTTATTTAAGCCCCTAATCACTCCATAAACACTAATTTTCTTCTATTAGCATAATTTTGGTTAATTTTTGGAGATAAAAAGAGAAAAAAATACAGAAAAAGTCAAGAGAAGACACAATTTTGGTAAAGATTCAAGAAGAAATTAATACTACAATTTAATATATTGATTTTATTTCCTTTTTTACTCTTTTCTTTATCAATTTTTATATATTCTTTATGAAAAATATGAGCTTTATGAACACAATTGTGTGTAGTTAAATTATTAATCTTGGAATCTTATGAACCCAATTTTCACCATGTGATGATTTAATATTTTACCTCAATTATAATTTTAATTTAATTATATTATTTAATCTAATTTGTATGTTATTAATTGTTTGACCAATAAATTATCTATAGAGACAATTAAATAGATTTGAGAGTATTATTTAATTGTTTGTCTTGATTAAGTAACATGCGTAGTTTCTAGGCAAAGATGTATAAATCTTATGTATGTGATCCATAATTGTTGAAATTAATGAGTAGTATGCAATTTAATTAGCATGCGAGTGTGATTAAATTAATTATTATATGATGTGTAATTTACTTGAGAGATGAATGCATGCTAGATTAGATTTAATTGATCATGTAATTAATTGATAATTATATTGGGGGGATTTTAGTAATTTGCATGTTTAGAAAATTGGGGGATTAAGTATTATTAGATATTTTTTCATATATCGTTTTAGTTACCAAATTTGATTTAATTAATTATTGCTATTTACTTTTAGTTATTCTAATTTTGTTTCCTTCAAATATAAAAACACCAAAAAAAAATTGATTTTTATTTTTTTTAGTTTTAAAAATTAGTTTCTAATAAAATAATCTCCTTGGAAATGATATTTTCTTATCATTATATTACCTTTTGTGATACATATACTTGCGTATTCATTGCATAAACTTCATGTGTGGCGGTCAAAATGCAATCCACACAAAAATCCACAAAATCCCTATTAACTTCAGTGTATTTGGAGTAAGGAAATTCCAAAGAAGAATGCATGGAACAATACTGGAAAGAGAGATAAAGATAATGCTAGAGGACCATAGAAAAATATATATTATTTTAGTTTTTGGGTTTTTTAAAGCAATAGGGAAGATAAACACAGTTTAAAAAAATACATGTATCACAATATAAAACAAGTGAGATGACAAAGGTGGCCTCAAAAAAGATCATAGGTCAAAAAGACAAAATGTGCATCAAGAGATATCATCCGCACAAACCATATAATGTTCCCTATAGATAGGGAAAAGGCAACAAACTCTATATATTTCCTCAAAAGGGATCATTGGCAAGACTCATATCATCACTAGTCAAGAGAAGGAAAGAAACTAACTAACTAGTGAGCAACATAGGTAACACTCTCAAATGAAAAGAAATAAGGGATGCTACAAAAAAATCTAAGCATATAAGAAAGGCTTAGATTGCAACACATAAATAAGAGACATGCTTAGACAGTGTCAACACCCCAAACACCAAGAATGCCAACTTAACACTCAAGTCTAGTCACTGTAGTGTATGTAAGTTAAGAGTTCTAAAGATAGGTAAATAATCTATATGACATATAGATGCATAGGAAAAATCCAAATAAGTGTAATATCACTACTACAATAGTGTCTTATGGTCTAAAAAATTTAGCCTCGGTTATTTTAAAAACCAAGGTCATAGAGTTTTAGCCTCGGTTTTTTAGAAAACCGAGGCCATATACCTACCATATTAATTTTATCTCTTTTACACCAAATACTAAATTTTTTTATTAATTTTTTTTCATTTTTATCTCTCTTTTTTTCTTTTTCCTTTTTCCCTCTTTCTTTTTCTTTTTCTTTTTCCCTCTCTTTTTCTTTTTTACTCGTTTTTTTATTTCCTCCTTTTCCTAGCTTTTTCCATCCTCGATCTCTTTTTTTTATTTCTTCTTTTCTTGGTTGTAGCTTCGCTGCTCTTTCTCTTTTTGTTATAAAAAATCAATACAGGGTTTCGACGAGGCTATCGCTAGCGGTAGTGAATTTGATGGTAGTGCGGCCTTCTCCAGTGGTGGATTCATGCCCTCTTAGGCCACTCAAACCCCTAGGTCCACGTATGCGAGCTTTTCCCTAGATGCTACGTGAGTATTTCCCGAGCCCTAGCTACACGATTTGTATCTTCTTCTATCAACATCTTCTTCCTCTTCCCTGGGTAGTTGGTTTCTCAGCTCTGACTTTATTTTGATTTTTTGGGTTTATCACTCTTCTCAATTTTCAATTTAGGGTTTTTCAGTTTTGGGATCTTAAAACATGTTTATAGATCTTTACTGTTCCTGGTGCCTAGTCCTGATGTGTGCCTGGTCCTAGTTCTTCTTCTTTAATGTGGTTTAGGGAAATGAGAAGGAAAATGAGGGCAAAGATATCAATAAATCCCATATTTAGCATAGCGGTGGTGGCTCCTCTTTCCTCCTCATCGTTCTTCTCTTATTTCCAACTACTCCTTTTTCTCAAAACCTTTCTTCTACTTCGCAACTGTAAGCTATATTTCTCTTCTTTTTTCCCCTCCGTATAAAGTTTTGTATTTTACTATCTCTATTTTCGGTTTCTTTTGTCCCTATTATTTAGTGTTTTTGATTTAATCTGCTAAGATTTGTGAACACAGGGGGAAGATGGAGATTTGGAATGTAAGGAGGATGGTAGAGTGGAGCCCATGCAAATGGTGGATTATTACCATGTTTGCCACATACCCAATGGATTTGGTTCGAGGGAGGCTAACTGTGCAGGTACTTTCTATCATTGTATCGTCCCCTTAATTTCTTGTTTTGAACAGAGACTTAGACAAAAAAATTATACAATTTGTCTGCTAATCCAGTTTTTGAATATTTGTTCTATGCATCTATTTCAAGTGCTCTGCATTGTAATATTGCAATTATATTACTATTTTTTTCATAGATATTTTTCTATTAGATTTTAGTATGACAAAAAATGGAATTTATTTCACTATCGGCCTCGGTTCTCTTTTAACTTTGTATTGTCCTTTTCATTATTTGTTTAAGTTCTAGATTATGTTGTTGTAGCTATTGATGGTCCTATAGGATATCATTTGGAGATAAATGAGAGGTCTTGAATCAAATTTCTGATAACATGGCTAATTGATCAGCTTGATCTGTTTGGCTTAGTTTCTCCTCTAGATTGTTGAGCTGAACATTGAGCCATAACAACAAAAAAAATATTATGGGAATTTTTTGTTGTTTTTTTAATTATTTTGATTTTTTTATTTATAAATTCTTACTATATATTGGCAAATATCATCTTTTTTATGTAAAAGATGAATTTGAAGACCTCGTGGGAAAGACCATAAGCGAGCTAGTGACAATAGAAAATGAAGGTCCAATTGATGGTAAAATATTTGCAACAAAAGAGCCCTGTCTCATCTTCTTTGTTTCATAAAAACCCTAATTCGAACCATTCAACCCAAAAATTCAATTTGTTGCCACAACTAAACATAAATAAGTGAGTCCCTGTAAAATTTCCTTGTTACGACTATATATTATTTGCTGAAACTGTGATACTTTATTTATTGAAACTGTTATGATTTTCATGCTAATGCTGGGATAAAATTTTGGACAAAATTGTGACAGTTTTCGAGTAAAAATATGATAAAAATGCTGGTTTCTTTTGGACTTGGAACTAAAATTGTTTCTATTAAAAAAACTATGATAACAAACTATGATCATTTTTGTGCTAAATTTTAGTTGTAACCTATCATAATTTGCAAGCATATCCAATTAAATAATTGCCACTTGGTGTTGGTGCATTCTGCTAGTCTTTGGTCTTGTGTCTTGCTTTCGTGTTGGTCTTCTTTGAGTGGCGGTGGCTCAGTGCTTCTACGTGGCATTGGCCACAGTGTTGAAATTTAGTCTTTGGTGTCTTTGCTTGTGTTGGTGTTGGTGCGTTGTGTTGGTGTTGGTGATGTGCGCTAATGTTGTGCGCTGGTGTTGTGTGCTAATGTTGTCTTATTTAGTCTTTGGTGTTCTTTGCCAGCACTTTACTACTAGTTACTGGTGCTATGCATTGGTGCTATGCGTTGGTGCTAGTGCTGATGCTATAACTGGTGTTGATGCTACTGGTGTTGTTGTTGTTGCTGCGCTACTAGTGCTACTACCTTTGTTGGTGCTCTTGCCTTAGTGGTCTTCTCTTCTTGTTGTCTTTGGTGCTTCTTGCGATGTCTTGATCTTCTTTGATTCTTTGGTGTTATGCGTTGGTGCTTGGTCTTTGGTGGTGCCTCTTGGTTAATTTGAAGTACACTTATAAATGCTTGTAATTAATAGTAAAAAGTCAGTTTGTAATAGTAAGTTTTTTTTATGTTTGTGTATAATAAACTCTCAAATGTAATTATACTTTTAATTTTAATATAATATGATTTTTAATATTTTAATTAATAAATTTATTGGAATTTATATTGATTTTTAATATTGTATTTTTTTAAATTTATGTATACCCTATGGCCTCGGTTATTAGAAAACTGAGGCCATATGGGTACCTATGGTCTCGATTATTAGAAAAACCGAGGCCATAGGTCGTTACCTATGGTCTCTCTCACTTAGGCCTCGATTCTTATAACCGTGGCCATAGAACTACGGCCACGGTTAAAAACCGAGGCCGTATGTACTTTTTGTAGTAGTGTATAGAGAAACAATCATATAAATAAGCTTGTAGGAACACCGCATTCCAAAGATAAATCTAAAGCACCAGAGAAGGAAGAGTAGGTAAAAAATGACAGAAACCAACAAAAGACTAGCATAGAACCAACATACAACATAATAGGTACAAGAAAGAATAACCAAATATAACAAGTGAGATCCATTCTGTATGACATGGCATATGAATGAAAAATGGCATAAAGAAAATCCTATAATTTTTGTTCTACATGATGAAAACATATGACATGATGCTCATACAAACAACCACAGAAGAAAAAAGCAATAACCAATGCTTACACATAAGGGAGCATATCAACAAGTAGGATAATTAACATATTATGCACGATAGAAAAGCATAGAGAGAAAGAAATATGCACGAACTAGAAGGCAAAAAACATGCAAACAACAAAGGTTCAAGGAGATAACAATCTCATAACAACAACAACTCACTTTAGTGGAGACAAAGGGCATAGATATACAAGTTGTATGTATGTGTAGATAGAGCTCCAGTATCGGGAACCCAGAAAATTAAGCCAAAATAGGATGACCTGCTTTGATACCAATTGCAGGAATAATTACATGAAGGTCAATTATTCTTCTGACTCAAATAGGTGACTGGGACCTATATTAAAGGTATAAGTGCCAACACATGGAATCTTTTTGTGAGCTCCATATCAATTCAACCAAGAAGACCTCACAACATGAATTGAATAATTAACATAGCAAAAGTGCAAAATAACATTCTAAATTTAACACACAACAAAAATAACATGCAGTAAGAAAGAAGAAACTTTAGTTAATCAACGGACAACTTTACTATCCATATTTATTTTCATTTATTTCGAGATTTGCTTTCATATTTGTTTCCTTGATTTACGATTATTTTAATTAGCTTAATATTTGAAAAATTGTATAGAGATAATATTAGTAGATATGTAACTTTTTCCATGTATAGAATATTTTGGATAGTTTATATAATAGAGAGAAATCACAAGGCCAGGAAGGTGGCCATTTCATACAACATTTTTGACTTATTTTTGACATGGTATAAGTGCAAGGTTGAATTTTTTTTCTCTTCTCTTGGTTTCTTATGTCGATATATTTTGAGTCTCTGTAGCACATCTTAGCACCTTCTCGTTCTAGTGTATCAAGAACCAATGTCATTGCTTTGCATTTTTTGATATTCTATTTGTGAGAAAATCTTCATTGACATTATTTGGGGAATTTTATGCTAGAGTGGTGTCCTTCGACAATCTCTATTTAAGGTCCTTTTCTCGGTTTCTTTATTTTTTGGATATTTTTTTCTTTGTCTCTAGTTCCATTTATTTATAATGGAAACTGCACCAATGTGTGTCAAGTTTACAAAAAAAGTGACTCTATCTAGGCTTTTCAGTTTAAACTTTTTCTCAAGAAAAATGACCTTTGGGGCTATATTGATAGTACAGATATTACACTAACATCTAACAGTGACAAATCCAAGGAAGTCATATATTCTTCTTCTTGGGTTGTGCTTGATGCTCAAATCATGTCTTGGCTTCTTAGTTTGGTAGAGTCATATATTGTCACCAACTTGTAGACTCATCGCTCCCCTCAATCCATGTGGAATTATTTGAAGAAGGTTTATCATCAAGATAATGACATTCATCACTTTGAAATGGAACATGCAATAGTTAGGTTTTAATAAGGTAATATCTCCATCTAAGATTATTACTTGGAATTTTTGACTCTTTGGCATGAGTATACTAATTTGGTTATAACAGATGTTCCTGTTGTTACTCTTTCAACTATTCAAAATCTTCATAAGACTAGCCAGCGTGATCAGTTTCTTATGAAAATATTCCCAGAATATGAATTGGTTTGATCCTATCTATTGAATAGATCTTCTGTTCCTTCTCTTGATATTTTTTGGTGAGTTACTTTGCGAAGAATGACATCATAGTACTCAAGCTATTCTGGAACAGTCTCATGGCAGTTCTGAGATGGCAATTACAGCTTATGTTTCCTAAGGATTTGGATCACCTATGACTTCTAAAAATATGCAATATTTATGCTGTAAAGAATATGAGTATATTGCTGCCAATTATCCTAAAAATATTATTCTTATTGCAAAAAAAGGGTCATATTATCAAAGAATGTCGTATCTACCCCCAAAATCGTTAGGCCCAAGATTTTTACACTTTTGTTGCTATTCCTCCAACCAAAAATTTTGTAGCATATGACTCTTGCTCAAGTGCTTCCTCTGATCTTGTACTTCCTACAAAAACTTACTGCACCCTTGAAATAGTGCAATAGATGCTAATTTCAACATTATCTGTGATGGGGTTTCAAGGTAAAAATTCTACTACAGTTTGGTATATAGTCTCAAGGGTTTTTAATCACATGACGAATACTCTTATAACTATATCTCATGTTTGGCCCTATATTGGCCAATCTATCATTCAGACTGCCAATGATAGTTCTTTTCCAATTGCTACTATTGAAAATGCCTCTTCTACATTTATTGATGTGTTTCTTGCTTCTCAACTTTCCACAAATATCATTTGTATTGGTCAATTAGTTGACAAGAATTGAGCTATTAATTTTTCTCGTGATGGTTGTGTTATGCAGGACAACGTAACATAGGAGCCAATTGCAAAGTGACCTAAAGTAGGGCACTTGTTTCCATTATTTTTACTAGCAACCCATATACAAATTGTACTTTTTTTTAGGATTTTGGTGATTGTTTAATTTTGTAGCTTTTCTGTTTGATTTGGTTTAGGTAACCCCATATATATCTCTCTTTTTTTTGTAGCAATCATGCATGAATAAGATATAAGCATATACTATCAATTTCTACTCAAATCATTTAATCTAAGCAAAAATAATAATAAAAAATATACGATACTCTATTAAGATGAGAAAAATCTCATACATTCATTGCTAATACCTATATAGATCATCTAAAAAATTGAAGAAATAAGAAATGTGTTTGGAGTAGAAAAAATATATATTTCACTCTAAATAAAGGAAATTAGGCTCAAATTATATCTCACAAAGGTAGTCTCTACTAAAAAAAATTCATAAACACCGATTTTGGGTTTAATATAATTTCTACATCTTATCAAGAAATACTAGTTATGATAAAAACTAACTAATTACCAAAATAATTACAAAATATTTCATTATATGTTTTCAAAAAATAATCTAACAGTACAAAAGACTTAACTATTTACTTAAATTTGATTTAAAAAAATGATGAATTTTTGTGACATTTTTTTAAAAATTCAAAAATTACTAAATCACACAAAACAAAAATAAAACATAACATAAAAAATGAAAATGTGAACATAAAAAAGAAAAAAATTATTATTTTATTATTTTTAAATTGCTAAATTTTTTTTTCTAATTAAGCATAGTAACTTCTCACCACCCCAACCTAGAATTTACATTGTCCTCAATGTAACAACTGTAAATTAAAGATAAAGAGAAAAGAGAAGAAAGATTACCTATTTCCTGAGAATGTACAAGTAGTAATGGAGAAATGCAGGTGCATCATATTCATCATTAACGTATATACAGACAAATCGTTGTGAATTTCTAACATCTCAACAAATATTTTTAGTTTTAACAATTTAAAAATTATTCACATGTAATTAAACCAAAATAAACAATAAAATTAAGTAAATAAAACAAATAAAAGAAAATTACCTAAAATGATGGGTTGCCTCCCATCCAGCGCTTAGTTTAATGTCTTAGCAAGACGTAACTTGGGGATTGCATTTTAAGTAAACTCAATGTCCCCACATCATTGAGTCAATCAAACCTATAGGTAAGACAAGATTGTCTACCTATACTTTTTCAATCATGTCCTATTGATTTTCAAATTTTTATGTACTTAAAACTAAGGGCATGCTTTGAGGGTTTTAGATAACACAATTGTACCTAGAAAGCAACTAACTCCTTAGATTGTAATTAAAACTTTAAAATTTTGGAGATAGTTTCAGAAATTCTTTTTGTTTTTTTTAAGATAAAATAACATAATTAGTATTAACCAAGAGTGCTCTCAGGAAAGAATGGTGGGGCAAAGGCTCCTTAAAAACCATCCTCCTAGACAGAGCAACGTTCCTAGGAAAGACTAGTGGCACAAAGGCTTCCAAGAACTAGTCTCCTAGACAAAACTCCCTTAGATCTTTACTTTTCATGCTATTAAAATTAAGTTAATTAAAAGCTAAGTTAATTAAGTTAAGTTAAGTAAAAATCTAAGTTAATTAAGTTAAGTTACAAAAAATTAAAAAATAACAACTTAAAAACTAAAATTACAAAAACAAAATCAAAAATTAACTTTTAAGAATAAAATAAAAGAAAACAACATGAAACATAACACAAAAATGTCTCATACTTTTTAATCTCCTTTAAGATCATAATTAAAATCTAAAGCATAAGTTATTTTAATCGTCTTAAACAATCATGATTTATTATAATAATTAGTCAAAAATCATTTTCATATTTCATATAAAAAATGTATCAATTTAATTTCACCCAATTTTAGTGTCTGGAATCTGAATTAGCTTCGACTCTATTCCTCACTAGTCAATACTCTCAAAACACTGAATCCTATGGGTTCAAACACTCATACTAATTTATATATATATTTAATCAATTAACGTGCATAAAATTATGATAATTTTAGTGTTTTTTAAGCACTTATCACAAAAACCCAAAATTAGTGTTTATGATTTTTGTTTTAGTAGAGAATACCTTTCGCTCATCAAAGTTTTTGACAATTCCGATTCTGCTCATCACGTGTCACCCGCACAACGCCCATTCCGCGTCGCCGAACGCCCATCCACACACGTCCACGCCTATCTACTTCCAGTCCGCGCGCGGCTAAGCCCATCCACGCGTACTGTCGCACCCCATACTACCATGACATCATCATTCACTAGTCCATGTTTCCTCCATTTTGAATCATTTTTTCCACCCAGGTTTTGTTCCTCTCCTCACCTATAAATACCCCCCTCATTCTCCTCACCTCAAAACACACCTCAAAAACATTTTCTTCTCTCCTTCTTTCTCTCCATTTCTTAGTTTTTAGCTTTTGTTAGGTAGTTTTTCTTAGTTTTAGAGTTCTTCTCTTTTTGAGAAGAACTAATTATGTTTTTGTAATTTATTTTCTTTTTGATTTAATAAATGGAAATGATAATTCCTTTTGGAGGTTTTCCAGCAACAGGAATAACATCAAAGTATTGTAAGTATTTTATTTTCTTTATAGTTATTTTTTATGCTTTATTCTTATATGTTATATTTAATTTATCTGTGATTAAATTTAACTTTGCTGGCTGTTTGAAAACATGATATAATAATTACGTTGTTATGCTTGCAAAATATTAAATAGGTAAAAATCTCTAAAATGAATTGATTTTGTTTTTATTCAAGATTTTATATTAAGAATGTTAGAGAGAAATATATTATTTTTCATTACAAACTTAAATCTGAAAATTAGATTTAAAGGTTTAGTTATCCGGTCTAATTTAGAGTAGTGCTCTTTTATTTGTTGGTACAATCGCCCGGTAGTTAGAGTGAAGCTCTATTTCAAAAATATTTATAAGAATTATTATCTGAAAATGTATTAACAACATGTTTTCAGTAGTAGTTTTAAAACTTGAAAGTTAGTACTCGGATAATTAAATTCTTAGGTTTAATTTGGACATCTTGAATAAAGTTTAAACTGCTTGTTGTCCGGCGTTGTTAAACTCATTGCTTGTATCGTTATTTGCGCTTGGTAGCGATTGCATTCGTGATTTGACCATTTTTGATATTTTTGACCATTTTGATCCATTTTATCCAATATTTCCATATTTTTTGAATTTTCCTCATTTATTTTATGAATATATTTGTATTGCCTCCAGTATTTTCTTTGAGTCTTTAAGTTACTTTTTTAAGCAAAAATACTTGAAAAACAATAAAAATACTCGTGATTCCGTAAAGACAGATCTATATAAATATATGATAAAATCATACAAATATATATATTTTTAATCAATTAACGTGCGTAAAATTATGGTAATTTTAGTGCTTTTTGAGCACTCATCACTTCTCAATCTTCATCAATTAGGATTTTGAAGAGGAATAAATGCATAATTCCTCTCCACTTTCTCTCCATAATAATCTTCAATCTCTAATTGTTAATTATAAATATATGCCTTTACTTGTCCTTCAAATCTATTACTACAAAAGGGGAAACTTTGTCAATTGTATAAGGACCTGTCCATCTTGATCTTAACTTACCCTGGAAGAGTTTAAGTCTTGAATTGAAGAGCAAAACCTACTGTCCTTGAAAAAACCCAGCCTAAGAATCTATTTGTCATACCACTTATTTGTCCATTCTTTGTAGATCTTTTCATTTTCATAAGCATCATTCCAGAACTCATCCATCTCATTCAATATAAGAAGTTGTTTTCCCCTAGTGCCTTCAAATCAAAATTAAGCTTCTTTACAACAAGATTTATGCTCCAACTCAACAAGGAGATGACATGCTTTTCCCAACACTAATTGATGAGGAGACATCCTGATAGGTGTTTTAAAAGCTGTACGATATGCCCACAAAGCATCATCAAGCTTCTTTGCCAAATCCTTTCTATTGGTGTTGTCCGTTCTTGATTTGAAATTTCTACTTGGCCATTAGTTTGAGGATGGTAGGAAAGTGCTATCTTGTGCTTCACACCATATTTAGAGAGAAGGTTATCAAACAACTTGTTGCAAAAGTAGGTCCTTTTATCACTAATAATAGCTTGTGGAGTGTCAAATCTTGTTAATATGTTCTTATGCAAAAATTTGAGCACTACCTTTTCATCATTTGTTGTTGTAGCAATTGCGTCCACCCACTTTGACACATAAGCAACTACTAACAAGATATAAACAAAGCCAAAAGATGGAGGAAAAGGACCAATAAAATCAATTCCCCAAACACCAAATAACTCATGCTCTAAGATATTTTTCAATGGTAGCTCCTTACGCCTTGAAAGATTTCCCATACATTGGCACCAATCACAAGTCTTCACCAAAGTACAACTATCACAAAAAATAGAGGTCTAAAATAAACCACTTTGAAATACCTTAGCTATTATTTGTGTTACTCCAAAATGTCCTCCATATGGTGAAGAATGGTAATGATGGATAATGGCTTGCATCTCCTCTTCAAGAACACATCTTTGGATGATTTGATTAGGGAATCTTTTGAAAAGCAAAGGCTCATCCCAAAAAAAATATTTCACATCATGCAAAAACTTTTTACATTGATGGTAAGTAAGATCTGGTGGCAATACCCTACAAGCTAGGTAGTTTACGATATCAACATACCAAGGAAGCTTAACCTCACATGCAAACAACTGCTCATCAGGGAATGCTTCTTGGATTTCAAAATCTACCTTTACTTCCTCTTGTCCCAACTGAGAGAGATTGTTAGCATCTGAATTTTCACTTCCTTTCTTATCTTGAACTTTCAAATCAAATTAAAGAAGAAGAAGGATCCAACAAATCAGCGTAGGTGATGCATAATTTTTGCAAGTGTACGAATCGTTCAAGTAATAAAGTGTACAAAAGTACGGATATCGAACCCACAAGGAATGACGTTACTAAGTACCGAAATTGACTAATCCTAATTTTATTTGAAAACCGAATTGTTGAATTTGTTTAAGAAGTAAATTAACTTAAAACTAAACGCAAATAACAAAATTTAATGTTGTTCACAAATGATTGAAAACACTAAGGCATTTGATTTCGCTAAATCAATTCAATCCGATTTCAAGTCATGTTATATGAGAATTAAAGTTAGAAGTGATGGTTGAAAAACCCAAACTTATCTAATACTCTCTCTCGAGTTATATTAGAATTACTTATCTATGAAAACCAACTATATTTCTATGAAGATTTAATCACAAATAAGCACATTACAATTTATGGAATTTCTAGAATAACCACATACATCATGCATTAGGTGTCAAACTCGCATTCAACATACAGTATTTATCACAAGAAGCATTCATTAATTGATTAAAAATATATATATTTATATGTTTTATCATATATTTATATAAATTTGTCTTTTTCAGAATCACGGGTATTTTTATTGTTTTTCATGTATTTTCGCTTAAAAACGTAACTTAAAGACTCAAAGATGAATACTGGAAGCAATACATCACAATTATATTACTAAATAAATGGGGCAAGGTCAACAAATATGGAAAAATTGGACAAAATGGGTCGAAAAGGTCAAAAATGTCAAAAAAGAGAAAATCACGCCCGGAGTAGCCCATCCCACGCGCGCCAGCACCCAGCCGCGCCGAGCTGCGCGCGCTGGTACTGTTCATACACGCAGAGCTGCGCGCGCAGGTACTGTTCATACGCGCAGAGCTGCGCGCGCGGTACTGTTCATCCGCGCACAGCTGCGCGCGCCGACGTCATCAATGACCTCACCATGTCCATTACGCGTTTTTACATTTTTTAACATTTTTTTTAACATTTTTTTACTCATTTTTTCTCTCCATCCTCATCTATAAATACCCCCTTCCCTTCACTTCAAAAACACACCTCAAAACACACTTCTCTCTTCTTTCTTTCTCTCCATTTCTTAGTTTTTAGTTTTTTTTTTAGTTTTTCTTATGTTTTAGCTAGTTTCTCTTAGTTTTAGAGTTCTTCCCTCTTTTGGAAGAACTAGTTATGTTTTTTTTGTAATTTATTAGCTTTTTGATTCAATAAATGGAAGTGCAAATTCCGTTTGAAGGTTTTCTAGCAACGGGAATGGCGTCGAAGTACTGTAAGGATTTTATTTTCTTTACAGTTATTTTTTATGCTTTATTCTTACATGTTATATTTAATTTGTCTGTGATTAAATTTAACTTTGCTAGCTATTTATAAACATGATATAGTAATAACGTTGTTATGCTTGCGAAATATTAAATAGGTAAAAATCTCTAAAATGAATTGATTTTATTTTTATTCAAGATTTTATATTAAGAATGTTAGAGAGAAATATATTATTTTTCATTACAAACTTAAATCTGAAAATTAGATTTTACGGTTTAGTTATCCGGTCTAATTTAGAGTAGTGCTCTTTTATTTGTTGGTACAATCGCCCGGTAGTTAGAGTGAAACTCTATTTCAAAAGTTTTTATAAGAATTATTATCTAAAAATGTATTGACAACACGTTTTCAGTAGTAGTTTTAAAACTTGAAAGTTAGTACTCGGATAACTAAATTCTTATGTTTAATTTGGACACCTAGAATAAAGTTTAAACTGTCTAACCCCACCAAAGGTGGCATTTAAATGGTTCATTTTCAATCTCTTAGAAAAAGGAATTAATTTAATTAACCAAATTAGTTATCAACCCCACCCATAGGTGTTAATTGATTTGTTTAGTTAACAAAGAATATCTAACCCCACCAAAGGTGGTATTCATACAAAAAAGGGAGAATCAATAAATATCAATTCATATCTTTAATAACCTAGATGATACGAGCAAGCATAATTAACTTAGTTATTATATCCATAAATACTCCACTATTTATAAAAGATAAAATTTTCATGAATGTTTATTGAATCTATGTTTAATTTTCTGTAAGTAGATTAAAAACACAAAAAAAACCCAAAATATCGTGACAGGATGTTTAGGATTTAATTTCGTTTTTAAAAGTTTGAATAATAAATTAAAAACCACATACATTCCTTCCTTAGATCGACCTTGGGACTATACTTGTCATTTTCTACGAAATGATTCGTGCACTTGCGAGAGTTTTATAAATATAAAACCAAAGTATTGGCAGAATCGGCGATGCCGGTTTTCGTTCATCAAGTTTTTGGTGCCGTTGCCGGGGATGACTCCGTTGTGGGGATGGCATCAAAGTTTTTGGCGATCCCGATTATGCTCATCAAGTTTTTGTATGAATACCACCTTTGGTGGGGTTAGATATTCTTTGTTAACTAAACAAATCAATTAACACCTATGGGTGGGGTTGATAACTAATTTGGTTAATTAAATTAATTCCTTTTTCTAAGAGATTGAAAATGAACCATTTAAATGCCACCTTTGGTGGGGTTAGACAGTTTAAACTTTATTCAAGGTGTCCAAATTAAACCTAAGAATTTAGTTATCTGAGTACTAACTTGCAAGTTTTAAAACTACTACTGAAAACATGTTGTCAATACATTTTCAGATAATAATTCTTATAAAAACTTTTGAAATAGAGCTTCACTCTAACTACCGGGCGATTGTACCAACAAATAAAAGAGCACTACTCTAAATCAGACCGGATAACTAAACCTTAAAATCTAATTTTCAGATTTAAGTTTGTAATGAAAAATAATATATTTCTCTCTAACATTCTTAATATAAAATCTTGAATAAAAATAAAATCAATTCATTTTTAGAGATTTTCACCTATTTAATATTTCGCAAGCATAACAACGTTATTATTATATCATGTTTATAAACAGCTAGCACAGTTAAATTTAATCACAGACAAATTAAATATAACATGTAAGAATAAAGCATAAAAATAACTATAAAGAAAATAAAATCCTTACAGAACTTCGACGCTATTCCCGTTGCTAGAAAATCTCCAAGCGGAATTTGCACTTCCATTTATTAAATCAAAAAGCTAATAAATTACAAAAACATAACTAGTTCTTCCCAAAAAGGGAAGAACTCTAAAACTAAGAGAAACTAGCTAAAACATAAGAAAAACTAGCTAAAACATAAGAAAAACTAAAAACTAAGAAATGGAGAGAAAGAAAGAAGAGAGAAGTGTGTTTTGAGGTGTGTTTTTGAAGTGAAGGGAAGGGGGGTATTTATAGGTGAGAATGGAGAGAAAAAGTGGGTGAAAAAATGTTAAAAAATGGTGAAAACGCGTAGTGCACATGGTGAGGTCATTGATGACGTCAGCATGACGTCATGGGGGCGGCTGCACGTGAAAAATGGGGCGAAATGGCGTCGGCGCAGATGAATAGTAGCCGCGCGCGCAGTTGTGCGTGGATGAACAGTAGCCACGCGCGCAGCTCGGTGCGGCTGGGCGCTAGCGCGCGCGGGATGGGCTGCTCCGGGCGTGATTTTCTCCTTTTTGACCTTTTTCGACCCATTTTGTCCAATTTTTCCATATTTGTTGACCTTTCCCCATTTATTTAGTAATATAATTGTGATGTATTGCTTCCAATATTCCTCTTTGAGTCTTTAAATTGCATTTTAAAGCCAAAATACCTGAAAAACAATAAAAATACCCGTGATTCCGAAAAAGACAAATTTATATAAATATATGATAAAACATATAAATATATATATATATTTTTAATCAATTAATGTGCATAAAATCATGGTAATTTTAGTGCTTTTTGAGCTCTCATCACTCCTCAACAAAGGAAACCATATCATCCTCAAGTGACATCTTGTTCTTATGCGGTTGACTATCAAACCCTGGAAGAGGTTGTAGCACATTCTTTATGTTTCCATAAGAAAAATTCTCATGATTTTGACGCCATGGATGGTAGTAATTTGGCATAGGATTACCACTATAGTTTTAGTTCTGATTGTTGATGTATTGAACATCTTCTTGACTTTCTTTATTCAATGGGATTGTCATACTTGAATCTTCAACATATTGTGCACTTTTTGGTTTTATTTGGGTTGTTAAGACTAAAATTTGATGAGATAGAGGCCATTTCTTGAACTGAACGGGTAGCAAATTGATCCAATTCATAAATCCCAGCTACTTTCTTAGCCATAGATCTTTCAATTGGACATTAATAGTTGTTTGAGGCCATTTCTTCCAAAATAGAAGTAGCACCTTCAGCTTTCTTTGACATTGAAGTCCCACTAGAAGCAACATCAAAAATGGTATCTAGTTTGCCTATTTAACCCATTATAGAATACCTAAACTTGCAACCAATATGGAAATCCATGATGAGGGCAACGTCAAATCATATCTTTATATCTTTCCTATGTTTCATAGAGTGTCTCAAAATCATTTTTCTTGAATTAGCTAATCTCACTCCTGAGTTGGACTATTTTTGCTGGTGGAAAGGATTTAGCAAGAAACTTTTCTACCATGTCCTACCAACTAGTGATGCTTCTCAATTGTAGAGATTGTAGCCAACCTTTGGCCTTATCTCTCAATGAGAAAGGAAATAATCTCAATCTAATGGTGTCTTTAGTAATACCATTCATCTTATAGTGTCACAAATATCCAAAACATTGCCAAATGAATATTAGGATCATCAAGTAGCGATCTGCTAAATTGGGCTTGTTGCACCATGTTGATAAACATCGGTTTGAGCTCAAAATTATTGGCATTAATGGTATGGTGTCTTACACTTCAGTAATATTCATTCACAATTAGCCTTACATAATCATTCAAGATGCATGGTTGTGCATTCTATTCTCATTCAGCCATAGCTAGTACTTTCTTCTTTCTTCGTGACCTAAAGGTTCTTTCAATCTCCGGATCAAAAGGAATAATGTTTTGAGTTCTAGCACGGCGCATCCAACGTCAAAAACACACCTAGATAAAAATAAAAAATAAATAAAATATAATTCTAAATTAAAACCATGATTACTTTGTATCGATATTGGAAAAAATAAAAATAAATCAATCCACCGTAATGATGCCAAAAACTTGATCAGTGTAAAACTACAAGTGCACAATATCGTAGTTTTATAGTAAAGTGATAAGAAGAGTATCATACTCAGGGATTAGTAACTTACTTTTGACAAATACCAAAATTATGCTAATCTCAATTTTATCTAGATAAATCACTAAAGTTGTTGTAATTGAAATTTAAAATAAAATCAATTTAAAGAAAATGCGCAAAAGAAAATAATGATGTTGTTCAAAGATCAAATTAATAAGAAAACTTCTAGGAAATCGATTTCACCTAATCTCTCAATATGCTTTACTCATCTATCTAGTTGAATTTAATTCTCTCTGTTTGTTAGCAATCTCCAAAAAAAACATCTAAAAGCCTCTTTCGATGGTCAATTGGAAATATTTTTGTTCATCAATTTACACAAGAGTATGCAATTTAACAAAGCAAGAAAACATTAAGACCAATGATTTTAATACTATACAGGTTCATACAAGTCTTTCGATCTCTATATTTACCTACATTGAAATATTTTAGATCTATCCTATAATTCCCTCTTTCAATAGTAAATCACAAGATTAAAATCATCTAATTAATGGCCAATTAATTAGAAGCAATAAACTCAGAATAAATCAGAAAAATATGTAGAGAAATAATTCAAATTAACATAGAAAATCAAGCATAGTTAAGAATTAAATTACATCTTTTTCCTAGATAAATAAAATTTAGTTCATGGTAAAATTTAAATATAACATAAACGAATTCACCCTCTTCTTTTTATGTTTCTTTTTTTTCTTTTCTTTTAGCTTTTGCTTCTGTTTTGCTTTTTGCTTCTCCCTTATTCTACGTTGTATATTATTTCTCTTCTTTATTTGTTTCTTTCTGTTATGTTCCTATTCTCTCCTCTTTTTCGTTCTTCGTTATCTCATAATATCCTTTTACCCTAAATCTTCTAATGCCTCCTATTTTTCTTTTCTTTTTTATATTTAACCTTTTTTATATAAATCTTAATTTGAATTTGAGATTCCTTAGATAATATGCTTCTAAAATTTTGGATCTTCATTTTCTTCAAATCTACAATAAAATTTAAATAATAATAATAAAATCTAAAATTAAAAATAAATAAATAAATAAAATTAAGCTAAAGTTAAAGTTGAGAAGTGATAATTTATGCCAAATTATGCAATTCATGAAATGCTTTTCTTCATGGAGATCTTAAATGGTGTATTTATATGAAGCCATGCACCCTCGAGATTTTTTCCTTCTACGACCTCCAATGTGTGTAAATTTTGTCGCTCTCTTTATAGTCTCAAACAAGCTCCGTGGGCCTCATTTGATAAATTTCAAACCACTTTATTACATTTTTTCCTTCAAGGAGCGCAAGTATGACACTTCATTATTTCTTTAGAAATTAGACATGAGTATCATTGTCGTTTTGGTTTATATTGATGATATTGTGATCACTAGTTCTGATTTTGCTTTACTTTTCCAACTCAAGTATTTTCTTAGAGGTTTATCATAATCCCTCTGGTATTTCACTAAATCAACATAATTATGCTAGTGATTTGGTGGCTACAGTTGGACTAGAGGAAGTTAACTCTGTCAATACTCCCATGGAATTAAATGTCAAGTTTTGTAAAAATGAGGATGACTTATTGATCCCAATTATATCAAAAATTAGTGGGTAGCGTTATCTATCTCACCATCACTAGACCATATATTTATTTTGTTGTACAGTAAGTTAGCCAATTTCTTTAGACTCCTCATCATCTTCATTTGGCTATTGTCCGTAGGATCATGCGCTATATTCAGGGAAAGTTTTCCCATATCTTATTCTTTCCTACAGGAAATTATCCTCATTTTGTTGCTTATAGCAATGCTGATTGGGTTGGTTGTACTGATACACATTGCTCCATCACTAGTTAGTGCATGTTCTTAAGTGATGCATTGGTCCTCTATAAGAGTAAGAAGCAAGAAAGAGTTTATAAGTCATCTATAGAATATAAGTATTGAGCTATGTCTCTTTTTCAAAATTATTTGGCTTCGAGGTTTGCTTGTTGAGTTGGACTTCTATAAGACTGATCCTACACCTTTACACGCCGATAATACAAGTGTTATTCAGATAATAGACAATCTTGTCTATCATGAGTGCACAAAGCATATTGAAATCGACTGTCACTCTATTCGTGAATATTTTGAAGCTCATGTTATCGCTTTTCCACACATTTCCACTGAACTATAAATTATTGATATCTTCACCAAGGCCCTCACTCATCATCGACATTGCTTTTTGAGTAGAAAATTTATGGTTGTTAATCAACCTGCATCAATTTGAGGGGGGCTGTGAATGTACAACTTTGCTATTCATATTTATTTCCACTTATTTCAAGATTTGTTTCCATATTTGTTTCTTTGATTTATAGTTATTTTAATTAGCTTAATATTTGACATATTGTATTGGGATAATATTAGCATATATGTAGCTTTTTTTCCTTGTATAGAATTCTTTTGTACAGTTTATATAATAGAGAGAAATCACAAGGCCAAGAAGGCGGCCATATAGCATTTTTGACTTGTTTTTGACAGTAAACACATTATTGATGGTGTGCCTTACAGGCTCCAAACAAGTATAAACATAACAAACATATTGCAACATACAAGATAGTCATACATACTGAAAAATTATAAGGGAATTTCAATCTCTTTAAGACCTCATATGTGAAAACATATTTGGTACATGATGATTGTATTTTCATAACATACAATCATACATTACATAATAAACCACAAAGATTCCAACACCTGATACATTACCAAGGTAAGAAGATACAGACTCCTTAAAGGGTCATGCCAAAAATGCATGATCAAAAGGTAGAAGTAATAAGCATGCTACAAGGAAAAGAAAAAGATGCAACTATGTAAAACAAGCTTTCTAATCAGAGTCAAAATCTAGTATTATGGAACACACAAGATAGAAACTTAAATTATACTAACACAATAGCATATCATGTATAATAAAAGATATAGCGATGTAAACCTACATAGAAACTCTATCTATGTAGTAACATCCTTGGATTACTTAAGGCAAACCACTCAGTAGCAAATAATTCACTAAAAATAATAAACATATACAACTCGATAGAAAAATATAAACCCAAATATCTCTATCATTGGGACACCTGCCCTATTTACCTATTGTTACTCCCGCTTGTTGTCTCCACAACCATCTAGTTTGACACACAAACTCGACTCTCCTCTAAATCCCACACCACTCAAAGTGGTGTGATCAATAGCCATAGACCAATAAAGTGTAAAATGAATAAGAAAAAGTTGCACGATGGCAACTACTAGTTGATACACGGCTCACATACAACCCACTCACAAACATCGTATTGCGTAATCACCACTTATAAGCATGTTTTTGTTCACACAGTCACAAATCCATAATATCGAACAACATTCGAGGTATTAGTGACCTGAAAACAAAAAAAACGAGATGTCAATTTGAAAGATCTCTACTACATTTTCTAGATACCAAATAAGAAGAAATGGGAGGCATTTATAAACTCAAAATTGTCATCTCGCTAACCACCTTGCCAAGGGTGGTGGCCAGGGTAGTGGCGAGTTTGATGACGAGCTTGATGGTGAGGTGGTAAAAGGTCACATTTTTTCGTTTAAAAAATTATCGAGTATTTTCCATAAATACTCGCATCCAAAATGAACCAAAAATACAAGTGACAATGTCAGCTCACTCTTACGCTCGCTCATCGATACCCAACACTTCACCTACCATGTGTACTACAAAGACTAACCTTATGAAGTGTGTACATATGCTTGCATATAAAGTGTTTCTAACTATCTGCGTGTGTGTATTATTGATCCGTATTAACTAACTTTACACAAAGGAAGACAGAACAATGAGTAAAATAAAAAGGACATTATATTTTAAAAAATGTGTTTTTAAGTAATTTTATTTGTAAAAAATGCTTAAATCAATACTAAAATTTATTTTTCCTATAATTTTTAACAAAATATCATATATTAAAAATTTTAAATTGAGTGAAGCATTTTTCACACACGGGTCGCCAAGTTGATATATAATTAATTTATTTAGAAAATAAAAATTAACACAATCAACAATATAAGCTTAATAAGTCAATAAACAAGGAATAAATAAAATGAGGGGTTAAATCCAAATTTTACGGCTTAATTATGATATTTAATTGTAAATAAAACAAAAGGGAAAGAGAGATAAAGAAAATAAAGAAAATTACAATGGTAGCCTTAAAATGGTTATGATAATACCATATTAAAATTAAAATTATAATTAAATGCGTATTTGCAATCCAAAGTGAAAGAAAACAAGCGACTGAGACCTCTTATTTCTTTATATTTATTATTTTTATTATTTATATATTTTTATTGCATATGTTATGAATAATGGTTGAAGTCCAAACAAAATAATAAGTGACGTTTTTGTTAAGTCCATGACATTGACCCGTCTCTGAATAAATTACGTGAATAAAATTTTATTTTACTTTTAAGAAAAAACTAGTCAATTTTTTTACAAACTTTGTTATATCAAAATTTAAATAAAATTTTATTTATCTAAGATAAGATTTTTGAATTTATTAATCCAACATTGATCAATAATAAAATATTAAATTTCGGTGATAAGTTTACAATGATAGATGACAACAAAAAATTTATTTAAATTTTAAAGAAAAATTATTTAAGTTTCAAAGAAAAATTATTTAAGTTGCATCATAAAATTGTTTAAGTTTGAGAAATTTTGTTAAAAACATTTGAGTAATTTTTATTTTATAAAACTAAAAATTACTTTATTAGATATATATTTTATTATTTTTAATAAAAATTAAATAAAAATTAAATGATAGATATTAGAAAACAAAAAATTTATTTAAATTTCAAAGAAAAATTATTTAAGTTTTAAAGAAAAATTATTTAAGTTGCATCATAAAATTGTTTAAGTTGGAGAAATTTTGTTAAAAATATCTGAGTAATTTTTATTTTTTAAAACTAAAAATTACTTTACTAGATATATATTTCATTATTTTTAATAAAAGTTAGATAACAATTAAATTTGTTCTCGATTAACACATTTTTCTTAAAAGTAATTTTTTCTTATTAAATAATATATGAGGTTTAAATAAATTAAATTATATATTAATTGAATGATGATGAACACTATGTTTTATATTAATTTTATTAATTATTATTTTAAAAATAAAAAATAATTATTTTTTAATTTATTATATATTATTATATTATTAATTACCAAAATTTGAATTTCTCTTCGATCAAGGGAAAAGTACTGTCAAGTTGTCAGGCATTGTCTAGAGAATGTAACGATTTATTATCCTATTTTTTATAAATTACATATATTTTTTGTATGATTTATTTTTTAATTTTATTAAATTTAACGTAACAATATATGTATTACTTTTTATTAAATACGTGAAATATATTGTTATTTACATATTATATTGAATATATTAAATACTTTGAATGAAATTAATTGTATTGATTTATAATATAATTAAAATTTTGAAAACTTCATTAATCAATAGTACTAAATTTACACATATATATATATATATATAAATTTATATGATACAAATAATTCTAATTATACTCAAATTAATAGAATTTATTTTAAAATAACTAAAACAAATAATATATATATATATACACAAGTTAACTATCCCTTTAAGTGGAGCATAAACATTACACATGTTCAACCTGGACAATATAGTATCGAAACACCTTCTAGTCATATAAGTCATAATATTTATTAATTGATTAACACTTTTGATGTACGAAATTTTGATGTTATCAAAGTTCAAATTATTTTTAATGTAATTTCATCAAGCTTAATATGCTTTGTACATGTTGTACTGGATTATTAACAATTTTTATAACTGTAGTTTTATCACAAAATAAAATCATAGGCTGCTTAAAACCAAACCCAAGTTCACTCAACATAATCTTCAACCAAGAAAGCACAGTAATAACATGGTGAAAAGCGTGGTATTCAACTTCTGTAGTAGACAGTAATACTACGTTTTGATTCTTACTCTTCTAAGTTACCAAATTTTCTTTAATAGTTTCAACCAATAGATCTATACTTCCATTGAGAGAGAAAGAATCCTTACTTAGAATGAGAAACTTCAATACTAAAGAAGTACTTCAAATTCCTCAAGTCCATCATTTCAAATTCTTTAGCCAAGTAGCGACATAACTTTAATATCTCACTAGCTTTACTACCTATAATAATCATGTCATCAACATAAACAAGAAATAATATAATATCATTACCATCTCTTTTATAAAAAAAAGAGTGTGACTACTTAGGCATGTTTAATATCATACTCCTTAATCGAGCAACTCAATTTGCTAAATCATGCTCTAGTTGAATGTTTCAACCTATACAAGGTCTTTTTTAACTTGCATAGCTTACCTCTTTATGTTGGAAACCCATTGATGAATACCATATTGACCTATTATTTGCTATGTTTCTAAGCGTTAGTTTAATATTTTACTATGCTTTTATCTTATTTTTGAGAGTATTATCGTATTTTGTATGTTAAAGTGATTTTCAAAGAATTCTAGACAAACACGAGTATAAAGAATGAAAATATGGTAATTAATAGAAATTCACACTATTCAAAAGGAACAAGAATGTCAAAATTTATAAATTTCATGCACATCATAGCGTGACATTATTCATGTTGCAACAAGGTATTCTCGGATCCAACTTGTATTTATGAAGTTATGATTGCTCTATGGCCCAACTTATCTTATGCCATAACACAACACTCTTGAGTTGCAATTGAAAAATCAAAAATCAAGGCTCATTACGACGTATCCGTGATCAAAGTAATTAAATCTACCAGAATCCTATTACATATTTCAAATGTCTTTAACCCAAATTTTAGCCTATACATAAAACCCTAATCCTTCTTATATAAACATTAATCAAGTCATATAATAGCCACCAGCTACCCATATTGTTGTACACATTGTTCATTTATAGATACAGAGAGAAAACCTCTCAATTGTGAAGAAGATCCAAGAATTTAAAGAAGATAATGACAACCCATTCAGAGATATGGAATCATCTTTATCAAGGGTATTTTTATTGTCATGTATTATTTTTATTTTTGTAATATGATGTCTTTTGTAATTAAATTAACTTTTGTTAATTTAATTATGATTATTATGATTGGCTAGCTTCTATAATATGAGATTTTAGCATTCGATTCCAATAATTGGAAGAACAATTTTATAGTTCGAATAAATAAAAGTTTGTATATTTATCTAAAGTGTCCCTATGATTTAACATACCTTCATTTATACCCTTCAGGTTTATAGAAAATGTTATAATGCCCCTAGACTTTATGGTTAGTATCATTAATGTCACTATATCTAATTGTGTTAACTTTTCCATCCATACTATGTTAATATTCCTATGACTCTAATATCAAACTAGGAGGTAGTTGTTTAACGCAAGTTGTTAATTCCTGTAATTCTTGTATATTATTAATTAAAGATAATTCTTTAATTTTTTTATCATAATATTGTGTTATTTCTATTTTTATCTTTTAGTTTATCAATATTATAAACTGATATAAGCAAATATTTAAACATCTAAGATCCTTAATTGGCTTAAAAATTATAATTATTGTACCTAAATTTAATGGTTCCACCATGGTCTTTCCTTCTATTTGTCTTCTCTTATTACATTGGTTATGCCTCATATTTGCTCAAACTTTAATACCCTCTTAGTAACGGTGAACCTTCTACATCTATACATAGATAATGTCCAATTTAAACTTACTAGAAAATAATGATTGAACTCCATTTTATTCGTAATTTAATAATCATTACAATCTTAAGGCCAACTAAAAACCTTGAATGGATTCTTAGCCGCTTATAATTAATGGATACATAATTACTAGTTTGGTTTTCTAGATAGAGAGGGTTACTATTCTAGAAGTTATGTGTTCTATTTTTCTGTGTGTTCTCAAATGAAAATAAATGTTCCTTTTATAGCACAAGAAATCCCAATTTACAAGATGAAAATTACTATTTTTGTCCTTACTTTAATAATTCTTCTACTATATTGCTTTTTGGCTTATAAATATCATCCATTGCTTTTTCCTTGGCATATTCTACCCTAAAGATACGGGTCTACATCTTTAGTTTTCTTTGTTGTCTTCTACAGATGGTTCCTCCTCCTTATTCTTCCTTGTCATTTTTTACCCACAGTTCTTTAGATGACATTGATAATGATGCATCTTTGTCTTCTCGATCTTTAATACAATAAATGCATTTATGATCTTTGGTGGCTTTTTTGGCATAGAAGCATAATACCTTCCTTGTTTCTTGACCAATTTTTAGGCCATGCTACTATAAGAATGATTATGAATTTATTAGTTGAGTAATTTAATTTGATCTTATTAGAATTATCAATTTTCTTAAGTTCATAGTAAATTTAGCTTAACATTTGACCTTTTAATACATAAATTTATTTTGCGTTGAACTCTTTTTTTAGAAGTGCCCTTCATTTGGAAACTATTCTGTTTGTGTTGGAAATCCCTACCTTGATGAAGTGATAGGAATTGATACATCCTTTCTCATTCTGATTAATGAACCGAAAAATCTAAGATAAATAGGCTTGTCACCATCTCTTATCTTTGTCCTAAATAGATTAATTCTTGGATTTATGTTTTCTATTAGTCCTGCATGGAATACTTTGTAAAAAAATAATGGATCAGCTCTTTCGAAAATATTGAATTTACCTAATATAGGGAATTCTTTTTCTACAGTATAAAACTTCATATCTTCTATATGTTCATGGGCAAGTTTCTAGCCAAGTTGTAGAGACTCAACCATTGTGGTTTGCTGAGAATTCTATATTAATCTTTGTCATCTTTAATGAATAATGAATTTCTCAGGAATTTTTCCCTGAATAGCACTGGATGCCTTACTATCTTTGATGTCTTGGGAGAGATACTTCTCTAAATAGTACTAGAGGCTTACTATTTTTCCTAGAGTTGTCAACCTACTTGGTGCTGGTGGTTGTTGTTGTAGTGTTGCAGAGTAATTCTTTACTATCTCCTTTGGAGTTATTAGTTTTGATACTTTGTAATTGGAATAATGGCTTTTAGCCTCTATTCTATTGGCAAAGGCTCTATAAGTTACTCCACTAAACCCAAGAATAAATTTACTAGCTTATGCCTAGTTGTTATAGATTCTTGGTTTTGGGCCATTATAAACCATGTAAGTCTTTTTTTTGTTCTTCTTTTTCTACTACATAAGCTCAATTGATCTTTTTTCAAAGATGTTACTCTCTTTTAAACTATTAGGTTCTTCCTTTTCATCTTGAATTCTTTCTTTAGAAGTTTTATCTTTTTTAGATTGAATTTTTGATGAAGATTCCTCTTTAAAGTTTTCAAATTCAAATAGTTGTTTTTAACAATCAAGTTTGACCTATTTATTTCCTATCTACATAAGAGACTTCTTAATGTATAAAAGCTTGAGGAGTTCCTGTAGGATTTTTATCTCATTTTTCTTTATCTTGATCTTAATATCAAGATATTTCATTCTTGTAAGCATAAAAATAGTTAGAGGTGCTAATTCTCTAGCAAGAGCATTTACTAAACTATTTTTATTTCCTGGGAGATGTTTAACATCAAAATTATAATGATTGATACACTGTTTCCATTTGAAAAATCTTCCTTATTTATAATCACCTACAATATTAGTTCTTAAGAAATAACCAAAATTCTTGTTATCGGTTCTAATAATGAATCTGAAACTTATGGCATATATTGTAAAATAGCCTTTTTAACAGCTCAATATTATTTTTCATTACTGTATTAATTTAATTGGACCATAGAAAGATCCTGATATATATCTACAAAGATATTCATCTTTATCATCTACTTTTGCTTTCAAAACTACTCCCTATTATTCTTGTGAAACATCTATTTTAATTATAATCTCTCCTTAGATGGTATAAAGTTGGTAAATTTTTTACCTGTGCTTTTATTTATCCATATACAGAGTATCTTGTTTTGTCCATTTTTAGATATGCTCTTTTTTTAATTTTTCTTGTAAGGATTTTCACATTTATGAAAGTTTCTTGATATATGTTTTAGCATATGTCAAACATTCTAGAAATATTTGTAATTGGTTTTTGTCCTTTTATTCGCTAGGAAAACCATTAATGTTATTTAGTATATAAGGTTGTAGATTATGTTTTCTATCTTCAATTTCCAACCCTAAATATTTAATTTTTTGTTGAACAAGTACTGCTTTCCTTTTAGAGAATACAATGCATTATTTTCTGTATTCTTGTAGATGATTAATAATATCCAAATAATGTTAATTTAATTCACTATTGAAAACTAAAATATCATCTATATAGAGATAACAAATAGTTTTGTAGTTTTTTAAAGATGTTATTCATATATTTTTGAAAGATACTTGTAGCTTTTTTTAATCCAAATGGTACATATCTCCATTGGAATTGTCCTTGGAAGAAACTAAATTCCATTAATTTTTGAGATTCTTCATCTAGTCTTATTTGTTTCAATCAAAACTCGAGAAGTATTTCTTTCTTTTTGTTAATGATAACAGTTCTTCTTTATTTGAAATAAATTATCCATTATCAATGGTTTCTTTATTCAATGTTTTGAAGTTTATTACCATTCACTTTTTTCTCTTCTTTTTTTAACTTATTTTTTGATTAAGAATACTGGACTAGAGTGGGGCGAATTACTTAGTATTATAACTTTTACTTACAAAAGTTCTTGAATTTTTTTTCAAATTCAATCATGTCTTAGAGTATAAACATTGGTTTTACTCTAATAAGCTTGTTAGGGTCTCTTAGTTTTATGTTGGCAATCATTTTAGATTTATTAATTTTTAGATCTAAAAGATTTCTAAGCTTACTATTTTTAATAATATTCTGATATCTGCTATGATTTTATCTTCCTGTATTTCATTAAGAAATTTTTTTTCTTCACTTGTCATTTTCTGATTTTAACAATTAGTTATCCTCAGAAAATGAATGGGCTTATTTTGGAGCCTAGAAATTTAAATCTATAGTTGAGGTCTCTGAATCAATTAAGTCCTCATCTGTAGCTTGTGATGGAGATACTATTTTATCGGATGATTGTGTTTCATCTGAATCAGGTAACTCTTCTTTTGGAGGTTGGGATGTTTGCCCAAATGATAGTTGTTTCATGATGTCCAAGAGTTCTTCTTGGGTTTTTGCTTGAGCAATCAAGGCAGCTGTGTGTGCCTTTTGTGCTAATAATAGTGAAGATGCTTGTATTTCCTCCACTGGGTGATCTATGTAACCTTTTTGGGTTAGCCATTTTTCAACGGCCTTTTGTGTTTTTGAGATCATAAATGACGACCACCATTTGATTTGAAATGATCGTTTGATAGTCATTACCCCTGATGCTTCTGGGTATAAGACCCATTGACATACCCAAGGGAGGTCAAATTTTGTACAAAATATACATAAAGGAGGGAATCTTGCTTCCTTTATTGATGGTTTATAATGTGACTGGAAAGAGTCATAACTTTCTTTCACAAGAGATATAAGAATTGATGAAAGGTTTCTGAATAGCTCCCACCATTGCAAAAACCAAGATGGGAACCTATTTGGATTCATATTTTTATTGACAAAGAAAAATAACCAAGAATGTTGGTTTTCTTTATTCTGAATAAGGAATGCATTAAACCATGCATGGTGATAATCCCAGTAGTTGTACGACATACAATGAGGAATGGAGTGAGTTGCACTGACTGGGAATGCCAGTTGTTTATATAGATCATTTCCCCAATCTACTGGAGATATGATTTTATGTAGTTTTGTAGTTGAAAATTGCACTTCTATTGTTTTTGGGTAATGGAAATGTTTGAATTCCACACTACCTGTAATTTCCAAAATACTCTAATAGTATTGAGGAGTTTTTGATGATAATGAAGGCCTGTAAAATATTCCTTTTCCAAAATAGCTTTGGATGGCCATGTAAGGATTTTGGTTAAAAAATTCTTTTTCAATAATAGTTACCACCTAAGTTGGTTGTTTCTTAAAATACTTAGATGATGATTTTGTTTTGGGAAATGATTCTCTTGTTTTGGGAAATGATTCTCTTGTTCCTTTGGGAGGAAAATAAGTTGAGGACGTAATTCATCTTTTTGGAATAGAAATTGTTCCAGTTGTTTTTTGAGAAAATGTTTTTGATTTGGAAGGTATAATTTCCAAATTTGCTGAGGTAGTTGGTCGCCCAATTTCTGGGATGCAACGAAATGATGTTATGATTTTCTCAAAATCCATGTTTTGCAACCATTGATGGATGCAATTATTTAATTCTGAATCCTCAGGGGTTAGTTGAGGTGATGATTGTTCCAAGGTTTGGTTGGAGGATGATGATTGGTTATGGGTAACCTGAGACCAGGTCATTATGGATTTAGCCGATGAGAGGTTGGTAATGGTGAGGTTTGGAAGTTCACTCTTCTCCTTTCCTTTCTTTTTCTTGCTTATCTTTATACCTGTTTTGAAGAAATTCTCTGGTTAGAAAATCTGGTAATGAATTATTCTCTCCTCTGATAAATTCTATATCAAAATAAAAAATACTTAGTAATGCTTGCCATCTGGCAAAAATTTGTTTTGATGCAATGTTTTTAACATCTTTTAATAAAATTTCTTTAGCAGATTTGCAATCAATTCTTAGTAAAAACTTTTGATTTAGTAAATCTGATTGGAATTTAGAAATACAAAGTACTATGGACAGTACTTCTTTTTTGACAATGGAATAATTCTTTTGACAATCATTCCAATGGCCAGAGGAAAATTGAACAATTTTCTCATTGTCATTCTAGACTTGTTTTAAAATCCCACCATAGCCAAGATCATTGGCATCGGTTTCTACTATCTTAGGGAGTATAGGATCCACAAGATGTAAACATGGAATGTTTTTGAACTTGTGATTTTATTTTTTGCATGATTTTTGTATGTTCTTTGGTCCAAGGCTCAAGGATTTTCTTAAGCCTATTATGTAGAGGTTTTGCTAACCTATTAATATTTGAGCAGAAACTTAATACGTAGTTTAAGCTACCTAGAAACCTTTGTAGCTGAGTTTTGTCAATAATCCTATCCGGAAACTTAGTTGTAAACTGGAGGGATCTATTGATTGGTATTACTGTTCCATTGGATACATTGTTTCCAAGAAACCTAATATTTGTTTGAAAAAGAGTCATTTTCTTGGCTGATAATGCCAATCCACTTCTCTTAATGATATGGAAGAACGTTTTGAGATGTTTGATGTGTTGTCTGACATCTTTTGAGAATATGAGTACATCATCAATGTACACAATGTAGAATTTTGAATAAGGTTTGAATATGTCATTCATAATCCTTTGAAACTCAGAAGGTGCATTTTTGAGTCCAATGGCACAACATTCCATTCATACTGTCCAAATGGAACAGTGAAGGCAGTTTTGTACCTATGTTTTGGTTCGATTTGAATTTGCTAGAAGCCTGATTTCATTTCAAACTTTGAAAATATGGATGATGAATATAATTTTTGAAGCAAGTCTTTTTTGTTGGGGATAGGGTATCTAATCCATTATAAGGCTTGGTTCAAAGGTTTATAATTGATGACTAGCCGAGGAGTTCCTCTTTCAATCTCGGTAGATTTATTGACATAGAAGGCCGCACAGCTCCACGGCGATTTGGATTTTGCAATTAAATTCGTAGATAAGAGATCTTCGATCTCCTTTCTACATAATTGCTCAAGATCACCATTCATTTGAATATGTATTGCTTTTGTAGGGATATCCTTTTCATTGAAGGATGATTCATATGGTAAATCTACCATGTGTTGTTTTCTTTCCTAGAAGGCACTGGGTAATTCATAACAAACTTCTTTTTCAAATGAAGTCTGTAGTTTAAATATTTTGTCTTTAATCTCTAGAATTTTAAGTTCTTTCTCAACATTATGAGATTGAACCTTAGTTTTGAGATAGAGAAGGTCCTTCTCTCTATGATTTATCAGAACATAAATCTCTTTTGGGGATATTGAATAGGTTTTAATGAGATTAAGATCCCTAGTTTTTGGTTCTTCAATGAAAGTGAAGCTGAAGGCTTTTCTTCCAATTTTGAAAGAAATTCTGTCATGTTTAACAGAATATAAGGTAATGATATCCATGAAAGGAGTGCCTAATATAACTGAATAGCCTATATCAGATACTATGACAAATGGAGTTTTGATTAGGTATGATCCTTTTAGGATCGATACCTCAGTTTTCCCAATAATGCTCATTCGAGATTTATTGGTTGAATTGAGACGTTCTTCAGTTGGTTTGTGAAACCTTCTGGGAATAATTGATGGGGTGATACAATTGAGATCGGCTTATGTGTCAAATAGGGCAATGGTCTTGAGTTTTGATTCATCAGGGAACATTAAGGTCAATTTAATTTTATATTTCCTGGTGGTATTTTTCTCAAGTTTTGGATTTCTTGATTGTTTTGGGTAAGATCATCGTCAGAATCACTTACATATGTTGAAATTTTATCTCCATTATTAAGTAGTTAAAACTTAATGTCATCTTCTTTTAATTTTTCCTTAAGCTGGTGGAGTTCCAGTTTAATATTTTAATTTCCAGTTTTAAGTCTTGAATTTGACTTTTTGGTGTAATGGTTTTGTTTTTTCTTTCCAAAACAACAGTGAGGTTATAATAGCCTGTGCTGGTATTTGGAAGTTCAGAGTTCCTTTTTGTTGTCTTTTCCCAAGTTGCAGTTAGGTGATCTACGTACAATTTGGTTATTGATGGATCATTTAACTTAAGGATTTTAGCTTGAAGTTGTTCATCTTCTTCCTTAGTTAATATATTAATATTTTTAGAAGAGGAACCTAAATTGCTTGTTGCAAATTCAAAATCCTGGGAATTTGATTCTTCGTCTGTCCATTGTCCAGACTCAGATGATGAGAATGTGTCTACCATAAGGGCAGATATTTTGGCAAAGGTGTTTTCTTCAAGTTTTAGTTCGTGAAGTTTTTTAGACATTTTGCAAAAATTTGCAGTGTGACCTTTCTTGCCACATTTATAACATTTAAACTCTTTAAAGTTTTAAAGGGTTTTTTTATGAGGTTTTGAATCCTTATTAAAGTTTCTTTTATAAGGTTTTTTATAAAAAATTATTCTACTTTCAAAGAATGGTTTTCTTGATTTTGAAAACTTATTATAAGTTTTATGAGATTCCTTATAAGGTTTTGATTTGGTTTTACTGCAAGTTCCCTCGCAGGTTTTATCAATGGAGATGTTTCCATCAAACTGTTTGCAGAATGATCCAATTTCTCTTTTGGAAACTTTTAGTTCCAATTTCATTTGTTTTGGATTTTCAAATCTTGACAAATCTGAAGACCTTGGTTTTGAGCAAAAATTATCAGTTGACCATAGGTCAGTTGATCATATGGGATGATGTGATTCCCATAGGTTTCACGGATCTTGTTTCTGGTTCTTTCACCTAAGCGGGGAGGAAGACCTGCTAGGAATTTGTCCTTCCAGAAAGGTTGAATAGAGTTATTTCTTAACATAACTCTAGACAGGAATGTAGTTTTATAATTTTTAAAATCACTCATCTTCCTACATTTTATGTTGTAAATAAGATCAGCATTTTTATCATTTAAATGGGATGAATCCCCCATGAAATGGTGTGATATGGTAAAGAGTAATGTGGAGACTACATCCTGTATAGGAGCTCCTTGATTGGAAAGTATGGGTATACCACACTCATCAGTCAATATTACATTGCAAATATCTGACTGTTGTTGTTTTAAGAGATGGTGATCCCACCATCCTTTTAGTTGGCCTGAAAAGCTAGCTGTTAATAATTAAACAAATGTTTTATCAGTTGTTCCTATTTGGGTTTTATAAGCATTTGATGCCATGGTCATCTACTGTAAGATATTTAATATCTCATAATCTGTCATTCCATCAATGTTCCAAACATAGATAGAAGATGCATTATATTTTGATTGGACAAGCTGACTAGGTTGGGTTCCTATTGTGTGTGGATACCTAACTGGGCTAGGTTCTTGCCAAGCTAATTTTTGAAGGTGAGGAGTTGTTTCTGGAATGGATTCCTGGGAACTATCCTCAGATGATATTTCAGATCCTAGTTTACTAAGAATACTAAGATCCTGCAATGGTTTCTGTGTTTTTTTTTGAAGTCATTGGAAACTCAGGAACAACTAATCCTATGTTGGTTGAAAATTGTTCTTCTAATTGGGATCTAATATTCCAATTTTGAATTTTTTGAAATTTTGATGTTATTTCTTCCTGGGCTGGTTTGGAGACCTGAAATGGTTTGAAGATAGGGTTCTTAATTATCCTATCTATTGGTTGACTGGAAGTAGAGGGAATATATATTCTTAGATTTTTCTCTATCCCGATGAGTTGTTTACCTAAAGTATTTAGGCTGATGTTTGTATAGTTATTTTGTGTAACTATGTTTTTGAGGTTTACTGCCTGGTTCTCTTGAGGGTTCTTAAGAGGGAAGGCTTCTACCTGACTATCCTGGTAAGGGATGGTAATAGGTCTTAATGGAGGATGTTCAGCTTCAACTGAACCATCTGGAGTTTCCCATATGGGTAACTTCTTTTTTGTTTTGATTATGTTAACTTCGTTAACTAGATCATCCATTTCTTCTAAAAACTTATCGAAGTCATTTAATGTGATTTCGGTAGGTTTAATTTCTGAAAAGGTTTTAATTTGTGGAGTCAAAACTACTGAATCTGTAGCTAATGGCTCTATAGGGTCATTTTCTAAAAGTATATCAAAGTCAGCTTCTATGACATTCGAGACATTGATAAAGGAAAATAACTTATATTGTGGAACTATAGCTATAGGTTCTATGGCTATTGGTTCTACAGTAATGTTGACTAGTTTATGGTCAATGTGAACTATAGGTTTAACTATTGGTTCTGGTATTGGATCCTGAATAGTAATTGGCAAGTTACCTATTAAGACCATTGATGGTTTGACTAAGTTAATTGGTTCTAATTTGCTAACCTGTTTAGGGCTAGGTATTAATGAGGGTTTAACTATGCTATCCTGGGTAAGGGTAACAATGTGATCTGGTAATATTTCTACAGGGCTAAGGTTTGCCTTATCTATTTGTTTCTTTTGATGGAGGAATGGGAATTGCCCTAGAATGTCCTGAATGTGTTTTAAAGAACCAATGTCTGATTCTTTTATTTTGTGGTAGGTTTAGATCTATTCTAAGGATTTTTTCTTCCTAAGATTCTTCATTATCTACCGTTAATACATTTAACTCATTTATCCTAGGTTCTTGGTTGGGTGCTAGGGATTGAGTTGGTGATGAGGGAAATATAGGTGATAACTGAGATGATTCGCTCATCTCAATGTCAACAGTGCAAACTGGTCTGGGTACGTGTGTACTACAGTCTACTCTTTTGAGTTTTGTTTTCCTAAGTAATTCAGAAGTTGATGACCTAGGGTTTGTTTTAAATCGTAATTTTGTTTTGAAAAGATTCATCATCTTTGTTTGATAAATTTGATTTTTATTGATCTTTGGAACTTTTCAACGATCAATTGATTTTTCAAAATTTTAAATAGTAACTTTGTTACTATTGGTAATATAAGACTTCTTTTTAGAAGATGATGAAGTTTGGCTTAATAAAGATGATGATGCTGAAAAGCTTTTATGTGATATGTTTAAGTTAAAATTATTTAAATATAATGTAAACAATATAGAAAACTAATCATCAATATAACATGTATTGCATGGTAAATGATGAGTGCTCAAAAAGCACTAAAATTACCATGATTTTATGCACATTAATTGATTAAAAATATATCTATTTATATGATTTTATCATATATTTATATAAATTTGACTTTTTCGGAATCACATGTATTTTTATTGTTTTTCAGGTATTTTCGCTTAAAAACGTAACTTAAAGACTCAAAGAGGAATACTAAAGGCAATACATCACAAATATATTAATAAATAAATTAGGAAAGGTCAACAAATATGAAAAAATTGGAAAAAAATGGGTCAAAAATGTCAAAAATGTCAAAAAGAAGGAAATCGCATCGCCGTGCAAGAAGTCAGAAGCAGCCTGGGCCGCGTCGCCGACCTCTTTCACAAGACGCTGTGTGAGCCACTGGTGCCTTTCGCGCGCACCGCTGCCATCTCGCCCCATTTTCGCGCGCAGCCGTCCCCCCACGTCTTGCTGATGTCAGCAACCACCACTCCGCGTTTCCACCAATTTTTAACATTTTTTCACCCACTTTCTCTCCCCATCCTCACCTATAAATACCCCATTCTCTTCACTTCATACCACACCTCAAAACACATTCTCTTTTCTCTTTCTTTCTCTCTTTTCTTAGTTTTTTTAGTTTTTTTTCTTAGTTAGTTTCTCTTAGTTTTAGAGTTCTTCTCTTTTTGAGAAGAACTAGTTATGTTTTTGTAATTTATTTGCCTTTTGATTCAATAAATGGGAGTGCAAATTCCGTTTGGAGGTTTTCCAACAACGGGAATAGCATCAAAGTACTGTAAGGATTTTATTTTCTTTACAGTTATTTTTTATGCTTTATTCTTACATGTTATATTTAATTTGTATGTGATTAAATTTAACTTTGCTCGCGGTTTGTAAACATTATATAATAACAATGTTGTTATGCTTGCGAAATATTAAATAGGTAAAAATCTCTAAAATGAATTGATTTTATTTTTATTCAAGATTTTATATTAAGAATGTTAGAGAGAAATATATTATTTTTTATTACAAACTTAAATCTGAAAATTAGATTTTAAGGTTTAGTTATCCGGACTAATTTATAGTAGTGCTCTTTTATTTGTTGGTACAATCGCCCGGTAGTTAGAGTGAAGCTCTATTTCAAAAGTTTTTATAAGAATTATTATCTGAAAATGTATTGACAACATGTTTTCAGTAGTGGTTTTAAAACTTGAAAGTTAGTACTCGGATAAATAAATTCTTAGGTTTAATTTGGACACCTTGAATAAAGTTTAAACTGTCTAACCCCACCAAAGGTGGCATTTAAATGGTTCATTTACAATCTCTTAAAAAAAGGAATTAATTTAATTAACCAAATTAGTCATCAACACCACCCATATGTGTTAATTGATTTGTTTAGTTAACAAAGAATATATAACCCCACCAAAGGTGGTATTCATACAAAAAAGGGAGAATCAATAAAATATCAATTTATATCTTTAATAACCTAGATAATATGAGCAAGCATAATTAACTTAGTTATTATATCTATAAATACTCCACTATTATAAATGATAAGATTTGCATAAATGTTTATTGAATCTATGTTTATTTTTATGTTAGTAGATTAAAAACACAAAACCCAAAATATCGTGACAGGATGTGTAGGATTTAATTTCGTTTTTAAAAGTTTGAATAATAAATTAAAAACTACATACATTCCTTCCTTAGATCGATCTTGGGAGTATACTTATCATTTTCTACGAAATGATTCGTGCACTTGCGAGAGTTTTATAAATATAAAACCAAAGTATTGGCAGGATCGACGATACTGGTTCTGCTCATCAAGTTTTTGGCGCCGTTGTCGGGGAAGAAATAACGTTTTTAAATTATTTATCAAAATTTTAAAAACTTTTTGTGCAGTAAATAATTGTGATTTTTATTTTGAGTTAAAAAAATAAAAAATAAAAATAATAAAAATAAAAATAATCAAATTTCAAATTTCATAAGAAATAAAAAAATAAAAAAAATAAAAATTATAGCATGAATAGTAAAATAATTTTGAATTTTGAAATTTGAAATTTGAAGTAAAAAATAAAAATAAAAAAAACTTACCGTTCATGAATAGTAAAAAAATTAAAAATTTTAAGTTAAAAAAATAAATAAATAAAAATTATAGTGTAAATAGTAAAATAAAATTACCGTTAATGAATAGTTAAAAAAATTATTAAAAATTTAAAAAAAAATTTAAGTTAAAATAAATAAATAAATAAAAATTATAGCGTGAATAGTAAAATAAACTTACCGTACATGAAAAAAAATTAAAAATGAAAATAAAAAACAACTTAGTTTTTAATTTTCATTTAATTTTAAGTTTTTTTTATTTATTTAAAATCTTAATTTTAATTTTTTTAAAAAAATAATAATAAAAACAATGAATGAATAAAAAAAATATAAAACAAATTTCAATTTTATTTTTATTTTATTTTCTTTTACCTTTTTCAATTTTCTTTTATTTTATTTTATTTTATTTTACCTTTTTCAATTTTATTTTATTATTTTTTTCTTTCTTTAACTGTATATTTTTTTTCTTCTTAATTTTCATTTAATTTATTTAACTTAGTTTTTTAATAACTTAATTAACTTAGTTTTTTAATTAACTTAACTTAATTAACTTAAAGTTTTTCTTAAATTAACTTAATTAACTTAACTTATTAATTAATTTAAATTTTCATTAATTTAATTAACTTAATTTTTTTTACTTCACTTAACTAAATTAACTTAAATTTTCATTAACTTAATTAACTTATATTTTTATTTAAATTAACTTAATTAAATTAGTTTTTTTAATTAACTTAAATTTTAATTAACTTAATTAACTTAAATTTTCGTTAACTTAATTAACTTTGATTTTTACTTTAATTAACATAATTTAATTAACTTAGATTTTCCTTAACTTAATTAACTTAGATTTTTACTTTATTTAACTTAATTAACTTAGATTTTTATTCACTTAATTAACTTAAATTTTTACTTAACTTAATTTTAATAACATGAAAAGTAAATATCTAAGGGAGTTCTGTCTAGGAGACTAGTTCTTGGAAGCCTTTGTACCACTAGTCTTTCCTGATAACGTTGTTTTGTCTAGGAGGATGGTTTTTAAAGAGCCTTTGCCCCACCATTATTTCCTGGGAGCACTCTTGGTTAATACTAATTATGTTATTTTATCTTAAAAAAACAAATAAAACAAAACAAAAATAAAAAAAAATAAAAAATAAAAATTTCTGAAACTATTTCCAAAATTTTAAAGTTTTAATTACAATCTAAAGAGTTAGTTTCTTTGTTTGATCTAGGTATAATTGTGTTTTGATGCCTTAATTATTTGATTTGCAGCTAGATGTGGGTTATCTAAAACCCCCAAGCATGCCCCTAGTTTTAAGTACAGAAAATTTTGAAAATCAATAGGGCATGATTGAAAAAGTATAGGTAGACAACCTTGTCTTACCTATAGATTTGATTGACCTAATGATGTGGGGACATTGAGTTTACTGAAAATGCAATCCCCAAGTTACTGCATGTATATATATGCCTATAAATGATAACTGACATAGCCTTTAAATTTCAATCATATCTTAATATAGATACTATTTGAATTTGTAATACTATACAAATCATTCCTCTTCTAATGAAAAGTACCCATATTCTAAGTCAGTTATTTTCTCATTAGTTTTCTCTAATAGATAAATACTATATGTATCATATATATCTGATTCCTCAATTTATTCTAATTCCATCTTTAAAAGCTTCTTCTAAGATTTTTTTCTTTCTGTATAAATTCCTTTTTAAATTCCTTCTTATATTGAAGCCCGTTAGAGCATTCATTGGCAAACTGTCATTCTTTATCACAAATCCAATATTTGTATTTACTCTTCCATAACAGGAAATAATTCTTGTTTTAAAGAGGTTTATACCTTTTTCTTCCAAAATATTTTTTTCTCTAAGTTTCAATATTAAATCTTCTTTTATATTTTTTAAAATCTTGTTTCTTGAATTTGTATCTTTCAAATTTCTTGTATCTTTTATATTTTTTTATGTTTCTATTTGTAGGGTTTTGTGTTACAATAGATTTTATCATTTCCTCTTATTTGTTTATATTCCTTTCTTTCTTGGCATTTAATGATTATCCAACTTTTAAGGTTTCTTATTCTTTCTCTTAGGATGTTTGGTATGGTTTCTTGTTCTCTGATTCCAACATTCTATTAAGGTCTTATGTAATGTTTCAAGTAATTTTTGGATGTTTGCATATAGAGTATTAATTTATGATAACATTTCATATTCATGAATAAAAGAATCTATGTAACACATGTTATAAATTTTCATATTTGTTAAATGTCATTTGGCTTCATTGATTTCATTTTTACTGGATTCAATGATAGTTCTTCCTCTATCTTTTTTATTAAATTTCTTCTCTAATAAATTCTTTGTATATTTCATTTACTACTATATCTAAATATTCTCTTCCTGTAGGATCATTTTCTTCCATTAATAAATGTTGTTAGTCTGTTAAATTTGAACACCAAGCTTTAACATTTCCTATAATTTTATGAGCTACTAATACCCTACAGATTGAAGGGTTTGTTTGTGTAGTTTGAGAGATTTGTATGACTAGCCCATTTATCTAAGCCTTTTTTTATATCTCTTATACAATCTAGATCTAAGAGATCAGATCTATAATTTTAATGGAGCTTGAAATTTGGTGGGATATTACTTCTAGTTCCCCAATGTAACCCTTCTTTTATTTTTGATGGTTGTCTTCTTCTAGTGGAAGTATCAGGATCTCCTAACCTTTGTCTATTTATTTCTTCACTATATGAATCATATGTTCCTTCTTGGTAATGAACTGATAATGAAATTGATTTTATATAACCTTTTGGGGTCATGATTTCTAGTTTAAAATATTGGAATTATATGAGTCATATGTTGTCATATCATCTTCCTCTTTATTTGTACAAAATATTTTATCATAATGTTCTTTTAATTCTTAATTAGCTAGTGTTAATAAATTAATTAACTTTTCTATATCCCTATTTTTAGGATTCATAAATCGTTCTTCTAATTCTTTTATATATTTTATTATATTAGAATTATATCTTTTTTGTTAGATTTTTCTTCCCTCATTTACAAGTATCAGGGCGTCTGATCCCTTATGTGATTATATTTTTAATCCTTTTAAGGGATTATATTTATGACTTATAATATCATTGTTTCTATATATATTATATACATTTTTCCTTCTGTAAATTTCATGTGTATATCTTGTAATTTATTATAATCACACTCCTTTATTTTTTTTAATAATTATTTTTATGTTTCAATTATATCTTGTAGATATTTCGTTTTTGATTCTTGGACTAAATCTATTTTCTTTGATAAAAGTCTCAAAGCTTTTATTAATGTTGCTTAATTTTTTGCTACGCATACTAAGCTCTCATCTATTTCTAAGTGTATATTTTTTAATTTATCTTTAAACACTATTGTCTTCTTAAAATGACATGATGAACTAATGTTTTCATTACTTGAACTTCATCTTTAGTTTTTTAACTTCTTCTTTGTTATAATTTTCTCCTTCATGATATATAAAAGTAAAACTTGTATATTATTGTTTTTAATCACATTACTTTTTCTTTCTTGTATAAGAGGTTTTTTCTTGATATCTAAGTATCATTCCTCTAATATTTCAAAGTCCATTAGTATTTCTTGTTTTATTATTTGTCCAAATTCTTGAAAGATTTTATCTATTTTTATAAATTTATTTTGTCCATATATTGAACTATTATGACTGTTTGTTAATGAATATTCTACTATGTAGTGTATTGAAAATAGATGATTTTCTTCTTTCATTAATTCTCATCTTTCGAATTCATAAGCTAAACTTAACATTTTGTTTAAATTTTTATCATAAATATTAATAGAAAACCAATGATATATTGTATATTTTAGTTTATGGTATTTCAAATTACCATAAACCATTTCTAATAAAGCATTTTTCCTATTCATTATTCTATTATATAACAATGTTATTTTTATGAGTGTATTTATTTCTTCTTTGAAACGAGCTTATATTAATATTTAGATTCCTCGTAAATGAATATATCTAATTTTTTCTTTATTTTTTTGCGAAATTTTAGATAATTTATTCATTATAATTTCTTTGTCTGCTAATGATATATTATAATTTTTTTTGCATTAATATTCACTTCTTTATTACTTATTTCATAATAAATGTCTTTTCTTGAAAATAATATCCTAAAAAATGAAAATGGATCTTTAAATCCATCACTTTTTTTAGGATTTAATTTTTTCTTTTGAATATTGTTTTACTAATTATTATTTTTGGTGAAAAAATCTTAAGATGTATTCTATTTCTAATTATATTATTCCTTAACTTCTTATTATTTCTTAGTTCTTTAATATTTCTTCTTCCATTTTTATGTATAAAATATTACTATTTATTTTCATTAGATTTAACTTATGTTATGTTTGAGAAATATTTTTGAATTTTTTGAATTTCAAAATTTTAATTATAAATTAACGATGAAAAAAGTCTCGATTTACAATTATAGAATATATTTACCTTAGGTTTATCAATTAATTAATATAAAGTCCGGCCAAGAAAGTTATTAATTAATTGATGATCATGGTTTATATATTTTTCTTAGTTTGTCAATTAATCAATTTCAAGTCCAGTTAAGAACGTTATTAATTAATTGAGAATAGTACAGACTCACTATGATTATAAGAGGTACCCTTATTTAAAAAAAATCAATAAATCTAACTTCTTATTTGATTCATTTAATTTGTTTTTCAATGAAGGATATGCTCACTAAAATCCCATATTCATTCACCATACTTGTTTTTGGCTATAAATTTACTTACTATATTAATTTACTTTCGAATCTTTAGTTATTAAAATAATTTATAACTTAAAATACTTTTCTCTCAACCGACAACTGATAGAATGTTTAAGATTATTTTTATTAACTAATTTAGAATATAATTTTACTGTTTAAAACAACCAACTAATTTCTTCAGAGATTGACTTCAGAATAGTTTATCATTAGTTTATTAGTGATTTATACACTTACGAGTAATTAAAACTTGTGTATCATTCATGAGGGGGATCCATATACACCTCCTCTATCAACTCTCCATATATAAAGGTATTTTTCACATCAAATTGTAGTAATGGTTAATCCATATTCATAGCTATAAAGAGTATAACTCGTACTGTATTCATCTTAACCATATGAGCAAATATCTTCTGATGGTCAATTCCATAAGTTTGAATGTATCCTTTAGCAATTACTTGTGCTTTATTCCTCTCTTTACGAAAGACATTCATTTCTTTTAGCATTACAACTTTTCACTTGGAATCTTTAAGGGCATCTTTGAAATGATTAGAAATAAAAACATAAGGGATCTAAAGGGCAAAAGCTAAGTAAGCTTTAGATAAACAATGTTAAGAGATAAAGTTAGAAATAAGATATGTAACATAGAAGAGGGCTTAAAGAAGTCCTATCTATCAGGTTGTTTACTAATGAGAGAAGGATTTCTCCTACCTTGATCACTGTCGTGTGTATCCATTATAGTAGGTGCTAAAATAGGATTAGCAGGTATGTTAATACAAGAAATATTGGGAGTAAGAGGTTAATAAGAAATGTGTATGCTAGAATTAATTCTAGAATAATCATTCGATGTCATGATAATATCGTCAAGAGAAGCAGGAACATTAAAAGGCAGGAGTATAATGATAACATCTTTCTTCTAAACTGTTGTTGAAACAAATGAGGTGATTTTTTCCTATCAACTTTGGGTTCTCTCATAGAATGACGAGACTCTAAAGAGTCGTTACATTCTATAGGAGAAGAATTCTCCCTCTTCTCCCTCTTATCGAAAATCCATAACTTCTATTCTTCCAACCACAACCTCTCTCCTTCCTTACTACTAATCTCTCCATGAAAAGAAGCTAGAGAAATGTCTCTAGAAAAATAAGATTCTCTTTTACATAATTGAACATCCACAGAAACATAATATTTACCGTTAGGATGTGAAAATATTCATAACTCTTCTGTATATTAGAGTAACTAAGAAAAACATATTTAAGAATACATGGGTCAAGTTTGTCTCTATGCAAAGCATGATCATAAATGTAACAAACACACCCAAAACTTTAGGACATAAATTCAGGTAGATGATATATAGTGAAAAAGAGACCACCCTGAACGAAATATGATCTTCAATAATATAAGTAGACATTTAATTAATAAGATAAACAACGATCATGATAGTCTCGGTACAAAAACATTTAAGAACATGCACATTGAAACATAAGACACAAACCACCTCAAGGATACGATGGTTCTTACACTCTATTATCCTATTTTGTTCACATTGTCACAATAAAATCCCTAAATCTTAATATGAAACAATGTAACTATAATGTCATGTAAGCAAATAATAACATCGATAACATCACCCTTGAACTTCGTCAAATAAACCCAAGTGACACTTAATGCAATTTAATATTAATTAAAAATTACCCATGTATAATTGTAGTAATCACAATTTTATTATCAGAATGATTCCCAATTATAGATGAAGATTATGAATCTGTAGTATCAGACATGACTTAGTTTTATGGGTAACAAAGAATTAAACGTAAGTTCACTAAAGAACAAGTCCTAAAAAAAAGGTCACGGTAAGTCAAAAATAACCAGATTTGATAGAAATGACTCAGGAAATACCAGACCAAACGATCTGAAATAACCCACACGTTTGGAAAAACAATCTGACTAGACAGATTCACGCATATGGCAGAACGACGATGTGGTGATCTGATTAAAGTGGCGCACGGACCCTATTTCGAGACTAGGTTCGCAGGTGGTGGCGATGTAGCGTACAAATGGCAACGACAACGTCGGGGATAGATCAGGAGACCAGCGGCGGCGGCAAAGCAGAGGCGGCTGGCGGCTGGCGGCTGGATAGTGTAGTTTCAGAACTATTCTCTCACAAAAGATAGGCCAGTGAAAATTAAATATTTTTTTCTCTATTCTGATACACATATATAATCTTATCTTAATAATAAGTAAGAATGATGAATAATTATATTCAAATTAATAGAATTAAAATAACAAGAATAAATAAATATATATAAGTAAACAAGTTAACTTATATTTGGAGAAAATTTATATAATCTAGTCATGTTTAAATATTTAATATAATAATTAAATTTAACATATTAATTTTTTTTTTACTATTTAGTTCTTAATTTTCTAAATTTAACTCATTCTACAGTTGCAATGCATTTTCAGATAAGTTAAATATATTTCCAATAAAATTAATAATATTAAATCATATTATAATTAATATTTAGTTAACTCATTCTACAGTTGCAATGCATTTTCAGATAAGTTAAATATATTTCCAATAAAATTAATAATATTAAATCATATTATAATTAATATTTAGTTATAATTTGTATAATATAAATCATAAAATTAATGTTAAAATAATTTACAATTTCAATAGTATATAATTTATTTTATGTAATTTTTTTACAAATCAAAATGATTTCATTATAGAAATTTATTTATTTTATATTTTTTTATTTTTTAAACATAAAATATATTACTTTTAATTTGATATTTAAAAAAACTCAACACATTATCTTAAATAATTTTTTTAAAAATACTGAGTTTAATATCCTACAAATATACCCTATGATAGGTCAAAAATTTTATAAAAACCATAGGATTTTTAACCAAATACATAATTATACTAAAATTATAAAGTTTAAATCTTGTGTACTTTTTAACTAATATGTATTTAGTCTCTTTTGTGAAAATTTAAATTCATGGATCAAATCTAAAAAAATATTTTACTAATCAAAATATAAATTAATAAAAATTAGGATAGCATAGTTTTTTTAGCCTTTATTATTTAATGAAAACTTATTATTTACGAGCAAATAAAATAAATAAAAACAATTCAACAAATACTACTTTTCAATATACATTCTTTAATACGCTTTTCACTTGTACTCGATCTTAAAAGAGATCACAAGTCTTCAAAACGCCACATATCCTCTCAATTATGGGAAAATCATGACCCAACGCGCACATAAGGGTTTTTGCTATTTAGTTGTGGCATGTAAGGTGTAAAACCGATCAAACAATTCATAATATGATTTAATCCATAAGAATTATAAATTTTATAAACCATAACTTATTCACATGTTAAAGTCATATGAACTAATTTGATATATTATATTTACAAAATATATTAATTTAAATCAATAACACAATCTATTAAATAATATTTTTTAGATCATATATTTAAAAAAATTATAGAAATTATAAATTTATTCAATTCAAAATTTAAAACTATAATATATTATACTTGTTGAATAGAATTTTCAATTGAGTTCAAGGAATAATAGATAAATTTGATAAAATAACAAATAGAAATGAAAAAAAGAAAAAAATGATCCATTAAATAATTTTATTTGAAAGGTTAAAAAGTGTTGGAAAAAAAAATTTAAAAAGTAATAGACTCTTTAATTATTGTGTGTTACAATGTAAGTACTCTTTAATTATTGTGTGTAGTAGAATGTAAGTTTTGATTGTGTGATAAAATTATTTTAAAATTATTAAAAAACTCATAAAATTTACATACAAATATAAAAAAAAATTATATTTTAATATATACGAATCAGATCGAATTCATATATTTAAAAATGCTAATATTTTATACGTTTCACACTTTACAAATTTTTTAAAATTTTAAATCAATCTAATTATCAGAAACTATACACAATTCTTCGAATGCGAACTAATTTTACCAATTGATCAAATGAACAAATATTTTGTACTCCGTAAGTCATATGTTCTCATTTTGAAAAATTAGTTATGTAGAATTGAAGATTCAAAATATTTTTATGGGATTTTTAGAATTTTTGTTCACTCTTGCTTGAAGAAGATAGTCTAGCCAAACTAGGTAAAGATAAGATGTCGAGGGATAATTATAGTACATTAATAACTTATTTTTTACTTACAATTTGTTTAAATTAACCTCACTCATTCAATTTTTATTTTTTTTAAATTCTATTTTAATAACCACATAATCCGATAGCGGAGAATGTAAGATCTAGATATGGAATATCTTTTCCAACAACAAAAAAATATTTAAAGATACTCATCATGATTTTGTCAATGAATGTAATTTTTCTATGATATTTTTGATGTGCCGTTATATGTACCATCAATACGCGACAAACATATGAACAAAAGTGACTAGAAGTGTGAGCACTTATTTCATAAAATATAAATTTTTTGTTCATATGTTTACCGACAACTAGTGACATACAAAATAGCATACTAAAAGTGAGATAAGTAATTTACTTCCTTTGTCAATTGTGAAATTCTAAGGTGCTCTAGTTCACTTTCTCGTTCCTCTGTATACAGAATACAAATTGTATGGTTTAGATGTTGAATATTGGCTCTAAAAGTAACAAATTAGTGGCATAATTTAGGGAAATTAGTGTCCTAATTTGTGGCATGATTTGTGGAAATTAGTGGCATAATTTAAGGAAATTGGTGGCCTAATTTAAGGCTTAAATTATGGCACACTTTAGGGAAAGGGAGCCTTTCTTCATCTATAAATAGGGAAGAGTTCATGCATTGAAGAACAAAGCAAAAATCACAAAAAATCAGAGAGAGTATAAGCAAACTCAAAGAGAGAAAATACTTGTGAGTTTTGGGAAACACTTGAGAGATATTATTAGTGAGGAAATCAGATCGTATTACGTATATTTCCTACTCAGTTCAAATAATATCTGCTGCCTCCCGTGGACCTAGGCGAATTGCCGAACCACGTAAATTCTGTGTGTTCATTTTATCGCTTTGATATATTCATATACCGCTATTTATTGCTTCCGCCCACAACATTAGATACATAGTATGATACAACACATCCCTTATTAAATGCAATATATCATTATCTCTCTACATTTTTCTATTCCATCCCTTTATCTATGCCCTCTCTTTAAGTTCTCACTGCCCTTTTCTTATCTTGTCAAAATAAAATGCACCAAGAGTGTAATTGTTCTTATCGATTCGGTATTCAATGGTAGGTTAAGAAAATGGAAATGGAGGGACAGAAATGAGATAAATAGTCAGAAGTGTAGTAAGAAACAACTTGTGCTGGGATTTTGTGATCAAGTTACCTAGAGCTAGAATGTTCCAAATATATTGATTAAACACTAACTTCAAATAGATTGACAAAATAAAGGGGGAAAATCATAATTCATACTAGTCAGCATCATAAAAAACCAGAAAGTTGCAGGTGGTCAAAACACTTGTCATGGTAATTATTATTATCCTATTATTGCATGTAAAAGTTGTTGAAAAGCCAAAAGAATGTAAGACTATTCCTTTGAGCATACCATATCTAAGTCGTAAGGATTGGAGGAAGGTAGTCAGACTTGGTGCCTACAACACGAGCCTTGGTGTCTGGGAAAAACTCAAATCCAGGCAGTTGTGTGATTTCTCCTTTACCGGATACCCCAATGGGATAGCGAAGGAGATGGCCAGGCAGGTCACATTGAACAGATTCACTTGAGTATAGATCCCAGTACTTGTCAGCTATCTGGTTTACTTTTGTCACGCACTCCTCACTCTCTGGCTGCAGGAATGTCTCATTAAGCATGCCAAGGTGCTCATACCACAATGAGATTCGAAAACCGTGGATTTGACCACGTGCTGGTTCCCTTGTGGATAGATGATGTGGTTGATAGGCTCCCATGGCTATCTCAGAGTCCCTCGCACCATCCATTGATCTCTGGTTGATATTGGCTGATCCAACAATTATGTATTCATCATCCACTGCCAAAGGTAGACACAAACTCCATTAAGTGACTGTAGAAATACAGGCATCAAGATTAACATTTTTTTTCTCGATTTTGTGCGTTAGAGAGACTATGGTGTAAAACCTGAAATACTTTTCAAACATTTATAAGAGTCTTGTAGGCCAAATTGGCAGGAATCAAAAACTAGGGTGTTACTACTTATAAAATAGCAAGTTATTCCTGCACCACTTACCAATCATCATCTTGGAATGAACATAAATCATGAATCGTCGAGCCTCCTGTGCTCTGATATAGTCTGAATCTGGCTCTGGTTTCTCTAAAGCCACATATTCTCCTTGCTTCTTCACTTCCCGATTTCCAATGCAGAAAAATGTCAGATAGTTTCGAGGATCCTCGTCAAGACCCTTGGCCCTAAGTGCCTGAATAACGTCTTTATACATCATCTCCATTGTCCTCCTCTGCCAATCTAATATTGCCTGAACCGATCCAGTCTCTGGTATACCCTCTGGCCACATTGGGACAATAACATAGACGGTAAACCTTTCTCCTGCTTCAATCTTACTGACAATTTTAAGAGAAAGCTCCTTTGGAATTAGATGCAAAGCACCAATTTCCTCCCGCTTAATATCATCAGGACTCCACCCAAAACAGCTTCCAAGAAAATATTGGTTTTCAATATAAATGAAATTCTTTGCTCTGCGAATGGCATGAATATAAGCATCCTGAATGCTTCTGTCAATGATGTTATCCTTCCCACTCACAAGCCCGGCTTTTGCTGCCTCTTCAGATGTGTCAGGAAAGCCAAAAGCAGCACCTCCATCAATGGATCTAAATAGCTGAACATTCCATGTCTCATGGTCATCTGGAAATGTAACAGGGGAAGGGGGAATAATGACATCACTCAACTCTCTAAGTTGAACAAGTAAATCTTTACCTCCTTGCTTTCTCCATCTCTGCTCAAAGTTGTATAAGACATCCCAAGCAATAGGGCCTTCTAGCCGAGAGTGAATGTCATGCCAAGGTTCTCTTGGACCACCTTTTGTGATTGTTGCCTCGGTGAAATTTGGCTGGTGGAAATCATCATAGTGTGCAGTATCTAATGTCCTAAAAAGTGAATGGAAGGGTGTGTCATACCTCCCATCACATAGATCAATACCCCCAACAAAACTTACAATTCTTCTTTTCTCTGATTCCCCATTAGGCATCTCACTGTCCACCACCACAATCTTTTGGTGATGAGTGAACATAGTAGAGATTTGCACATCTTGAATGAAGCTCCCACCATCATCGGGATTACGGGGACATAAGATACAATTGACATCAGTATTTTCAAAGCAATTTGCAGTTTCTTCATCGTGCGTGGCCATAAGTCCATCCTTTTTTAACAAATCAACCGAAGTTCTATCATCCCAAACAAGCATTAACACTCTAACACCTTCACTTGCTTTCTTCTTAAGAAGCTCACCAAGAGTGATGTCTCCACCAGCCTTTGGCCTCCTTGAATCTCTTATAAGACTAATTTCAGTATAAACAGACCAACCAGTAATATAGATAAGGTGTTTTGCATTTGAAATTGCATCAAATACATCTTCCCAACACCTGTGAGGCTTATAATTCTTACCTCCAGCAAGAGGGATTCTAGGAACAAATTTATCTGGAACATGAGCATCTTGGTACAGAGAAACTTTGCATCCACTTCTTTGGGGGAAAAATGTATATGGGACTCCTGGAAACTTTAGACTTCTAATACCCCGTCCCCAATTGGGGTCTTTCATAATATCAAAGAAGCGAAGCTTCACATGGATCTTAGAATCCCCATGGATGGGATTTTTGTCTCCATCCAAGATTTCAACCCATTTATCAACTTCTTCACCATCCAAGAGTTCTTCAGCTGGTACATATGCCCTACCAATTAAACTTGCTCCAATTGGATTGTCATCTTTGATAGTGAATATGACATTCGAAGCCATATGCCCACAGTATATATGAAAAGACTCATACCACTTTGGGTTGGATGGTTCATCTTCAATCATTCTTGTCCTTCCAACCTTAGCCTTTTCCAGATCAATAGTTGCATACAATTTGGTAACTCCTTTTCCAACACCAACTTTCTCCTCAACGTGTTCCACAATCTGCAAAGTAATATAATGTCGGTGACACTTGAAGGATATGACAGAGAGATATGTGGCTTTTTCCCAGAAACCGATTAAAACAAAAGCATAATGGTAATCAACTTATCATAACATGAACAACCTACATTGATGTAATTGGAGCCCAAAAAAAACAAAACTTTATATTATCTCTAAACAGAAAACATAATGAAAAGTTAATTAGGATGGATACAGAATCTCGAGCAAGAGTTTACATAAGCTAAAAATGGTAGCAAGGATTGAGATTTCACTTATCAATATAAAGCTCTAATTCCAATAACCGTTAACATACATTCTACTTCTTCGTTGGATCAAGTGATCACAAAAATTATATATGAAAAACAAGTTATATTCTAATTCTCTAAAAAAAATTATATTGCACTGCAATCTCCGAAATCAATCTACATGCGAAACAGGTTTCAATAAAACAAAAACAGAGCATAAAACAAAAGAAACCAATATAATAAAACAATGCAGAAGAAACTCAAATAATTATAGACAATTCTGATCGGAAAGTTGACCCAAAAAATGGGTAAAATGGAAAACTAAAACCTTATATGACCAAGTTATTTACGGTTTCAAAGGAAAAAATTATATATGTTTTTTTATACATTATATGCCCCGCAAATCTTTAATTAAATCAAAATAAAAGGGTATTATACAATCATACCTTGCTGAAAAAATTGCCACCAACGCTGTTATGCAGCTTATCGACCTCATAGATCGTGACGTGAAGAGTCCCATGCAGCAAAATTTGAGCCATTTCTTACCTATACGCCAAGAACTCTGTAAAATAAGCACTATCCAGTACTAATCGAATGTCACAATCACTAACACTGAAAACTAGAAAGATGGTTAAAAAAAATGATCGAAAAAGCTTCTGATCACAGAAGAGACCCTAAATGGGTTCAAATCTAGTTGAAATAATAAAATAAAAATGACTAACAATTAATTACTGAATCATATATTATCAAACCTTAAACATTGAAAGCGAGTAATCAGTGGAAAAAGTTGAGGAACTAACCGTTAAGTTTGACAGGGCAATCTGAAAGAGAGGGTCAGAGCTATTGAAGGAACTGAGTAAGAATTTGATCCGGTCTTCACTATATATATAAGTTATATAAAATATTAACGCACACTCATTCATAAAAAAATGTAACGATTAGTGAGAAAATGAGGCCGATTGAGAGGCGGGGAATATCCCCGTAAAGCGAGAAGTGAGAACAACTCCCTTCAATGCATTGCTCATGGTGGCACCACACGAGTCTGAGACTCCGAGTCGTGCAATATCGTGTTTTTCTTTTTAAATTACGTATGATAAGGAGGGAATGCGAATAAGATTTTTATTCAAGTTCCAACCATAAAAACTCTTCCAGGAAAGAAAAAAAAACCATAAACACTCCTATATTACAGTTTAACACTCATGACTCACCAAACATATATTCAATCATGGTTAAGGCTCACATCCTCCGTGTGTAAGATGAATATATGATTTTACTATAAAATAATTAATTGGTAACATATATAAAAAATTTCAGAATTATTTAAGATTTACTATTTATGATTTAGGATTAAATAATTAGTTATGTCAATTATGATTTTTTTTTAAATAATGATTAATATTTAATTTTTTTTAAATTAAAAATCATTTACAAGTTATTTAGTAATATTTTATTGTTTTTCAAAAATTAAAAAAATAAATAATTTTTTTGATTTTCGTTTACAAATTTTATGTTTTTAATAATTTTTTTTCAAATACTTATAAATAAAAAGTTCGTAAGACTTGATATATTATCTAAAAAATATATTTGATGAAAATAAAAAATCATAGATCAAAAATCTAAATCAAAAATTATACTTTTAAAAATTTATAAATCATCTCATATTTTGGAAATGATTTTTTTAAAAAGTTAAAATCAAAATAAAAAATCATTGCCAAACACACTGATTGAAAAATCACTTACAAAAAATAAAAAAATCAAGAATTAAGATCGTTACAAAAGAATCTTATATTAAATTATTTGGACTTGTCCTAGTAGGTAGTAAATAGAATAATAACTTAAAAGCAGAACACTGGATAGAACTAGTAACAATATAATAACATATAGTATGAAAGATATTATATGTAAACTAAAAGGTAGATAATGATTTAAAAAGAATTCTAATAAGAGTTTAAATAATAGTATGTTTTAACATAAATAATTCAAATTTAGATTATACTTGCATCACAACTGAGCATGCATAACACAAGGTATAATGATGTTAACTCATATAGAGATTGTATCTATGTGGTAACGTCCTAGGGTTTCTTAAGACAACCACTTAGCAGCAAATATTTTACTGATCAATATAATAGTTATAACTCTAAAAAAAATAAAAACAAATTTATCTCTATCAATTAGGACCTTCGTTCTTACTGCCTATTACTACTTCCGCAACAACTTGGTTTAAATATGAATCCAACTATCCTCCATAGCCAATACCACTTAATGTGATGTGATCAAATACCATAGAGCAATAATGTGTAGAATAAACTTACATGACCTTTGAAAATCACACTATTCTACGCATATACGAACATATCACAGTTGTAAATATGATTAGTGAATAAGGAATTCAAATCAACATAAATTTTGATAGATTTTTGACTATTTTTTTTAGAATTAATTTACAATTAATGAGAGCGAGAATTTATAGCAATCGAACAACCATATCCCCAACTATCTCGCCAAGGGTGGTAATAAGACCCACGATGAGGGTGGTGACAAGGTGCTAAAAAGTTACATTTTTTATTTCCAAAAATGTCGAGTAATAACTACAAATACCCGCATGCAAAACAAGCCAAAAACAACAAGTAAAAATGTCAGGTTGTTCACATACATGCTTACTAAAAGCGAATACTCTACTTAGTATGCATACTACAAAAACCAACCCTATGGGTTATGTAAATATGCTCGCATACAAAGTGTACCTAACTATGTGCGTGTATGAATTACTAATCCCTTGTAACCAACCTTGAATAGCGGAAGAAAGATACGTTAAGCAAAATGATAGACATAGTGTTTGGTACATGAGAAGTCAACACATAGAAACGAGTACAACTAGACTTACAATTCTTTTTTAAGCGAAAAAACCTAAGTAATAAAATATACTAGTGATTTTAAAAAGATAGATTTGTTTAAAATGATAGTAAAACTAAGTAAATAGAAATCTATTTAATAATTTAGCATGCATAAAATCATGATATTTAAGGGCTTTTGAGCACTCATCACAACCTCTAACCAGCTTCTTGCTAGTCTCTTAGCAAGAATGGAAAAAAGTTAGAAACAAAAATTACATTAAAATTAAATTATCCTAAATCATTTCCGTAGATTGACATAGTTGTATTTAGCACATAAACAAGCCTTTAAATCTTTAGGTTGTCCTAGTGGACAAGTTTAAGTACTATGAGGATTTTAAGTTATGATACCCACAAAAATCAAATTTAAAATGCAAAAGTTTGAAATAAATAGAAAATATATAAAAAATAAAATTTAAAATAAAGTAAAAAGATATAAGAATAAGAAAACTTCTTATGCTTTTTAATATCTTCTAAGATTATAATTAAAATTTATAGCATAAGTTATTTTAATATTCTAAACTTTTATTGTTTGCTATAATAATTAATTTGAAAATGACTTTTGTATTTACGTCAAAAAATGTATCAATATTAAAACTTTCCAATTTTAGAGTATGGAATCCAAATTAACTTCGACTCTATCCTCACAAGGCATACTCTCAATAACACTGATCCTATTAGTTTTAACACTTATTCAAAGGTATATGCAAATATAATTTCTTTAAAGAAATGAACTAATAGGTTTCCATGGTTTAGCGAGTTTTTAGCGAAGGTTTGTTAAAGATTTTAGTTCTATTGGTGCACATTTGAATGAATTTGTTAAAAATAATGTTATTTTTAAGTGGGATGATATGCATGATTGAACGTTTAACACTTTAAAAGATAAACTAACAAATCTACCTTTGTTGTTTTTGCCTAACTTTGATAAAGCTTTTGAGATAGAATGTGATGCTTCGAGGATTGGCATAGGAGCTGTTTTAATGCAAGATTCCAAACCAATTGCATATTTTAGCGAAAAGCTAAGTGGGGCAGTGTTGAATTATCTTTCTTACGATAGGGAGCTTTATGCATTAGTGAGAACTCTTCAAACATGGAAACATTACTTATGGCCAAGGGAATTCATCATTCATTCTGATCATAAGAGTCTAAAGTTTTTGAAGACCCAAGGTAAGCTTAATAAAAGACATGCTAAGTGGTTGGAGTTTATAGAAACGTTTCCTTATGTAATCAAATACAAGCATGGGAAGGACAACATTGTGGCTAATGCATTGTCTAAGAGGTACGTATTACTTACTTCATTGCAAACTAAATTACTTGGTTTTGAATTGCTTAAGCAATTATATGCTAATGATTCTAATTTTTGCCAAGTATGGAATGCATGTGATAAGTGTGCATCTGGTGATTTTTATAGGCATGAAGGATTTCTATTCAAGAAAGATGAATTATGTGTGCCTATTTATTCTATTTGTGAGTTGCTTGTTTGGGAAAGTCATAAGGGAGGTTTGATGAGTCACTTTAGTGTTCTAAAGACTTCAGATATTTTATGTAAGCATTTTTATTGGCCTAATGTGAAGCATGATATGCAATATGTTTGTGAAAAGTGCATTACATATAGGCAAGCAAAAATCTAATGTTAAACCACATGGCTTGTATACCTCTTTACCTGTACCTAATCAACCTTGAATTGATATAGCTATGGATTTTGTTTTAGGAATACCAAGGTCTCAAAGTGGTAAGGATAGCATCTTTGTTGTTATTGATAAGTTTAGTAAAAGGTTTTTTATTGCATGTTAAAAAACCAATGATGCAACAAATATTGCTGATTTTTTCTTTAAAGTGGTTCATTTGCATGGGTTGCCTAAGAAAATTGTTAGTAGTAGAGATGTTAAGTTCCTAAGTCATTTTTGGTGCACTTTATGGAATAAACTAGGAACTAAACTTTTATTTTCCACTATTGCACATCGTCAAACAGATGGTTAAACTAAAGTAGTTAATAGAACACTCATTACTTTGCTACGTGCTATCATTTAAAAGAATATAAGGCAGTGGGAGAAGTGTTTTCCATACATTGAGTTTGCTTATAATAAGACTGTTCATTCTACTTCTTCATTTTCTCCATTTGAAGTTGTTTATGGCTTTAATCCTTTAACATCTATTGATATTTTACCTTTACCTACTAATGAGCATGCTAATCTTGATGGTAAGAAAAAAACAAATTTTGTGAAGGATTTACATGCTAGAGTTTAGTCCAACATTGAAAGGAAGAATGAGCAATATGCTAAGCAAGCTAATAAGGGGTGTTGAAGGTTTTTTTCCAACCTAAAGATTGTGTTTGGGTGCACATGCGTAAGGAGAGGTTTCCCATACAACTAAAATCAAAATTGCAACCTCGAGGAGATGGACCTTTTCAAGTCTTGGAATGGATAAATGATAATGCCTACAAGACAGATTTTCCAAGTGACTATGATAATGTTAGTGTAACTTTTAATGTCGCTCATTTATCTTTGTTTGATGTAGGTTATTTGAGGAAAAATATTTTCAAAAAAAGGGGGGATAATGAAGATGAAGGTGCTGATCAAGTTGATGTTTCCAAATATTCTCAAGATCCGTTGCAAGGAATTGGAGGTCCAATGACTAGGGAAAAGAATAAAAGGATGAAGGAAGCTTTGCAAGGCTTGATCATGGAAGTGCAATACAAAGAGGTTGTGCTAGAAGAATCAAAAACTAAATTCAAAGATTCTAAAGCTTCACCAAGGATGGTCTATTACCTTTTTATGCAAGGGATAGATTTGGAAGATCAAGTTGGGAGCAAAGATTGATTTAGGAAGTAATATTTTTGTTTTAGCTAATTATGGGCTTTTATGTTTAACAATTTTTGTTTTAGTTAATTGTGGGCTTTTTATTTTAAGTATTTTAGTCTTTTATTTTTAACGTTGGATTAGGCCCAATCCATAAGTAAATAATAGGCCCATTTGGCCCATTCCATCTAGGGTTTTTTCTTTTAGGGTTCTTGCTTATTAATAAGAAGAGCTATGTAATTTGGAGGCAAGACAAATATTCATTAATGAAAAGAGAATTTTAGAAAGCTTCTTCCTTTACCTTCTTGATTGAATACTTGAATTTGACTTATCAAAGAGAATGATCATCCTTTTGTGGCGTCTCATGGTTTGAGTTTTAAGGACTTTGCTTCCTTAGGGTTCTAATCTGATCATCTTCAACACGGTCTTAGCAACTCAATCATTTATATTCCTTTGATTTCATGGGTTTCTAGGTTGTTTTCCTAAAGGGTCCCTATCATACATGCTAGTTGATTTGGAATGGTATCACCAGGTACAAAATCAATTTGATATTCAATCTCTCAGATAAGAGGTAATCCATTCAAAATTTCGTTGGGAAAAACATCCTTAAATTTCTACAAGATAGAAATAATTGAACTAGGCAAAGCATCATCAAGTTGTTTAGTATTCAACAATGCCTTATTGTACAGAAGTACAATCATTGGTTGATTAAGGAATATTGCTTTCCTAATTTCACTCACTTTTGCATAGGCATTTGTTTTTCCCTCTTCTTTTTTTTTCTCAAATTTTTCAATCTCTCTTTCTTTTTCTTTATGATTTTCTATCAATTTCTTTATATCACTCTCTTTGTCACTAATTTTATTTTGTTCACTCTCTTTCTGCAACCTTACTTGACCCTCATAAACTTGTTTTGGTGTCAAAGGTACAAGGGTATTTGTTCTTTGATTTTGAACAAATGAATACTTATTGGTGAAACCTTCATGCTTGACTCGCCTATCAAATTTCCATGGTCTTCCTAATAACAAGTGTCCCGTTTGCATGAGAACCACATCACACAACTCTTCATCTTTGTACTTTCCAATAGAGATGCTCACTAATACTTGTCTATCAACATTCACTTCCCCACTATCATTTAACTAGTGCAACTTGTAAGGCTTAAGGTGTTCGAATGTAACTTGTTGCTCACATGACACCTTGTATGAAATAAGTTATCTCTTTGTTGTTCAAGGTCATCCTCTTTGACTTGAACACTTAAAGATCGTCTTATTACAAGTGCTTCCACATCCATAGCTCATATCACCTCTTCTTCACTTTCATTTTCGGTTCCCACCATACCACTAGCTTAGGTGATCATTACTTTCTTGTTTGGACATTGAGATGCTATATGATCATTACCAATACATCAAAAACACTTAAAGTCATGATTATGAATTGGGATGTCAATTGTACATTTGTCCTTGCTAGCCCCCATCTCTTTGGCTTTGTAAGGCTCAATTCTTAGTTTGGAACTAGCTCCTTCATCTTTGTTTCTCATTGGACTTCCAAGGACTAGTAGGGTTTAGTTTTGGAGTAATGGGACTAGACCTTGATGGTTGGGACTGAAAAATCCATTTCTGTAATTGCCTTTCCACCTTAATTTCCATATGGATCATGTCCTCCATCTCCACACCATGATGAAGTTCCACAATGTTGGCAATGTCTAGATTCAACTCACTAGGAAACCTAGCCATTGTGGCCTATCTATCTTTCTCAACATTAGCTCTTACCATCTCCACTTCTCTTTCTATATAGTACTCATCAACAAACTTATATCCTTAAGTCAATCTTTGTAGGTGTTGGTGTAACTCTCTATAGTAGTAGCTAGGGACAAACCTCTTCCTCATGATTGCCTTCATATCCTCCCAATTATCTATGGGCCTTTCATGATTTCTCCTCCTACTAATGACCAATTGATCCCACCAATTTAATGCATAGTCAGAAAACTAAATGATAGTGAGTTTTACTTTTTTCTCCGTGGAGTAGTTGTGGCACTCAAAAAGATGCTTCACCTTTTTCTCCCATTCAAAATACAACTCTGGGTCATTCTTTCGTAGAAATTGTGGTATCTTCATTTTTATACTATTTAAATCTCTATCAACTCCATCTTGGGCCCTAAGTGGGGGTGTCCACATACCTCCTCTACCATTTCTTCCTCCTTTATGCATTCTTCCTTCTTCTTTCTCTATATCATCCACAACATAAGCTTGCCTATTAACCCTCCTAACATTGGGTGGAGGTGTTTCTCTTTGTAAAGCTGCTAAGGCATTTTCTTGCCTTTCCAATCTTTCATTCATATCAACCATCAAGTTGTTCATCCTCTCAAAGGATTGTTGCAACTCCCTCATCATGAACATCATATCTGGTCTTCCTTTGGGACTACCCCTGTTGGACATTGTTTTTGCAATTCTATATAACAAGAGGTTAGTGTAATAAAATAGAACCAATATAAATTCACTCTATACCTCAACTATTTAGCACTCAGATTGATCGCTCAAACCCTCTTAGCTTATAATCAAAGAAATGAAATCCACAAATTCTAAACAATTTGTAGAATTATCATACACCTAAAAAGGTAGTTCACAATATACCACTTTTTAAAGTACAAAGGAAACTAACTCAAAGGGTTTGGGATCCTAGACTAGAATAATTAAGCACAAGAGAAATCAAAAGATTAACAATAGTGGAAGAACAACAACTTCTTCAAAGAACTCAACACATAATTGGGAATTTATAATAATAGGGAAATTTCTTGGAACTATGAGTTCGAACATTCACTAGAAATTAGAGTTTATAATTTGGCCTCTTTTCTTTGTCTTTCTTTTTTATAAAAACAATTATGGCCACTTCTTTTATGTTTTTTTTGAAAAAAATATGCTAATAACTTAAAAGTAAATCAATACAACACTTTCAATATGAGTTTGAGAAATTTTAACAATACGTAAAATAGCACATAAATTACAGTACAAAGGGGAAATGAAATTTCTTCAAGAACTGCCACAGAAATACCAGAAAACTACTAGAAACTGTAGAAAATATCATATATTGCAAAATATGCAAGGAAACATGCAGAATAATTTCAAAAACAATAGAATTTCCTAGAAAAATGCAAAATATTTTCATAAATAATAGGATATGCAAGGAAAATACAAAATAGTTTTAGAAATAGTAGGATATGCAAGGTTACTGCCGAAAAATTTTAGACATAACAAAATATGCAAGGAAAATGCAGAAAAATTTTTAGACACAAAAAAATATGCAAGGAAAATGCAGAAAAAATGTGGAAACAAAGAAGAACAATATTTTTTTAGGGTTTGGAAACTAAATTTTAGAAATAACACAGCACATGGATATATATTCTATTCTTTTTTTGTATGTATCAGAAACAAAATAAGAACACAAGAATAAAAATAAAGGATAGGAATCTAAAAATTAACACCTAAAGCTCTGATACCAAATGATATGACCATCCGTCTGTGGATGACAAGTAGTAGAAAACAACAACTTGGTTTCCAAATTTCCCCACAAAGTATTCTAAAAGTAACTCAAAAACTTTGCATCCTTATCAGAAACAATGGTCCTAGGTATACCATGTAACCTAATAATCTCTTTGAAGAACAAATAAACTATATGTGATGCATCATCAGTTTTATGACATGTAATGAAGTGTGCCATCTTGGAAAATCTATCTACTAGCACAAAAACTGAATCTCTCGCCATCTTTTTCCTAGGTAAACCTAAAACAAAGTCCATAGAAATATTAGTCCAAGGTTCACTAGGAATTGGAAAAGGGTGTACAAACCATGGGGTTGCAACTTAGACATAGCTTGTTTACATGTGATACATTTCTCACAGATTCTTTCCACATCACGTTTCATACGAGGCCAAAAAAATGATCATGCAAAATTCCTAAAGTCTTAGCTGCAAAAAAATGACCTATCAAACCACCACCATAAGCTTATCTCATAAGAAATTCATGCAAAAAACACATAGGCACACACAACTTATTTTCTCAAAAAAAAAAATCCATCATGCCTATAAAACCTACCAAATGCCACTTTTTTACATGCATTGAATATATCACTAAAATTAATATATTGGCATGGAATTTGTTCAACCTTTATTGTGCTTTCAAATGCTTCAAAGATTCATTATCTGTGTGAATCACAAATTTCTTTGGCCATAGATAGTGTAGCTAATTTTCCAAAGCCCTTACTAAGGCATACAACTCCTTAGGGTTGCCCCACTCAACTTTTCAATAAAATAAGCAACTGGATGGCCTTCTTGCATCAAAATATCTCCAATGCCTATTCTTGAAGCATCACACTCAATTTCAAATTTTTTAGCAAAGTTAGGCAAGACAAGCAAATGTGCATAAGTTAACTTTTCTTTGATCATATTAAATGCCTTTTCTTGTTCTTTCCCCCACTTAAACGGTACATTTTTCTTGATGACATTAGTAAGAGGGGTGACTAAGCTACTAAAATCACACACAAACTATCTATAGAAACTAGCTAAGTTGTGGAAACTCCTCACTTGGTTGATTGTTGTAGGCAATGGCCACTCCTGGATTGCCTCCACCTTTTCCTCATCCACCTCAATTCCTATCTTACTAACAACCAAACCAAGAAACATAAGCTTATCTATGCAAAAGGTGCACTTATTGAGGTTAGAAAATAACCTTTCTTTCCTCAGAAATTCCAAAACAGATTTCAAATGCATTACATGTTCTTCCAAGTTTTTGCTATAAATTAGAATATCATCAAAATACACAACTACAAATCTACCAATAAATTCACATAAAACATGATTCAACAAATTCATCAATGTGCTTAGAGCATTACTGAAACCGAAAGACATCACTAACCACTCATACAAACCATATTTAATCTTAAAGGCATTTTTACATTTGTCACATTCCTTCATCATAATATGATGATATCCATTCTTAAGATCAATTTTTATAAAGACACAAGAACTATGCAATTCATCCAACATATCATTTAATCTTATAATGGAATGACGATACTTTACCATTATGTTGTTGATGGCTCAGCAATCAACACACATCCTCTATGTTCCATCTTTTAGGAACTAATAGAACTGGAACCATATAAGGACTCATGCTTTCATGCACATACCCCTTCTCCAATAATTCACTTACTTGCCTATGAAGTTCCTTGGTCTCCTCAAGATTACTCCTATAAGTAGGTTAGCTTGGAATTGATGCACCAGGTATGAAATCAATTTGATGTTCAATCCCTCATATTTGAGGTAAACCATAAGGTACCTCTTCAGGAAGGACATCTTTAAACTCCTGCAAAAGAGAAACAATATAGCTCGATAATACAACAACGAGAACATTAGTACATAAAAGGGCTCCCATATATATGAGTACAATAAGGGACTGATGTGAAAATAATGCTATCTTTGATCTCACTTTTATTTGCAATGTAATTGAATTTTTCCCCTCTTGTTCTCACTGTGGCTGAAATCTTCTCTTTTTTGTTCACTCTCATCAATGTTTTTCTGCCCTTTGTTTAACTCTCTTTTTTTTCATTTGATCTTTGTAACTTTAATTGGTCCTCCCTGACCTATTTTGGAGTTAATGGCACAAGAGTAATAGGTTTCCCTTTAAGAGTGAAAGAATACTTTTTTTGTGAATTCATCATGCATAACCCTCAGATCATACTGCCATGGTCTCCCCAACAATAAATGGCATGCGTGCATAGGAACCACATCACAAAACACCTTATCCTTATTTTTTTCCATTGGATAATACCACAATTACTTGTTTTTTCACCTTGACTTCACCACTTTCATTCATCCACTGAAGCCGGTAAAGTTAAGGATGTTTCAAGGTAGTTAATGCCAATTTTTCCACCAAATCAATGCTGGTTATATTTTTTCAGCTTTCGCAAGAGATAATGACACTACAAAATTTGTTATTTACAAAACACCTAGTATGAAACAAATTCTCCCTTTGGTTACTTTCTTCCTCCTTAACCTTCACATTGAGAACTCACATTGCTACCAATAAATCTCCAACCATAGCATTTTTCTCATCATCGGCATCCTCTAAAGATGGTACGTCATCATCATCTAATCTAATAACATAAAAATAAACATAGATAAAGATTCAATAAACATTTATGCAAATTTTATTATTTCTAATAGTGGAGTATTTATGGATATAATAACTAGTTAATTATGCTTGCTCATTTATCTAGGTTATTAAAGATATAAATTGATATTTATTGATTCTCTCTTTTTTATATGAATACCACCTTTGGTGGAGTTAGATATTTTTTGTCAACTAAAAAAATCAATTAACACCTATGGGTGGGGTTGATAACTAATTTGGTTAATTAAATTAATTCCTTTTTATAAGAGATTGAAAATGAAACATTTAAATGCCACCTTTGGTAGGGTTAGACAGTTTAAATTTTATTCAAGGTGTCCAAATTAAACCTAAGAATTTAATTATCCGAGTACTAACTTTCAAGTTTTAAAACCACTACTGAAAACATGTTGTCAATACATTTTCAGATAATAATTCTTATAAAAACTTTTGAAATAGAGCTTCACTCTAACTACTGAGCGATTGTACCAACAAATAAAAGAGCACTACTCTAAATCAGACCAGATAACTAAACCTTAAAATCTAATTTTTATATTTAAGTTTGTAATGAAAAATAATATATTTCTCTCTAACATTCTTAATATAAAATCTTGAATAAAAATAAAATCAATTCATTTTAGAGATTTTTACCTATTTAATATTTCGCAAGCATAACAACGTTATTATTATATCATGTTTACAAACAGCCAGCAAAGTTAAATTTAATCACAAAGAAATTAAATATAACATGTAAGAATAAAGCATAAAAAATAACTATAATGAAAATAAAATCCTTACAATACTTTGTTGTTATTCCTGTTGCCAGAAAACCTCCAAACGGAATTTGCATTCCCATTTATTGAATAAAAAAGCAAATAAATTACAAAAACATAACTAGTTCTTCTAAAAAAGAGAAGAACTCTAAAACGAAGAGAAACTAACTAAGAAAAGCTAAAAACTAAGAAGAACTCTAAAACTAAGAGAAACTAACTAAGAAAAGCTAAAAACTAAGAAAAACTAGAAAAACTAGAAAAACTAAAAAAAAACTAAGAAATGAGAGAAAGAAAGAGAAGAGAAGATGTGTTTTGAGGTGTGGTATGAAGTGAAGAGAATAAGGGTATTTATAGGTGAGGATGGGTAGAAAAAGTATGTGAAAAAAAGATAAAAAATGGTGGAAATGCAGAGTAGTGAAATTGATGACGTCAACATGATATAGGGGGCGGTTGCTCACGAATTGGGGCACAGATGGCAGCAGCGTGCGCGGAAGGCACCAATGGCATGCACAGGCGCGCGTAGGGGTGGGCGTGCGAGGCAGCAAGAGTATGCGTGGCGCGTGTAGAAAAGGATTGGAGCGCGTGTGGGATAGGAGCAAGGCGCACGCGGGAATGGGCACGGGCGCGCGCGAGATTGGGTGCGGTTGGGCGATTTCCTCCTTTTTGACATTTTTGGCCCATTTTGTCCAATTTTTCCATATTTGTTGACCTTTACTTATTTATTTATTAATATATTTGTGATGTATTGCTTCCAGTATTACTCTTTAAGTCTTTAAGTTACGTTTTTAAGTGAAAATACCTGAAAAACAATAAAAATATTCATGATTCCAAAAAAGACAAATTTATATAAATATATTATAAAATCATATAAATATATATTATTTTAATCAATTAATGTGCATAAAATCATGGCAATTTTAGCGCTTTTTGAGCACTCATCATGTACTGAGAGATTTCTAACTGAAATCATACAGTTTTTTTATAGCAAGGAATAGGAAATCGGGAAATAGAACAAAAATAAAAGATAGAAAAACTTATCTTAGAACCAAAGCTCACATACCAAATGATACAAAATCTACCAATAATTGTGATTAAACCTTATAACAATAATGGATCAAAACCCCAAGATTGTGAAGACAAGATTTGTTGAGTCTTAACCATCACCTAACAAGATGAAAATCAAGACTATGGAGGATCAAAACACCACACCAAGAAAACCTAAGGATTCTCTCAAGAATTCAAGATGATAAGTTTGATTGTTGGAATGCCACAAGATTAACTCGATAAGTTCAAGAGTTATTTTAAGAACTAAGAGGAATACAAGACCTCATAAGAAGTTAATTTTCTTAATAATTCCAATCTATGTTTAAAATTCTTAGTACTCCTCTTTATACTTGGAATAACCCTCCAATAATATGCAAAGTCATAATTAAAGTACAAAAATTAGACAAAACAAGTTCTTTACCTTTTAATGGGTTCTTAGTCTTCTAAATACAGCTAAAAATAGCTATTTATTGACTTTTAAGGATAGTTAATAAATGGCTATTTTGGACTTCTTAAGACAGCCAATTTGGACTTCTAAAGATAGCCAATAAATAGTTAAATGACTAGATTCAATGTATTTTAACATGCCCAGCCAAGACCAAGTTATTCTCTTATTTAATATTCTTAAAATTCTTCAAATTCACACCCTTTAATGGTCAAAATATACTGGCTACTAATTTGCATGCTAATAAGCCTCTTCAATTGCTTTGATGACATAATATTTTTGAAACTCTTCAAATTCATACCCTTTAATGGTCAAACTATATTGGCTACGAATTTGCATGCTAATAAGCCTCTTCAATTCTTTGATGACATAGACTAGGCCTTGATTATTATTTGAGTCCATCTTGGTCATTTTAGAATCAGCCCAATTCTTCTAGATCAACCCATTTAGTGCTTCATTGAAACCTTTGGCTTTAAGTCTTGGAATTGGGAAACTAGGAAGTGACAAAAGGTCTTGTGCAAATTCAGCTCCATTCCCACTTGTATGATTGACACGTCCAACTCCTTGGTTTGCATCACTAAGAGGAAGAAGGAAGCTTTGTGAGGCTTGATCATGGAAGTGCAATACAAAGAAGTTGTGCTAGAAGAATAAAAAAAATTCAAAGATTCTAAATCTTTGCCAAGCATGGTCTATTAAATTTTTATGCAAGAGATAGATTTGGAAGATCAATTTGGGAGTAAAGATTGATTTAGGAAGTAATATTTTTGTTTTAGCAAATTATGGGTTTTTATGTTTAGCAATTTTTATTTTAGTTAATTCTGGGCTTTTTATTTGAAGTATTTTTTTCTTTCATTTTTTAAGGTTGGATTAGCCCCAATCCTTGACTAAATAATAGGCTCATTCCATCTAGTGTCCTTTTCTTTTAGTGTTTTTTGCTTATTAATAAGAAGAGATTTGTAATTTGGAGAGAAGAACGAATATCATTAATGAAAAGTATATTTCATAAAGCTTTTGCTTTACCTTCTTGTGTTCTTGATTGAATACTTGAATTCTACTTATCATATGGAGTGATCATCCTTTGTATCATCTCAAAGTTTGGGTTTTAAGGACTTTGTTTCCTAAGGGTTCTAATCTGAACATCTTCAACATGTTCTTAGGAAATCAATCATTTCTATTCCTTTGAGTTTGTGGGTTCCTAGGTTGTTATCCTAAAAGGTCTGCATCCTTTGGTATCATAGCCTAGGTTACTGAAAACAGGTTCAAAACATGAGTAAGGAAGAAGGGGAACCATAAGAGGTTGACTTGAAATGCTTCACCAAATCTGTTCATGGCCAATTTAAGAGGATGAATGCAAGGTTGGATGATTTAGAATACTTTTCCAATTCTCAATCACATAGAAGACATGAGTTTGAGGAAGAAGAAGCTGACTCCAATGTGGAAGAGAGAACTAGTTATAAATGGGATTAAAAGGCTAATTATAAATAAGAAAGCAATATAGGCAGTATAAAGATGAAAATTTCGCCCTTTCAAGGAAAGAATGATCCAGAGGTATACTTGGAGTGGAAAAAAGGTTGAACATGTGTTATATTGTCATAATTCCTTTGAGAAGAAGAAAGTAAAGCTAGCAGCTGTAGAATTACAGATTATGTTGGTATATGGTGGGATCAATTGATGGTCAATAGGCGAAGAAATGGTAAGAGACCTATTCGGTCATAGGAAGAGATGAAATTGGTGATGCGTAGGCCTTGTCCAAGGTTCCATGAGTGTAGAAGATTATTATAAGGAGATAGAAGTCACCATGTTTAGAGAAAACATAGAGGAAGATAGAGAAATGACAATGGCCAGATTCATTGTCAGGTTAAACAGGAAAATTGTTGATGTGGTTGAATTGCAATATTATGTAGAGATGGAAGAACTACTACACAAAGCCATTAAAGTAGAGAAGTAAATCAAGTCCAAAAGGTTTAGATCTAGTTAATCCTTTAGTTCTCCATGGAAATCAACTTGGAAGGACAACAAAGCTGCCTTTAGAACAAAAGGTGAAGTGAAGTTAAACAATTTAGTTGTTGTTCCTAAAGGTAAACCTAAAACAAAAACTTCTACTAAGTCATATGATATTAAGTGTTTTAGGTGCTAAGGACTCAAACATATTGCTAATGAATACCTAAACAAAAGGGTTATGGTTGTATGTGATAACAGAGAAATCGAGAGTGCTAGTTCAAGTGACAATGAAATGCCACCATTGGAGGATTGTTCTGATGCAAAATTGGAAGAACTTGTGCATGGGGAATTACTTGTCACAAGGAGAGCCCTCAATATATAGCCTAAGAGTGAAGGAGATGAGGAGCATCATGAGCATACTTTTCACACAAGATTCCATATGAAGGATAAGGTATGCACGATTATTATTGATAGTGGGAGCTACACTAATGTTGCTAGTATTTTGTTGGTAGAAAAGTTGAATTTGAAGTGGCAAAAGCATCCCAAACTGTACAAGTTACAATGGTTGAATGAATATGGAGAATTGAGTGTCAACAAACAAGTTTGGGTTCCTTTTTCAATTGGAAAGTATGAGGATGAGGTTCTTTATGATGTGGCACCAATGTATGCCGCTCATATTTTTCTTGGGCAACATAGGAGATTTGATAGTAGGGTGATGCATGATGGGTATAAAAATCGGTACTCTTTTGAAATGAACAACCAAAAAGTTTTCTTACTCTCTCTCAAACCTTTTCAAGCTTATGATAACTAGATTAGGATAACAAGAGAATGCAAATTGAGAGAAAAAAAAGTGTAAGCACGAGGAAAATAAAAGGAGAGCAAGTGAGGTCGAGCGAAAAAAAGGGGAGAAAAAGGAGCACAAAGTAAAGAGAAGTGAGTGAAAATGAGAGAATAATATGCAAAAAGGAGAGAAAAGTGAGCATAAGAGAGAGAAAAGTGAGAAAAAAGGAGAAAAAAGTAAGCAAATAAAAGAAAATAGTTAGAAAAAGAGAGGAAAAAGTAAGCAAACAAAAGAGAAAATTGAGCAAACAAGAGAGGAAAATAAAAAAAAGAGTGTAATTGCTGAAAAAAATGAGATTAAGAGTGCATTGATGGCAAGGCATTTGCCTAGTGTCATTGTATCCTTATTGTAGGACTTTAAGGATCAACTTCCTGAAAAGAGTTCCCATAGATCACCTCCTTTGAGAGGAATTAAGCATCAAATAGACTTCACACCAAGATCTGCTATACCAAACCGACCTGCTTATAGAGCTAATCTTGAGGAAATGAAAGAGATACAAAGGCAAGTGGATGAGTTGCTATAAAAGGGATTTGTAAGGGAGAGTCTCAACCCATGTTCGGTTCCTATCATCTTAGTCCCAAAGAAAGATGGAACATGGCGCATGTGTGTGGATTTCCACGCTATTAACAAGATAATGGTAAAGTATAGACATTCTATCATTAGGTTAGATTGTTAATACTTGATATGAACCAAGGGTTGGTCCAAGGTTCCATGAGAGTAGAAGATTATTATAAGGAGATGGAATTCGCCATGATTAGAGCAAACATAGTGGAAGATAGACAAGAGACAATGGTCAGATTCATTGCCAACTTAAATAGAGAAATTGTTGATGTGGTTGAATTGCAACATTAAGTAGAAATGGAAGAACTATTGAAGAAAGCCATTAAAGTGGAGAAGCAAATCAAGTCCAAAATGTTTAGATCTAGTTCGTCCTATAGTTATTCATGGAAATCAAGTTGGAAGGACAACAAAGTTTCCTTTAGGAAAAAAGGTGAAGCAAAGTCAAACAATCCAGTTGCAGTTCCTAAAGATAAAATTGAAACAAAAACTCCTACTAAGTCACATGATATTAAGTATTTTAGGTGCCAAGGACTCAACATATTGCTTCTAAATACCCAAACAAAAGGGTTATGGTTGTACGTGATAACGGAGAAATCGAGAGTGCAAGTTCAAGTGACAATGAAATGCCACCATTGGAGGATTGTTCTGATGTAGGATTGGAAGAACTTGTGCATGGGGAATTACTTGTCACAAGGAGAGCCCTCAATATACAGCTAAAGAGTGAAGGAGATGAGGATCAATGTTAGCATACCTTTCACACAAGATTCCATGTGAAGGATAAGGTATGTACGGTTATTATTGATAGTGGAAGCTGCACTAATGCTACTAGTATTTTGTTGGTAGAAAAGTTGAATTTGAAGTGGCAAAAGCATCCTAAATCGTACAAGCTACAATGGTTGAATGATTGTGGAGAAGTGAATGTCAACAAATAATTTTGGGTTCCTTTTCAATTGGAAAGTATGAGGATGAAGTTCTTTGCGATGTGGCACCGATGTATGCTACACATATTTTGCTTGGACCACCATGGCAGTTTGATAAGAGGGTGATGCATGAAGGAAATAAAAACCAATTCACTTTTAAAATTAATAACCGAAAAGTTGTGATAGTACCTCTCAAACCTTTGCATGCTTATATGGACCAGATTAGGATAGCAAGAGAGTGCAAGTTGAGAGAAAAACAAAAGTGTAAGCAAGAGGAAAATCATAAAGGAGAGAAAAATAAAAGAATGAATTAAAAACATGAGATTAAGTAATGGTGGCAAGGCAACAAGTACTTATGTACAAGGATATTTATCTTTCTACTAACGATCTTAACTAATCTTTGTGTAGTGTTGGTGTGTCTTTATTGCCGAACTTTGAGAATCTATTTCCTGAAGAAATTCCCCATGAATTACATCCTTTGCTAGGCATGCAACATCAAATAGACTTCTTACTTGAATCTGTAATACCAAATCAACCATCTTATAGAGCTAATCTTGAGGTAATGAAGAAGACACAAAGGCAAATGGAAAATTAGTTGCATAAGGGATTTTTAAGGGTGAGTCTCAGCTCATATTTGGTTCCTGTCATCTTAGTCCCAAAGAAAGATGGAACATGGCCCATGTGTGTGAATTTTCACACTATTAACAAGATAACGGTAAAGTATAGACATGCTATCCCTAGGTTAAATAATATGCCTGATGAGTTGCAGGCTCTTATTTGTTTTTTAAAATTGATTTATAGAATGGCTATTACCAAATTCACATGAAAGAAGAAGATGAATGGAAAACTGAATTTAAGGCTAAATATGGATTGTATGAATGGTTAGTAATACCTTTTTGTTTAACTAATGCACCTAGTACATTCATGGGAAATTTTTTGATAGTTTACTTTGATGATATTTTAGTCTATAGCAAAAATTTAGAGGAACATATGAATGCAATTTTTAGTGTGTTGAGAGAGAACAAGTTGTATACTAATCTTAAAAAGTGCACATTTTGCATGTAATCTATTGTGTTTTTCGGATGTGTTGTTAGTTCATATGGTATTAGTGTTGTGTGTTTTGCAACACACATAAAATCGTGCAAGTATACACGGTCACAAGTAATAAAGATTTGCAAGTAGAGTATCGTTCCCACGAGGATTTGTTACTCTAGTTTGTTGAGTACTAAAATTATATCTCTCTGATTTTATCCAAAACAATCGTTGATTAAGAAAAGGTTTAAAAATAAAATAAGAGAACTCTAGGATTGCAGTTTTTCACCAAATTATTCCACTCCAATCATATTATTTTCTTTGGATTTATATTTTTTAGTACATTTAATTTGTCAACCGAAAACTTCTTTTTTATTCATACATCTCTTCCGAGCTCCGTATAAACACACCTCGTTAAATTAATTCACTATATCTCTATGAGAATTAAATTTAATAAGATTCATTAAGTTCTAAGTTTTCAAATGACCACATATACAATTAGGGTATATTCCTATCCTTCATCATACATGTCATTCTATTTACGAGCAATATACACAAAAATGCCTTTCTCAAGTTTATTTTTATGCCACAAATCGTTTTGATAAAATTCGTAAATAATCAAAAAGCATTAAGCACAAAATAGAATGAACAAATCGAACGTCTTATAAATCTTTCAAAAAATAGTTAAAATCAAAGCTTCATAAATTTAGATCAAATGCAACCCTAGAAAAATTAAATTACTTCATTAAATTAAAATAAAAATAACATCAACTACAGAAAATTATAAGAAGCAGAAAGGAAAATTAAAACATCACATACGAAAATATTTGGCACACACAGAACACAACAAAAGCCAAAAAATGGCTTCTGCGTGTTATACAGTCCAAAATCGAACAACACAAAAATTCTAAACTAAAAAAAACTTCTTTTAAAACTAAAAACTATCTCCTATTTATAGCTAAAAAATACATCCAAAAATAATACATTTCTTTTTTTTAAACGAGTAAGGAATTTGTATCGAAAATAGAGTCGACGCGTATCGATATTCGATATAATATTATTTAAATTTACGCGTGAAACAGGGCCGCCGTTCTGATTTTTTTTTAAATTCAAAGTACATGCCACGTGTCAGCGTATGATTCGTTGCAAGGATTTAATGCGGACCCATGGCAGAATTTCATTCGCTGCGGGAAACGGGCGTGCGAAGGATTGTCGCACGGGAGACAACGCTGAAACGTGGGCGTAATCCTGCGCTCTCGTGCTCATGATAACATGCCACGTGTCGGAATATGATTTGCTTAAATATTAGTGGGACACGTGGCAGATTCTTATTCTGTAAAAACTGAGGATGAACGTTGCTTCCATAACCCGCGTCACACACGATTGTTACACGAACGGTTCAGTGCGCGACAGCTTGGTTCCACGCGCTTCAATCTGGACCGTTCAAGAGATCCAACGGTCAGCGATGTGCCTCAGGGAAATCTGCGCAGCCGATATATGGGTCCCACTCTGCACGCCGGGCACGCACTTGTGTCTCGTCTGGATTGCACTCGCCAAATCTGGATCGTTGTTTTGATGATCCAACGGTGGGTGATGGACGTCGTGATTTGTGCGAGTGCGATTCTTTTCCTGCGCAGAAAATTCAAATTTTTTTAATTCTATTTTGACCCACAAATATATTTCAAATTACATTTTCAACTTTGTTTAATTGCAATCTAACCCTTTTAGTAATTTAAATTAAATTTTAAACTTTTAATAACTGAAATTAAGCCCGATTTTAATTTAAATTATATTTTCAAATTTTAAAAATTGCAATTAATAACTCTTTTATTTAAAATTCTATTTTTGGATACAAATTAGCATTTAAGTACATTTTCGATACAATTTACTTAATTTTATTAAAATATATAAAAAACAGTAAATACTAATTTATTAAACTAAAATTATTTAAAAATATAGAGAACATAGCATTTATAATCAATAAAATAGGTGAAAATAACTATATAAAATACAGTTATCAATTAGTCTTGATGAAGAAAAGGTGAGGGAAATAAGGGATTGGCCTTCATCTAAGAATGCGAATGAGGTAAAAAATTTCCGTGGTTTAGCGAGTTTTTATTGAAGGTTTGTTAAAGATTTTAGTTCTATTGCTGCACATTTGAATGAACTTGTTAAAAATAATGTTGTTTTTAAATGGGATGATCTGCATGATCTATCATTAAACACTTTAAAAGATAAACTAACAAATGCACCTTTGTTGTGTTTTCCTAACTTTGATAAATCTTTTGAGATAAAATGTGATGCATCGGGGGTTGGTATAGAAGCTATTTTAATGTAGGATAGTATCTTTGTTTTTGTGGATAGGTTTAGTAAAATGGCTCATTTTATTGCATGTTCTAAAACCAATGATACAACATATATTGCTAATTTGTTCTTCAAAGAAGTGGTTCATTTGCATGGGTTGCCTAAGACAATTGTTAGTGATAAAGAAGTTATGTTCCTAAGTCATTTTTGGCGCACTTTATGAAATAAACTAAGAACTAATTTGTTATTTTCTACTATTGCACATCCTCAAACGGATAGTCAAACTGAAGTAGTTAATAGGACATTCACTGCTTTACTGTGTGCTATCATTCAGAATAATATAGGATAGTGGGAGAAGTGTTTTCCACACATTGAGTTTGCATATAATAGGACTATTCATTCTACTTCTTCATTTTCTCCTTTTGAAGTTGTTTATGGCTTTAATCATTTAATACCTATTGATATTTTACCTTTGCATACTAATGAACATCCTAATTGTAAGGATTATGAGTGTTGGCTATTTTCATGGACAAAATATTTACCTGTAAACTTATTTTTAGGCATGTTATCAAGTCTATCTAGAAAAGCCGAATAAATACTCGAGTTTCAAATAATCGTACTTTAGGTATATCTTTTATAACTACGACACAAAGGATTGTATTCGTGCATTAAATAATACATGTTCATAAATCTAAAATTATTTTTTGTGCTAAAATATTTATTTAAACTTGAATCAATTTATGAAATTACTAATTAAATACTTTTAGGTGTGTTTTAATATTTTTAAGATGTGTTTTCAAAAAATAATTTTTTATAATATTAAGATTTTTAATAAGTTTTAAAAAATTACCCCTAAAATATATTTAATCCTAATATTATTAAGTATTATTATTATCTATATATATAGATAGATAGATACATTAGGATTGAAGTTACCGTAGAGAAACAATCTATTGAAGCTGCTGACAAAAAAACAGAGGAAGCGAAGTTCCTTTTTATCATCATCAACATAGAGGAGTAACATGGACTAAAGAATAATAAAGGTAATATATATCCTCGGAGTGAATAAATATGTGTATATATATATATATATATACATATTCATTCACAGTAATATATATTCACGCAAACCGAAATAATCGTATATATATATATTCACATTTATTTATAAGAAAAAATATTGATTAATATAATCATGAATTTAGGATAGTTTATTTTTTGACATCAAAATTTTACATTTATCAATCTATTTATTTCATACTTTTCATATTCATATAACTTATTTTGTGATTAGTATCTTGGATATTTAAATCTAATAATTATATAAAAAATTATGATTATTTGATTTAATTATTAAATTTCAAAAAAATTATTTTTACTGAAATTGTGTTCAACCTTTTTGCTCTAGAATTGCTAGTTGATTTGATTTAAGTGACATATGTTTTGAATAACGTTTTGAATCATCTAGTTAGGATTATTCATTATTAAATCCATTTTAGAACACATATGTGTACTTATGTTTTTTTTTTGCTAACCATTTTGCAGTTAATTAGGGAACGTATTTGATTGGCGGGAAGCTTATTGAAATGTTGGTCTGAAAACCGCTCATGTTAATTTTAAAAATTGTGAAAACAAAGCAAGGGCTCGTACGTAAAGTACATTGGGATAGTATCCTAGGGAGGGTAGCATAAAACCGAGTTTGTACTTGAACATTTGATTTTCATAGTGAAAAATTAGGTGGTCAAGTGGACTTGTAGGTTTCCTCTTATGTCATTGTTGTGACCTAAGTTATTTCCACCTAAAGATATTCTATGTTATTCTTTGATTTCCGCACTTCATCTTACATACGATTTCATGCTTGGCTTCTTTGTTTAGGTTATTAAATTATAAATTGATAAAAATTAAAAAATAACTTATTAACCCCTTATAGGTTAATCAGGTCTGTATCTAATAAACTTTCAATTGGTATCAGAGCCAACACTAGACACACTTAGTGAGTTTGATTCTTAGGAACACACATTCCTACTTATGGACCAAATGAAAGAAGGTGGGTCATCTATTAGACCTCAACTCTTTGATGGGTTGATTAACCTTATTGGAAGGATCATATGCAAGCCTTTCTCAAACAAGATGAAAATTTTTGGGATGCTATTCTTAATGGTTGGGAACCACCTTCGATAACTAAAGATGGTGTAGCAACCTTAAAGGTAAGAAAATATTAGACCATTGAAGAACACACCCTTAGTGGGGAAAACGAAAAAGGTCTAAGCTCAATATTTTCTACAATGTCAATGGATGAGTTTCATGTATCTCTGATTGTGAGACTATTAAAGATACAAGGAATGCACTAGCTCTTGCTCATGAGGGAACCTCCCAAGTGAAACAAACCAAATTAAGATTGCTAACATCTCAGTTTGATTCCATTTAAATGAGCAACATTGAAACATTGGGCCTATTTCATCTAAGGTTTTTCTTTTCGGATTTCTTGCTTATATAGAAAAAGAGTTATGCAATTTAGAGGCAAGAACGAATATCATTAATGAAAAGTATATTTCATAAAGTTTTTGTTTTGCCTTCTTGTATTCTTGATTGAATGCTTGAATTAGACTTATCAAAGTGAGTGATCATCCTTTGTGGCGTCTCAAGATTGGGGTTTTAAGGACTTTGTTTCTTTAGCGTTCTAGTATAATCATTTTCAACACGTTCTTAGCAAATCAATCATTTCTATTCCATTGAATTCGTGGGTTCCTAGGTTGTTTGCCTAAAGGGTCTTCATCCCATATTCTTGTACATGTGATGATCGATGTTGACATAAACTTATTCACACACTCATGAACACACATATATGCTATGCTTGAAGTTTATGAACTTTCTTGAAAGACTCTAGGACTTTAAATAATCTTGACTATAAAATTATGTTGAGTTTTATTTCCTACTTTCTAAAACTTTCCAGTATGGAGGCACCTAGTATTGAGAGGGTTACCTATTGTGATGTGTGAAGCTACCACAGTGAGCAGAGATGGCTACCTTACAACTACTATGAAATTCATCATGCTAGGTTTATGGCTCGTGCAAAAAAAAGGAAAGATTGTGAAAAAATCTACTGCTTATAAAACTTGTACTTGACATGCATAAAAGGAAAGAGCCAATAGAGGTTTAAAACAAATTCATGCGCTTCATTTATAATGTAAATAAAAATGTAAGTACTCTTTTATTAGATATATTTTATTTTGTGAGATTGAAGACTCAATTATAATTTTATATGATAGGTGATTTTTTTTCTTTTGAGTCTTTCTTGATTGGTATAAATGAATTAATTGGTATATTTGTAGAGTTTAAACATATATACTGCTTTTAAGTAAATTTCAATATGTTATTATATGTGATTGTGTTCTTGTGTGCCTCATAAACTCTACTTGCTTATTTATATGATAAATAATCAAAATTTAAGTTAAAAATGATGAGTTCTCAATTGTTTGTGTGCTCGTTTGTAATTAAATGAGTTTAATATCTTATATGGTCATTTACATCTTCTTATTTATTAACTTTTTAATTGGTTTCTAAGTTAGAGAGTCATAGAACTTAGGGGGAGTTTAACCATATTGTACTTCTACATTAATCTTCCTTTACATTACTTTATCTTTAAGGGAAGTTTAGCTTCATTGCTTTGTCCTTCTCGTATGTCAAAAAGGGGGAGAGCATTGCATTTCACTTCCATGTTTTACTTTGATTGGGGCATATAAGGGGATAACATATTTAGTTAAGCTTAGGTTAAGCTTGATTGGTATGAATGCATACTACATTATTATTCTTTATATTTCTCTTATTTCTATATAAATTAAACTAATGTACAATGAGGCTTTCAAGCCAAATTTTTGATGTAGATCCTTTAGGTGAACAACTTAGGAACCTACGAAATCAAAGAAATAGAAATGATTTATTTGCTAAAAACATGTTAAAGATGATCAGATTAGAACCCTAAGGAAACAAAGTCCTTAAAACCCCAATCTTGAGATGCTACAAAGGATGATCACTCCCTTTGATAAGTCAAATTCAAGAATTCAATCAAGAATATAAGAAGGAAAAGAAAAAGGTTTATGAAATATACTTTTCATTAATTATATTCATTCTTGCCTCCAAATTACATAACTCGTCTTCTATATAACAAGAAACCCTAAAAGAAAAAACTCTAGATGGAATGGGCCTAATGAGCTTATTTAGTTATGGATTTGTTCTAATCCAACTTTAAAAACAAAATAATAAAAGACTTAAAATAAAAAGCATACAATTAACTAAAAAAAATTTGCTAAACATAATAGGCCCATAATTAACTAAAACAAAAATGCTAAACATAAAAGGCCCATAATTAATTAAAAATATTACTTCCTAAAGTAACCCTTGCACCTAACTTGATCTTTCAAAGCTATTCCTATTCATTGGACCGCCAATTCCTTGCAAAAGATCTTGTGAATATTTGGAAACATCAACTTGATTAGCACTTGGGAACATTATCTTGATTAGTACCTTGATCTCCATTATTCCCCTACTCTTTGAAAAGATTCATCCTTGAATCTTAGCTCTATAAGCAGGTCGATTTGGTATAATGGATTCATGTGTGAAGTCTATTTGATGCTCAATTCCTCTCAAAGGAGGTAATCCATGGGCAGTCTCTTTAGGATGTTAATCCTCAATGTCCTGCAATAAAGATACAATGGCACTAGGCAAAGATGAATTATGATCTTTTGTAGAAAGATAAACATCCTTGTACATAAGTACAAGTACTTGTTGCCTTGCTATCATTGCACTCTTAATCTCTTGTTTTTCAACAAATGCACTTATTATTTTATTTTTCTCTCTTTTTTGCTCACTTTTCTCTCCTCTTTGCTCACTCTTCTCTCCTTTGTGCTCACTTTCTTCTCTTTTTTGCTCACTTTTCCCTCCATTATGCTCACTTTTCTCTCCATTTTTCTCACTTTCGTCTCCATTTCTCTCTCTACCTCACTTACTCTTTTTTTATTTTCCTCTTGCTCACACTTTTGTTTTTCCCTATCTTGCACTATCCTAGTATCCCAATTTGGTCCTCATAAGCTTGTAAAGGTTTAAGAAGGGTTAATACAACATTTCGATTGTTCATTTCAAAAGAATAATGATTTCTATAATCATCATTTTACACCCTTCTATCAAACTACCATGGTTGGTCGAGCAATTTGCAAGCAGTATAGGTGCCACATCACAAACAACCTAATCTTTATATTTTCCAATAGAAAAATGAACCCAAACTTGTTTGTTAACCTTAACTTCTAATGCAAACCAAGGAGATGGGCATGTCAATCATACAAGTGGGAATGGAGCTGAATTTGCATAAGACCCTTTGTCACTTCCTAGCGGCCCAATTACAAGAACTAAAGCCAAACGTTTCAAGGAAGCACTAAATAGGCTAATCCAAGAGAATTGGTATGATTCTAAAATGACCAAGATAGTCTCAAATAATAATCAAGGCCTAGTCCACGTCATAAAAGCAATTGAAAAGGCTTTATTAGCATGTAAATTCATAGCCAGTATAGTTTGACCATTAAAGGGTTTGAATTTGAAGAGTTTTAAGAATATTATGTCATCAAAGCGATTGAAGAGGCTTATTAGCATTAAAATTTTTAGCCAATATAGTTTGACCATCTTGGTCTTGGCTGGGCATGTTAAAATACATTGAATCTAGTCATTTTGTTATTTATTAGCTATCTTTAGAAGCCCAAATTGGCTGTCTTAACAAGTCCAAAATAATCATTTATTAGCTATCTTTAAAAGTCAATAAATAACTATTTTAGCCGTATTTAGAAGACTAAGAATCCAAAAAAGGTAAAGAACTTGTTTATCTAATTTTTGTGCTGTAATTATGACTTTGCCTATTCTTGGAGGATTGTTCAAGTATAAAGAAGAGTACTACGAATTTTAAAGATCAGATTGGAATTATTAAGAAAATTATCTTCTTGTGAGGTCTTGTGTTCCTCTTAGTTCTTAAAAGAACTCTTGAACTTATTAAGTTAATCTTGTGGCATTCAAACAACTAAGCTTATCACCTTGAATTCCTAAAAGAATCCTTAGGTTTTCTTGGTGTGGCGTTTCAATCCTCTATAGTCTTGATTTTCATCTTGTTAGGTGACGGGTTAAGACTAAAAAAATCTTGTCTTCAAGATCTTGGGTTTTGATCCATCACTATTATCGGGTTTATCACAATTTTTGGTAGGGTTCGTATCATTTGGTATCAAAGCTTTGGTTCTAAGATAAGTTTTTTTATCTTTTATTTTCGTTCTATTTCATGATTTCCTAGTCCTTGCTATAAAAAAACTATACAAGTTCAGTTAGAAATCTCTCAGTACACGAAGAGTAAAATTTCTCAATTCATATCATTTCTCAATACATGATTCTAATAAAAAACATTATTCCAGTCAATCTTGTTTCTCTCCAGATTCAAGTTCTTAATCTTTTTTATGAGTATTGTTTGTTTCTCATTTCTGAATTACTGTGTGATTATTTTGAGTTAGTTTCTTAAAGTTTGATTAAGAAGTAAAGAAGACACAATGGAGTGGAAAAAGGTAAGAGTGTGTGAGACCATAAAAGGGTAAAAGCCATTTAGAGTGAAAAAAGCACGAGTGCAAGTGTATCAATTGTTGAGTGAAATAAGTGAGGGAGTGCTTGTGAGGATTCTAACCTTGTTTTGCATATTCTAAGCATGTCCAATAATCAAGAAAAAGATAAAGTCAAAGAATGCCGACAACCCACAATTTTGAACCTCCAAATGCAAGCATTGTTAGGGGAGATGAGGCGTATGGTGATGGCTTAATTAGAACATTTCATAGAAGTGACACTTATATGATTACAAAACCAATTAATAAGCTCTCACTTATGTTCATCATACAACCATTTTTCTCCTCCCTTTTTTTTATAATGAGGATTGATCTTTAGTAAGTTTATATGCATTCTGTAATGTTATAAAAGATATATCCATTAGATATCATTAATAGTTAAATAGAAAATAATTTTATTTTAAATGAAAAGGTTGAACATGTCATCACTTACTCTATGTACGGTTGTGCCTCTTTATTATTTACCAAAATGGTTTTGTATGCTTTTTCTCATCGACTGCGATCAATAAATAATCGCTTACTTCCATGAAGCATAGGGTTACCTACTTGGATCATGTGACGTTCTAAGGAACCCAAACTTGTTTGTTAATGTCCACTTCTCCACTATGATTTAACCATTGTATCTTGTACAATTTGTGATGTTTCTTCCATTTCAAATTCAATTTTTCTATCAACAAGGTACTAGCAACATTAGCTCAACTCCCACTATCAATTATTAGCATACATACCATATTTTTTGCATGGCATCTTGTGTGGAAAATATGCTCACGGTGCTCCCCACATCCTTCATCCTTAGGTTGTATATTCAGGCCTCTCCTTGTGACAAGTAAATCTCCATATACAGGTTCTTCCACTTCAACATCAAAACAAACCTCCAATAGTAGTATCTCATCATCACTTGAACTGGCACTTTCGATTTCTCCATTTTTTTGTACAACCACAACCTTTTTTTCCAGTTTGTAACTTTCTTTCTCCTCCACATTGGGATAAGCTTCTTATTCGTTGAACTCATGTTTTCTATGTCTTTTTATATGTAATTTAGAACTGAAAGAGGATTCTAAATCATCCAACCTTGCATTCAACCTCCTAAAAATGTCATATGAAAGTGTCATTAAAACTCTTAATGAAGAATTTCAAGTCGACCTTGCTCTCCCCCTCCCTTACTCATGTTTTGAACATGTAAAATAAGATAAAATAAAAGGCATTGTTCCTCACTCATTCTCTCACGTGTTTGCTCTCAAATCAAATTGTTATCACAATTTGTTTCACACTATTTTGGCCCTTTTTTGTTTCTCTTTCATTTTACCACTCAAAGCTTAAGCCAACCACTTTTTATGTTCTTAACAAAATCAAAAAAATTAAATGATCTCAAGAAGCAACTGATTTATTGGTGGAAATCTCAAAAACCAAATTTTAAAAACTCAATTTAGGAAAATGGCAATAAAAAGAAAATTCCAAAACCAAGAAAATTAAGAAAACTCTAAAAGGAAGCAAAAGACATGTGAAAGAAATCTAAACAAATTGATTAAGAAGGAAAAAAGACTCAAAACAACCTTGTTATGCTTGAAAGAATCACAAGAATAAAACTAGAATGAAATAAAGGAAAACTAATTTCAACAAGAATAAAAAACAACTTATGCAAGAAAAAAGAATTGAAAACTTACTTCAACAAGAATAGGAATCTTGAACAATTTGTCACTTTGTTCTCCTTTTTTTCTTTTTAAATTTTGACTACCTGTTGTGCCCAAAAATATGAAGAGATGAAGGAAAGAAGAAAATCTATTTAGGAAAGTTAAAATAAGAAAAAAATAATTGCAAGTTAGAATTTTTTTTAAAGATCTTTCTTTTCCAAGATAGGAAACTAAAGAGAATATGGAAAAAATACAAGAATAAATAAAGGAACAAATAATCAATTTGGGAAAGTAAAAATAGAAAATAAATAATCTATGCTGCAAATCTTTTTTTTTTAAGATCTCTCTTTCTTATCTAGTAGGAAATCTTTTTAAGATCTTTCTTTTCTTTTCCTTCCAAGATCTCTTTTTTTTATTTGATTCTTTTTTTCTCTCTTTTTTTTACTATTGTTGTGAATAGAATAGACACAATAAAAGTTCACAACCCTAATGAATAAAAACCAAAACACATCAAAAAGGAAAAGGTGCAACAAAAACATTAAACCCTTGGTAAGTGATGTAAACGATGAAACTTGGTGTCGAAAAATGTGTGGGAAGGTGGCATATCCCATTTTGCTTATAGGAATCAAAACGAGATTTGATTTGATAAATTATAATAGTCATTTCATAAGCTAAGACAAAAGTTACAGTCGTTTAACCTCGTACCACCAACTTATCAATTTCTTTTGAAATTGTGAACAACAAGCTCTCTTATTTTTTAGTTTTTTTTAAGAACAAAAATGGATTGAATCTAGGAATAAAGAACAAGAAAAGATAGGAAGAATTTAAAGGGAACTACAAAAAAAATGCAAAGACGAAAACAACAACAACGAAATTAAAAGAAAACACAAGTTTTGAAGGACGACATTTTTTTTAAATCAAGAACACAAAGAAAGATATATGTTGATATATAACACATTTTCAACAACCAAGCTCTAATACCAAAATATGTAGACCCTCTAGTAAAACAACCAAAGGAACCCACGAACTCAATGGAATAGGAACAATCAATTTGCTAAGAACGTGTAGAATATGATTGGATTAGAACCCTAAGGATGCAAAGTCCTTAAACACATGATCAACCTTTCTTTCCCACTCACTACTACAAAATGTATCATTTAAGTCGATATGTAAAGTTGATTTTTGGAAAAAATTGACTTATAATAAATTTAAAGTCAGTTCGGTGTAAAACCGACGCTATAGATAGCGTCGGTTGACGTGCTGAACTGACGTTACGTCCACGTGTAGTGTCGATTTGACACATCAACCAATGCTATATGTACATGGATAACGTCGGTTGACATGTAGAACTGACGCTACACATGTGGATATTTCCTTTTCTCTTCTTTCTTCCCCAAACAGAAACTATTCCAAGCGCTGCATAACTCTCAAAAACCAAAAACCTCCTCCATTTCTCCTCCACTCTTTCTCATTTTATGGCCACCTATGACCACCAATTCTAGCGCCAGTTAGTGGGTTTTCTTTCTCTCTAAACTATCTTTTAGATCCCCTATTGTTTTGAGCAAAATACTCAAAAAAATTATACCCATTTCTCACTTACAAAACACCATTTTTTCTTCATTTCCTTCATTTTGTCACTTCATTTACTCTTGTAAGTATTTCTATTAATCTTACAAACTTATTATTCATATTTTTCTACTATTATATGTTATTATTTATGTGTATAAAGTTTTGTATTATATATGTAGGTCTTGTATTATAACATCAGGAGAAGAATATGATGATCTTGAATAACATAAGATAACACTATGGTAATTTTTCTGCTATTAATTAATATTTCATTTTTCAATTATTTCTATTATTTAAACTATTTGTTAAATAGATTTTGGTTTTTTTCCTACTATTATGTAGTGATCAAATACAAGATTTAATTTGAGAATAATAGAAAATGAGTAAATTTTGTAAAAATATTTAAAGTCGGTTCAACGTGTGAACTGAATTTAAACGTAAAGTCTGTTCACACATTGAATCGACTTTAAATTTTAAGTCAATTCAACGAACCGACTTTAAATTAGTTTAAAGTCAGTTTTTAACCAACTTTAATAGTCCATTTTGTAGTAGTGGCTCCAAGTATAAATCAAGATCATTCTTTTCTTGAAAGGGTGGAATTGTCATCTATATACTTCCTATATTGCTATCTTCTTTGTAGTTAGTCTTTTTGTCCCATTTATAACTGGTTTTCTCTTCCATATTGGAATCAGTTTCTTCTTCCTTGAACTCATGTCTTCTATGTGATTTAGAATTTGAAGAGGATTCTAAATCATCCAACCTTGAATTCATTCTCTTAAATTGGTCATGAACATATTTGATGAAGAATTTCAAGTCAACCTCTTATGGTTCTCCTCCTTCCTTACTCATATTGTTAACCTGTAAAATAAAATGAGAAAACCCACGCGTTCCCTCATGTGTTTGCTCTCAAATAAGATCGTTATCACTCTCTCTTTTTTTAACAATCATTCACATGTTTTCTCTCAAATAAGATTGCCATCACTCTCCTTTTTTTAACACTATTTTGCTCTCTCTCTTTTTTACCACTCAAAGCTCATGCCAACCTCTTTTGTGTTTTCAAAAAACACAAAGAATCCAACTAATCTCAAGAAGTAACTATTCTATTGGTGACAATCTCAAAATTTATAATTCTAAAATAACTAAATGGCAAAGTATGACAAAAGGAAAGTATAAAGAAGACTCTAAAGAAAGAATGATGTAGACCCTTTAGCGAACAACCTAGGAACCCACGAACTCAAATAAATAGAAACAATTGATTTTTTAAGAATGTGTTTAAGATGATCAGATTATAACCCTAAGGAAAAAAATTCCTTAAAACCCAAACCTTGATATGCCATAAAAGATAATCACTCTCTTTGATATGTTGGATTCAAGTATTCAATCAATAACACAAGAAAGCAAAGAAAAAGCTTTATGAAATATACTTTTCATTAATGATATTTGTTCTTACATCTATATTACATAGCTTTTCTTTTTTATAAGTAAGAAACACTACATGGAATGGGTGATGAGCGAAAACCGGCATCGCCAATTCTCGCAAATACTTTGGTTTTAATATTTGTAAAACTCTCGCAAGTGCACGAATCATTTCGTAGAAAATGATAAGTATACTCCCAAGGTCGATCTAAGGAAGGAATGTATGTGGTTCTTAATTTATTATTCAAACTTTTAAAAACGAAATTAAATCCTAAACATCCTGTCACGATAGTTTGGTTTTTGTGTTCCTAATCTAATAACATAAAATAAACATATATACACATTAATTAAATATAATAAAAAAAATAAACATAGATACAAATTCAATAAATAAATATAAATAGAGATTCAATAAATATTCATGCAAATTTTATCATTTATATTAGTGGAGTATTTATGGATATAATAACTAAATTAATTATGCTTGCTCATATTATCTAGGTTATTAAAGATATAAATTGATATTTTATTGATTCTCTCTTTTTGTATGAATACCACCTTTGGTGAGTTAGATATTCTTTGTTAACTAAACAAATCAATTAACACCTATGGGTGGGGTTGATAACTAATTTGGTTAATTAAATTAATTCCTTTTCTAAGAGATTGAAAATGAACCATTTAAATGCCACCTGTATGGTGGTTAGATTTAAACTTTATTCAAGGTGTCCAAATTAAACCACAAGAATTTAGTTATCCGAGTACTAACTTTCAAGTTTTAAAACCACTACTTGAAAACATGTTGTCAATACATTTTCACATAATAATTCTTATAAAAACTTTTGAAATAGAGCTTCACTCTAACCACTCTTTGGGCGATTGTACCAACAAATAAAGAAACCTTACTCTAAATTAGACCGGATAACTAAACCTTAAAGTCTAATCTTCATATTTAAGTTTGTAATGAAAAATAATATATTTCTCTCTAACATCCTTAATATAAAATCTTGAATAAAAATAAAATCAATTCATTTTAGAAATTTTTACCTATTTAATATTTATGCAAGCATAACAACGTTATTATTATATCATGATTATGAATAGCTAGCACGGTTAAATTTAATCACGGACAAATTAAATATAACATGTAAAGAATAAAGCATAAAAATAACGTAAAGAAAATAAAATCCTTCTGAGAACTTCGACGCTATTCCCATTGCTAGAAAACCTCCAGCGGAATTTGCACTTCCATTTATTGAATCAAAAATCTAAATTATTACAAAAACATTACAAGTTCCTCTCAAAAAGAGAAGAACTCTAAACCTAAGAGAATTGAACTAAAAACTAAGAGAAAAACTAAGAAAAGCTTAGAAACTAAGAAAGAAACTAAGAAAAACTCAAAAACTAAGAAATGAGAGAAAGAAAGAAGAGAGAAGTGTGGTTTTGAGGTGTGTTTGAAGGTGTATGGAAGAGGGGTATTTATAGGTGAGGATGGAGAGAAAAAATGAGTAAACAAATGTTAAAAAAATATAAAAAAATTAAAAAACGCGGTAGTGGACATCTTGAGGTCATCAATGACGTCGGCGCTGGCGTCATAGGGGCTCTGCACGTGAAAAATGGGTCAAAAACGCGTTGGGCGGGTCGGTACTGGGCGCTACGCGTGGAACAGTAACCCGCGCGGTGCTGGCGCGCATGAATATAACCACGCGCAGGTCTTCTTGCGCGCATGAAACAGTAACCAGCGCGATGCTGCGCGCTTGAATACCTTCACCGCGATTGCGGGCACATGAACAAGATACCAGCGCGCGATTTGGGCGGGCCAGGTCTTTGAGTCAAGGCAGCGGCGCGCGTTTTCTCCTTTTTTACATTTTTGACCTTTTTGACCCATTTTGTTCAGTTTTCCATATTTGTTGACCTTTCCCCATTTATTTATTGATATTTTTGTGATGTATTGCTTCAAGTATTCCTCTTTGTGTCTTTAAATTGCGTTTTTAAGCCAAAATACCTGAAAAACAATAAAAATACCCGTGATTCCGAAAAAGACAAATTTACATAAATATATGATAAAACATATAAATATATATATTTTTAATCAATTAATGTGCATAAAATCATGGTTATTTTAGTGCTTTTTGAGCACTCATCAATGGGCCTAATGGTCCTATTTAGTTATGGATTGGACTTAATCCAATCTTAAAAATAAAAGACTAAAAGACTTAAAATAAAAATCACACATTTAACTAAAATAAAAATTGCTAAACATAAAAGGTCCATAATTAACTTAAACAAAAAATATTCCTTCCTAATTTATTCCTTGCATTCAATTTGACATTCAAAATCTATCCCTTGCAAAGGATCTTGGGAATATTTGTAGGATCTTGGTAATCTTTAAAATATTTGTAAACATAAACTTGGTTAGCACCAAAATCTCCATTATTCCCTTCCCATTTGTAAAGATTCATCCTCGAATCTTAGCTTTGTAAGAAGGGTGATTTGGTATAATGGATCCATATGTGAAGTCTATTTAATGCTCAATTCCTCTCAAAGGATGTAATCCATGGGGAATCTCTTAAGGAAGTTGATCCTCAAAGTCTTCCAATAATGATATAACAACACTAGGCAAAGGTGAGTTAAAACAGATTGAAAATGTGTGGATTATATCTTATTTTAAACCTTGATATGCCTATTTTTATAAATATTTTTAGTTTTCTAGACAAAGTTATATTAATTTAATTGAGGATATTTTTTATGAAGTTATGCTAGAATCATTTTTATATTGAACAATATTATGTGTTTTTGGAAAGGATTTACATATGATAAGTGAGTGTTGTTTTATCTTGTTTTAAAGATAGAAATGTCTAGTTTTGTCATCTTTTTACATAATTATATTTATACATCACTATCAAAAGTTATACCTATTTTTGTGATGATAGATCAGACTTGTTTTAGAATTGTTCATAGTGAGATGACACTAACTGAAATTTCAGTTTATAAAACAAATTTTGTGATATAAAATAAGCATATATTAACTCTCTAGAAATATGATAATGTGAAACTTTTGGAGTATTTTGACATATTATAATTTGAAAATTTTACCTTGTAGTTATGTGTGTTTCAATGAAGAAACTTATTTTGGTGAATTCAAAAGATATTCACCCGTGTTCATAGCTAAAGAGTTGAGTTCAAAAGATGATTTTAAAAGATTATTAAATAGTTTTAGACCTATTTTACTTATAAGCTAAACGGACAGAGTATGTTGTTTTGATTTGGAACTGGGAACATAAGAATATCAAAATTATAAGTAACAGTATGATTTCTATCTAAGATTGAAGAGGATATTGAGTTATATGTTAACATCACACGTTTTAACATTTTAACAATACTATTCAAGTTTAGATTAGTCAAAATAATTATGGTGTTATTTGGACACAATGTATGGTAATATAGGATGAGTTGATCCCGAAGATATTTTAATGCAACTAGAGTAATAGTTATGATACAGTACGGTAGGTGGATTTTTTTATTTTTAAAACTAGATCACTTGGATTTACATTCTTACTTGACTATTTTGTTTGTGCAGTCAAAGCATTAAAACATTTAGTAAATTTAACAAATACGGATATGATATTTCCAATTCTACCTAAAAATGGATTTTCAAAAGCTCATATTAGTTAGTTGTAATAGTGTGGCTTTTATGCCAAAACATTACTACTAGAGTTAATCACACTCAGTTTAAAAATGCATATTTCATGTCAATGCATTTCATGGGTCTATCATCAAGCCTTGTTATGAAACATATTTACCTTTTTGCACTTGAACCAATTAGTACATAATTATCCACAACACCAGAACAAGAGAATTATGTTTTACATACTATGCTTATTTTAGATAGAAGTTTGTAAAATGAAACTAAGTTTGCTTTCCTAAAGATTTCAAAGCATCCTTGAGAACACTATTCACATTCAAGTAAATTCATTTGGTTTTATTAGTATGTTTTGAGCATTAAAGTTCACAAGTGCATTCACTTAATTTACAAAGAATTTGAAGAACATATTATATGTTAGTTTCAATGCACTTCCAATGTGAAAGTACCATGAGAATATATTTTCTTTTCCTAATAAGTAATCTAAAAGTAAGATAATTTATGAGCAATTTCAGCTTGAAATTAACTTAATTATATTATATATTTTTTATACAAGCTTGCAAGTTAAGTATATATTTCAAAAATGCTAGAGCACTTCTCCTTCAATATTTAGGGATAGTTGGCTCTACTTAGCTTTTAGAGTATTTAGTTTTACTTGGTAAGACATCATGACAAATAGATTTTGTCCAATTCAACTCAGTATTGTAACATGCTCTCCCTCATTTTAAAGTAATATTGTTGATAAGCATATATTCTTCGTGTTATTAAGATTTTACTATCAATTATACCAAAATGTCCTAACTCTTAAAAATTTTCAAGTTATGTGACAAGGGCTTTTTGGATCTTTTACTTAATATTTTTTTAGCATGAGGTGTCAAATCTCATATTACTTAAGTGACACATGAAAAAATAGTTAAAAAGATAAAAAAAGAAAGGGGCCAGAATGAATTAGCTAGGACACTTGCCCATGTTGTACTACTCTCCCTTAGCCTTAGAAGAAAAAATGTCCTTGCTCACAATAAAATAGCTCTAGCTGTTGGGAAAAAGCCATTTTCCTTATTTTATGAGTCATATTTATTCTCTCTAGTGTTGGACTAGAGCAAAAAAACATTAGAGTACTTAGGGAGATCAAAATAGCAAAATAGATAAGGATAATAGGTATTGTTTGGTAATGGCTGAAAGAAATAGAAAATGGAGACCTTGAAAAAAGAATTAGACCTTTAATCAAATCTATTTAGAAAGGTATAAATTTCTATTTTATGAGAAATATTAATTTTTTCATTTCAATTTTCTACACAAATTTATATATGTTTAACCGAGGATGATTCTATGGATATCATGCTACAAATCCTGTTTGAAACCAATCTATATTTTTGTTGTTTGAAATGCTTATAAAATTTTGAATTAAGTAAATTATATTGTGTTTTAAATCTTTACATCTCTATCTTTAGAAAAAAAATTTGGCTTGTCATTTTGAATTTTCTCTGCAAAGTTATGCCCATTTAATCAAGGCTACGTCAACTAAGATTGGTGCCGGGAAAATTATTTGGAATCCAATCAGTATTTTTATTATTTGAAATAGTTTCCCTTATTGAATTTGTATTATCTATAACTTGTTTTAAATCTTAAGATGTCTAGTTCAATATGGATTTTATGGATTGTTATTCCTATTTTTCTACACAAATTTATATCAAATTAACTAAAGGTATGTTTTTTTGAAATTATGCTCAAAAATCAGTTATGAAACTTATCAATATTCTATGGATTGATGAGCTTTTCCTTATGATATTTGAGTGTGTAATATCTTATCTTAAAGATTGAAATGTCTAGTTATTGCATGTTTTTACATAAATAAATTTAGACATTTCTACCAAAAGTTATATTTGAAATAACAAAGATAGGTTTAAGAGTACCCTAAAAGAATTTGAAATTCAACAATCAACTATTAGCAACCCCTATTTTGGAAGTTTTAGAGTGCCTTTCTAATGGATATTGAGGTATTGATAAGGTTGATGTTTCCAAATATTCTCAAGATATTTTGCAAGGAATTGGTTGTCCAATGACGAGGGATACATTTGGAAGATCAAGTTAGGTGCAAGGCTTAATTTAGGAAGCAATTTTTGTTTTGATTAATTGTGGGCTTTTTATTTTAAGTCTTTTAGTCTTTTATTTTTTAAGCTTGGATTTGGTCCAATCCACCATTAAACAAAGCACATGTTATCTAGGATTTTTCTTTTAGGGTTTCTTGCTTATAAAAGAGTATCTATGTAATTTGTATTCACAATGAATATCATTAATAAAAAATATATTTTAGAAAGCTTTTGCTTTTCCTTCTTGTGTTCTTGATTGAATGCTTGCATTCCACTTATCAAAGGGATGATCATTCTTTGTGGCATCTCAAGATTGGGGTTTTAAGGACTTTGTTTCCTTAGGATAATATCATCATCTTCAACTCATTCTTAGAAAATCAATCATTCCTATTCCTTTGAGTTTGTGGGTTCCTAGGGTTGTTCTTCTAAAGGGTTTGCATCATTTGGTATGAGAGATTTGGTTGCTAAAAACAGGTTATCTATCTTCGTTTTGAATTCTTGATTTCGAAAAAAAAATATTTGATCCTTGTTTGTTTCTGCATCTTTTCAACAAAAAAATTCATCCTTTTATGCGTTTGATTGTTTTATTGAGTCCAAATTCACAAAAATAAATCCATCTTGATTCCAAATTTGATTGTTCTCTTTCCTTATATTTGTGGAACAAAAATATTCTTGTTTGATTTCCTTATTTCCTTTCAGTTCTGTGTCTTTGTCTTAGTCTTTAGATTTTGTTTTGTAGTTCTCTTTGACGTCTTCATATCTTTTCTTGTACTTTATTTTGTGTTCAATATATCATTATTCTTCAAAAAAAAGAAAAAAAAAGGATAAGAGAGTTGCACTGTTGACAGTTTTATAACTTTTGACTCGGGTATCGGAATGATTATTATAATATATCAAATCGAAGCACGTTTTTATTCTTGTATGTGGAAGTAGGTTTGCATCTGTTCTATACCATTTTTGACACTAAATTCCATCGGTTACAATACTTATTGAGGGGTTAAATTTTTGTCACATCCTTTTGCATTATTATTAGTTTTTGTTCATTAGGGTTTTGAATTGTTTTTGTGAATTTTCTATTCATAGATGCAGCAGCAGTCAAAAAAGGAAGAAATAAGTAAAAAAGAAACAAAAAAAATAATAAGAAGAAGAAGATAAGGAGAACAAAGTAACAGATTGTTTAAGATTTCAAATCTTGTTTTTCTTGTTGAGTTTTCTTGTTTTTATTGAAATTGTTTTCTCTTATTTTGTTCTAGTTTTGTCTATTTTATTCTAGACAATCATCAAACTTGCTATCCAAGTCTAATATTTTTTTAAATATCTTTTGGTCAAGATTCTTTCTTTGAATTCCTATTTGGACTTTCTTTTTGTCATCCCTTGCAATTAAGTTTTTAAAATTCTGATTTTCAAGATCTTGAAAATATTCTTTCTTGAGTTTTTAGAGTCATATTTAGACTTTCTTCCTTTCCTCAATTAAGTTTTTTTTATTTTGATTTTCTAGATTTTTAAGATTTTGAAGATCTTGAAAAGATTCTTTCATGGATTTTTTTCATCAATTTCAATTAAATCACAGTCAGATATAGCTGTATTAAACTCTTGGATGGAAAGATTAGCATAGGAGGATCCATAAGCCTCAGAGGCACCCAAAATTGCATTAAACTCACCAAGTACCAACCAAGAAGGCTGCAGTTATGATAAAACCAATAAAGAATCCCAAAGTAATGGAGATCAAGATATTGATGTTCCTAAATATTCTCAAGATTATTTGCAAGGAATTGGAGGTCCAATGATTAGGGCAAAGACAAAAAGGATGAAGGAAGCTTTGTAAGGCTTGATCATGGAAGTGCAATACAAAGAGGTTGTGCTAGAAGAATCAAAAACTAAATTTGAAGATTCTAAAGGTTCAACAAGGATGGTCTATTACCTTTTTATGCAAGGGATAGATTTGAAAGATCAAGTTGGGAGAAAAGATTGATTTAGGAAGTAATATTTTTGTTTTAGTTAATTATGGCTTTTATGTTTAGTCATTGTTGTCTTAGTTAATTATAGGCTTTTTTATGTTATTTTTTTCTTTTATTTTTAAGAATGGATTAGGCCCAATCCACCAATAACTAAGCCCATTAGTTTTTTGGCTCTTGAAGTGGAACCAAAGGTTTCTTAGGGGATTGAAGTGGCATCTAGGGTTTATTTCTTATAAAAGAAACAGCAGCCATGTAATGGACACACGAATATTCATGAATGAAAAGAAAATTTCAGAAAGCTTCTTGCTTTGCCTTCTTGTGTTCTTGATTGAATACTTGAATCTGACTTATCAAATAGAGCGATCATCCTTTATAGAGTCTCAATGTTTGGGTTTTAAGGACTTTTTTCCTTTAGGGTTCTAATTTGATCATCTTTAACATATTCTAAGTAAATCAATCATTTCTATTCCTTTGAGTTCGTGGGTTCCTAAGTTGTTCGCCTAAAAGGTCCGCATCATTTGGTATATGAGCCTTGGTTGTTGAAAACAAGTTATCTATCTTCATCTATCTTTATTTTGAATTTTAGATTTCAAAAAAAATCGTCCATTGATGTTTTTCAACATTCTTGATTGTTTTCTACGTTCTTGAGTCATAAATCACAAAAAAAAAGAGAAAATCCGTCCTTTTTAGTCTTGTGTTTTTTTTTCAATTTTGTTATCATTGTTTTTGTATTTAAATTTTGTTTCATAGTTTTCTTTGAATTCTTTGTATCTTTCTCTTGTTCTTTATTTATGTGTTCAATCTATCTTTATTATTCAAAAAAAAAAATAGGATTGTTCAGTTTCAAAAAACAATTTGATAAAATAGAGTTGTAACTTTAAAAGGTCAACTTTTGACTCTGGTAACAAAAAGACTTTTATAATATATCAAATCCAAGCTCGTTTGGATTCCTATAAAAAGAATTGTACTTTTCCTATGTTCATGCAGTTTTCGAGTCCAAATTCCACCGTTTACCCCACTATCTAAGTGGTTAAATATTTATCGTACCTTTTTAAGTTGTTTTTGGTTCTTGTTCATTAGGGTTGCAATTTTTTTGTGAATTTTCTATTCATAGTAGAAGCAGCAGTAGTCAAGAGAAAAAAAGAAAGAAAGAAAAGAAAGAAAAGAAAAGAAAGAGAAAAAAAGGAAAAAAGAGGAAGAGAACATGGGAGTAGATTGTTCAAGAATCTAATTCTTGTTTTCTTACTGATTTTTTTTGTTCTTGATGTCCAAGACAGATTTAAAAAAAAGGGAACCATGGTTAATCAAGAGTCTTTCTTTAGAGTCATCTTTGGTCAAGAGTACTCCTTTGGAGTCATCTTTGGTGAAGAGTCTTTCTTTAGAGTCATCTTTGGTCAAGAGTCTATCTTTAAAGTCCTCTTTGGTCAAGAGTCTTTCTTTAGAGTCCTTTTTGGTAAAGAGTTTTTGTTTAGATTTTTCTTTGGTCAAGAGTCTTTCTTTAGAGTCCTCCTTGGTTAAGAGTCTTCCTTTAGAGTCCTATTTAGTCAAGAGTCTTTCTTTAGTGTCCTCTTTGGTCAAGAGTCTGTCTTTAGAATCCTCTTTGGAATTTTTTTCTTTAGAGTCCTCTTTGGACTTTCCTTTTGTCATACTTTTCTATTTTGTTATTTTAGAATTCTAAATTTTGAGATTATCACCAATAAAATGGTTACTTCTTGAGATTAGTTGGATTCTTTGATTTTTTTAAGAACAAAAAGGAGGTTGGGTGAGCTTTTAGGGGTAAAAAGGAGAGAGCAAAAATAGTGTTAAAAATGAGAGTGAAAACAATCTTATTTGATAGCAAACACACGAGGGAGTGTTAAAAAAACAAAAATAGTGTTAAAAAAAGGAGAGTGATAACAATCTTATATGAGAGCAAAAACGTGAGGGAGTGCGTGGGTTATCTCATTTTATTTTACAGGTTGACAACATGAGTAAGGAAGGAGGATAATTACAAGAGGTTAACTTAAAATTCTTCATCAAATTTGTTGATAAGCAATTTAAGAGAATAAATTCAAGGTTGGATAATTTAGAATCCTCTTCCGATTCTCAATAATTGAGAAGAAGACATAGAAGACATGAATTCGAGGAAGAAGAAGCTAATTCTTTAGAAGAGGTGGTGTCTAGGGTTTATTTCTTATAAAAGAATAGAAACCATGCAATGGACACACAAATATTCATTAATGAAAAGAAAATTTCAAAAATTTTCTTGCTTTGCCTTCTTGTGTTCTTGATTAAATACTTGAATCCAACTTATCAAAGGGAGTGATCATCTTTTATGGCATCTCAAGGTTTGGATTCTAAGGACTTTGTTTCCTTAGGGTTCTAATTTGATCATATGTAACTTGTTCTTAGAAAATCAATTGTTTCTATTCCTTTGATTTCGTGGGTTCCTAGGTTGTTTCCCTAAAGGGTCTGCCTCACAAAGACCCCTTCTTTTGATATAAGTACCACTTCCATAGACAAAGTAAAGAAAATAAGTAGTCATGTTCTAAGTTTAGGGAACACTAATATGTTGATGGCCATGAAGCAAGATAGAAGTAGCCGTTGACACAAAGGGTGAAGCAAATAGCCAAATTTTAGGATGGGATGAAACATTAGCATAGAAAATAGTATATCCAATAGAGCACGAGAAACATTTTGTAAGAGATCTGAGACTGGTTTTGGGTTCAGCTAGCCAAACATAATTAGGGTTTTCTTTGCAGCAAAAATTCTTTAAGGATTTTTGGGTATCCCTATTAGAAATACCCATACAATTCCAATATAACACAATTATGATGAAACATGGATGGGGACACCACTACTAGGTGTAGCATGTACAAAAGAGGGTTTATAGCTATTTGACCTTCCTTTCCTATCAGTAACCAGGTGTCATTCCTCTTTATTACTATCCAGATCATTCTAAAAATTATGATAGTTCTTAAACATGATCATTATCTGATAGAGTTGCAACATGTCTAAGCTTGCCAAAGAGGAAGGGGGAGGTTTGTGGGCAAAACATTTCTAACATCAATGGTGTTAACAAAGGTAACACTAGTCATAAAGGTAAAAGTAGAAGTAGTTATAGCCACATTATGAACCAAATAATTGTAGGTCATAATAGATGAGGCAGGAGCATTAACAAGATCTATAGAAACCTCATCAGTAGAGCTACTTATATCTTTTGAGGGGGCAAAAGTGACCACTATAGAGTCTATAGGTACTGTAGGCCTTAAAGTCTTAAGAGAGTGAAGGTAATCACTTGCTGCATTAGAACCACCAAAAGAAGAAGCCAACAAAGTTGTAACATTTCGATCCACATGCTCTATGATATTAAGGGAAGAAAAAACATTACTAATTGGGATTGTAGTAGGAGCAATAGTGGCTTTAGGTCAATATATTTTTTGTAGACGAGTTTGTAATGCAACCTTGGGAAGGGGATGCTTTTGGAAGGCTAACCAACATTGTTAACACCATTTTCCATACATTTAAGTGTAGGATGTCACATCAAAGAACAATTTGTGTATAAATTTGGAACATTCTTATAAAATAAATCAATAAAAATCTTTGGAGTACCAACATCAACCATTATTTGCTCATCAAGTTTTTCAATTAGGTTGATATCAATTAGAACTCTAGAAAACTTTCCCATTTGTCCATTTAGAGTGGCATTATCAATTTTTAATGGGGCACCAATAGCATGAGAAATGTGCACAAGAATTTTATAATCCCAAAATTCCCATACTAAATTGTAGAAGCAAACCCAAACATGTTCATTAGTTGCCTTTTAATGCAAATGATTAAAATTTGGTGTCCATGTCTGAACTCGAAAAAAACTCAGCTTCAAATTAATGGAGTTATTCTCCCATACCCTAGCTTTTCCTTGGGGGTATCAAGCAATATATGATAAAATCTACGGCCTAGAGATATGTGTTTCTAGTTAGCAGGAAGCTTCTAAACCAATGTCAAACGTGACTTTATGTTGCCTTGCCTCCATGTCTTATCACCTTTAGGGAGGATTAGTCAACCAATCAAAGAAAAATTACCTAACTTAAGGAAAGATTGGTATATATTAGGATCCACATTAACACAAGCAATGTTGTTGTTATTCTTTAGAAGTCTACAAATGGCTCAATAAGAAAGTTACAAAATATGATGTTAATTTAAGCATAAATCTTCTTAGGGTTATTAGAACATAAAGAGACTAGAATGTCCAAAGTGAACCATGGGTTTAGGATTATGGTTTGCCCTGGTTGGTTAAACAATAACCATTTAAATGAAATATCTCAAGTGGCTACACTACTGAAATGGAAAGACAGTTGGTAAAATGCATCAATTCAATAAAAGAAATCCCAAAAAGTAGATGGAAATAAATGGAAAGATTCCCTAGCCAAGATTGGTGGATTGGTGGGAGAGATAGTGGTAGGTGGAGGTGGTGGGATAAAGCTGTGTTTAAGTGGCTGTTTATAAGGACAAAAAATGCAATACGAAAATTGTAACTTTTCACCTCTTGCCGTTGTTTTCGGTTCTTGTTCATTAGAGTTGCCATTTTTTTGTGAATTTTCTATTCCCAGTAGCCACAATAGTAGTAAAAAAAAAGAAAAAAAGAAAGAAAAAGAAAAAGAAAATGAGAACAAAGTAGCAGATTGTTCAAGATTCAAATTCTTGTTTTCTTACTAAGCTTTCTTGTTCTTGTTGAAATTTGTTTTCCTTTATTTTTATTCTAGTTTCATCTGTCTTGAGAATCATAAAACTTGCTATCCAAGTCTAATTTAAAAAAAATCAGATTTTGGTCGAGATTTTTTCTTTAGAGTCCTCTTTGGACTTTCTTTTTGTCCTCAATTAAGTTTATTTAAAAAAATTCTTATTTTCCACATTTTCAAGATCGTCAAAAGATTCTTTCTTGGTTCTTTTGAGTCCTATTTGGACTTTCCTTATGTCGTACTTTTCCATTAAGTTTTTAAAATTCTAATTTTTGAGATTGTCACCAATAAACCAGTTATTTCTTGAGACTAGTTGAATTCTTTGATTTTGTTAAGAATGCAAAAAGAGGCTGACTTGAGCTTTGTGTAGTAAAAGGAAAAAAGAGCTAAAATAGTGTGAAAAAGCCAAAGTCATGTGAAGGCAAAACAAAAGAAGCCAAAAATGTTTGAAGTAAAAAGACAAAAAGTGAGAGAAAACATGTGAGGGAGTGTGTGTGATGTAGACCCTCTAGGAAAATAACCCCAAGAACCCATGAACTCAAAGGAATATAAATGATTGAGCTGCAAATAATGTGTTGAAGATTATCAGATTAGAACCCTAAGAAAACAAAGTACTTAAAACCTGAATCTTGAGACACCATAAAGGATGATGAATCCCTTTGATAAGTCAAATTCAAGCATTCAATCAAGAACACAAAAAGAAAAAGCATAAGCTTTCTGAAATATAATTTTCATTAATAATATTCGTTGTTGCCTCCAAATTACATAGCTGCTCTTTTATAAGCAAGAAACCCTAATAGAAAACTTTAGACAACATAGGCTTTATTTAATGGTGGATTGAGCCTAATCCAACCTTAAAAAATAAAAGACTAAAAGACTTATCAAAGTAAAAAGCCCACAATTAACTAAAATAAAAATTACTAAATGTAAAAGGCCCACATGCAATTAATTAAAACATAAATTGCTTCCTAAAGTAACCCTTGCACCCAACTTGATCTTCCAAATATATCCCTAGTCATTGGATCACCAATTCTGTGCAAAAGATCTTAAGAATATTTGGAAACATCAACTTAATTAGCACTTGGGAACATCAACTTGATCAGCACTTCAATCTTTATTAGTGTAAGTTATCTCATTTTTTATACAAATTGAAAACATGAGAAAGGAAGGAGGAGAACCATAAGAGATCAAATTGAAATTCTTCATCAAAGTTGTTAATGGCCAATTTAAGAGGCTGAATGCTAGGTTGGATGGTTTAGAATCCTCTTCCGATTCTGAATCACATAGAAGAAGACATGAGTTTGATGAAGAAGAAGCAGATTCCAATAAGGAGGAGAAAGCAAGTTATAAATGGGAAAAAATGTTGACTCCAAAGGAGATAGCAATATAGGAAGTATAAAGATAACAATTCCACTTTTTCAAGAAAAGTATGATCCTGAGTTATCATTGGAGTAAGAAAGAAAGGTTGAACATGTATTTGATTGTCATAATTACTCCGAGGAGATGAAAGTAAAGCTAGCAAACCATGTTTGATTAATAAAAGTTTATTTCAAGAAGCTTCTTACTTTGCCTTCGTGTATTCTTGATTGAATGCTTATATTCGACGTATAAAAGGGAGTGATCGTCTTTTATGGCGTCTGAAGGTTAGAGTTTTAAGGACTTTGTAACCTTAGAGTTCTAATCTGATCATTTTCAACACGTTCTTAGCAAATGAATCATTCTTATTACTCTGAGTTTGTGGGTTCCTAGGGTTGTTTGTGATAAGAGTCAAATTATTGCATTTTTGTTATGATTTAAATGTTGATATTTGTGTGAAAATTGTGTTTATTTGATTATTTAATCTACAAATATCATTTCACAGATATTTCATGTTTAAAATTCAATTTCAAGTAAAATCATGATTTTGGAGAAGTTTTGGGCAAAGTAAAATGATCGGGATTGAGTGAAAATAAAAAGAAAACAAAATTTCAAAATTTAGAAATCCCGCCGCCGGCCAGAATATTCTCACTGCCGGCGAAAATATCACGGAAAAAATCTTCCCGAGAGCACAGATTTTGGAAAATTCATCTCACCGTCGGCCAAGTGATCTTGCTATCGGCCACATTCATCTCGCCGCCAGCCAAAATCAGCGGAACCAAAATCGTAACTTTTCCAGAAATCTCGCCGCGGCGAGAATAATGTCGCCGTCGGCGAGTTTCGTCCGAAAACACATTTTTTATGTTGTTTTGTTCCAAAATTGCCCCCAAAATCCTAGATCTATATATACTATAAGATGGAGAAAGAGGCCATGGTAGAGAGAGTAGATCTAAGTTATTTTTGGAGGATAAAAGGAAATTTTGGAGAGAAAGGTTGGAGAAGCTTGAAGGATCATCACCATTGTTGCTACCAAGTCTTCATCTTCAAGAGTTTTTCATCTCTTCTCCTTAGCTTTTATTTTCTGAATTTTATTTAGATTTGTTATTCATGGATTCAATTGAAATAATGTTTATTCTTATTTCCGTTATGAACTAATTCGTTTTTGCTAAGGCTATGATGTAGTTGAATCAAGAAAATTTGATTTCTTTTGTTATCGTTATATGAATTTATTGTTTTCAAGTTGAATATTTATTTCTATGCTTAATCCTTTTAAATTTCTGATCAAGATTTAGATGATTTGTTGCATTATATTGAGACCGAGAGGAGATGTGTAATGAATGCTTCTTGTGATAAATATCGTATGTTGAATGCGAGTTTGACACCTAATGCATGATGTAAGTGGTTATTCTAAAAATTCCATAAATCTTAATGTGCTTATTTGTGATTAAATCTCAATAGAAATATAGTTGGTTTTCTTAGATAAGTAATTCTAATATAACTTGAGAGAGAGTATTAGATAAGTTTGGGTTTTTCAACCATCACTTCTAACTTTGATTCTCATATAACATGACTTGAAATCGGATTGAATTGATTTAGCGAAATCAAATGTCTTAGCATTTTTAATCATTTGTGAACAACATTAAATTTTGTTATTTGCGTTTAGTTTTAAGTTAATTTACTTCTTAAACAAATTCAACAATTCGGTTTTCAAATAAAATTAGGATTAGTCAATTTCGGTACTTAGTAACGCCATTCCTTGTGGGTTCGATATTCGTACTTTTGTACACTTTATTACTTGAACGATTCGTACACTTGCAAATTTACGCATCAGTTTGCCTAGAAGATTTGCATAATGTTCAATTCCTGTCATCTTAGTCCTAAAGAAAGATGGAACATGGCGCATGTGTGTGGATTACGAGTTATTAACAAGATAATGGTAAAGTATAGACATGATATTCCTAAATTAGATTATATGATTCATGAATTACATGGTTCTCATTTTTTTTTCTAAAATTGATTTAAAGAATAGTTATTATCACATTCGCGTGAAATAAGGAGATGGATAGAAAACTACATTTAAGACTAAATATGGATTGTATGAGTGGTTAGTAATGCTTTTCGATTTAACTAATGCACTTAGTATATTCATGAGGTAATGTGGACCCTCTAGGTGAACAACCCTAGGTACCCACGAACTCAAAAAATTTGAACAATCGATTTGTTAGAAATGTGTTGAAGATGATCGGTTTAGAACTCTATGGAAACAAACCCTTAAAACCCTAACCTTTGGTCTAATCAGATTAGAATCCTAAGGAAACAAAGTCCTTAAAAACCTAACATTTAGACGCCATAAAAGATGATCACTCCCTTTAATAAGTTGAATTCAAGCATTCAATCAAGAACACAAGAAGGCAAACAAGATAATTTCTGAAATAAACTTTTTATTAATGATATATGGTTTCTTTCCATCCTTAAAAATATAAAATACTAAAAATCCTTATAATAAATAAAACATAAAGGCCCATAACTAACTAAAAAGAAAAAAATACTTCCTAGATTAATCCTTGCACCCAACTGGATCTTCCAAATCTATCCCTAGGTTAATTCTTGTTTTCTTGTTGAGTTTTCTTGTTCTTGTTGAAATTAGCTTTCCTTTATTTTGTTTTAGTTTTCGCCTATTTCCTTATAGAGAATCATCAAACATGCTATCCAAGTCTGATTGAAAAAAAAAGAATCATATTTTGGTCAATATTCTTTCTTTAGAGTTCTCTTTGGACTTTCTTCCTTTCCTCAATTAAGTTTTTCAAAATTTTCAAAATTTTCAAGATCTTTAAAAGATTCTTACTTGGTTATTTAGAGTCCTCTTTGGATTTTATTTCTATCATCATTTTCCATTAAGTTTTTAGTTTAAATTTTTATTTTTAAGATTTTCAAGATCTTGAAAAGATTATTTCTTGGTTCTTTAGAGTCCTCTTTGGACTTTCTTTTTATCATCCTTTCCCATTAAGTTTTTAAAATTATAATTTTAGAGATTGTCACCAACAAAATGGTTGCTTTATGAGATTAGTTGAATTCTTTGATTTTGTTAAGAACACAAAAGGGGGCTTACTTAAGCTTTGAGTGGTAAAAGTAATGGAGATCAAGGTGTTGATCAAGTTGATGTTCCCAAATATTCTCATGATCCTTTGCAAGGAATTGGTGGTCCAATGATTAGGGCAGAGACAAACAGGATGAAGGAAGCTTTTCAAGGCTTGATCATGGATGTGTAATACAAAGAGGCTCCGCTAGAAGATTCTAAAACTAAATTTGATGATTCCAAAGCTTCACCAAGGATGGTCTACTACCTTTTATGAAGGGATAGATTTGGAATATCAAATTGGATGTAAGGAATAATTTAGTAAGCAATTTTATTTGTTTTAGCTAATTATGGGCTTTTATGGCCTACAATAAGGAGGGATGTAGCAATAATATGTTCTAAATGCATACTTGTAAGCAAGCCAAATCCAAAGTCCTACGACAACCACTATATACTCCCTTGCTCATAACTAGCACAGCTTGGGTAGATATTTCCAAGGATTTTGTTTTAGGATTGCCTAGGTCTAGGAAGGGTAGAGACTCAATTTGTGTGGTTGTAGATAGGTTTTCTAAAATGGCACACTTCATAAAGTATAATAAATCGATGATGCCACTAATGTAGCATATTTGTTCTTTAGGGAGGTTGTTAAGCTTCATGGAATTCCTAGGAGCATTGTGTCTAATAGGGATGTTATATTCCGTAGTTATTTTTGGAAAACTCTTTGGGAAAACTATGGTAATGAATAAGACTATATCCATGTTGCATAGGGCAGTAATTAAAAGGAATTTGAAAAATTAGGAGGTTTGTCTACCTTTTGTTGAATTTGCTTATAACCGGAGTATGGATTCAACTACTGATCATTCTCCATTCGAAATTGTTTATGGTTTCAATCCACCAACTCCTTGGGACTTATTACCTATACCTATTTCAAAGAAAACTAACTTAGATGGTTTCAAGAAGGATGAAACGATAAAGAAGCTCTATGTACACATTCATAAGCAAATTGAGAAGAGGAAGAAGGATTATGCTTGCAGGGCCAACAAAGGGTGGTGACGAATTATTTTTGAGCCTGGTGATTGGGTTTGGGTGCATATGAGGAAGGAAATTTTCCCCAAAAAAGACAATCCAAGTACCAACCTTGGGGAGATGGACCCTTTAAAGTGATCGAGTGAATTAACGACAATGCCTACAAAATTGATCTTCCTGGTGAGTATAATGTCATACCTCTTTTAATGTTTCTAATCTTTTTCCTTTTGATTATGCAGGTAATGATTCGAGGATGAATCCTCTTGAAGAGAGGGGGAATGATGAGAATCATGGAGCCATACAAGTTCCAACTGGACCAATCACAAGGTCTAGTATGGCACAACTTAAAGAGGCTTAAAATGGGCTCATTCAAGAGGTCATGCATAACCAAGGGGACCCAAAATGGGAGTGCAAGGATTGGGAATAGCCAAGTGATACGGACCCTTTAGGTGAACAACCTAGGAACCCACGAACTCAAAGAAATAGAAATGATTGATTTGCTAAGAACGTGTTGAAAATGATCAGATTAGAACCCTAAGGAAACAAAGTCCTTAAAACCCAAACCTTGAGATGCCACAAAGGATTATCACTCCCTTTTATAAGTAGGATTCAAGTATTCAATCAAAAACATAAGAAGATAAATCAAAAGCTTTATGAAATATACTTTTCATTAATGATATTTGTTCTTGCCTCCAAATTACATAGTCCTTCTTCTTTATAAGCAAGAAACCCTAAAAGAAAAAACCCAAGATGAAATGGGCCTAATAGGTCCATTTAGTTATGGATTGGGCCTAATACAACCTCAAAAATAACATACTAAAAGGCTTAAAATACAAATCCCACACTTCACTAAAATAAAAATTACTAAACATAAAATGCCACAATTAAATAAAAGATTAAGACTTAAAATAAAAATCCCATAATTAACTAAAACAAAAAAATTCCTTCCTAATTTATTCCTTGCATCCAATTTGACATTCCAAATCTATCCCTTGCATATGATCTTGAGAATATTTGTAAACATAAACTTGGCGATGTAGACCCTTTAAGCGAACAACCTAGGAACCCACGAACTCAAATTAATAGAAACAATTGATTTGCTAAGAACGCATTGAAGATGATCAGATTAGAACCCTAAGAAAACAAAGTCCTTAGAACCCCAATCTTGATATGCCACAAAGGATGATCACTCTCACAAAAAATTGATGAACAAGATTGGCATACAATGCCAATTTTGCAAATACTTTGGTTTTATATTTGTAAAACTCTCGCAAGTGTACGAATCATTTTATAAAAAAATGATAAGTATACTCCCAAGATCGATCTATTGGAAGGAATATTTATTTCTTTTAATTTATTATTCAAACTTTTAAAAATTAAATTAAATCTTAAACATCCTTTCATGAAATTTTGGTTTTTTTCCCTAATCTAATAACATAAAAAAATAGACATAGATATGATTCAGTAAATAATTATGCAAATTTTTATCATTCATAACAATTGAGAATTTATATATATAATAATTAATTTAATTATGTTTGTTCATATTATTTAGGTTATTAAAGATATAAATTGATATTTATTGATTTTGTTTTTCTTTTTTATATGAATACCACCTTTGGTAGGGTTATATATTATTTGTTAATTAAACAAATCAATTAACACATATGGGTAGGGTTGATAATTAATTTGGCTAATTAAATTAATTCTTTTTTTTCTAAAAGATTGAAAATGAACCATTTAAATACTACATTTGGTGGGGTTAGAGATTTTAAACTTTATTTAAGATGTCCAAATTAAACTTAAGAATTTAATTATCCGAGTACTAACTTTCAAATTTTAAAATCATTATTGTCAATAAATTTTCGAATAATAATTCTTATAAAAACTTTTGAAATAGAGCTTCACTTTAACTACACGGTAATTGTACCAACAAATAAAAGAGCACTACTCTAAATTAGTCTGTAATTAAAATCTAATTTTCATATTTAAGTTTGTAATGAAAAATAATATATTTCTCTCTGACATTCTTAATATAAAATCTTGAATAAAAACAAAATTAATTTATTTTATAGAAATATTTTACAACAACGTTATTATTGGATTAATATCAAAAATACCCTTAAGCTTTAAGGAATCTTTAGAAATACCCCTGAGGTTTCAAAAATTCAAAAAATACCCTTGAAACATAATGTAAGTTAAATCTAACGGAGGTGATTAATATCGTAAATACCACTAACCCAAGTATTAAGCAATCTTCAACAATACCCCTAAGGTTTCAAAAATTCAAAAATACACCTAAAACATAACAGAAAGTAAATCTAAAGGAAGTGAATAGTAACATTCCTAAAATGGAAGAAGAAAAAATAAACCAAGAAATAATAAACATAGAGACAGAAGACATATCAGGATGTTTTTCACAAAAAATGGTAATAAGTAAAAAGAAATTTCAAAAATTTCAAAAAGAAAAGTTAAATCTTAAATAAGGAGATGGATTTGAATATTCATCATTTTTATTAAGAAAATTATTCCCTAGGAAAAGATAATTTATTATGACATAAGTAATAAAGAAATAGGTTATTAAAGATACAAAAGGAAGATATAATATACAATTAATTGACAAAGAAACTATATTAAATAAGCTATCAAATATTCCTTATAAAGACAAAGAAAAAATTGGATACATTCATTTAGGAAGAATTAAAATATTAATAAAAGCTCATTTTAGAGAAAGAATAGATACACCAATAAAAATAACATTATTAGATAACAGAATAATAAATAGGCAAGATGTCTTATTAGGAATGATACATGGTAATTTAGGATAACAAAAGTTAAAATTTACAACATATCCTAGATTTTCTATTAATATACATGATAAAAGTCTAAATCAAGTATTAAGTCTAGCTTATGAATTTGAGAGAGGAGAATTAATGAAAAAAAGAAATCATCTATTTTCAATACATATGATCCAGTAGCATATTTTTTAGTAAATAGTCATAATAGTTCAACACACATAGAAAATGAATTTATAGAAATAGACAAAACTTTTAAGGAACTTGGACATATAATAAAACCAGAAATACTATCAAATTTTGAAATACCAGAAGAATAGAAATTAGATATCAAAGAAAAAATAATGTTATTAAAGCTAATAGCATGCCAAGGTTTACTTTTATAGACCATGAAGAAGAAAATTCTATATTAGGAATAACAAAGGCATTAGTTCATGATTGTATATTAGGAAAAAATAATGTTTAGAGATAAAATAAAAAATATGCATTTAGAAGTAAATGTAAGCCTAATAGGTGTAGCAAAAAATCAAGCAACATTATTTGAAACTATACAATTATTAATAGAGGAAATGGATTTAGTCCAAGAATCAAATACAAAATATTTACAAGAAATAATAGATATACAAAAAGAATTACTAAAGGAAATAAAAGAATGTGGTTATAATAAATTACAACAAGATATGCACAAGGAATTTTAAGAATTAAAAAAAGATGTATACAATATACATAGAAATAATGAAATAATAGGTTATAAATATGATCTCTTAGATGGACTAAAAGAAGAACCACTTAGGAGATCAGATTCCCTAATTCCTAAAAATGAAGAACGAGATAATTCCAATTTAATGGAATATAGAAAAGAATTAGAAAGAACATTCATGGACCTTGAAAATAGGGATATAGAAACATTATTCAGTTTATTAACATTAACCAATGAAGAAATAGAAAAACATTATAAGGCAAAACTTTGTACTAACAAAGAAGAGGATGATATGACAATAATCAGTTAAACTCATTCTAAACCAGAAAACATGACCCTAAAAGGTCATATGAAACTAATTTCATTACCAATCCCTTACCAAGAAAAAACATCTAATACATATAGGGGAGAAAGAAATAGGCAATAAATAGAACAAAACTTGATACTACAGATAGAAGAACACAATCACCTAAAATGGAAGAAGGGTTGCATTGGGGAACTAGAGGTAGTATTCCGCCAAAGTTCAAACTCCATGATAATTATAAATTTGAACTTCTAGATTTAGACTGTATAAGAGATAGGAAGAAAGCCTTAGATGAATAGGCTAGTGGAATAAGTGTGATCATACAAACTTCTCAAACTACCCAAACAAATTCTTCAACCTATAGAGTGCTTATAGCACATAAAATGACAAGAAATGTTAAATTTTGGTTTTCAAACTTAACATATCAACAACATTTGTTAATGCAAGGAAATGCTTTCATGGGAAGGAAATACTTGGATACAGTAATAAATGAAATATACAAATAATTTATTGGAGAAGATAAAGGAAGGACTATCATTGAACCTAGTAGGAAGGACTATCATTGAACCCAATAGGAAGGACTGTCATTGAACCTAATGAAAATGAAATCAATGAAGCTAAATGGCATCTAACAAATATGAAAATTTGTAACATGTGTTACATAGATTCTTTTATTTGTGAATATGAAATGTATGTATTACCATAAATTACCACTCTCTATGCAAACAACTTATAAAGAAATTTTTTTCCAAATATTACTTGGAACACTACATAAAACCTTAACAGAAAATTAGGAACAAAGGAATAGAAAAACTATACCAGATACTCTAGGAGGAAGAATGAGAAGCCTTAAAGATTAGATCTTCATTAAATGCCAAGAAAGAAAAGAATATAGACAAATAAGAAGAAATGATAAAATCTGTTGTAATACAAGAGATTTTAGAATACTAAGAAAATATGGATGTAATATAAATTCTTATAAACAAAAATATAAATATAAAAATATAAAAGATTTTAAAAAGATATGAATTCAAAAAACAAAATTTCCAAAATATAAAAAGAGATTTAATAGAAAAAACTATAAGAAAATATATTTTAGAAGAAAAAAGTATAAATCTTCTGAAAAAATGAATTATTATCCTTCAGAAAAGATAGAAATGCATATGTTGGATCTGTAATGAAGAAGGACATTATGCTAATGAATGTCCAAGTAAACTTCAACATAAAAAGGAATTTCCACAAAAAGCAAAAATCTTAGAAGAAGCTTTCAAAATAGAATTAGAACTAATCGAGGAATCTGGTATAGATGATACTTATAGTTTCTATCTATTAGAAGAAACTAAGGAAGAAACAACTGACTCAGAATATGAACACTCAAATTATGGATACTCTTCATCACAAGATGAATGATTTGTATAGTATTACAAATCCAAATAGTACTTACATTAAATTAGGACTAAAATTTAAAGGCTATAACACTTATTATTTACATGCATATATAGATACATAGCTAGTATGTGTGTAGCCAATATTTATGTATTTCAAGAAAATAACTAGAAACAAGCGCCAAAAGATTTAATGGTAAGAATTGTTAATAATACGACAATAAAACTTAATAAGGTATTAAAAGATACTGATATAATGATAGGAGGAGAATTTTTTTTACCATATATCAATAGGAAACAAGAGTTGATTTGTTAATAGGAAATAATTTCATAAACTTATATCAACCTATCACACAACATTTTGACAAAATAAGTCTCACAACCTTGGAAGGAGATACCATCTATGTCTCTAAAATAAGAAAAGCTCTAACTCTCTCAACCCAATTTTTATGCAATAACATAAAAAGCTAAAACATGGTGAGATAGAAGACCATCAAAAACCTTATTTAGAAAATATTTCATTAGATATAGAAGAGAAACAAAAATCTTTTCTCAATGAAATACAAGAAGACAAAGCCCTAACAAGCATCAAAAAACTATTAAAAATAGTCAGTTCAGAAAAATCCTTTGGATCCAAAAATAAATAAATCTAAAACAATAATCAATATAAAATTAAGAGATCCTAACAAGATCATGAGAGTAAAACCAATTATTTATACTTTAGACAACAAGATTGAATTTGGAAAACAAATTCAAGAACTTTTGGAATTAAAAGTCATAATACCAAGTAATTCACCTCACTCTAGTCCAACATTCTTAGTTGAAAAAAAGTTGAGAAAAGAAGAGGAAAAAAAAGAATGATAATAAACTTTAAAGCACTAAATAAAAAAACCATTAACAATGGATACTTTATTCCAAAAAAAGAAGAACTACTATCATTAATAAAGAGAAATAAACACTTATCGAGTTTTGATTGCAAAAGAAAATTTTGGCAAATAAGACTGGATGAACAATCCAAAAAATTAATGGCATTTAGTTCCCCCCAAGGACAATTCCAATGAACATTTATACCATTTGGATTAAAACAAGTTCTCGGTATTTTTCAAAGATAAATGGATAACATTTTCAAGAAATTGAAAGATATTTGTTGTGTTTACATAAATGATATTTTGGTTTTTAGTAATGAATTAAATAAACATTATTTGGATATTATCAATAATCTACAAGAATGTAGAAAAAAGGCATTGTACTCTGAAAAGAAAGCAGTACTAGCTCAAAAAAAAATTAAATATTTAGGGTTGGAAATTGAAGATGGAAAACATAATCTACAACCTCATATACTAAATAATATTCAAGGTTTCCCTAGTGAATTAAAAGATAAAAACCAACTACAAAGATTTTTAGGATGTTTAACATATGTAGAAGCATATATCAAGAAACTTGCAAAAATGAGAAAACCATTACAAGCAAAATTGAAAAAAGATCATATCTGAAAATGGACCGAAAAAGATACTCTATATATGGATAGAGTAAAAGAAAAGGTAAAAAATTTACCAAATTTATACCATAAAGCACTAGATGATAAGATAATATTTGAAAAGATGATTCATAAGAATATTGGGAAGCAGTTCGTAAAGAAAGAGTAGATGACAAAGATGAATATCTTTGTAGATATACATCAGGATCTTTCCAAGGTTCAGAATTAAATTACCATAGTAATGAAAAAGAATATTTAGCTATTAAGAAATTTGCAATATATGTTATAAGTTCCAAATTCATTATTAGAACAGATAACAAGAATTTTGGTTATTTCTTAAGAATTAATATTGTAGGTGATTACAAGCAAGCAAGATTAGTCAGATGGAAACAATGGTTCAACCATTATAATTTTGTTGTTGAACATCTTTCTAGCCATAAAAATAGCTTAGCTAATGCTCTTACCAGAGAATTAGCACCTCTAACTATTTTTATGCTTTTAGGAATAGAACATCTTGATATAAAAATCAAGATAAAGGAAAAGGAGATAAAAATCCTACAGTAACAAACCGAGCTACTATATCTCGAGAAATCTCTTATGGAGACAGAAAAGAAACAGGAAGAACTTAAAACAACCTCTAGAGACCAGAAGCTCAAACGAGGAATCTTCATTAAAAAAGGAAGAACCTAACATTTCACAAAAAAAAATCTAAAACCATAGAGCTCAATTGGGCAAATAAGGCAGAAAAAGAAGAACAAAAAAAGTATATGTGGTCTATAATGGCCCAAAACTAAGTCTTTATAACAATTAGGTAGAAGCTAGAAAAACTATTCTAGGAATTAGTGGAGTAACTCAGAGAGCCTTCACTAATAGAATAGAAGCAGAAGGTAGTTATGCCAACTACAAAACACCAAAACAGATTTCTCCAAAGGAGATAGTAAGAAATTATTCTATAACATTACAACAACAACCAACAAATCCAAGAAGGATGATAAATCTTGGAAAGATAGCAAGGCCTCTAGTTTTATTTAGAGAAACATCTCCTCCAAAGAAATCAAAAATAGTAAAACATTCAATACTATTCAGGGAGACATCCCCAAGAACTACTCCAGTCATTGAAGATGAGAAGGACCAATATAAAAACCCCAGCAAACCACAATGGTTGAGTCTCTATAACTTGGCCAAAAAGTCTACCCAGGAACATATTGAAGATATGAAGTTCTATACTACAGACAAGGAATTTCCTATAGGAGGTAAATTCAATATCTTAGATGAAGTTGATCTGATATTTGTGTATAAAGTTTTTCATGCAAGACTAATAGAAAATATATATCCAGGAATTAATTTAAGTGAGTTCAATTATTTCCTAGAGAATTTTAAAAGAGCAATTAAGAACTCCAGAAGAAAGATTAAAGCAGGTGATAAACCTATTTATCTTAGATTTTTCAATTCATTAATGGAATATAATGAGGAAGGATGTATTAGTCCCTAACACTTCATCAAGATACGGATTTTCAACACAAACAAAGAAGTTTCCAAACCAAGGGCACTTCTAGAAAAGGAATTCAACACAGAAGAACTCTATGTACTAAGAGGTTAGATGCTAGGCCAAATTTACTATGAACTCAGAAAGATTGACAGCTCTACTGAGATTAGAGTAAATTATTCAACTAGTAAAGTCATCATCATTTCTCACAGTAGCATGGCTCTATTAGAAGAAAATGGTGAAACAATTACCAAATGCGAAACCAATTTTAATTGTAATAACCTAGAAATTGGTCGAGAAACAAGAAAGGTATTCTTCTTCTATGCCAGAAAAGCCACCAAAGACCACAAATGCATTCTCTACATCAAAGACCAAGAAGATGAAGATGCATCATCATCAATGCCATCAAAGGAACCGTCGGTAGAAAATGACAAAGAAAAATAATTATCAGTAGAAGATGACAAAAGAAATAAAGATGTAGATCTCACATCTTAGTCAGCAGCATATGCCAAGGAAAAAAGTAGTGGCTATCCTTTAAATTAAAAAGGAAGAAGAATTATTAAAGTAAGGGTAAAATAATAATTTTAGTCTTGTAAATAGGGATTCCTTGTGCTATAAAAAGAACCCTTAATCTCATTTCAAAACACAAAAGAATACACAAAAATCCATAGCTTTCTACTCTAAAACACTCTAGTAGAAAAAAAACCCCTCTATCAAGAAATCTCATAACAGATAATGTTATACCCAGTAATTATGAGCAACTAAGCACCCCTTCAAGGTTCTTAGTTGGCCTTAAGTTGTAATAATTATTATTCTATAAATAAAATGGAGTTTAGTTACTCTTTTCTAGTAAGTCAACTATTGAACACCATTTATGTATGGATGCAGAAGGCTCACTATTTTCAGGAGGGCGTTGAGGTTTGAACAAAGCTAACGCATAACAGGTGTAACAAAAGAAGACGAATAGAAGGGAAGATCGTGGTAGACCCATCAAATTTAGGTATAATAATTATAAATTTAAGTCAGTTAAGAATCTTGAATGTTTAAATATTTGCTTACAACAAGACATATTACTACTAAAATAGGAAAATGAAAACTATTTTTAGAAATAAAAAACTAATAATTCCAAATAAAATCAAAGATACAAATCTAATTTTATTACAAACAATTGATAAAGGTTATCTCTATCATTTAAATGAATATTTTAAAGATAAAGATTATGAAACTTGTCTTGAAAGTTTTAAAAGATTTAACACCTTATTAGATATCTATACAAATTATATTAAAGTTATCACAAGCAATATAGACCATCCCCTTTTAAGGAAATTAAAAGACTATTTTAGTTCAAATATGTAAGAATAAAGGAAGAAGAATTCAACAACTTAATGTTTGGATACTACTTCTTTGAAGATTATAAATACATTGTATAAACACAAGAAAACCTATTTGTATACTACAAATAGGACAAAATAATATGCATTCAACACATATGATTTATCAAAATAATACTCTATGAACATCGAATCATTAGAACATAAATTAGAACTATTAGATTAACAAATGAAAGAATAATTTTTAATTTTAAAAAATAATTAATAGAATCAAGATTAGAATTATGTAACCAACATAATGAAGAACATAATATACAATGTAATTGTAATGAATATAGAAGAAAATTATATTTATACCAGAAAATAATGTCTTTCAAACAAATTATTGCCTTTAGTAAATAAACAAAGACCATCAACTCAATATTAACCCCTGATTAAAAATTGTATCGATCCACAAAACTTGGTATCAAAGCCAATGAATAATATTGTAAATAATAATGGATGGAAAATTAACACCATTAAAGTCTAATGGCATTTTTGATATTTTATAAATCTCAAGGGTATAAGTGAAGATATGCCAAACCACAAGGGCATTTGAGATATTATTTTGTTACTATTATATCATATTTACAAACAGCCAGTCATATTAAATTTAATCACATACAAATTAAACATAAAATATAAAAATAAAACATAATAAATAACTCTAAAGAATTTATTTTGAAATTATACCTCAAAAAAAGCCTTACAGAACTTTGATGCTAATTTTGTTGTTTGAAAACCTTCAAACGAATTTACATTTTCATTTATTGAATCAAAAACTAAAAATTTATAAAAGCATAGATAGTTCTTCTCAAAAGAGAAGAACTTTAAAACTAAAAACTAAAAAAACACTTTCTAGAGAGAGAAAGCTAGAGAGAAAGAGATCATAAAATTGTGTTTTTTTACAATGGGAGATAGGATCCTTTTATAAGTGAGAAAAGGCCATAAAAGGTGAAAAAATATTTCAAAAATTGATTTTGGATAGGCAGACACGCGTGTGAGGTGCGAGAAATAAGGAAAATGGGGGTTTGGCGTATGTAAGCATAGGTATGTGTTGGGCATGTGCTAGCTGTACGCGTGGGACTCAATGCGGATGGGCGACTACACATGGAATATTGTTATTTTTGACATTGTTGACTGTTTTCTCCCCTATTATAAAAACACATAATTTTCTGAGCTCTTTCTCTCTCTAGAAAGTTTTTTTTTAGTTATTAGTTTTAAAGTTCTACTCTTTTTTAGAAGAACGAGCTATGCACTTATAGATTTTTAGTTTCATATTCAATAAATGGAAATGCAAATCCATTTGGAGGTTTTCCAGCATCAAAGTTAGCATCAAAGTTCTATAAGGATTCTTTTGAGGTATAATTTTAAAAAGAATTATTTATATTTATTTTTTATGTTTTATTTTTATATGTTATGTTTAATTTGTCTATGATTAAATTGAACATGGTAGGCTATTTGTAAATATAATATAATAATAACGTTGTTGTTATTCTTGCAAAATATTGAATAGGAAAAACATTTCTGTAAAATAAATTGATTTTATTTTTAATCAAGATTTTATAAAAAGGATGTTAGAGAGAAATATATTATTTTTCATTACAAACTTAAATTTGAAAATTAGATTTTAAGGTTTAATTATCAGGTCTAATTTAGAGTGGTGCTTTTTTATTTGTTGGTACAATCGCCCAGTAGTTAAAGTGAAGCTTTATTTCAAAAAAATTTATAATAACTATTATTCGAAATATATTAACAATATAATTTTAGTAATTTTTTTAAAACTTGAAAGTTAGTACTAAGATAATTAAATTCTTAGATTTAATTTGTACATTTTAAATAATGTTTAAAATGTCTAACTCCACCAAAGGTGGAATTTAAATGGTTCATTTTCAATCACTTATAAAAAAGAAATTAATTTAATTAACCAAATTAATTATCGATCCCACCTATAGGTGTTAATTGATTTGTTTAATTAACAAAGAATATATAACCCCACCAAAGATGGTATTTGTTGAGATTCAATGTTTTACAGAGAGAAATTAGAGAGAAGTTAATATAATTGGTTGAATGTGTTGATCCTCATGAAGGGTCCATCTATTTATAGAACCTTGATAGGTACAGGTATCAGTTATACAAGGTATACATATATTCACATGCCATGAGGCATAAGTAAGCCAAAGTACAACATGTTACAGATCTAGGTCGAGCTTTAATTGTATTGTCCTTGAGCTCGAGCTATAGTTAAGATCAATCTTCCATTGAGATCGAGCTACCATTGAGATCGAGCATTCCCATGGGTGGGACATTTGGGGTGCTTTATCTTCCATCATGGGCTGATGACTTGGCTTGGGGTCAGTCTGGATGTCCAAACATTAAGTCCCCCTACTCTCTCAAATCTAGCTTTTGTCTTATATGGAAGAGTAAATACTAGGCATAGGATATGAATGGTTCGATTCCTCTAATAAATGTGTGTCAGTTTATTGGAGAGAGAAATCTAGTGCTTCTATATAAAGGGATGCTTGGATTGGAATCATTGTTACCAGCAAAATTGAGAAATAGTGAAGGAAAATGCTCTTTCATTTCACCTCAAGCTTATAAAAGATTTTCAGTTTGGTGGTAAAATTCAACTTAGGCTATAATTTTCTCTATTCGGGCTTTTTTAGAACTCAAGCGTTGAGAACCTAACGATTTTCTAATTTCATTTCAGGTTAATTTTTAAAGGAACATTTTCTTTTACTTTCAACTTGTCCTAGGTAATCTCTTCTTCTCGTACGTTACCACCTGTTATTATTTTTCTTTATCTTTTTGTAGCTTTTCACAGGATGCGAAGAGAAGAGACCTCAGCTTCTGGCTTGGGCTCATGGAAGAGTCCCTAATATTTTAGTATAAGTGATAACTCAGGGTCTTCTAGCTCGGGCTCTTCTAGTGAGGCAAATTAGTCTTCACCTCAGCCCTTTACCTCTACCCCCTCCCCTAGACCATTACCACTATGAGATTGAGCATGCCTCAAATTCATATCTCAGTGGCGAGGATGTGGAAGAAAAAACAAGGAATATTGGATTTGGGGAACTGACATGTCATACTAGGGGTTGGTCAGTTGTAGCTAAGCCTTGCGGGTTGCTGTCCCAAGATGAGGAGAGATTAAGAAGCATCTATAACATCCCTCCCTCAGTTCAGATCATGATTCCTCCTTAGAGCACTTGTGAAGTGATAAACCTCCATCTGGGTGGACTATTTTTCATGAGCGAACTCTACGGCTGGGGGTAAGGTTCCCCCTATATTCTCTTATTAGGAGGTTTTTGGCTAGGATGTAGCTTACACCGGGGGAATTGATGCCTAATAGGTGGAGATATCTAATCTACCTAACCCTTATTTTTTAAGAACTCGGGGTGGATTTGGAGTTGGCCTAGTTTAATGAGGAGTATGTCCTTAAGTAGAACCCCACAGATCCGAAAAAGGGTCTATATATCAGTGAAGCAGGATTTAGGGGTGAACATGTCCCTTCCTGAAAATGAGAAAAACTAGGAGTATTTTTTCTACGTTTCAAGTCTGTGGGACCAACTAGAGGACTCTATTAAACATCCATTGATATGTCGCATGCGGGTTGATGAGGCAAGGTCCTATAAAGCCCCCTCTTAGAGTGAATCATAAACTCGGAGCTCCTCCTAAGCCTTGGGCTCCTCTTAAATGTAGAAATCCTCCTACATATTTTTGGGGTCTAGTTTGAGATGGTGCATGATTATGGTGACCTAGTCCCATACTTTTTTCTTGCCTCATAATATCCCCCCCCCCCCCACCCCCCTTTTCTAAAAAAATTGAGGAGATTAACATGTATCTTTTCATTCTTAATCTGTAGCTCAAATGGATTTGACCGCTGCCCAACCTTTTAATCCTATGAAGAGCAAGGTTACACCACAAGGAATGAGTTCCCCCATGGGTGCACCACCTCTTTTTGGAGGGGCTCATAGATGGGAAAAAAGAGGGGCAAGTCTTCCCATGAAGGTCACACTTCTTCTCTTAAGAAAAAGAAGAAGAGGGTTGGTATTGATGAGCCTACTGGTGGCCCTGAGCCTCTGAATGTTTAACATCCTCTATCACCCTTGTAGGAAAAATATATGTCTCCCCCTCCTTACATGGGTTCTAAAGAGTTCGGAAATCCTTTAAGGGATTTGAAAAGGGGGATAGCTATTGTTGATGACCTTACCGATGATGATGATGGGGTCATCCTAAATCGAGGTTTGGCACTAGAGTACCTTGATCGTTGCATGAGCCACTTTTCTATCGATTCATACAAGAAGTAGCTCACAATTATTTGCAAGGGGTTGATTTTTGCGAGGTCATTCGTCATCAGATGTACAAGGTGTGTTGTACTTCCTCTCTTTTTTTGTGATTTTTAGCGCAAGTGTGAGTTCAAGCTTTATTGACCTCATTTATTTGTTTGTAGTTGATGATGCTCTATGATTTTGACAAGGCTCACATCATGGGCATTTTAAAAACCAAGCTAGTTAAAGAAAAGTAGGGTCAGGCATCTATGCATTCAATGTACAATGTGCTACTGGCCAAGTCAACAAAGTGGGAGTATGAGGCAATTGATAAGAAGGAAAAGCTTAAGAGGGCCGCATCTGAGCTTAATGTGTATGCTCGACACGTTACCGAGATCGAGAAGGATTTGGAGCAAGCTGAAGAGGAGGCCAGGGAAGTACAAAAATAAGTTGAGGCCTCTGTCGATGAGGTGTGCCGTCAAGTAAAGGCCGATGTAGATGCTATGGCTTAGAAGCTTGAATCTAGTATTGAGAGTTCATATGAGATGGTGATGGAAATCATTAAGACAGAGGCCAAGAAAAAGGGTTTGAGTAAGTACTATTATCGTATTTTGGACATTCCTGTCACTCTGCTCTATATGCAAGCTCCTTTTGTTGAGGAGGAGGGGGAAGGATTGGGCTTCTCTAATGGTGAGGATGGTCCTAATATTCCCAGGGGAAGGGCATATAACCATTGATTTTTGTTTCTTTTTTGTTTAAGATGGATACCACTTTTGTTTGTATGGTCGCGAGCTGTCACTTATGTAAAACAATAAGAGTAAAAAAATAGACTTATTTATTATATTAAATTAATTTACCTCTTTATTGTGTATTTATGATGTTGACCAACCCACTATTATTAATTTTATTTTTATATTTTTTTATCACCCTTTGTCCTTTATAAAAGGGTTTGCTCGTGTTTTATGGATTATGATCAAGCCAATAGATGCTTAGTTCGAGCTTTTTGTATTACAAAAGGTTAGCTTGTGGATGAGATTAGGGTGCTTTAAGCTGAGGTTGTTAAATTTGAATGTAATGCCAAAGAGATAAAGTGTGAGCTCGTTGCTTATAGGGAGCAATTAATCCAAACTCAATCTCAAGAAAGGAGGACCTTAGCTAGTATGGTTGGTCTTGTTGATAGGGAATCATTTTGGGAAAGATTCTATATGAAGTAATCTGAAAGAGTTTTTCTTAAGAATTTGGAGGTTACCGAAGATCTGGAGCAGGGATTGCTTCAAATGATGATGACACACCTCGAGCCTATGACTTATGTACATCTAAAGGTTGTCAAGATTCAAGCCGAGCTATTGCCCTTGGTTGAAGAAACTGATGATCCAAACACTGGTCATGTTCCAAGTGTTTAAAGAGTTTTTAAACTTTTGTGTTGGTTGAGTCTTGTATTAGTAACTATGAAAAGAGTGGTGATTAATTTTTCAAATAATTAATAGTCTGAGCGGTAAGTATTTAGGTATAAAGAGTATTTGGTATTTTTTCTTCGTCAGAGTACCGACCAGGTTCCTGACCGTGGTGGAAAACTCGACTTCTTCAAATGCCAAGTGCACTCTTCTTTATTTTTTAATCTAGGATTTCGACCCTTGGCTTTGATTTATAGGAGAGAGCTTGACCTGGTTCCTAATCGAGGTACTCATCTTCTTTGAGGTCAGAGTGCCAACCTAGTTCCTGACCAAGGTGGACAACTCGACTTCATCAATTTCTAGGGCACTCTACCTGATTTTCCAATCTAGGTGAGCAGCCGTTGGCTTCAATTTATGGGAGATATTTTGACCTAGTTCCTGACCGACGTGCTCATCTTCTTTGACGTCAAAGCGCTAACCTAGTTCCTGACCGAGGTGGACAACTTGACTTCTTCAATTGCCAGAGCGTTCTATCTAATTTTTCAATCTAGGTGAGCAGCCATTGGCTTCAATTTAGGGGAGAGAGCTTTATTAAAATATCATCTATTGAAGTTTTTTATTTCATAGATGCATGTGCATCGCTAGTACAAAAAGAGAGAGAGATGGGTTTGCACATGTTTTAGAAGTGGTATCTTTTCAAGTGTCTAGCATTCTAGCTTGTGCCCTCCTCAATGCATTCGATGTTTTTCAATATGTATGCCCCTCCTGGTGTTATTTCAATTATTTGATAAGGTCTTTCCCAATTGTCACCCATTTTACTAGCCATCCATTCCTTTTTGTTGAGGAAGACCCGCGTAAGAACCCAATCACCCTTGGAAATTGTTTTGAAGTGCACGGTTTTGTTATAGTATTCTAATATTTTTCTTTCTTGCTCAGTCATCTCTCTTAAAGTTTCATCCTTTTTTTCCAGTTCGGTTGTTCTTTTCACCTTATTTTGTTCCTTTGTTAGAACTGATCTGGGGGGTAGGAATTGTGACCTCAGTTGGTATGACTACCTCAGTTCCATAGACTAAGGAAAAAAAGGGTCTCGTTAGTGCTCCCATGGGGGCTTGTCTTAATAGCCCATAATATGCCAGGCAGCTCTTCCACCCATCATCCTTTAGCGCTTTCCAACTTTTTCTTTAATAGATTGATGATTATTTTATAGGAAGACTCTGCTTGTCCATTCGCCTGGGGATAGTATGATGTTCAGTGGCTCAGCTTGATATTGTATTTGAGAGAGAATGCTTTGATTTTTTTATCAATGAATTGCCATCCGTTATCTATAACAAGCTCTTTGGGGAAGCTAAAGTGAAAAATTATGAATTTTCATATAAATCGAATTACCTCTTCCTCTTGTATTCTTCCTAGGGGCTCTACTTCGATCCAATTTAAGAAATAATCAGTGGCAACAAGGAGAAACATTTTTTGGCTATGCCTATAGGAAGGGACCCTACTATATCCAGTCCTCACTTGTAGAAAGGCCAAGGAATCACCACCCCCAACATGGTATTTGGGGGTGTGTGGGTCAGTGGGGCAAACCCTTGGCATTTGTTGCACTTGTTAGCATATTTGCTACAATCTAACAGTAGGTGGACAATAATAACCCTGTCTCATGATTCGGTCGGATAATCTTATACCCCCAGAGTGAGAACCGAAGTCTCCCTCGTGTGCTTCATACATCATTCTTTCGGCACCCTCTATAGCTATACATAAGAGGCCAAGGCCGAGTAGGGTTTATTAGTATAGTTTTCCTGCCTCGATCATATACCAACCTGCCTTGGCTTGAATTTCTTTTACGGTCGTGCGATCTTCAAGTAGATCCCCTTTTTCCAAGAAATTATAAATTGTGGTGAACCATGTGATCAAGGGAGTGTCCACACATCCAATCCTTCTTTCGGCCTCTTCCAAAAATGCCTCTGCCAAAACTGTTACTGATACTACCCAGTCATGCTTGGTCTCCCTTATTGATGCCAACATTGCTAAAGCATCGAAGTGACTATTCTCGTTTTGTGCTATATGCTCGATCTTGAACCTAGTGAATTTTGAACATTCTCATTTTAATCTTTCCAAGTTCTTCATCATCTTTCTGTCTCTTGCCCCGAATGTTCCCAAAAATTGATTGACCATGAGCCTAAAATCACTGTGTAGGCACATTATTGTGCCGTTTAGACTAATTTTTGGCAGCTTTCTTTTTAGTCCTTGGATGAAATCATGGGTTAAGATGTAATATTTATTGGGATTTCTTTGTACTCATTTGCCCCATTTTTGCTCCATGTTTTGTTGTGCCATTTGGACTGATTTTGGATAGCTTTCTTTTCAGCCCTTGGAAGAAATCAAGGATTAAGATGTAATATTTTCTTGCGATTCCTTTGGCTATTTTTATTATCAGCCCTTGGATAAGATCAAGGTCTATGATGTAATAGGTTTTAAGGTTTATTTGTATCCTATAAATACTTAAAAGTAGTACAGTTGTAGGGATTTTGACATTTTTTTAATGAAATTTGATTTTTCAAATCTTTTGAGAGCTCATTCATGCTCTTTGTTTCTATTTAAGAAACTTATTTAGGGATTGGAAACCTTTGTTTCGTTGTTTAGCATCCAAGATTTTTGTGGTGACTAATAACCATACTTGTTAGGGTATCATTTATACTAGACTTATCAAGGAGCCAACACCTCTGTATGGCGTCTTTTCTCTTCAATTTAATGGTGAGTCATATCTGTTGTTTTGTGGAGAAACCCTTTCTTGTGTAATATGAAAATTAGATAGGTTTTAACACCTTGTTCATATCATTTGGTATCAGAGCTTTAGGTGCTAATTTTTGAATTCCTATCTTTTATTTTTTGTTCTTGTTCTTGTGTTCTTGTCTTGTTTCTGATACATACAATATATATAAATATATATATATATATATATATATATATATATATATATTTGTTGTGTTTTTGCTAAAGTTTTAGTTTTCTAAACCCTAAAAATATTGTTCTTCTTTGTTTCCATGTTATTCTACTTTTCCTTGCATATTCTGTTGTTTCTAAAACTATTATGCATTTTTCTTACAAATTCTGTTGGTTCTAAAATTTGTTGTAGCTTATCGGTGATTTTATATTATTTTGTGGTAGTTCTTACAGAAATTCCATTTTTCCTTTTCTGTCGTAATTTATGTGCTAATTTATGTATTGACAAACTCATATTGAAAGTGTTGTACTAATTTACTCTTAAGATATTAGCATATTAGACAAAAAAAAGAGCACCAACACACACAAAGTGTGAGCAATGAATACACAAGTATACGTATTGCAACAAGTAATATAATGATAAGAAAATATCGTTCCCACAGAGATTATTTTTTTAGAAACTAATTTTTAAAACTAAAAAAAATAAAAATCAATTTTTATGTGTTTTTATAATTTAAGTATTCAAAATTAAAATAATTAAAAAGTAAATAGAAATAATTAATTAAACAAGATTTGATAAATAAAAGATATATGAGAAAATATATAGGAATAGTTAATCCCCCATTTTATAAACATGTGAATCGCTAAAATCCCCCCAAAATAATTATCCATTAATTACATGATCAATTGAATCTAACCTAGCATGTATTCATCTCTCAAGTAAACTACACACTATATAGTAATTAACTTAATCACACTCTCATGCTAATTAAATTTCATACTACTCATTAAGTACATCAATTATGGATCACATACATAAGAATAATACATCTCTACCTAGAAATTATGCATGTTATTTAATCAAGACAAATACTTAAATAATTCTCTCAAATCTATTTATTTGCCTTTATAGATAAATTGTTGGCCAAACAATTAATAGCATAAAAATCAGAATAACTAATATATTAAAATTAAAATTGGGTCAAAATTTTAAATTATCACGCGGTAAAAATTTGGTTCATAAGATCCCTAGATTAATAAATTAACGACACATAATTATGTTCAAAAAGCTCATATTTTTCATAAATAAGGACATAAAAATTGATAAAGAAAAGAGTAAAAGAAGAAATATAATCAATCTCTTGAATTGTAAAATTAACCTCTTCTTAAATCTCCATCAAAATTGTGTCATCTCTTGAATTTTTCTGTATTTTTCTCTCTTTTTAGCTCCAAAAATTGACCAAAATTATGCTAATAGAGGCCACTTAGGGTTTATGGAGTGATTAAGGGCTTAACTATTGCTCAAGAGCGATCTGGACCATCAAATCAACTTTAGATCAAGGGCTACTATCAAAACAAGCCAAATTAACAACTCCAGCCAATCACAACACGACACGTGGCATCAAAAATTCACGGGGCGAATCATGGAGCGACGCATGGCAGGGGAGACCGGTTAGAGCCAACGCTTGTTGAGTTAGTGACACGTAGCGCAATGTATTCACAAAAACAAATGGCGTGGTGCATGGGTGGAACGCGCGGAGCAATGGCATGGTGACACATGGATGTGTTGCTAACATGTGGTGTGCGTTTCATCCTCCTCACACGTGGTGTAACATGATTCGTTCTCCGTGCTTATGTGGCATCTGTGTGGCTTGCCCAGTTAGCTCACCTACTTATATGGCAGGCCACGTGGTAGCTCTTCATTAGTCCTGAGTTAAAAATTCATAAAATACTATTTATTGAATAAAACAAGTAAATATTAAATAAAAAAAATGCACTAATAACTTTACTTTCATAGAGTCATCACACAACCAAACCTAAATCTTTGCATGTCCTCAAGTAAAGCCAAGTATAACTAAATAAAATGACTTGGGTAGTATATTCATAGATATTCTTCTATTAGTACAGGCATATTTCAAGAAAACTATCCCTCTCAAAAGTCATACAATCCTATGATATGAAGGTTCACATATTCATCAATCAACGTTCCATTAAAACAAGGAAATGCAAGGTTTTTGAAAAATTGATTCGTGTGTTTTTGCTGCACATGATATCATCCAATGCATTCATGAAATCAACCTATATGAGCATTCTAATCAATTCAATCTTAGAACAAGTCTCATAAGTCTATTTTTCACATCCCTCTCCACTAATATAAATATGCACTTAGCCAAAGATCAACAAGGACTTTACATGGTTGCAATTTAAGGCTTAGGTGGGAGTCGATAAATGAAGACATTTAGGCTCTTTCCTCACCTTAGCTTTCTTTTTATTCATCGTGCACTTTTTAACTACAATTGAGCTTTAACTTGATATTTCAGTACACCCTCTTTTGTCATTCATTTCATATTCTTGTATTCCACATCTCTTTTCTCTTTTTTTTTTGGTAACTTCACAACACCCCCAAACTTATTTTCAATTCTATTCTCTTTTTCTTTAGACGGATAATTGTGTTGTGAGTTTTTTTTATAGGGTGCATTACATTTCACTTTACGCTATAACATAACATAAACATGGAATCGCTAAAATTCTCCCAAAATAATCAACAATTAATTACATAATCAATTGAATCTAACCTAGCATATATTCCTTTCTCAAGTAAACTACACACCATATAGTAATTAATTTAATCATACTCTCATGCCAATTAAATTGCATACTGTTGTGTGGTTTTCAACACACGAACTCGTGCAAGTATACACGGTCGCAAGTAATAACATTTATAAGTAAAGATCGATCCCACGGAGATTTGTTACTATAGTTTGTTGAGTACTAAAATTATTTCTCTCTGATTTTATCCAAAATAATCGTTGATATGGAAAAAAGGTAAAAAGAAAATAAAAGAACTCTAGGATTGCAATTTTTCACCAAACTAATCCACTACAATCATATTATTTTCTTTGGATTTATATTTTTTAGTACATTTAATTTGTCAACCGAAAACTTTTTTTTTATTCATACATCTCTTCCGAGCTCCGTACAAACACACCTCGTTAAATTAATTCACTATATCTCTATGAGAATTAAATTTCATAAGATTCATTAAGTTCTAAGTTCTCAAATGGCCACACATACAATTAGGGTATATTCCTATCCTTCATCATACATGCCATTCTATTTACGAGCAATATACACAAAAATGCCTTTCTCAAGTTTATTTTTATGCCACAAATCGTTTTGATAAAATTCGTAAATAATCAAAAAGCATTAAGCACAAAATAGAACTAACAAATCGAACGTCTTATAAATCTATAAACAAAAAATAATTAAAATTAAAAGCTTCATAAATTTAGATCAAATGCAACCCTTAAAAATTAAATTACTACAAAAAATTAAAATTAAAATTACAACAGATTCATAAAAATAAGATGAAGAAGAAGGAAAATTAAAACATCAAAAAAAGAAAATATTTGGCACACGCAGAACACAACAAAAGCCAAAAAAATGGCTTCTGCGTGTTCTGTAGTCCAAAACCGAGCAACACAGAAATTGTAAAACCAAAAAAAACTCTTCTCTAACAAAAAAAAAACTCTCTACAACTAAAAACTATCTCCTATTTATAGCTAAAAAATACATCTAAAATATTACATTTTTATTTTATTTTTTTATCGAAAACGCGTAATTATTTTTTATCGAAAAACAAAAATCACGCGTATCGATTTTTGTATCGAAAAACAAAAATCACGCGTATCGATTTTTGTATCGAAAATCTTATTTAATTTACGCGTGAAACAGGGCCGCCGGCTCGATTTTTAAAATTCAAAGTGCGTACCACGTGTCGGCGTGATTCGGCGAAAGATTTCCCTAAGGCCACGTGGCGGTACATCATCGGGGTACACAAACCGTGCGCGTAGGAACGGCCGTGCGCACGGATTGGCGCGCCGAAAAGTGGTAACGGTGAAACGGGCGTGATCTAGCGCGATCGCCCGCATTGTAAATAGCGACGTGTCGAACTTTGATTGGCTTAAATATTCGTGGGACACGTGGCGGTATTCTTATTCCGTAAAAATTGAAGATGCACGCCGCATGTACGGACCGCGTCACACAAAGCATTGTTACATTACGCTTCCGGTGCGCGGCGACTGATGGCCACGCTTAATCCGGGACCGTTGATCCGATCCAACCCGTCGCCGATCGCCTTCGAGAGAATCTCGCGCCGACATGTCCCACTTCCGACGCCGGCGTACGCGCGACGCGCGTGGGAACTGCGGCACGTCGACTGCGCAAACGAATATCTCTCGTCCCCAATCTCCTTTTAAGCTTGATGGACACGCGCGAATCTGGCCGTGATCCTTTGATCCGGACGGTCCACGTTTGGCGAGTGTGATGTGTAGCGGACTTCTTCTCCCCTCAAGAAAAAATTAAACTTTTATTAATTGTATTTTCACCCACAAATATATTTCAAATTACATTTTAAACTTTCTTAAATTACAGTTTAACCCTTTACTAATTTTAAATTAAATTTTAAACTTTTAATAATTATAATTAAGCCCAAATTTAATTTAAATTATATTTTCGATTTATATAAATTGTAATTAAGAAACTATATTATCATAAATTATATTTGTGGACAAAAATATGAAATTAAGTACATTTTCGATACAAATTATTTAATTTTATTAAAAATGTATTTTTAACAAATAAAAGGAAAATATTAATTTATTTAACAAAAATTAATAAATATTAAACGAACATAGCAATTATCATTACTAAAATTGATGCAAATAACTGTATAAAATACAGTTATCACATACTACTTATTAAGTTCATCAATTATGGATCATATACATAAGAATCATACATCTTTGCCTAGAAACTATGCATGTTATTTAATTAAGACAAACACTTAAATAATTCTCTCAAATCTATTTAATTGTCTCTATAGATAAATTATTAGCCAAACAATTAATAGCATAAAAATCAGATTAAATAATATAATTATAATTGGGGTAAAATATTAGATCATCAAATGGTGAAAATTGGGTTGGTAAGATCCCTAGATTAATAATTTAACTACACATAATTGTGTTCATAAAGCTTATAATTTTTATAAAAAAAAAGACATAAAAATTGATAAAGAAAAGAGTAGAAGAAGAAATAAAATCAATCTCTTGAATTGTAAAATTAATCTCCTCTTAAATCTCCACCAAAATTGTGTCCCCTCTTGAAGATTTCTATATTTTTCTCTCTTTTTAGCCCCAAAAATTTGCAAAAAGTATGCTAATGGAAGCCACTTAGGGTTTATGGAGTGATTAGAGGCTTAAGTATTGCTCAGGTGCGATCTAGACTGTCATATAAGCTTCACATAAAGGGTTATGATCAAAACAAGCAAATTTGACAACTCCAGCCAATAATAGCACAACATGTGGCATTAGAAATTCACTTGTTGAGTCAGCGACATGCGACGTGACATGATTTACGAAAATGGATGGCATGACACATGGGTGGAAGGCACAAAGCAATAGCGTGGTGACACGTGGTAACGAGGGTTGACCAATTTTCGAACTCAGATTGAATGTCATGCTAACACATGGCACGTGTTTCATCCTCTTCACACGTGGCATAATGTGATTCTCTCTCCGTGCTTATGTGGCACCCACGTGGCTTACCTAGTCAGCTCCCATACTTACGTACAAGCCACATGGCAACTCCTAATTGGTCCTAGGTTAAAACTTCATAAAAATAACAGAAAAAATTCCAAAAATTATATTTTTACCCTTTTTTCACTAAAAAGTTTACATTTTAATATTTTTTTTCCATAAAAATATTATTTATTGAATAAAAGAAGTAAATATTAAATAAAAAAGTGCACTAATGACTACTTTCATAGAGTCATCAAAGGAGTGGCCAAAATATAATTCCAAAAAAAGGAAAAATTGCATATGCTAATTTCTAGTGAGTATTTGAACTCATAGTTCAAGAATTTTACCCTTTTATTACAAATATCCCATTGTGTGATGAGTTCTTTTTGGGAAATTATTGTTTTTTCCAATAGTGTTGATCTTTTGATTTCCTTTGTGCTTAACTATTCTAGTCTAGGATCATAAACACTTTGAGTTAGTTTCCTTTGTACTTTAACAAGTGGGATATTATGAACTACCTTTTTGGGTGTTTGATAATTCTACAAAAAAATTGAAATTCCTAGATTTGGTTGCATTGATTAAGAGCTAAGACAGTTTGAGCAATCAATCCAAGCACTAAATACATGAGGTATTTAGTAAATTTACATTGGTTCTATTTTATTACACTAACCTCTTGTTGTGTAGAATTGCAAAAAATAATTCCAACAGTGGTAGTCTTGAAGGAAGAACGGATATGATGTTCATGATAAGGGCATTGCAAAATTCCTTTGAGAGGATGAAAAACTTGATAGTCGATATGAATGAAAGATTCGAAAGTCAAGAAAATGCCTTAGTAGCTTTACAACTAGAAACACCTCCAACCAATGTTAGGAGGGTTAATAGGCAAACTCATGTTGAGGATGATATAGAGGAAGAAGATTGGGAAGAAGAATTGGAGGAATAAGAAGGAAGAATGCCTAGAGGAGGAAGAAATGGTAGAGGAGGTATGTGGAGACCCCCACCTAAGGCCCAAGATAGAGTTCATAGGGATCTAAGTAGTATAAAAATGAAGATACCACAATTCCAAGGAAAGAATGACCCAAAGTTGTATTTGGAGTGGATGAACAACGTGGAGCACATTTTTTAGTGCCACAATTACTCCATAGAGAAAAAAGTAAAACTCGTTGTCATTGAGTTTTTTGACTATGCATTAAATTGGTGGGACCAATTGGTCATTTATAGGAGGAAAAATCGAGAAAGGTCCATAGATAATTGGGAGGATATGAAGGCCATCATAAGGAAGAGGTTTGTCCCTAGCTACTACTACAGATAGTTACACCAACGCCTACAAAGACTAACTCAAGTATATAAGTTCATTGATGAAAACTATAAGGAAATGGAAGTGGCAATGGTAAGAACTAATATCAAGGAAGATAGAGAGGCCATAATGGCTAGGTTTCTTAGTGGGTTGAATATAGACATTGCCAACATTCTGGAACTTCATCATTATGTGGAGATGGAGGACATGGTCCACATGAAAATTAAGGTGAAAAGGCAATTAAAGAAATGAATTTTTTGGCCCCAACCATCAAGGTCTAGTCCCATTACTCCAAAACCGAACCCTACTTGTCCTAGGAAGTCCAATGAGAAAAAAAGATGAAGGAACTAGTTCCAAACCAAGATTTGAGCCTTACAAAGCCAATGAGATGGGGGCTATCAAGGACAAAGGTAAAATCGACACCCCAATTCATAATCATGACTTTAAGTGTTTTCGGTGTCTTGGTAATGGTCATATAGCCCTTCAATGTCCAAAAAAGAAGGCAATGAACACCTTAGCTAGTGGTGAGGTGGAAACCAATAATTAAAGTGAAGAAGAAGGGATGCTATCTCCAGAGGAAGCTAGTGAAGTGGAGATAGGACTCATGGATGGGGAAGCACTTGTAATAAGGCAATCTTTGAGTGTTCAAGTCAAGGAGGATGACATTGAACAACAAAGAGATAACATCTTTCACATAAGGTGTCATGTCAGCAACAAGGTGTGTAGTGTTATCATAGATGAGGGAATTTGCACCAATGTGGCTAGTACTATCTTAGTTGAGAAATTAGGGTTGTCTACATTCAAACACCTTAAACCTTACAAGTTGCAAGGGTTAAATAAATAGTATTTAGCAATAGAAATTATTTATGCCTTATTTGGATCGATTGAGCCTTTCAAGCTAATCATTGTTAATATCTTTAGTCACCCATTTTAGCCTAACAAAGAACCTTTCATATCTTTAAGCCACATTTTATGCCCAACTAATAAGTATTACCTTTACCCTTGCACCTTTAGCTTGTATGAAAAGAAAAAAAATGCAATAATGTGTTATGTTATAGCGTAAGGTGAAATGTAATGCACCCTATAAAAAAAGAAGCAAAACTCACAACACAATTATCCCTCTAAAGAAAAAGAAAATAGAATTGAAAGTAAGTTTGGTGTTGTGAAGTTACAAAAAAAAAGATATGTGAAAAAAAATATGAAAAGAATGTCCAAAGAGGATGCACTGAAATATCAAGTAAAAGCTCAATTTCAGTTAAAAAGTGCATGATGAACAAAAAGAAAGCTAAGATGAGGAAAAGGCCTAAATGTCTTCAACCTAAGCCTTACATTACAACCATGTAAAGTCCTTGTTGATCTTTAACTAAGTGCATATTTATATTAGTGGAGAGGGATGTAAAAAATAGACTTATGAGACTTGTTCTAAGATTGAATTGATTAGCATGCTCATATAGGTTGATTTCATGAGTGCATTGGATGATATCATGTTTAGCGCACACACATGAATCAATTTTCAAAAACCTTTCATATCCCTGTATTGATGGAATGTTGATTGATGAATATGTGAACCTTCTTATCATAGGATTGTATGAATATACTAATAGAAGTATATTTATGCATGTACTAATAGAAGTATATTTATGAATATACTACTCATATTATTTTATTTAGTTATACTTGGTTTTACTTGAGGACAAGGAAAGAGTTAAGTTTGGGGGTGTTATGACTCTACTTTCATAGAGTCATTACTGCACTTTTTACTTAATATTTACTTATTTTATTCAATAAATGGTATTTTTATGACCAAAAAAATTTAAATATAAACTTTTTAGTGAAAAGGGGTGAAAATATAATTTTTGGGATTTTTCTGGATTTTTTATGAATTTTAACGCATGGCCAATCAAAAGTTGCCACATGGCCTACCACGCAAGTAAAGGAGCTGACTAGGCAAGTCACGTAGACACCACGCAAGCAGGGATAGTGAATCATATTATGCCACATGTGATGAGAACAAATTGCATGCCACATGTCAGCATGACATTCAATCCAAGTTCAAAGATTGGTCAACCCACCCTACCACGTGTCGCCACGCCATTGCTCCTCGTGTTCCCCCCGTGCGCCACCCTATCTCTTTCTACAAATCATGTCATGTTGCATGGAACTGACTCAACGAGCATTAACTCTGACCGGTCTCCCATACCACGAGTTGATCTTTGATTCACCCAATGAATTCCTTATGCCACGTGGCATACTGTGATTGGCTGACACTATCAATTTTGCTTATTTTGATCGTAGCTCTTGATCTAAAGTTGATCCGATGGTCCAGATTACACATGAGCTATATTTAAGCCCCTAATCACTCAATAAACCCTAATTGGCCATCATTAGCATAATTTTGGTCAGTTTTTGAAGCTAAAATGAGAGAAAAATACAAAAAAATTAAAGAGATGACACAATTTTGGTAGAGATTTAAGAGGAGATTATCACTACAATTCAAGAGATTGATTGTATTTATTCTTCTACTTTTTCTTTATTAATTTTTATGTCTTTTTTTTATAAAAATTATAAGTTTTATGAACACAATTATGTGCAGTTAAATTATTAATCTAGATTTCTTAGGAACCCAATTTTCACCATATCATGATCTAATATTTTATCCCAATTATAATTATATTATTTAATCTGATTTTTATGCTATTAATTATTTGACCAGTAATTTATCTATAGAAATAATTAAATAGATTTGAGAGAATTATTTTTAAGTGTTTGTCTTGCTTAAATAACATGCATAGTTTCTAGGTAGAGATGTATGATTCTTATATATGTGATCCATAATTGATGAACTTAATGAGTAGTATGCAATTTAATTGGCATAAGAGTGTGATTAAATTAATTACTATATGGTGTGTAGTTTACTTGAGAGAAGAATATATGATAGGTTAGATTCAATTGATTATGTAATTATTTGATAAATATAATGGGAAGATTTTAGCAATTCCATGTTTAGAAAATTGGGAGATTAAGTATTCCTAGATATTTTCTCATATATCTAAGAAGTTACCAAATCTGAGCTAATTAATTATTGCTATTTACTTTTACTTATTTTAATTTTACTTCCTTAAAATATAAAAGCATAAAAAAAGTAATTTTTTTTAGTTTTAAAAATTAGTTTCTAATTAAATAATCTATATAGGAACGATTTTTTTGTTATCATTATATTACTTGTTGCGATACGCATACTTGCATATTCATTGCACATATTTTGTGTGTGGCGATCACTTGTCATCTAATCCATATTTTTCTTCTTTCCTACACCTATAAATAAGACCCTAACTCTATTGTAATCCATATTCCACAGGTTCACTTAAGCTTATTTCTTAGTCTCTTAAGCTTTTTTCAACATTTGTTTTAGTAGTTTTGAAGCTCTTCTGTCATTTGAGAGTTGAACAATTTTATTTTATGTAGTAATTCTAGTTTCAACTCGATAAGTAGTATTGGCAATTCTCTTTAAAGATTTTTTAAAAAAGAAACGATACTAAGATTATATTGAGGTATATTTAAATTTATTCTTTGCATGTTATCTTTATGTGTTGTTGTATATGTTGTGTTTAATTTATTTAATAATATGAAATATTACTAATGTTGTTTTACTTGTGAAATATTGAAGTAGAACAAACATTTTTTTTAAATTAATTATATTTTATTTCTTCGTGAAGATTAAAACAAAGTTTGTAAAAGAAAAATTTGACAAAGTATTTTTCTTAATAACTAAGAAAGTTAGATTTAGGATTTAATTGTCTGAATTTGAATTAGAGCCAACTTTTAGATGTTAGGTGAAATATTTTCGATCTGATTTACATAACTCTATTTCCAAGATTTTTAATAGACGTTATTAATACTTATAGAAACAATCCTGAGGTTGTTAATTATATCAACAATCAAAACTGTTAAAGGAATCCTTATTCAAACACATATAATTCAGGTTGGAGGAACCATTTTAATAACTCTTAGGGTAATAACAACCAAAGTGGAGCATCAAACAATAGTCTACCATTTAATCCATCTAGCTTTAATCAATCATAACAATAACAATCACCTGTCAAATAATCAAGAATAAATAGATTGGAGAACCTAATGGAAACAATGCCTACCTCAATTATCACTATTAGCGAAAATATGAATAAGCTCAATAAAAGGATGGACAATAGGTTTTCTAAGATGGAGAGTTTGATAATAACTGAAGGCAACAATAGTACTAGTATAAGAAACTTAGATATGCAAATGGGATAGCTTACACAATCTTTGCAAGGAAGAATTCAAGGTATGCTTCTTAGTAACACTGAAGTGAATCTTAAGAAAGATGATAGAAAGCATTGTAATGCTATTATAACAAAAAGTGGGCTAGTGATAAAACGTGTAGGAAGAAAATAAAACTGAAAAATAAGAGAAAGAGCATGAAGAAATAGTCGTGAAACTTAAAGAAAATAACACTCAAGGAGAGAAAATGAGCATTCCACCCCATCCTTTTCCACACAGAACCAATAAATAAAAGCTAGACCAATAATTCTTCAAATTTCTTGACATACTTAAGAAGCTACATATTAATATTCCCTTCATAAAGGCTTTATAACAAATGTTGTCATACATGAAATTTATAAAAGAGATTCTATCAAAGAAGAGGAAAGTTTTAGATGTGAGACAATTGCTCTTACGAAGGATTGTAGTGCTATAATTGATCAAAAATTTCTACCTAAGTTGAAGGACCCCAATACATTTCACATTCCATACACATTAAGGGATAATCACTTTGGAAAAGCACTATGTGATTTGGGAGATATTATCAACCTAATGCCCTTGTCAATTTTCAAAACTTTAGGACTTAGGGAAGCATAACCAATGCCAATGACATTGCAAATGGCCAACCAGTCTTTAAAAAACAAAAATGAGTGATTGAGAATGTACTAATAAAGTTACATAAGTTCATATTCCCCGTTAATTTCATTTTTTATACTTGGAAGAAAACAAGGGCCTCCTATTATTTTAGGTCGTCATTTCCTAGTTGGATCTTAATTGATGTAGAAATGGGAGAGTTGATTATCAGAGTCAAAAAGGATGAAGTTAAATTTAAGGTATTCAAACCTTTATAGACATCTTATAAAGTTAAAAGGCAAGAAAAAATGAAAGTAGTAAGTTTGGAAAAAGAAGAGGTGGAGAATGAGATTAAAAATAAGATAGAAGAAAGTGAAATGAAAAAGAAGAAAAATGAAATTGAAAAAAGAAAGGAGATGAAGGAAGTATAAGTTAGGCAATTATACTATGATATAGATAAAAAAAATGCATGGAGAGATTAAGCCCTTCAAAAATGAGTTCTATGTGATGGCTTCTAAAAGTGATGCCTTTCAAGGAAGTAGCAATGGAACTACCAAAGGTTTTAAGTGGTTAAAGAGAGCAAATGATATAGGTGGAAAGGGTCACCTAGACTACTGTATGTTGCATCCAAGTTGAAGAGCTTAGGAAGGTCTAGTTAAGGACCTAAAACGTGATGCTTGTTGGGAGACAACCCAACATATTTTTAATATTTATGTTATTATTGTTTGGTAGGTGATAAATATAAATACATTTGGCAAACACATGGATATATTTGGTGAGGAAGGCCAGCATCAATGCCAATGGAGTTTTTCTTTTCCTATATCTCTTACTTATCTTTACTATATTGCACATTGAGGATAATGTACAATTCAAGTATGGGGGAGGAAACTTCATTACCTACTTTAGTTTATTAGTTTGTTTTTAAGTTAGTTGTATTTAAGTTATTAGTTTAATTTTTTTAGTCAATACATGGATAGAAATTGATAAATATATTGAAGTTATATGCATGTATGCTTTATAGGAAATATATGAACTCAATGATAGAATTGGTTGTCGTGAATATGACAAAGGATCTAGCATGCAACTATTAAGATGATTACACTAACCATATGGTGTACTTGCTTTTTTTAGTTGTCATCCATTATCTATGCACAATGCATATGATTGATTGTTTAATGTACTTATTGAGAGAATACTTTGTGTGGATAATGTCATAAGATAAGAATCTACCCTATTTTAGAATCTATTTTATCAAATCTTAAGATGAAATTATAAATAGCATTTAGTTAGAGAAATGATTTAGCTTCTAAAGTGAGTAATTAAGTGCTAAGCTAAACTCTTAACACTATAAACCTCTAAGAAAAAAAGAATAAAATAATAAAATTAAAAATAATCTTATGGGACACAAAAAAAAGAAAGCATTAAGTTATTAAAGAAAAGCTCAATTGCATGATGAAAAGAAAAGAGTTAAGTATTTGAACCTTAAAATAAACATTAATTTATCACCACCTGATTCTCATATTATAAACATGCAAAGTTTTTTTTTATTTCTAGTTAGTTGTATAATCAACATAACTAGAGAGGGATGTGAAAATAGATTTATGAAACTTTCTCTAAGATTTTAATCTTTGGCATGCCTACATAAGTCTATCTTATGAGTATACTGAATGATGTCATTTGCAAGTATCACACACACATGGATTATTTTGTTAAAAACCTTGTATACTCAAGTGTTAATGAAATGTTAATTGATGGCCATGTGAACTTCTAAATCATAAAAATGAACAATCTTTAAGGGGATTAAATTTGTGTTGAACATGCATCCATTGGAGTATATGTGTTTACGAATATGCTTCCCATGTCATGTTAGCATTTAGTAGTTATTTTATTAGAGTTTAGTTTGCCTTTACTTGAGGATAAGCAAAGAGTTAAATTTAGGGTTATTGATAACTCTATAAAAATAGAGTTATTTGGCTACTTCAAGCTACTTATTTGTCTTATTTTGAAATGAATATTGTTTAAAACATATATCTTATGTTTAATACGACGTTATAGGTGAAAAGATAACAAAAAGGGCAAAAATACCTAAAATTGAGATGAATTTAGAATTATAATCACATTGAGGCATATAAATAGTGCACCATGGCACATTCCTCAATTTCACTAGGTATTCTCGAAAAGAACAATATGCACTATGGCATGGTTTTATGTGCACTATGGCACAATCTTCTCGAGTTTACTATGGGGCACAAATTTGATTACGTGTCGCGGCATGCAATAAAGTGCACCGCAGCCTGCTATTCATAACAACACACTTCAATGCCAAGTTTCTAGAATTTCAATCATAATTGTATCAGGTTTACACCTGTCACTATATATAAGTAATAAGGGTTAATAATCTGGAATACAAGAAGATACAAAGACACAATTTACAATTTACAAGATAGATCAAGAAAAGTAAATCGAGGAGGCAATCATATAGCTAGCAAGAAGATTAAAGAAAGAGTTGGATTCTTCGTCAAAGTTGGATCTTTATCTTTTTCTTCATTTTTCTTGTAATTCTTATGTAGTCATATATTTTTAATTATGAATTTAGAATTATAAGTGTTTAGGTTTTTATTTTATAATTTTGATTAACATAGCTATAAACTATATGATTGATTTTATTTAATTGAAATATTTTCTCTATTAATAATTGCTTTAATAATTTTGATCGTAATGTTTGAGTTATTTAGTCAATAATTATATGATTTGGTATTTATGCCCGAGCTTGAAAAAGTAGGTTTTTGAATTAGGTATAGAATTATTATCACATGAATTAAAATAGTATGACAATATGATTTATGAATGTGTGGCTTAAAATATGTGATCAAAATTGATGTGTGAATGAAATAGCATGACAATGTGATTGTTTGCATATAATCCAAAAGAATGCTAGATAAAGACTTCTAAGAATATAATGCATATAGCTAATCAATTAGATAGAGAAATCAATCAACAATATTTGATACTACATGTGTAGTGATTAGGGATTCATAGATCTCAAGTTTGTAAATATTGTTTACTTCATCGTTATTTATGTCTTTGAATTAATTCTAGGTTTAATCATCAGTTAGATAATTTCCTTTGTTATTCACTTAAATAGAAAATACTATATATTAGTACTTAGTTATAAAAACAAATCACTCTCTATAGGACGATACTCATGTTTAACGCATTTTATTACTCAAAGACTCGTATACTTACTAAACTGCTACCACAAGTATACAAAATATGGCATAAGATTGATACTTCCTCGTAAGTCTAGCATAGTAGTGGACACTTTCTTGTCTCCCATAGTGATATTGATGTTGAAACTTTATGGATCTTTCAATTTAGGAGGAAATTTTGTTGTAGCACCACACTAGCAATTTCTCACACCATTACTTTCTCATCTTACTCATATTTCCTTTTTTTTTTTGGAAATAAGGTCTTTGACAAATTTAGCATATGATAGAGTATTCTTAATAACATCCAAAAGAGGTAAATTAATATTAATTTTGGAAAGCATATTAAATATTTCATGAAATAGTTTATTCTATTTGGTTTCTTTAGGTGTTAATTCCTAAAGACGATAAATTTTAAACCCTTGTGAGGAGAACAAGAAGGAATTATCTTCACCTTCTTCATTGCATAAGGCACCAGATCCAACGCATTTATGTTAGGAATTAACACCTAATATTTCATAAAACTCATGTCTCTTCAAGTATTTCCTCTTTTATAACTCCACCAGTAGTATTATCAATTATATATTGACACTATTGTGTCAATTCATCATAAAAGAATTAATTTTGTAATTGTAGTGGGAAGTGGTGATATGACACTGGATTAGAAGCAACTTGAACCTATCCTAAACTTCATAGAATGATTCTCCCTCCATTTGAAAAAATACAACAATTTTGATATTGAGATCTGTAGTGTCTTAATGAAAGGAAAACCTTCCCATAAACTTGTTGTAGACTGCTTCCTATGTAATCAGAGAATCAGGTGGAAGAGTCATCAACTATGTTTTAGCTATGTTCTTAAATGCATAGAAAAATCATATTTTTCTAAGCTAATCTTCACTATGTGTTTGCAAATGAAAAGTTTGTATAATAACGTAGAAATCCATAAAAGGTTAATGGATTCAAATTGAAAATTCCATAAAAATAAGAAAGTATGAAATAATCAATATTTTTAAGCTCATAATTTCTTATAACCTCCCCTAGCTATATGTAAGAAGTATTTGTATCAATGATTGACCTTGCATATTAATTTATTACTTTTTATCTCTTAGTATCGTCTCACATGTCTGTTATTTGATACACCTAAAAAATAAGAATACAATTCACTAAAGAACAAAAGGCAATTAAAGAGAAAAAAAACAATAATATAATAAGGAAGCAAAGCAACAAAAATAATAAAAAATAAAAAATAAAAAATTAAAGACCTAAAATATTTTAAAGAACAAATAGTAATAAAATAAAATAGAAAAATAAAATAAATAAAATATATAGAAAAGAAATAATAATAATAATAATAACAAAATTAATTAAATAAAAAGAACTAATAAAAAATTACTTTACAAAAATTATATTTTTCATACTTTTAATTTTCTAAAAAAATATAGATAATAATAATAATAATAATAACAATATAAAGCACAATATATAAATAAATATGAAAAACATACACAAAAATAATCATCTAAAAAGATAATAAACAATGAATTTAAAACTCAAATTCCTTGAAAATAATGCCAAACACTTAACGTGTAAATTATAAATACTTATAAGTATACACATCACTAATAATCTAGCTACATGTTTATCCTTAAGTTGATCTCTTCCGAATTTATAGTAGTTTTAAATCATTTATTTATTTACTCTTAAAGTAATAAATTAATAAAATAAAATACATAATCCTAAACACTTTAAGCAAATTATTAAGAAATTGAAAAAAATAAAAATATTTAATTAAACAACTATATTAATGAAAAGTAATTGGAAAATTTTAATTCAAAATATGACATAATTAATGAAAATTTTAGTTAGTTAACCGATTATATTTTAGATTATTTAGATTAATTTAACAATTATTTTTAAGTTAAGATTATTGATTTTTTCACTAAAACTAAAAAATTTCAATGATCATGGTAATTTTCACCCATAATTAAATAACTAATATTTTTATCCAGATAATTAATTAATTAATTGAAATAAATATAAAATATATAAAATCATCTAAATTAACACAATGATCATATAACTAATTTAAATTATTATTCAAAAGAACACAATTAAGTCTAGATGATTTTTTTAACAACCTAATTTAAAAATATTCTCTTTAGTTATAAATTAAGATTTGATCCATATATAATTCATAGCTAAAGATATAAAAAACAAGAAAAAGAAATAATCTCAAAATTTTATTAAAAAATAATTAACATAGGAATCCAAAATAATCATGGTATCATAACTAAAATCTCATATAAGATTTAACTTGACATAATTAAACTCAAAATCTTGAATAAAATTATTAAAGAGATTATTTTTATAGTTCAAATCAAAATAGAACTAGAGAATAAAATATCCTTGACGATACAAATACGTAAAATTTTAAATTGATTGATCTTTTTTCTTCAAAAACTTGAAATAATTACTAAATAATAGTGAGTTTCTTCTCTTAATTGCGGCTACAATTTGGATATGTTCCTTCCAAATTTCCATGTAAAGATATATTCAAATGGAGCTTAAAATGATATAAATAAGTAACATAATAACCTAGGAACAATTATGGTTTATTTTTGTTAAAAAATACATGAATTGGGTGAAACTCTTCAAAAAACGATGTAAAAACGTCATTATTTTGGGAGGGTTGGAGGCGCGTCGAAGAAGACTAAAAAAAGGGCGTTGTATTAGTGTGCTCTTTCAAAGTACATCCTAGCTATTTCTAAATTTATCCAACGAAATTGAGTCACTCAATATGCATCATAGTTGTTAACTTCGCCTATGTAATTGTTGAATGCATCCATGTGGCTTGATATTATGTTTTTGCCTTTGTGTTTTTTCTAGATGTTTCTCAAATGATTTCTACATGTAGTCACTTTCTTTGATAAAAAAATTTAGAAAAATTATAAAAATTTATAGAAAAATTTCTCAAATGTTTATTCATATACAAAATGATAAAAATACTCGTAACATAACAAAATTCTTAAATTATTATAAATATAATAAAATATTATAACAATTTTATTAAGGTTTAATCAAAATAGATTAAACAACAAGACATGGTTGTATCTAGTTACATATATATAGGAGTTGCCATAACCTTGTATCATTTTACTATATTGAGTTGGTAATTGTGCCATTCTATGTATTTGGATCATAGTTGCTATGAAGAAGAAATTAAGACAACTTCAGTGTAATTGAGTGTAATTCTCATATTGATAAAGAGCGTATATTTTTTTAAGATGTAAATTACTTATTTACTTATTAAAGAATTGATTATTGTTGAGTAGTTATCATATATAATTTGTGCATGTTGCAACACATGTATTGGATTCATATGAATTTATTACGTTATAAGTATGCTTGCATGTATTTTTACTATAATTAAAGTGATATCCAAATAGGTTCACAGATAATGGAGCTGATGGAGACTGGAAATCACTTTTTTTTCTTTACTACTTTCTTGTTCATGTGCCATGTATTTACCTAGTTGTTATTCTTTCTTCTAATTATTTATATTTATGATATACTAGTTGTTTCATTCTTCCTCTTAACTTGCCTGCTTATTACTATTGTATATCTTTATGATACTTAAAAGAGTTGTTAAGTTAATAAGTATTCAAATCATCTCTCTTGGTTATGCTAAGTGTGAATTTCAAATTAAAACTTCAAATCTATATCTTATTATTAAAATATTATTATAAATAATCTATTACAATGATTAAACTTAAACTTTATTAATAAAAATAATTTATTACTAGTTTCTTCCCCAAATATTCTCTTTTCTTATTTTAAATTCTCAAAATTTTGATTCTTAATTCTTAAATCTCTAATTTTAATAATTATTTTACAATTTTTTATTTAAATTTTACTGATGCGTATTTTCGCAAGTGTACGAATCGTTCAAGTAATAAAGTGTATAAAAGTACGGATATCAAACCCACAAGGAATGGCGTTACTAAGTACCAAAATTGACTAATCCTAATTTTATTTGAAAACCAAATTTTTGAATTTGTTTAAGAAGTAAATTAACTTAAAACTAACGCAAATAAAAAAATTTAATGTTGTTCACAAATGATTAAAAACGCTAAGGCATTTGATTTCGCTAAATCAATTCAATCCGATTTCAAGTCATGTTATATGAAAATTAAAGTTAAAAGTGATGGTTGAAAAACCCAAACTTATCTAATACTCTCTCTCAATTTATATTAGAATTACTTATCTATGAAAACCAACTATATTTCTATGAAGATTTAATCACAAATAAGCACATTACGATTTATGGAATTTCTAGAATAACCACATACATCATGCATTAGGTGTCAAACTCGCATTCAACATACTGTATTTATCACAAGAAGTGTTCATTACACATCTCCTATCGGTCTCAATATAATGCAACAAATCATCTAAATCTTGATCAGAAATTTAAAAGCATTAAGCATGGAAATAAATACTCAACTTGAAAACAATGAATTCATATAATGATAACACAAGAAATCAGATTTTCTTGATTTAACTACATCATAGCCTTAGCAAAAATAAGTTAGTTCATAACGGAAATAAAAACAAACATATTCTCAATTGAATCCATGAATAACAAATCTGAATAAAATGCAGAAAATAAAAGCTAAGGAGAAGAGATGAAAAACTCTTGAAGATTAAGACTTGGTAGCAACAATGGTGATGATCCTTCAAGCTTCTCCAACCTTTCTCTCCAAAATTTCCTTTTCTCCTCCAAAAATAACTCAGATCTGCTCTATCTACTGTCCCCCTCTTTCTCCATCATAATGTATATATAGATCTAGGGTTTGGGGGGAAATTTTGGAACAAAACAACATAAAAAATGTGTTTTCGGACGAAACTCGCCGACGGTGACATTACTTTCACCGCGGCGAGATTTCTGGAAAATAAAATTTTTGTTTTTCTGATTTTGGCCAACGGCCAAATTAACGTGGGCGATGGCGAGAATTATTTGGCCGGTGGCGAGATGAGTTTACCAAAATTTGTGCTCTCGGGTAGATTTTCGCCGTGCTTTCTGTAGGATTTTCACCGGCGGCGAGATGAATATGGTCGGCGGCGAGATACTTTGGCCGGCGGCAAGATTCACTTGGCCAAAATCCGTGCTCTCGGGAAGAACTTCGCCGTGCTCTGAATAAGATTTTTGGCGGTGGCGGGATTTCTAAATTTTGAAACTTTGTTTTCTTTTTAATTTCATTCAATCCCCATCATTGTACTTTGTCCCTAACTTCTCAAAAATCATGATTTTACCTGAAATTGCATTTTAAACACGAAATACCCGTGAAATGACATTTGTGGATTAAATAATCAAATAAACACAATTTTCAGACAAATATCAACATTTAAATAATAACAAAAATGCAATAATTTAGCTCTTATCAACAACCCCCAACCATTTTCTTGCTAGTCTCTATTAAGAAAAGCGATTTATTTAATGAATTCAAAGGAGACATTAAGAGAAACTTCAAAGAAAATTTTATTCTATTTACAAAATTACATTAAGCGTATGCAATAAGCCTTTAAACCCCTAGGTGGCCTTAGTAGGACGAGTTGTAGTCTCATGAGGGTTTCCAATGATGATACCCATAAACATCTTACCTATAACTATTCTAACTCAAATCAATAAAATCACACAAAAAATAATTTGCACAAATGTCTCAAAAATTATAAATAACACACAACACATAGAATAATTAAATGTCACCTAAGCTTTAAGAAATCTCAAATGCCAATTTCACTTTTATTTTTGACTCTTAAACATCCATCAAACCACAAACCAATAGCCATAATGCACGGATAATATTATGCATAACATCCACAAACAAAAAGGTGAAATCTCAAACTCCATAGGCTCACTTTTCAAACCTCTCTCCAATAATGAAGGAAAATACACCACTTTGGATCAATAGGACTTTATGAGGCTTGTAATGTTAGGCTTAGGTATTTGGTTAAGAAAGAATGGGAAGTGTCAAAATACAAATAATAGCACTTATTAGATTAAACACAACCAATTAAGTAAAAGAGTAATATCATTTAACCCAAATTGTTTCTTCCGATCATAACCCATTTTTCCAAAGATAAACAAAATTCTTCCTCCATCTTTCACCTCAGTACATCCATCACTAACACTCTTTTATTTACTAGAGTGTGAAGGCCCTTTTTTTTCTTTTCTTTTCTTTTCTTTTCTCTCTTTTTTTCTTTCTAAACACAACCCCCAACCAATTTCTTCCAATATATGTGGAAGATGTCTTTTTTTTATTCCATCCTTACTCCAATTGCTCTTGAAAAGTTTGTGTTCAAAATTAAGTGCTCTTAACAAATAAGGTAGGAATTATATATATATATATATATATATATATATATATATTGGCTAAATAAAAAGTAGGTTATAGAAGGCAAAAAGAAAGAAAAATAAGGCTAACAATATATTTAAATAGGCTCAAAGAGGTAACTAGTGATATAAAGATAACAAAGTAGGCTAAAAATGGCACAATCGATCCAAAAATGGCCTACATCATATCCTAAATAGTGCAATTCCAAATTATTTCGCCTCAAGAGGTTTTCAAATGAGTTCTAGAGTTTGTTGAGATCACAAAAATGTCCATGAAAAATTCGCACATAAGACTTCTCTAAGTATTTAGACTAATCAACCAAATCATACCACATACCAAAAGAGTCGCCAACTTGGTAAAATTAACATTTGAAATTATCTTTAAATCGAAGCAAAATTTAATGTCTTCTAAAAGCTACTTGTTATCACAATCACATTATTATCATCAACGTACAAATTAGAACAAGTAAAATTGCAATTGAGAGAAAAATAAAATAAACATAAACATAAACATAAATAAATAAATAAAAATAAGATAATAAACAAATAAAAGATATTAAATCAAGATGCAGAAAAATAAATGGAAAATCAAAATTAAATACAAATAAACACACAAACACAAACAAAACTACTAAAAAATGAAGGGAAGAAAAGATTTACCGTTTACCGCACCCACAACCAAAATCTTACATTTGTCCTCAATGTAAGAAAGAAAAATTGCGAAGGTTTGTTTTTTACCTGCAAGACAAATAAAATAAGAAAATTTAATTAAAAATCAAATTATCATAAAATGAAGTGCAGAATTTAAAATTTCTAAAATAAAATGAGATAAAAGATGAGAAAACAAATCTGATGGGTTGCCTCCCATTAAGCGCTTTAAGTTATAGTCATTAGCTAGACTTTATGTCATTCTTTCTGCTTGCTGAATTCTCCATCAAAATATGGCTTCAATCGTTGTCCATTCACCTTGAAAGTTCCCTTTGTTTCATGACTGATCTCAATTGTTCCATAAGGAAACACCTTGGTAACTAGAAAAGGTCCTGACCAACGAGATTTTAGCTTTCCTGGAAAAAGTCTGAGACGGGAATTATAAAGCAGCACTTTCTGTCCCACCTCAAAGTTTCGCCTCAAAATATGCTTATCATGCCAAACCTTCGTCTTGTCCTTGTATATTCGGGGATTCTCATAAGCATCATTCCTCATTTCATCCATCTCATTTGTTGTAGATTTCACAAGGCAACTTGTAGTGGTAGCAATGGAGTTCTCTCCTCAAAAGTTTCCAAAATTAACATGTCAAGAGTGTTAATTTGAAAACAAGAATGTACCTCACTTGGAAATTTCATTGCTTCAAAAACATCAAAAGTCACTTGTTCATCTTGCACCCGTAGAATGAGATTTCCTTGCTAAACATCAATCAATGTTCTTCCAGTTGCAAGGAATGATCTCCCAATATCAACGGTACCTCTCTATCTTCCTCCATGTCAAGCACCACGAAATCTCCAGGGAAAATAAATTTGTCAACTTTAATTAAAAAATCCTCAATTACCCCTCGAGGATATTTCACCGATCGATTCGCTAATTGTAGAGAGATTGAAGTGGGCTTCACTTCTCCCAGGCCTATTTTCCTGAAAATAGAAAGTGGCATCAAATTAGTGCTTACTCCTAAATCACATAGGACTTTATCAAAATTGCAACTTCCTATAGTACAAGGTATAGTAAAACTCCCTGGGTCTTTCAATTTTTGTGGTAGTTTTCTTTGAAGAACTGCACTGCACTCCTCATTTAGCATGTCATTTTCATAATCTCCCAGCTTCCTCTTCTTTGATAGAATTTCTTTCATGAATTTTGCATACTTGGGCATTTGTTCCAACATCTCTGCAAAAGGAATGTTAATATGCAATTTCTTAAAAATATCCAAAAATTTATCAAATTGATTATCAAGCTTTTTCTTATTCAATCTTTGAGGATATGGGATAGGCGGCTCATATTTGGCATTTGGGGAAGGTTGAACATCTTGGGATGTTGATGGCTTTTCTTTAGATTCTTCCATCTTTTTCTCTGATTTCCCCTGCCATTCAAGTTCTTTACCGCTTCTTAATGTGATAGCCTTTACATGCTCTTTGGGATTTATTGTGTCACTAGGCAACGATCCATGAGACCTTTCTGCAATCTACTTTGAAAGCTGCCCCAGTTGGTTTTGGATGTCCCTATTGATTGCCTCTTGATTTCTGAAATTTGTTCTTGTCTCCTCAATCAACTTTCCCAAAATTCCTTCCAAATCTGTTTGTTTCTTCTCTTGGGGTTGGTAGGAAGATGATGACGGTTTGAATCCCCCTTGGTTATTTCCCATGACAAATTTGGATGATTTCTCCAACCTGGATTGTAGGTGTTCGAATATGGGTTATGTTGAGGTTTTTGGAAATTTGAAACATAATTTGCTTGCTCAGCATTTTGTGAAGCAAATGGATTTCTAGCTTGGCACTCGATACTAGCATGATTTCCACCACATAAATCAAATTGTGCAGTTGGTTTGGATTCGAACTTGGATGACAAAGAATCCATCTTTCTTGAAAGAGCAGCAACTTGAGCCGACAAAGCATTCACTGAATCAATTTCATGCACTATTGTTGGTTTTTTTGTAATTACCCGTTCTGAATGCCACTGATTGTTGTTTTCTGCCATAATCTCAAACAAATCATGAGCATCCTCTAGTGTTTTTCCCATTAAAGACCCTCCAGTTGCAGCATCAATCATTTCACGATAGTTTAAAAAAAACCCATTATAAAATGTAGAGACTTGCAGCCAAATTGGTATACCATGATGTGGGCACTTCCTCAACATTTCTTTGAATCTTTCCCAAGCTTCATACAATGATTCTTGGTCATACTGTGTAAAAGATGTGATTTCATTCCTCAATTTTGCCGTCTTAGCAGGAGGAAAGAACTTGGACAAGAATTTCTGAACCAACTCATTCCATGTTGTAATTGATCCCGGTGGTAATGAGTTTAGCCACTCCTTGGCTTTATCCCAAAGTGAAAAAGGAAAAACCCTCAATCTTATAGCATCTTCAGACACACCATTTATCTTGTAAAGATCACACACCTCCAGAAAGTAAGCAATATGTGCATTTGGATCATCCTTTGACATTCCCCCAAACTGATTTGATTGAACCATTTGGATAAAGGATGATTTTATCTCAAAGTTATTTGCTTGAACAGTTAGCCTCCTTATACCCGAAGTAGTTCCAGCAACATTAGGCACAACATAATCCCTCAAAGCTCTATGATTTCCACCTCTCTCAACAAATGGTGGATCCATAGTTGATTGTCTATTAGGAGGTGAGGTTGAACGCCTTCGCTCTCGGTTTAGACGCCTATATGTTCTATCAATCTCCGGATCAAATGGAAAATGGTTAAGGCTTCTTGTACGTCTCATACAACAATCCTACAACCAGAAAATTAACTAGCACAAAAACAACACAAAGTTACCTTTTTTTTTGCAAATAAGATAAAAGAGCAAAATAAACAAAATTAAAAATGAAACAATGATAAAGCAAATTAACTTCAAATTAAAACTAAGATTAGGTAGTATCGATATTAATAAAATCAAACCATTCCCCGGCAACGGCGCCAAAAACTTGATGCGTATTTTCACAAGTGTACGAATCGTTCAAGTAATAAAGTGTACAAAAGTACGGATATCGAACCCACAAGGAATGGCGTTACTAAGTACCGAAATTGACTAATCCTAATTTTATTTGAAAACCGAATTTTTGAATTTGTTTAAGAAGTAAATTAACTTAAAACTAACGCAAATAACAAAATTTAATGTTGTTCACAAAGGATTAAAAACGCTAAGGCATTTGATTTCGCTAAATCAATTCAATCCGATTTCAAGTCATGTTATATGAAAATTAAAGTTAAAAGTGATGGTTGAAAAACCCAAACTTATCTAATACTCTCTCTCAAGTTATATTAGAATTACTTATCTATGAAAACCAACTATATTTCTATGAAGATTTAATCACAAACAAGAACATTACGATTTATGAAATTTCTAGAATAACCACATACATCATGCATTAGATGTCAAACTCGCATTCAACATACTATATTTATCACAAGAAGTGTTCATTACACATCTCCTATCGGTCTCAATATAATGCAACAAATCGTCTAAATCTTGATCAGAAATTTAAAAGCATTAAGCATGGAAATAAATACTCAACTTGAAAACAATGAATTCATATAACGATAACACAAGAAATCGAATTTTCTTGATTTAACTACATCATAGCCTTAGCAAAAATAAGTTAGTTCATAACGGAAATAAAAACAAACATATTCTCAATTGAATCCATGAATAACAAATCTGAATAAAATGTAGAAAATAAAAGCTAAGGAGAAGAGATGAAAAACTCTTGAAGATGAAGACTTGGTAGCAACAATGGTGATGATCCTTCAAGCTTCTCCAAACTTTCTCTCCAAAATTTCCTTTTCTCCTCCAAAAATAACTCAGATCTGCTCTCTTTGCCGTCCCCCTCTTTCTCCATCATAATGTATATATAGATCTATGGTTTGGGGGAAAATTTTGGAACAAAACAACATAAAAAATGTGTTTTCGGACGAAACTCGCCGGTGGCGATATTATTCTCGCCGCGGCGAGATTTCTGGAAAATAAAATATTTTTTTTTCTGATTTTGGCCGGCGACGAGAATTATTTGGCCAGCGGCATGATGTGTTTACCAAAATTTATGCTCTCGGGAAGATTTTCGTCGTGCTTTCTGTAGGATTTTCGTCGACGACGAGATTCACTTGGCTAAAATTCGTGCTCTCGGGAAGAATTTTGCCGTGCTCTGAATAAGATTTTCGCCGGCGGTGGGATTTCTAAATTTTGAAATTTTGTTTTCTTTTTAATTTCATTCAATCACGATCATTGTACTTTGTCCCTAACTTCTCCAAAATCGTGATTTTATCTAAAATTGTACTTTAAACACGAAATACCCGTAAAATGACATTTGTGGATTAAATAATCAAATAAACATAATTTTCACACAAATATCAACATTTAAATCATAACAAAAATGCAATAATTTAGCTCTTATCAGTTACTAGTATACATTTATTTTGAATCAATAAATTTTTTTATTATGAAAGAGAATAACTTATAAATAAATCAAAGGTGACGATAATTGCTAAAATTTAATTTATTATGACTGCAATTATTTTTTATTATTAACAGTATATACAATATTAATTAGAGGATAAAAATTTATACAACATTAACCTCTTACAATATATTATTCAATAAATAAATAAAAAGTTTAAAGCTACACCCTCGTTACATAAAACCACTTTTTCACAAGGCTCGATTTTTTCTCTCTGAAAAAGAAAGCAACCGCCATCATCTTCCGTCCTTCACTGCCCTCACAGTGACGGTAGCGTACGTCCGTCCCTAGCTCAACACCTCAATTGAAATACAAGAGAGGGAGAGGGAGAGAGAGTTAGGCAAAGATGAGTACTACTATCTCAAAGTACTTCAGTTTGGCACTAACACCATTTTCTAAAGCTACTCCAAACACGCCTTCTTCCTGTGGCCTTTCCTTTCTCTGCCTCAAACCCTTCTCATCGCAGAAATTTCGATCTCGCTTCTACTGTTCTTCCTCCTGTGCAGCATGTTCAGCTCATCCTGATACAATAACTGCCGCCGGAGACACTGAAGCCTCGCCGGAGTCTATCCGCCACCCGTGGCCTGAATGGGTGGCTTTCATTGACCGCTTGAAGATTAATGGTTATTTTAGCGAAATCGATCTTCCTTCTCCGGAGAACGCTGCAAATCATTACAAGGAAATGAACCTCTTGAAAGATGCTTGTCTCAGATTCGCTCGTGATCGCTATGATATTTTGAAGTACGTTATTTTCTTAATTTTACTTTATACAATTTAGTTTCGTTTTTTTATTGTAGCTTCAATTTGTACTTATTCCTGGTTTTTGAAGTTTTTATAATACCACTTTATTTAGGTAGATAATGTTAAAAATAATTGCGTAAAACCATAGCAATGAACTTGTTTCGTCATACAACATGTGATAGTGATGATGTAGGTACGAGTTTGCAGGGTTGATGCAGAAACCATGGATCTCTTCTTATACCTCTTTCAAAAATAAACATGTATGAACGCTTGGGCCATGAGCCTATCACACATAAACAAGTGTTTAGTTTAAATACAAAATATATTCTTATCAATTGTCTCTACATGCTTTGACATATATTATAGGGATAATTGCCTCGGGTTCATTTTCTTTGAATAAAAGTGTTTTAGTTCTCTAAATTAAGAAAATACTCGATAGTCCTTTTACTTATAAAAAAGAGTACTTATTAGTCCTTTTATTTATAAAAAAGGAACCATATAAGGACTTTTCGTAGTATTAATATATATTTTATTGATAATTTTTTTTTGAAGGAAATATTGTTTAGTGAACAGTGAAATGAGAGTATACTCCTAATAATTGTTTTTATAAAATAATTTTAAAATTATTAAATGTCTTTTTTGGCACTTTTTAAAAAAAAAACTAAATGATTTCTTCTTTAATTTAGGAGACTAAATGACACATTTTGTATCAATAAAAGGACCAAATTGACCTTATATTATATGATATAACTAATAGGTGCCAATGATTATGCTAATCCATTTAAATAATTTCAATATTCTCCCACTTAGACAACATAATCATGCATTAAGTACACAATAATATAATTATATTGTATAACAAATCATAACACTTTAGAGCCACATTGTTATGTACAATAAAGCATGATATGATACTTATATTACATATAACTAGTCATTGAAGGTTTAAAGCATAGCGACAATAATTAATTTATGCACAAACATGATATTTTTCTTGTATTAAGAATATGCTGCCATGGTATCCAGGTTATCATTTATATGCAGTGTTTGTAATGAAACTGTATCATAGAATTCTAAATTTCATGGGCCAGTTCTGACTTAAAAGAGGTGAGCCAATGAGTCCACCACATACAAACAAGTATTTAGTCCTCTCCATTATGGCCCAAAATACAAATACATGCTTATTAATTGTCCCTACATGCTTTGATATATATTGCATGAGATAATTTAAGAACTGTCAATAATTATGCCAGTCCATTTAATTAATTCCAACGGATAATGCATCCAACTATTTTGGAGTGTATTATTTTTTTCCCATATTATCATATCTCAAATTCAATAATTAGGGGAGGGAGTTCAAATTTTATGGATATTTAGTATTTTTGATTTTGAAGAACGAGGAATTTCACGAGGTCTTTGTTTCTTCAAAGAATCCAAGTTTGTTTATCTAATTATCTAAGTTCTAGCGTTCGTTGAATAAAATTTATGAAAATTACTCGTGGTTATCTTGTTTATTGAATAAAATATTGAGAGAAATGATGGAAAAAATCTAAAGTATTATTTATTATTTCTCTGTCATTTTTCAAATGTATTTACAACAATATAAATAGGACTAAGAGTTAGACTATTACCACTATTACAGCTTGTACACAACTACTATTACAGCTTGTACACAACTACTATTATATGAAATTCTACAATTTTACACTCCCTCTCAAGTTGGGTGATAGATATTAATCATTCTCAACTTGCAACTCAATTATTCAAAGATGGTTTGAGGTAATGTTTTGGTGAGAATATTTGCAATTTGATGACGAGTAGATGTATATAGGAGGTCCACAATTTTGCTATCTAATTTCTCTTTAATGGAATTACGATCAATTTCTACATATTTGGTTCGATCATGATGAACATGATTTCTTGTAATTCTTATTACAGCTTGATTGTCACAATACATGCTGGTAGTTTTAGTAATTGTAAAGTCCAGTTTATTGAATAGTTTTCTTAACCACATTTCTTTACAAATCCCATGGGCCATAGCTCTGAATTCAACTTCTGCACTGAGTGACTACTAATTTTTTTTTACTTTGCTAAGTTACAAGATTCTCCCACACGAATGTACAGTACCCAGTGGTAGATTTGTGATCCACTATAGAGCCTGCCTAGTCAGCATTTGCAAAGACTTCAATTTTTCTGATGGGATTCTTACTGAAGTACAACCATTTTCCTGGTGTCATCTTGAGATATTTGAGTATACAATAGACCGCCTCCATGTGTTCTTCAGTGAGACTGTTCATAAATTGACTTACAACACTGACTGAAAAACCAATATCTGGTCTAGTGTGGGAAATTGAGTGGTAATGCTATTCCAAAGCTGGTATACATTGCTAATGTTCTTCCTCTGAATGACAGGTTTGGAATAATACGGATATTGTTCAAGGAATGTGACATCTATTGTATTATAGAACCATTTTGTGATAGGAGAGAAGCATTTGTATCCTTTTTGGTATGATAAATACCCTAGGAATATGCATTTGATGGCTTTGGGATTAAGTTTACCTCTATGATGTATATGGATATAAGCAGAACATCCGAATATTTTAAAAGGAATGTGGGACCCGATTCTGGTGTGTGGGTATGACTCAAGTAAAGTGTTGATAGGTGTTTTGAAAGTGACGACACGAGAGGGTATCCTATTGATAAGATAGGTAGCTGTAAGGACAGCTTCCCCCCTAGAAATGTTGAGGGACACGAGGGATCTAGCTACCTCGAGACGATCCCCAAATATTAGTGTGAATTAATGAGAAATAATGTGATTTTTTATGTAGAAGATGAGGATATGAATTTTTAACATGTTTTGAAAATTGACATACTTCACATTTAAAATCGTTTGAATTTTTATTTTTAAAGGATGAAAGAAAAAGTTTTTTCAAATACAGGAAATTAGGGTGACCTAGGCGATAGTGATTCAATATGATTTCACCATCATTATTTGACTTAAGATTTAACAAAGCTTTATTTTGATAAGAAACCTCGGATACAGCTTGGAGGACTTATCTTGTTGGAGGGTCTTCACTTTTGAGGAGATAGAGTCCCAAGCACTCTTTAGCACTGTTAATCATTTTCCCCGAATCCAAGTTCTGAAATTCACATAGATTATGAACAAATTTAGCCACACAATTTTTATCACAGGTGAGTTTAGTAATTGATACAAAATTACAATCAAGTGTGGAAATAAGAAGGATAATCTAGAATAAAGGAATTTGAAATTTTTGCTTAACCAATTTCTGTTACTTTGGATACTGAACCATCGGCAATTCTGATTTCTTGGTAGGTTTTAAGATTTATGAAAGAGAAGCATAACTTGTCATGTGGTCTGAAGGACCTGAATCAACAATCCATGGTCTCGTAATCTGTTTCACACTAAGAGCGTTGAGGGTGTTACCTGATTGAGCTACAGTGGTAGATGATGTTGTCAAGGATTGTCCAAATATTTTTTGGAGGAGATCAATCTGTTCCTTACTAAACAGATCAGATTCAGGTGACGCAGTTCAATAGGATGTGGAGACAGTATTTCCATGGCTTTCTTTGTTGGTGTGTCATGCGGAGGGTGGCTTCCAATCAGTTGGCTTTCCATGAATTTTCCAACAGGTTTCCTTACTATGACTAGGTCCACGGCAATGGTCACACCAATTTCTTCCTCTTCGGGGACAGTTGTTTGCATTCTGAGATTGTTGGTGTCCTTAAATAGCAAGCGCAAACCCTTCTCCAGTTACTGAAATGATAAATTGAGGACCCATCATCACCTTTTTTCGACTCTCCTCTTGATGAACTTCAGAGAAGGCTTCACAAATGTTTGGTAAGGGTTTTGTTCCTAGAATTTTACCTCGCATATCATCAAGATCTTTATTGAACCCTATCAAAAATTTGAAATCCCTTTTCTTGTCAACAATCTGTTTGTTCAAGATGCCATCTGTTGGACATGTCCATTCGTGAACCTCAAAGAGGTCTAACTGTTGCCAACATCGAGTGAAAGAGTTGAAGTATTGGGTAACTGATAACTCTCCTTGACGAAGATCATGGAGGATGTTTTTGGTCTCAAATAGTTCGGACATATTATCAGAACTAAAATAAGTATCTCTGGTGGTGTCCCATATTCCTTTGGTAGTATTGTAGAGAAAAACGTTTTCTCCAATCTCGTTCGTCATGGAATTTATCAACCAAGAAATCACTATATTGTTCTCGGATTTCCATGTTCTGTATTTCAGATTATTTTGTTCGGGGCTGCTACATCTCCAGTTAGGTAATCATCTTTCATCTTTCCGCATATAAACATCATGACAGATTGGGACCACCGAATGTAATTGTGCCCATTTAATTTGTGATTGGTGATGGGCAAAATATTGTTTTTTGTGGAACCTCCATTGGAACCGGTCATAACAGGTTTTCCTGTGGCTATCAATGTTATTTCAATATGGGTTTATGTGTGGGTTGATTTTGGGCTGATTGGACCTACCAATTTGTGCAATTTTGGACTGATTGGGCCTACCAATTTGAGCTGATATGTGGGCTGGGCTATAGATTGGGCTGTTTCTTATATATGGGTTGTGTTGGGCTAATAGTTACTAGTGGCAGTTGATGGTTGAAAGTCTAGAGAGTGAAGTGCCGAAGACAGACCGGAGGGAAACGGCAATTGGAGGGCAACGGCGAAGCGCCAAAGTGGAACAGGAAGTGTTGAAGTGGAAGATGCCGACAACTGAGTACTTGGGTTTCGCAAGACTGATGACTGAAATCGCGCAAGACTGAGGTGAAAGTCGTTCGAGTTTGGTGGTTGATCTAAGCAGAGACAAACAATGACTTTGGCTAAAAAGCTGGAAGATGGAGTTGGTTTGAGCAGAGATGAACACAGATGCACGATAGTCGGTCGTTTCTTAAACGAACGACGATTCTGGCTAAAAACAGAGAGAGTAATTGGGCACGACGTGGATTGACGTTGAAGAATAGCGCCTGAAATGTGTTCAATTTGAGATGAGAGGTAGGAGGATGAATTGGATTTTAGAAAGTCTTTCTTGGACAAAGCTGGTGAAAAAAAAATTTGGATTTCAAAAATGTTCTGATATCATTAAGAAAATATTGAGAGAAATGGTGGAGAAAATCTGAAGTATTATTTATTATTTGTCTTTTTTCAAATTTATTTACAACAATATAAATTGGACTAAAAGTTAGACAAATACACCACTATTGTAGCCATTACAGCCTGTACACAATTACTATTATCTAAAATTCTACAATTCTACGTTTATCAACCGACACAAATATGGATTTGGACTTAGGTTGGAGTTTCATTTACTTACTTTTCTCATAGTATCTTAGGAATGGCTATGTACATCATATCAAAGTGTGCAGACAGCCGTTGAGGTTTGGAGGTTTTCAGAGCATAGAATCTATTGGTGCTTTAGTATTACAACTGTATGAAATACTTAGTGTTTGCGGCATTTTTTTATCTATATCCCAAATGATTATTTAGCGTCAGAATTTGGCCATGTCAATTGGTCTCACTGTCTTTTTGCTGTTTGTGCAGGTCTTTGTCCATGAAAGACATTGAAATGGTTGTTGAAGGTGGTTGTCCTAATCTGTTGAGAAAAGCTGTTAATTCAGCAAAAAGATTGAGAGCCTATGTCAGGCTGGATGAAGGGGAGGTATGTAATGTTTCCCTTTTAATAGTTATGCCGTGATCTTGTAGAGGAAATGGCACGTGCAAGTGCTCATATTGTAACATGAATATTAAGTTTCCATTCGTGCTTATTCCACATTTTCTCTTATGTGAACGAAAGGGGATTGATTCTAGTTGTATGGTATGTATCTATTTAAGTTTTTTGTATCATTTTGTTTTGTATGCTCAAGAAGGAATTTCAAAGCTCAAAACATAGATACAATTTAAAACTTCCTTTCTGAATGCTTGACCCGCTTCAGGTTTGTAGTACATGCAATCTGCGCGGTTCCTGTGATCGAGCATATGTGATTCTAAAGGGAGAAGAAGCAAATACGCGTACTGTGGATGTAGTGCGTCTATTGTTGTTTTATGCACTAGATCAGCATGTTATTTCAGGGGGTGAGAAACCCCCTGGTAGGGAGCGAGTTGAGTTATCTGCAAAAAAACTGCTGTCTGAGTTGCTTGAACTCAACGAAGCATCTTCTGCTCCAGCTCCTTGGAAGCCTGCTGCTAAACCTCCACCTATGAGTTTGATGGACGATGAGCTGTCTCAAAATTGTGAAATGAAGAGAGGAGATTGGATGTGTCCCAAGTAAGTCAGTACTTTTGGCCCTTTTATCTGCTTGATGAGATGTATTTCTTGCATATGTTTTCTTCGAGCTTCTTTGCCTTGCTCATTAGTAACTGCATGGAATATTAGATCTCTTATTTTATATCGGCTGTCTGTACCTTTCATTTCATTTCTGGTGATCTCACCAATTATTCCAAAATTTTCAATATCAAAAATCCAAAACCTGATAACATATTGATTTTGTGTCAGGTGCAATTTTATGAACTTCGCAAAAAATTTACTATGCCGTAAATGCAAAGAAGATGGCCCTAGAAGTGTCGGTGAGAATGATATTGAAATGAAGAAAGGAGATTGGTTTTGTCCCGAGTAAGTCTTATCTTCGTTATTTCAGATATGATTTGAATAACTTCCTAAGACTGTAAGGAATTGTATTTTCTAAGCATCGTTTCTTAAATTAGTACATTTTCAATTACATTTTATTTCTGTGTTATTCCGATATTGTTGTTGTTATTATTATTATTATTTTTTGGGTAATGAATATAAGTAAGTTCATGATGCTAATCTGCTCTTTGTGATGGATTTGGAGGTAATAGGACTTTAATCTAGCATTTTAAACTTTAAAAAGTAAAATGTCATTGCTCTTTCTGCGTCCTGTCACCGATCTCATTATCTTAGCTTTTTGTTTAGTTGCGATGTTATGATGTGAGTGCAAATTCAAATTTAAGCTTGCTCGCTGGATGTTGTGGCACTTTCTGCGTGTTGGATACTGACTAATTTCACCACCCTAGCGTTTTTGTTTAGTTGCAATGCCAGGATGTGAGAGCAAATTCAAATTTAAGCTTGGACACTGGATGTAGCATCTCATTTCCCTGGCTAACGTAAAAGGGGTCCAGAATAGACCACGTTTGTTTGTTTGTTTTAGTTGACTGGTGTTTGACTGATATCTTACTAAATGGTGCTGATACTTCTTTTGCTGCTGAGTTTCTGTTCTTGTTCTTGAAAGAGAATTACGTTGACTTGGGTGAGAACTGTACTGCAGAACTTGCACTAACTTAACATAATAGGATCTTAGTTTCTACACTTTGCTGACTCATGTGATCTTTACAGGGAGAATAAAACCTTTTATTTGTAAAACTGAAACGAAAAAATGCTGGACTTAAATACTCTTGTTCAGCAATATGACCACCCTTACCTTGCTGTTAAAATGTAAACTTGGTACCAGAGCATAAGATGTGGCTTCTAGAGCGTGCAACTCTTGTCAAACATGTTGGAGGACTAAATAATACGTCCAAGGTTTGATAATAAATTTAATGAAGCAACTGAAGGTAGGCTTTCTTCTGGTTGAGTCTTGAAGGTGCTAGACATTAAAGCTAGAAGTAGTGTAATATGGAAGAAAGGAGAAAGAGCAAAGAGTTGAGGAGGAAAAGATGGATAAAAGCAGAGGTGTCAAATAAGTTGAGCTGGGTCAGCTCGTTTAGGTTTAGTGCACCTTAAGTGAGCTATAGTTCAACTCAGCCATCTAAATTTGTGTGAATGAAATTCAACTTAGTTCATCTTTAAATGAGTTTGGCTCGCTGAAGAGATGACCTGACTCATTTACTCTTCAAAAAAATTAAAAATTTAAAAATTTAAAGTATTTATAATTTTATTTATAAATAAAAAAGTTAGTATAAATCTTATCTTTTTATTGTATTTTTGTAAACTAGAAAAAAAATAATAGTATCTTGATTCGAAACCTCCATGGAGATAGAACTTTAATGAGAATAAAGAGTCATACTTCTCTTCAAAAGTGGACTTCCTAATATGATACTAAAATTAGAGAAAGAAGAATATTGAAGCTATGAATCTATTTTCAATTGTTTGATTAATTATCTTTAACTATTGGGGTTTATATACAAAGATGGTTTCTAAAATAGAAATAAAAGATTGGTTTTCAATCATAAGCACTGAATGGTTTAAAACCTTAAGCATATGCAAACCTTTAATTATTAAATGATTTTTAAACATATTCGTTCAAAACCACAAATAAGAAAATGGTCATAATAATAAGTTATTATATGTTAATTAAAGATCCTCCTAGATTATGGCTCTTCCATTTAAAAAGCTTGAGCTCTTATTCAAGTTAGAATGTAAGTTGAGGAAACTTTTTTTTTGCCTTGGCTCAAATATACCATTTTGATTTACTTGGAAGTTGTCATTTTTTGTCAACATGGACGTACTCATACTTACCATGTCTTGTGTCATGAACCTTTTGCTCTAATATATAGTCATTCTCTAAAGGATTTTCTCGCTCTATCTTCAAGTCATCGACTGAAGGTCGACAAGTTTCTTTGTAAGGATCATTATCCAATAGAGATGGTTCAAAGAGCTTTAAATTCTTGACATTGATAACTGAGTACATATACATGTACGGTAATAGCTCAAGTTGAGAGGCATTATCACCAATTTGCTTGATGATCTTGAATGGTCCATAACAGATTGACTTTAACTTTTTGCCTTATCCTTTTAACATTTTTTGTCAAGGTGTAACCATACCAGGTCACCCTTTTTAAAGTTGCATGCCACACAATGCTTGTTGTGATAAGCCTTGTACCGCTACTGAGAGTGTTGTAATTGTGCATCTACTTCGGTATGTATCTTCCTAACTCGTTTGAGGAATTTTTGTGCTTAGGCATGTTCTTTGTTTCCACTTATTGGCTTGTCACTTATAGTGAATGCCATATTAAAAAGGACTTTGGTGTAAGTAACTCAAACAAACCTGGAATAGAGATTTGAGTGTGAAGCCATGAATTGCTCTATTAAAAGCAAACTGTAAGTAAGGAAGACTATCATCCCAAGTTTTTGGATGCTTAATGTTATAATCCCTTAACAAGTGTATTTTAGTACATTTAACGATCTTTGTTTGTCCATTAGTCTGTGGATGAAATTCAGTACTATGCTTCAACTTTTTGTCCATTGAGAAATAACTTGCGTAGCCTTCGATGCTAAATAACTTGCACTTTTTTGGATCCATTTTTAGCTCTCTTGTGCCAACTATAAATCCCAAGTATACAAGAATTTTCCAAACTCACGCTTCTTTTCGTTCAATTGCAACTTGTTTGTTCTTAGAACGTTAAACTTGAGCAATATGATGAAGATGGTCCTCCCATGTGACAATGAATACCAATATGTCTTCCAAGTAAGCAATGACAAAATTGTCAATGAAAGGACAAAGCACTTCATTCATTAATCGCATGAAGGTAGCCGGAGTATTACATAAATCGAATGACATAACCAACCACTTGAAAAGTCCTTGTTTTTGTCTTGAATACTCTTCCAAGTGTCTTCATGGATGAGGGCACTTGGTGATATCTAGCTTTGAGATCTAGCTTGGTAAAGTAATGAGCACCATGTAATTGATGCAAAAGATCAATTCTTGGTAATGGATATCAATTCTTGATTGTTATTTTGTTAAGTGCCTTGAAATAAATATGCATTTGCCACTCCATCTTTCTTAGGTACAAGCAAAACTAGAGAACCGCATGGTGAGCAACAAGGTTCGATAGCCTTGTTCAAGTAGTTCATGAATCTACCTCTTGATTTCTTCAGATTCTGTCAAAGTGCGATAGAAACCTAAGTTTGGTAGAGGTGAATCTCTAATCAAATGAATCTTATGCTCTACATATCTCTACAGTGGCAATCCTTGCACATCTTGAAATAAGTCCTTGAATTCTTTTTGGAATTTCTCAATTTTAGAAAATTGTGTAGGGGATAAAGTAAATGAAGCCAATGTAACGACTTTTGGACTTTGGTTATATGGTCAAATCATTAACAAAAAGAATCGCCCGCATGAATTAACTAATCTTTTTGCTTGTTAATCAAGAGATAATAAGTTTCTTGAGGCTTGGAAGAATTAATAATGAACTCTCTTTTTTCTTTTATTAGATGATACTTGTGTAGCCTTTGATGCTAAATGGCATCACAATTCCATGAATATGGATTGCCTAATATCACTTGGCATACGTCCAAAGGAACCACTTCACAAGTCTTCTAATTATTATAACAATTGGTGATGGAAAATTTGAAAGTACATTGTTTTGTAGTTTGTATATCAATGTCTTTTTATATCTAACCCAATGGGTAAGGATTTGGGTGTGGTATTATCTTTAAGCTCAGTTTCCTTACTAAGGCTTCTGAAATCAAATTCTTCTAGCTTCCTAGATCAATAATGACTTGTATAAGACTTTATTTAACCTTAATAGTCAAATGAAACAACTCTTCTCGGTTGTAAACTTTTTCGGCGTTTGTTGGCTTCGTCATAAGGGCTAGCGTAGCATTAGATTGCTTCAACTCTGGAAGCTCTTCTACTTTCTGTACAATCAAGGTGTTTTTCTGTCATTTCTACCTTGGTTGTTCCTCTAGTTCTTCAGTTTCAACTCAGGATATAGTATTCAACACTTGTCTTTGACATGTCCACTAATATAACAATTTTCACAATAGTTCTTTTGTGCCTTACCTTCCTTACTCTGCTTCCATTTACCTTTCCAATCATGGCTTCTTATAGATTGTTTGTTGTCTCTCTTGTTAAGTCGCTTGTTCTTTACCTCAATGGCGATGGCTTTTATAGTGGCATCTTCAATGTTCTCTATGGTGAACAGTTTAAGTTCTTTTCATATGTAATTGGCAAGACTTTTGGTATACTTCATGAATACTTTATAGTCATTTACATCAATGTCCAAAACCAACTCTTGATTATGGAGTTCTGTATTATATTCTTGCACTGTCTGCCCAAAGTTTTGTTTGAAGTGTTGCCACTTTTACCATCTTTTATCTTCGTAACTAACTAGATAAAATTGTTTTCTTAACATCATTTTAAATTTATTTCAAGTCAAGGTCAATATATTGTACCGTTTTTGGTAAGGCTTCCACTATGTAAGTGCATGGCTTGAAAGTTCCAAGCTCGTAAATTGAATTTTTTCCTCATTAGAATGCTTATATACAGTGAAATAAGTTTCTAACGTGTCTATCTAGTTATTTAACACCTCAGCGTTAACAATACCACTATAAATAGGGATTTTAACCTTAAAATCAATTTTCAAGGTAGACATGATTCTTTTTCTTACCAATACCATCTTTAATATCTTCTGCTATAAAAATTTTGTCTTATCTTCATCTGCATCGTTCATCTTTCTTTTGGGGATGATACACGTGAAAACTTTGTAGTTTTTATACTTTGTAGTTTTTAACTCCTCGATAAGCTGGGAAATCGACAATGACAATGTTTGAATTTGCTCTTCTAATTTGGTGATTCAACCGTTATTACTAATTAGTTGTTCCTTATCTCTTACAGTTATTGCAGTTATTGCACCTCCTTTTGATCTTCGCCTTTAATGATGAAGCAAAGGATCTACTAGTTCTTTACTAGAAGTTTTGCGTTGTTCTCGAGTTAGGACCATAAAGCACCTAACATCCTCTCGGATTTGATACTGTGATATCACTTGATCAAAAACTTCCAAGGAGATAGAACTTAATAGGGATAAAGAGTCATACTTATGTTCAAAAGTGGACTTCTTAATATGATAGGAAATTTATGAAAGACTAGAGAAAGAAAATATTGAAGCTGCTTTCAATTGCTTGATTAATTATGTTAACTATTGAGGTTTATATACAAAGCTTGATTAATTATGTTAACTATTGAGGTTTATATATAAAGATGGTTTCTAAAAAATAAATAAAAGATTTGCTTTCAACTATAATCAGTGAATGGTTTAAAACCTTAAGCAAATGCAAACCTTTAATTATTAATGGTTTCTAAACATATTCTTTCAAAACCACAAATAAAAAGTTGTTATAATCATAAATTATTATATGTTAATTAAAGATCCTCCTTTATCCTCCTTTAATTGTGATATTCCATAATGATATCGTTATAATTATAAAAATGTTATCATTTACAAAGACGTTTTGTTATATGAGCTAATTCATTTGAGTTTATGGGCTAGGCTAGTTTTGCTTTTTTAGCTTATGACTCACTGGATGAACCTTAATATTGTGTTTGGTTGGAGGGAATGGATTGATTCCTTTCATTTATTTGTTTGGTTGGGTTGAAAAATGAGTCAGGAATGACAATTCTTTTTGCTCCTTAAGGAATCATGATTCCATTCCCATCTCAATTTTTTTTCAATTTTAACCTCACCCCAAATATAACCCTAAACCCAAAATCCAAAACCCTAAACCCTAAACCCTAAAATCCAAAACCCTAAACCCTAAAATCCAAAAACCCTAAACCCTAAAATCCCAAAACCCTAAACCTCAAAACCCTAAACCCTAAAACCCTAACCCCTAAATCTCTAATCCCTAAACCTTAAACCCCCAAACCCTAAATCCCAAATCCTAAAACCTTATTTAGAAAAATAATAATTTTAACCTTAAATTTTAACCCACAAATATAACCGTAAATCCCAAACCTCAAAACCCTAAATCTCAAATCCCAAACCTCAAAACCCTAAACCCTATTTAGAAAAATAATAATTTTAATAATATATTTTCTTTAAGTAATAATTATTTAGAAAAATAATGATTTCAATAATGTATTTTGTCTGATGAAAAACTAATAATTAAATAATATTATTTAAACTTTACTGAAGATAAGAGTATTAAGATAATTTATAGTTTTTTCTATTCCATTCCATTGACAAACCAAACATTATAATACTGATTTTTTCTTTGATTCCAGTGGTTAAATCAAACAACATTGTTTTCTTTTCTTTCCATTACATTCTATTCTGATTCCGATTCTATTCTGCGAACCAAACGCCACTTAAATGATTTGAGTTGGAGTGAGCTATGCATTTGTTTACACTAGATAAAAGAGATGTTAGAAATAATAGTGATTTAAAGTTGATCACTACAGTTTAAATTCACAGTTTTGAAGTTTCTCCCTTAATGAAGAACTCTTACTAATATGGACAAATTATATTTGACAAAATTCAATATTTGTTCCTTCGTATCTATTTTCATTATGATTATACCCACAACCCAAATTTTCTCACTTCTCACCAAGAACATTCTTATTGTCTACGGTGCAACATATATAACTATACATGTCTAAGCCAATGTAAAGAATATAAAGAGCCATCAAGGTACTAAATAAGAAGACTTCACAGTGCTGAATTGATCAAAGTTAACCAACACCCTATAGAGAAAAATATTTCTATAACCGGTGATCAAAATTGTGCAACTCTTGGATCACCTCCAAGAGAGACAGGTCCTTTTATTTAAAAATAAATAAAAATAAAAGTTGTTCGTTGAGTCCAAATATTTCAATGATCATTTTCCAACTTCACATCCCAAAGAGTTGGCTAAGGAATACCATTTTGTTTCCAGCATAATTGATAGCTAAGATACAAATTTTTGACATATTTAACTGCAAACCTGATATATAACAGAAGAATTCAATCACCTTGACCATATTAGCAAACTTTTCCTAGAACAAAATAGTGTCAACCGCAAATTGAAAATGAGAGACTAAAACACTATTTTTCCCAACACTCAGACCTTCCACCAAATTCAACATGTTTGCTCTTTCCATCAATATAAATAGTAGCTTGTATGCTTTAGTAAATTCCTTTCCTACCTATAAAATGAATATTTTTATATGGACTAAATTGCATTGGAAAATGAAACAAAATAATGAAGACGTGTAACTTTTATACTGGTTTCCTTTTCATTTAAGTAGGAAATTGTATATTAGCTAGCCCTTAATTTCATAACAAATTGCTTTTGGTCCTTGATTTATGCTATTGTATTGTGATTTCAACAAAAAAATTAGATTAGCTAGCCCTTAGTTTCTCTCCTAAGTGTTCTTTTCAGTCTGTGATGCCATCTAATGCATTTCTGGCATCATTTGTTATGCCTGTCTGCTGTGTGCTGCCTGATGTTCTTTTGCAGTTGCAATTTCATGAACTTTGCTAGAAATAAATGTTGCTTTAAGTGCAAGACAGAGAAGCCAGTGTCTGTAGAGACTCTTGCTATTACAGCAAAGAAAGGGGATTGGAACTGCCCAAAGTAAGTCACATTACATTTTCTATTTTTCTCTTCAACATTCTGGCATTCTTCCTTGGTAGAGTATTTGCATGTTGAAATTGTTAATTTTTCACTTTTCGTAGAAGATTAAATTTATCGGTTTGTTATATTTGAATACCCTTTGGATTTGGAGATTACTTGGTCAGTCTTCCTTTTATTTCCTTCTTTGTTAAATATTATTTGGATAATCTGAGAGGCAGGCGCAAAAGCTAGGCTAGACACTAATCTACAAAGTCATGTAATAAAGATACTTCGCCCTCTAAAGCTCTGCTGTCATGGGCATGCAATAATAGGTTTGTTTACTGAGAAAGAGTGAGAGAGCTAAGAAAGGATAAGGTTTCCTTTAAAAATGACAGTGGAAAAAAATAAAAATAAATAAATAAGATGACAACTATTAGTTCTTTGAGCTCTAAATATTATGCAAATTTTGAGATGCCAGTGAAGCAACTTACGTGCAATTCTATTTATCTAATATTATTGCAGGGGCATGTTCTCTGCAATTACCATGGTTTCATGAGATTTTTATGTAGCTGTGAAGGCTTCATGCCTGAATTTAACTCTTGGCTAGAACAAACACATGAAATTTGAAAGCAAATCTCATTGCCTGTTGGTTATTCAAATCCAATCCCATATAAACTCCCACAAAGAAACAAAAAAAAAAAAATTTGCAGCTTGCTATTTCTACCTTGTCAGTAGCTAAAATTATGGCAAAAAAGGGTGCCATAACATTTAAAGTTCAGATCATAACTCATCAGTTTTATGTGAATATTATTTCCTTTTGTTTTTGGTAAAGTGGTTTCAGTTTCACCACATTGCTTTTGTCTGCAGGTGTGACTTCATGAATTTTGCAAGCAATAAGAAGTGTTTGCGTTGTAAAGAATCTCGTCCCAGGTTACATGGCGAGTGGGATTGCCCGTCGTAAGTCTGTCTTCCTCACATACTATTATATTGATGAGATTCAATTCACTAATAATATTATTTACATCTAAATTTCTTGTAGATGTCACTAATAATATTATTTACATCTAAATTTCTTGTAGATGTGATTTCAAGAACTTTTCAAGAAATAATGTCTGCCTGAAATGCAACTGCAAACGCCCTGAAGTATTCGCAATCAATGTATGATGAGCAATTGTGGAGGCAGCATCATAGGTATATGCTTGCTAGAAGGGCAAGCAGATTGTTGCAATTATGACTTATGAGCTCGATGTTGCTTTGTATCATTCAGTTTGGATTCATCAATCATCAATTTTGCGCACTGTCCTACGAACACATGTTTGGTGAGATTTAATACCAACACAGATTTTGTTTTCTACTTTTCTATAAACTACCATATCCCCTCCCAAACTCAATAAGATAGAAATACTGATGGACTCTTCTAGAATTGCCCATATCAGCTCCATTCTTTGCTAAAAGGGAACAATAAAGTCTCACACTCAGGAATTGCTCACGTAGGCCTCCATTCGTGGTCAGCTTACAAGGTCCTAAAGGAAATTTGACTTGAGGTTTGTTATATATTCAAAAATAGTTTACATCCAAAGGTGATTAAATAAAATTTAGAAAAACATTGAATGAAAAGCTTGAAAAATACTCGTGGAAAAACTCAATATTACTAGTTTTTTTAATGACTCGTATCATATTTGTCTTTTAGTATAGTCCTCTGCATTTTGGTTTTTGAATAATTCAGGGGGATTATCTCAATATAGGAATGCTGAAATGTGAAATATTCTACATGATAGAAAGAGAAATTTGATAAATTTATCATTTGATATCACTTCTCTCTACTAACTTCATTTCAAACTAGCTTAATGTATTATGATACTATGGGTGAGATATTGGTATTGGAAATGTAATGAACTGAATCGAAGAATCAACCGTTTCCAATGTTGGTTTCGAGTGATCGTTGGCTTCATTTTTAAACAGATTAATATATCTACAGTTATGTCAAATGGAAACTTCTGGATTCTTTTAACTACACAAAAGTAATAAAAAATTCGTCTTTTTCAAAAATGTCAGAACTTTTATATCCAATTTGTTGTTATAAAGTTACTTCATTTTGATTCAAGAGAATGAAGTGGACTTTATTTGTTCTTAATTGGAGAAAGTCGATTTTATTTGTATTCAATTGGGTGTATCGACTTCTTTTGACTTGAATAATATAAACGTCGTTTACCTAGTTTTAAATAGATAAAAGTTACAGTATTGGTGTTTTCACTTGATTGTAGGGTAGTGGTCAACTTTAGTTACGTTCGGTCAACATTCATTCACGATCATGTTATTAAGGTTGGAAAGAGTAAAAACAAACTTTCTTTACTATTTTACTTAGAAGAAAATCAAAATTTGAAGTAATAATGTGTTATTATTGTTGAATATTGGCTCTAAAAGTAACAAATTAGTGGCATAATTTAGAGAAATTAGTGGCTTAATTTGTGGCATGATTTAAGAAAATTAGTGGCATAATTTAAGGAAATTGGTGGCCTAATTTAAGGCTTAAATTATGGCATAATTTAAGGAAATGGAGCCTTTCTTTATCTATAAATAGGGAAGAGTTCATGCATTGAAGAACAAGGCAAAAATCAGAAAAAATCAGAGAGAGTATAAGCAAACTCAAAGAGAGAAAATACTTGTGAGTTTGGGGAAACACTTGAGATATTATTAGTGAGGAAATCTGTATCTGTATTCTGTATATTTCCTACTCAGTTCAAATAATATCTGTTGCCTTTCGTGGACCTAGGCGAATTGTTGAACCACGTAAATTCTGTGTGTTCATTTTATCGCTTTGATATATTCATATACCGTTATTTATTGCTTCCGTCCAAAACAAATTGGTATCAGAGCCAAATATAGCAGTATTATATATCAAATCGAAGCTCTTGATGAGACGAACGCAACGGTGAAACAATCGCTCAAATCGGAAGTCAGAATCACCGCCAGAAGCTATCGGAGTCCTATTGCCAGCAACTGAGTCAACTCGCTGAGTTGGACCAAGTCAACTCAGTCACTAGTGATATTTGGACCAAGTTGGTCTATTTTTCATCCGTTTTCAACTGAGTTGGATCTATTCCTAGCTAATTGGACCATTCCGGATTCAACTACGGACTCCGTTTTTTCAAATAAGGTATAAAATTTGGAAAAACACTATTTTAAGTTGTAAGTGCAAAATTTCTGTTATCAGTTTGTACTTATGGCTGATAAAGGAGAGATCAAAGAAGGTAAACCAATTGACTATAGAATTTATGGCAAACCAAGTTCTACTCGAAGAACTATGCTGTCCAACGTAAGGTTTGAGCTGGAGAGATCAAAGAAGGTAAACAAGTTGACCATAGATCTATTATTCCGAGAAGGATCTAATATAGCCTTGGAGACCAGGCCAGGAGATTATTCAAATGAAGATTAGAATTATGTCAACCGACAAGCTTGTGGCACAATTCGACTGTGCTTAGGAAAAGATCAGAAGTACTTTGTCATGAAAGAGAATGTAGCCGCAGTTCTCTGGAAGAAACTAGAGGACAAATACATGACAAAAAGTATTGAGAATAGACTCTACTTGAAGAAGAAACTTTTCCGTTTCCAGTACAAGAAAGGTACCCCTGTGATTGAGCACTTAGATAATTTCAATAAAATTTTGGCCAATCTGCAAAATTTAGATGTTGAAATTATCGATGAAGATAAAGCTTTGTTGTTGTTGAATTCATTACCTGAGAGGTATGAGCATTTAACCACAACCCTGTTATATGGAAAGGATGAGATTAAGTTCATAGATGTTTCAAATGCTTTGGTAAATAACGAGTACCGAAAGAAGGATCAACATGATCACAAAGACTCAATATCATAAGCATTGACGGCAGTCAGAGGTAGGACTAACAACAAAAAATATGGCGGATCAAATAATAGGGGAAAATCTAGATCAAAGTCCAGAGGAGAGTCATCCAGAAGACGTCCTGCGAAGGACGAGTGTGCCTATTGTCACCAGAAAGGGCACTGGAAGAAAGATTGTCCAAACAAGGACAAGTCAAATGCAAATGTTGCACAGACGGCCGATGAAGATAAAGAATCAGCCTTTTCAGTTTCATCATCAAAAACCTACTCAGATAAGTGGATCCTTGATTCTAGATGTTCTTATCATATGTGTGCAAATAGACATTGGTTTTCGAGTTTTGAGGAGCTCGATGGAGGAGTTGTGCTTATGGGCAACGACAATGCATGTCAGACAAAAGGGATCGGAACGGTACGACTAAAGGTGCACGATGGTACAATCAGACAACTTACAAATGTAAGGTATATTCTTGACCTAAAGAAAAACCTTATTTCTTTAGGTGTTCTAGATTCTGATGCTTACATGGTAACATTGGAAAATGGAGTCTTGAAAGTTGTACGAGGTGCATTTGTAGCGATGAAGGGTACTCGGAAGGCGAACTTGTATTTCCTAGATGGTAGTACAGTTACAGGAAGAGCAACTGTCTCAAGTAGTTCTGAAGAAAAGACAAATGATTCTTCCCGCCTGTGGCACATGCGCTTAGGGCATGTTGGTGAAAAGGCTTTGCAAGGCTTAATGAAGCAAGGTCTTTTGAAAGATGCCAAGACTGGAAAGTTTGATTTCTACGAGCATTGTGTAATGGGAAAACAAACAAGAGTTAAGTTCGGCACTGCCATTCATCGTACTAAGGGATCTCTTGATTATATTCACACAGATGTCTGGGGACCTTTAAAGAATGCTTCACTTGGAGGTAAACACTGGTTTGTGACTTTTATTGATGATTTCTCTATATATGTCTGGATATACACCATGAGTCACAAAGATGAAGTTCTAGATATCTTTCTTAAATGGAAGAAAATGATCGAGACTCAGACGGACAGGAAAATTAAAAGGCTCAGATCTGATAATGGTGGCGAGTATAAATCAGATCCCTTCTTTAAAGTTTGTCAAGATGAAGGGATAATCAGACATTTTTCAGTTCCTCATACACCACAGCAGAATGGAGTTGCAGAACGAATGCATCATGCTTTGGTTGAGAAAGTTCGATGTATGCTATCTCAATCCAAATTGAGCAAGGCATTTTGGGCTGAGGCTTTGTCATATGCAACTCATATAGTCAACAGACTTCCTGCGACTGCATTAGATGGGAAAACTCCTAAAGAGGTATGGTCTGGATAACCTGCTACTGATTATGATTCATTGCGAATATTTGGATGTCCACATATTTTCATGTTAGTGAATCCAAACTGGATCCTAGAGCAAAGAAAGCTGTTTTTTGGGCTTTAAGGAAGGAGTTAAAGGATTTCGACTTTGGTGTGGTGAATCTAAGAAGATCGTCTTAAGCCGAGATGTTACATTCGATAAGTCTGTTATGCTGAGACGTTCAGAGAAAGAGAATGAAAGTCCAAATACTCTTTCTAAGGTGATGCTTGAGACTCCAGAAGATCCAGAAAAGATTGCACCAATTACCGATCATGGTGAAGATGAAATTGATGATCAAGAAGAGATCTCAGTTGAGGTGGAGGTTCTTTCACCATCACCACCGATTAATCAGCAGCCAGAATCTATTGCCACTACTCGACCGAGAAGGGAGATTAGGAAGCCTACCAGATACACAGACATGGTAGCATTCGCACTTCCAGTAATTGATGATGATGTCCCATGCACTTACAAAGAAGCCGTGCAAAGAGTTGATAGTATGAAGTGGAAAATGGCAATGTATGAAGAGATGAAGTCTCTACATCAGAATCAGACTTGGGAGTTGGTTCAACTTTCCAAAGGAAAGAAAACTATTGGTTGCAAATGGGTCTATGCCAAGAAGGAAGGTGCTCCTGGTAAAGACAACATTAGATACAAAGCCAGACTTCTAGCAAAAGGCTATGCTCAGAAAAAAGGAATAGACTATAATGAGGTATTCTCACCTGTTGTTAAGCATTCATCTATTCGGATACTATTGGCTTTGGTAGCACAGTTTGATCTCGAGTTAGCTCAACTTGATGTCAAAACAGCTTTTCTCCATGGTACTTTGAACGAAGAAATCTACATGTCTCAACCAGATGGCTTCAAAATTCCAGGTCGAGAGAATTGGGCTTGTAAGCTGAGCAAGTCAATTTACGGTTTGAAGCAATCACCGCGACAATGGTACAAGCGCTTTGATAGCTTCATCAGAGAGAAAAAGTACACACGCAGTCAGTTTGATCACTGTGTATACTTTCGGAAACTCCAAAATGGTACTTTCATTTATTTGCTCTTATATGTTGATGATATGTTGATTGCATCTAAGAGCAAGGTGGAGATCGACAGATTGAAGGCTCTGTTAAGTTCAGAATTTGAAATGAAAGATCTTAGAGAAGCTAAGAAAATTCTTGGGATGGAAATCACAAGAGATAGAGTTGCAAGCACAGTCTGTCTGACACAGACTCAGTATCTGAAGAAAGTACTACAAAGGTTTGACATTGATGAAAAAACCAAACCAGTAAGTACACTACTTGCTCCTCACTTTCAGTTGAATGCATTGATGTCACCTAGCACCACCGATGAGAAGAAGCAAATGGAACGTGTTCCATATGCAAATGTCGTTGGTGCCTTGATGTATGCAATGGTTTGCACCAGACCTGATATTTCTCACGCTGTTAGTAGGTGAGTCGGTACATGCATAATCCGGGTAAAGGACACTGGAAAGTAGTGAAATGGATTCTACGGTATATCTATGGTACTGATATTGGTTTGAAGTTTGAGAGAGACAAGACTGAAGGTAAACACCTAGTTGGATATGTGGATTTTGACTATGCTGGAGATCTGGATAAGCGTCGATCTACAACTGGTTATGTGTTCACAATGGCAGGAGGACCTGTTTGTTGGAGATCAACATTGCAGTCAACTGTAGCTTTGTCTACTACAGAGGCAGAGTATATGGCTGTAACAGAAGCATTCAAAGAAGCTATCTGGTTTCTCGGGTTGACCAAAGATTTAGTTATTTTTCAGAAGAACGTGGAACTTTTCTGCGACAGCCAGAGTGTCATTTGTTTGGCAAAGAACCAAGTTCATCATGGTCGCACCAAGCACATCGATGTTCGATTTCATTTTGTTTGGGAAATCGTCGATGAATGGAATGTTATATTCCAAAAAGTCAGAACTGCAGATAACCCTGCAGATATGCTTACAAAGGTGGTTACAGGGATCAAGTTTCAACACTGCTTGAACTTGATCAACATCTCTTGAGCTTAGAGCGCCTAGGGCGCATTTAGAGGTAGTGTTATGAACTTTTTCGCCAAGGTGAAGATTGTTGAATATTGGCTCTAAAAGTAACAAATTAGTGGCATAATTTAGGGAAATGTGTGGCATGATTTAAGAAAATTAGTGGCATAATTTAAGGAAATTGGTGGCCTAATTTAAGGCTTAAATTATGGCACAATTTAAAGAAATCGAGCCTTTCTTCATCTATAAATAGGGAAGAGTTCATGCATTGAAGAACAAGGCAAAAATCAGAAAAAATCAGAGAAAGTATAAGCAAACTCAAAGAGAGAAAATACTTGTGAGTTTGGGGAAACACTTGAGAGATATTATTAGTGAGGAAATCTGTATCTGTATTCTGTATATTTTCTACTCAGTTCAAATAATATCTGCTGCCTCCCGTGGACCTAGGCGAATTGCCGAACCACATAAATTCTGTGTGTTCATTTTATCGCTTTGATATATTCATATACCGCTATTTATTACTTTCGCCCACAACAATTATTTGTAGTGGTGTACATTATCCAGTTTGTTACAATTTTTTAAGAACCGCAAAATTTGTATTGGAATTCATTTTAATTCTGTGACTTTAAAATGTAATCATGAGTTAAATAAGATTGCTTGATTGTGATTGAGACTAACTCATCATTGACTGCAATCGACCATAGGTTAATTAGGATTTGTGGTAGTTGATGAAAGTTGACCACTTATTGAATATCAAATGACTTGTATTTCATCCTAATGAATGGGGTTTACTGCATTATATCGAGTTAGTATGAACTTAATTCGTTGAATCCAAATAAAATGGATTTCATGTTGAAATAAAATTCATGAAGTTGAATTCATCTAATATAATCTAGATGAAGCTGATGAGTTAAGATGAAATTGACTTAAATGAATTGTAGATGATGGCTGTACTATTATTGAAAAAAATGATAATTTTGTTTGTTATGTGTTACTTTGAAAATAATTGTGTAACTAGAAGGTTTTCCTCATGCTTTTCTAGATGCAGTGGTTAAGTGGTTAATCTTTCTCATAAGTAATGATATTTGTGTCTCTATATCCTTCTTTATAAAATAAGTTAGGTAACACCTAATTAGGTGAGTATCTTTGAGAAAAGTTATTTTCATTTTTTTTGGCAATGTCTTCATACGGTGTTCATTGATAATAATAATAGTAATAATAATAATAATAATAATAATAATAATAATAATAATAATAATAATAATAATCCTCTATTAAATTTTATTTCTCCATTCATTTTTTTGGGTTGATTTTTCTTATCTACCATGCGTAAAATGTCAGTGAAGAAAACAGTTTCACTCTTCATACATGAAAAATAATAGCTTTAAAATTAAATTTTTTTTTTCATATATATGAATATATACACGCACACATATCAAAATATAATTGATTTATATTAATAAATAGTTTTAGAATTACTCATCTTACCTTTCCAATTTAACATTCATTTCAATACTCACATTTTAATTCATTACTGAAATTTCACTTTATTCGTTTAATAACTTAATCCATATATTATTACTCCTAAAATTTTGATGTTTAAAGTTTTTCAAAATAATATTTTCTAAAAAGAAAACTTTTCTAGTAATCAACTACTAAAATAATAACTTAAAAATACGTAACCACAAAAGCAATATCACTTATATTCAATCTATGTATTTTTACTATTTAAAAATAAACAATCTATCACATTTAATATCGTTTAAATTTAAAGGTTATTTAGACTCGTTTAATATTAAGTTATGTTCAATTAGATTTTGTTTGATTTTATTGAGATATTTTGAGGTTAATAGTTGATCTGTATGCCTTGCACACGAATTATTATAAAAATTTATTTTTGTATAATTCTACATGTTTAAAATTTATATGATACAATAATAAAAAAATAATAATAAATTAATCTAAGTTTTTGAGTTAATTACAATATGCATGTTAAAAATGGATATAATAAAAATTGTTAATTAAACTCATTGAATTTTGGAAAGAAAAAAAAAGAAACAATTATAATAAGTTCGAAATTAAACTCAATATTATAGAATTATTTTAGATAAGGTGCTTAACTTAATTTTTTTCAAAATTTAAAATAAAATATAAAATACATGATATGTTATTATTTTAAAATATAAAGAAATTTTTGGGGGTAAAAGCTTTTACTTATAGTATAGATATAGATATAGATATAAATATATTAATATATTCTATTGGAGTTATTTTACGTAAAAAAAATCAAATATGATTTCCTACCCGCGATATGTCTTGAATTTTAATAGGGAAAAAGTAGTTTAGAGATAATTGAAGCTCATGTTTCACATGATGTCTTTAAAGTGGACTCGCTCTCACATAATTTCTATAGAATGCATGAAAGTCTATCACTCAGGATATAACAATTGAGACTAACAATTAACAAGCATAAAAAGTTGTTTCTGATAAATTGAATGCTCGATCCTCTACCATATTGAAAGTCTAAGATTTTACGAAATGTTTTGAAAATGGGAGATAAAGTTTTAAAGAGATGTTTAATGGCTTCAAGATTTATATGAATAGTCTTATACTATTTTTATAAATCTTATTTATGTACGTTAAACTTAGAAAACACATGAATTAATTTATAATTATTCATATGGAAGAGTTTAATTATAATTTATGATTATCTTTTTATCAAAATTTAGTTTTAATTCGAATACACATCTTATTGAGACACCAAATTGAAAACTTAAATCAAAGGAAATCAAATTATTTTTAATGATTATCACTACTTAATCATGTGTGATTGGTTAATTTATTTATCTTAATATTTATTTGATTTATTTAATTTTTTTTATTGGGTAATTTTATGAAAATTAATTTTTCATTCATTCATATACAATTTTGAACTTATCAATCCACTAACACAAAGTGGATCATACTCTAAATTAAGTCTCAAAATTGATTAACTTTATGCCAATTTTTCAACAATCTCTGAAAATTATAGAGTAGTCAAAGGGAACAACATAAAACATTTTGATGTAATAATATAGTTCCATATATAATCTATAACATGCCTAGGATAATTAGTTGTTATCTCTTGAACCAAAACCTTCCCTTGTGAAAATAAATTTACTTTACTAGTTGACTACTAGACACATGTCCCTAAATTATTTTGTAATTTGTCTAAACGATGATATACCTTAAACAAGATTCTTTCTTGTCACATTTTAGTTCTCACAGTTATATTCATTTCGGTTACGAAAATACATATGATTTTTCAAGAATTTCTAAGGAATTAATCCCACTACAATTTTCCTTTAAACTGACCCACTTCTCTTTCACATAGGCGATCTCTTATTTATAAGAATAATTCTTAAAGAGTAACCTACATTATTCTACTCAGATTCTCAACGTATAAGAATAAGTAAAATCATAACTTAATATTTTCTATATAGGTATCACTATTTCATCATAGGAATGAACATAATGGTAAATTCCTCATAGTGATATAGTTAAGTCTGGCACAAAAATTGTCTATTTGAATTTAGATCTTGGGATCTCCAGTAAACTAAATTAAGTTTTTGTTATATGAAGTAATTTCATAAAGGACTTTTGTCTGATTCCCCTTGATGATTTTTCAACTAATTCTCTATTTAGTTTCATTCACTACTCTCAACTCAAGTAAACCAAGTAAATAAGTAGTATCATGTCAACCAGACTAATTCGATCTTCAGCTACTCTTTTATAGGGTAGCGAGTATTTTTAGGGCACAAAAAATGTTTTATTCCTTGAGATGTGTGATCAAGAAAGATGCAATGGTATGGTTTTTTTTCACATTTCTCTGTGTTTTTTTTAACATTTCTCTTTGCCTTTTTTAATCTAATAATTGTTTCTCATCATATAATTGTAAAAAAATATATTATAATTTTACCTCTTTGTCTATGGATTCTTGCGTTCAACTTTTTCTTAATTTTTTTTTAATATATATAAATTACCTTATGTTCATAATAACAAATTCAATAACTACATCATTTTCTTATTTAAAAAAACAACATCATCTCCTAAACAATCATTGTATTTTTATTCCTCTAATCATCTATTTATTTTTATATACTTTATTTTCAAAAAAATTCATTTTGTTTTATGTTTTTACCTTTAAAGTCCTCCCTAATTTAATATGAAAAGATTTTCAAAAACAATAATCATATTGTTTGAATTTATCTCTCAAAAATGAAAAACTCTACTATACAATTTTATGTCATGAATGTTGCACTTACAGTAAAATCAATGTATGAATGGTAATGTATAAGGGAGAACCTTTCAACTTTTATGCTTAACGAAATTACTAACTCACGTCTTGTAATTATTAGTTTCTTAAGATTTTCACCTAATTTGATTTTTTTCATCATCTTGAGTCTTTGTCAATAACTACCTTACTCATTTATGCCTAAATTCTTTACTCATTAAGACCAAACTACTTCATCTATTGAGGTCTAATTGCTCTTAACTTGTATTATTGCATATTATTGTTATTATTACTATTATTATTATTTTAAAATTTAAATCATTTTTTAGATGTGATGAGGTCCTTGTATCATGAAAATTGTTTGACAGCCTTGTCAAAATATTCTTTTGCCTGACATTTAGGTGTGATGAGTGAATTAGAGCCCAAACAGAGATAGATCATATGAGAATGTCTTCCAATAGTATATCTCAATCTTATCATGGCACTTTTTCCATGCCATAATCAAATGGAAGCTAAAGCAAAAAATATATCTTTGTGTTAAATAAGTAGTTTCAGCCACCAAAATACCTTTATATCAAATAATTCCAGCATATGAAGAATAGTTATATGTCAAATAAAGAACCCATATATTTTCCCTAAAAATTCTATGAAAAATTAGAAAAACTTGCCCAAGTTTTTACAACCAAATATTATGATTAAGACATGGGGGCATGTGTTCACCATTTAATTTCATCACAAAATAACATTGCATAGAAATGTCAAGCTTTACACCATACATGAATCTCTCTCAATTAGTGTGGTGTCCTTAGACCTTTGTGCAATTGATTATGAATTGACTAATAGCCAATTGCATGAAATAACTAAACTCAGACATTATATTAACATTGTCAACTACTAATGGAAATTATACGTAGTCAGGTAGGTCAATCAAACTACTCATCACTTAGAAGCTAAGAGAAACACATTAGATAAGCAAAGAACCAAAAAGTAGTCTTACTTTGGTGTAGTTTTTCTTAATTCCATTGCCTTTAACATACAAATACCTTATTCCATTATAAGCAAAATAAAGTTGCTGCTTAGATGGTTTAAGCCATTGGGATATTTCCTCTCAACACCTAGACTCTTAGCATAAATTTCTCCTAGATACTCTATTGACTGTGGCACACTCCTTGCCACAACCTTCAAGAACCATGATAAAGCCTTGGTATAATCACATAAAAAAAACCCTTTAACCCAAAATAGTAAAACAATCCAATCCTATACATAGGCCCAACATTCCCCTTCTATGGTTGGTATTTCGATATTAAAAGTCTTCATCCTTTTTCCCCTTTAGGCTTTCTCAAATCTTCCTTATTCTTCTATACTCCATTGTTAATCTTAATGGATTCAATCACCATCGAATCAAAAGGTAATAGACTTATACTTTAATCAATCTAAAACTAAACTAAAAAAATTGTAGTCATTCCTAAAAACTCATCCTTCATTTTGTTTCTCTTCAATTAAACAAATATTATAACTTTAGATCCTACTAATATAAAAATCATATCAAAATTCAAGATCAAGGCAAACCATACATATTTTTTAAAGTAATATGTCATGTAGAAACCCTAGCAATGACCTAGCATGAGGATATGCATATGCAATAGCTACTTTAATTTCAACAGCATCCTCCTCTAGGAGTCTAGATCATCGAAGCTAGAGGCTATCAACATCATCGACATAACCAAAAGAAGAGTCAAGGTTTGACTTATTTTTTTGGTAGATTGAGATGGACGATGAGTTAGGTTCAAAGATTGGGTGTCAAGATCCAAGGGTCAAGCTTCTCATCGGACTTAAGGATTAGAGTCACCAAACTAGTTTCAATTAATCAATTCAGGGTGAGTTAGATCCAAGGAAAATGATGAGTCATTAGAAGAGTAGTTAGGGGCCTCTTTGATATCATCCAAAGAAAGGACGATGGCAAATCAGAGAGAAAAGATAGAGAGTGAGATAGATAAAAAGATGGAGAGAATTAAGATTTCATGTAAAAATATGAGTCAATGTTGAGTTAAGAATCACATTTGGCTTCCAATTTTGTTAGTATTTGTAGTGAATGTATATCAATTTCTATTTTTACTTAAGAGAAAGAGTGTATGATCATGAGATCATAAAGGAAGAACCTTTTTTAGGGTGAGGGCATGAGAGGTATCATAGTTTTTATAAAAGGAGTATTTAGTTCCGTTACTTTCAATTATAATGTTTTATTCTCATAACTTTGAAAATATGTGTACTTATATGCACCCTTTTTAAGACTAAAGTGTATTTTTTTCAAAGTTATACGACTAAATTGGTCCAATTGAAAGCTATGAGACTAATGTGCTTATTTGCCTAAAGCTACAGTACCACTAGTGCCCTTCTCCCATTTTTCTTAATTACATAACCTAACTTCTTCATACTTAAAGTTTCATTTTTAACTTCTTTCAGTTAAACATTGTTTATTTTTCTTACAACATAAATGAACATATATTTTTTAGCATGCTAAAGAAATGAACATATATTTTTTACTGAGTTTGTGAAAAGTAAATATCAGTTAAATAATTGGGTCATTTACACGAAAAAAAATTTCCTTCTTATTTTATTTATATTAATTTAAATGTGTACTTTTCTTTATATATTAATATTATTTCAATTTAAATTATTATTTCACAGTATAAAGTAATTTTATTTAACAATATTAACATTAAGTGTAATTAATTATAAAAATATAATATATATTTTATATATTTTCTTGTGATAGTATAAAAAATAATTATGTTAATAATATTATTTTTGTTGAGTAGGATTATATGTATTAAATAACGTGTTACTTTTTCTTTTTTTGTAAAAATCATATAGGCTTATGTCTTTCAAGATTCCCTTTAGAAGGAAAAGTTTGCGATATCATAAAGCAGTAGATTAATAGCAATGTCCCATGCCCAACTTCTTCTACTAGCCCATTGAATCAACTCATGTGCTAAATATGCTCTCTTAGTATCCATCTTATTGAGATCATGGTGAATTGATGTAGCTATTTATTCATTTCCTTAAGAAGAATTGCAACTTGTTTAGAAACTGCATGCTAATTTTCTTCAAGAAAAGAGTCTATGCTCACTTTATTATCTCCTTATAGTATACAACTTGATTGTTGTATTGGAATAGATACTTAAATGCTTCAAAAAAATTTGCAGCTTTTACTTCTTCAATAGTAGCAGTAGTGTGACGGCCTATCCAAATATGAATAGCTCTTATGATTATCCATTACTATAAAACCCAAAGCTGTTCTTCTATTCTGCTATGCAGCATCAAAATTTACTTTAATTGCATTTTGAGGTAGAGGTTGCCAATGACCAAGGATAACAGTATATTTTTTACTTATATCATCTCTGATTTTTGTATATAAGAGAATGTATGAAAAATTTGCAATTCTCTTTATGAGTCTTTGTATGAGCATGGCTTGAATTAATTCTACTCATTAAAAAGCGATTTCATTTCTCAACCACTATATATGTTCTATCATTATGACTACAACTAAGGATGTTCCATCATTAGGACTATAACAAAGGTAAACAATTTGGATTTTATGTCCTTTGGTAGCCATTTTTTGTGTGGATCTAGAATGAAATTTATGTAAGAAAGTAAATCAAGCTTTTCAAGAAAATTTAAGTTTATATTCCATTTCTATTGAAACTCTTCAATCTTCTTTTTAGTTCTTAGACAATTGTTTAGAAATTTCCATAAAAGGAGCTTTTTAGTTGTAAATAAAATATCACCTTTTATATCCCAAGCTTTGTTTACAGCATTCACTATCTGAAATTTATTCGCTAGTTTCTTTGTAAGAACTTTCCCAATTATCATAACTGATGTAGCCATGCGATCTTCTTCAAGGTTTTCATCAAGCTCTTAAATAGTGATATCACACATTAGTTAATGTGTTTGCTCTACTAAATCTCCTCTTTCTTCAGTAGAGATGAACTTTATTTTAGGTGTCATTTGAGGAGTGAAGAAAGGTAGAATTGAGAGATTTCTATTGAATTTATTTCATTTGGGTTTTGTAAACAATTGTGATTTATCACAATGAATTATGGTATATTTATATTTCTCATTTTAATGAACCAGAGTTGAGTCGCTTGGAGGATATCAAAAGTTTTTCCGACAAATTGAGAGCTTTGTATCTCTTAAAAGATTAAGAATCTTCAGTTTTTTAGGGTGTGTGGAATAATGATTATAGGAGTGCAAATGATACTCGAAATCTATTGGCCAAAGTAAAGATCAATAATTGGGAAAAAGAGGAGTAAATTCCTTTAGGTGTTGTTTGGTTCACAGAATGGAATCAGAATGAGAATGAGAATGAAAATGAAACATTTTTGTTTGGTTGGACTACTGAAATCAAAGAAGGAATCAGTATAACAATTTTTGGTTTACAATTGGAATGAAATAGAAAACACTGTATATTACCTTAATATCCTTATATTCAGTAAAATTTAAATAATATCATTTAATTATTATTTTTTCGTCAGAAAAAATACATTATTAAAATCATTATTTTTCTAAATAATTATTACTTAAAAATAAAATATATTATTAAAATTATTATTTTTCTAAATAGGGTTTAGGGTTTTGAGGTTTGGGATTTGGGATTTAGGGTTTAGGGTTTAGGGTTATATTTATGGGTTAAGGTTTAGAGTTAATTTTTTTTAAATAGGGTTTAGGGTTTTGAAATTTGGGATGAGAGGTTTAGGGTTTATGGTTATATTTATGGGTTAAGGTTTAGGGTTAAAATTATTATTTTTCTAAATATGGTTTAGGGTTTTGGGATTTGGGATTTGGGGTTTAGGGTATAGGGTCATATTTGTGGGTGAAGGTTTAGGTTAAAATTATTATTTTTCTAAATAGGTTTAACGTTCGGGATTTAGTATTCAGTATTTAGGGTTTTGGGATTTGGGGTTTAGTGTTTAATGTTATATTAGTGGGTTAAAGTTTAGGGTTAAAATTATTATTTTCTAAATAAGGTTAAGGGTTATATTTATAGGTTAAGGTTTGAGGTTAAAATTATTATTATTTTAAATAGGGTTTTGGGATTTGGGATTTGGGATTTATGGTTTATGGTTATATTTGTGGGTTAAGGTTTAGGGTTAAAATTATTATTTTTATAAATAGGGTTTAAGGTTTTGGGATTTGGGGTTTAGAGTTATATTTTTAGGTTAATGTTATATTTATGGGATAAGGTTTAGGGTTAAAATTATTATTTTTTAAATAGGGTTTTGGGTTTTGGGATTTATGGTTTAGGGTTATATTGGTGTGTTAAGGTTTAGGGTTAAAATTATTATTTTCTAAATGAGATTTAGGCTTTAGGGATTTAGGGTTTAGAATTTAATGTTATATTTGGTGTTGGGGTAAAATTGAAAAAAAAAGAGATGGGTGTTGTCTCTTTAAGAGAACATGAACGTGCAAGTGTACACACTCACAAGTAATAAATGATAAGTAAGATATCGTTCCCATAGAGATTTGTTACTAATCTTCGTTAAGTACTAAAATCGTTTCAATCTGATTTTATTCAAACAATCGATACTTTGATGCAGTTTAACTAACTAATTTTTATAACAGTTTATAAGAAAATTCTAGGATTTCAGTTTCACCAAATTAATCCACTTGAATTATATTATTTTCTCTTGATTTATGTTCTCGCATTTAATTTGTCAACCAAGAACTCTTAATTTATCCATATGTCTCTTCAGATAACAAATAGACACATCTCGCTAAAATAATTCACTATATTCCAATGAGAATTAAATTCACCAAGATTCATTAAGTTCAAAGTTCTTAAATAGCTACACGTACAATAAAGGTATATTCCTATCCCTTATATATATATATGTTATTTTATCTACAAGCAACACACAAAAATGCCTTTTCCAAGTTTATTTAAGTGTCACATATCAATTAATTAATCTTCTAACAATCAAAAGCATTAAGCACAGATAAAATAAACAAATTAAAAACATTCCATAAATCATTCAAAAATAATTACTTCAAGTTTCATAATTTAAGCTACACTACATCCCTAGAACAAATAAATTAGTTCATAGCAAAAATAGATACTACAATACGAAAATATTTATACATTTCAGAGAAATAAAATTAAAAGAAAAGGATTAGAAGAAACTCTTTGACTATTCCTCAATGAAAAATAAAATTCCTTCCCTTTTCTTCTTCTTTGTTGTCTCCTTTTTTGTATTTTTCCCTAACAAAATAACAACATAAGTAAAAAATATAGCTTCTGCGTGTTCTATCTATCTTTTCAAACATGCAAAGAAAACTAAAAAACTCCATTCTTCTTCCTTTGTGTTTCCAAAATATACATCCCCTCCTCAAAACACGCGTGTAGTGGGAGACAAAGCTTTAAAAACGCAACTGGTGAGAGAAATATACTGCGTTTTTTATTTTACAATATGCGTGACATGTGGAGACATATGACTTGCTGGAAAAACAACAAGACATGTGGCAGCTTCGTATTGGGTGGGATGAAAGGGTTCAAGCAGCTTTGGTGGACTGTGTCACACAAGATACATATGCGATGGTTTATGCGCAATAGTTGGGCTCCACCTGTATGGAGCATAGGACTCACGCACGATCTGAGCCATTCATGATTTGATCTAACGGTGGGTGAGGAAGATGCATCTGAGGGAATCATCTGCACAGACAGGTAGGCCCCACTCTACGAGTCGGACTGTGTAGACAAGTGGACCCCACTCTACGTGTCGAGCAGTGTGCCATAACTAGAAACACGTCTAATCGCCTATGTAGTGCGTGCATCTCACTCGCCTGATCCTCAACATTGATTGTCTGATCTGACAGTGTGTGAGGCGCGTAGACAATGTTGCGCGTGGTACTCCTTCCCTGCGCGGAAAAACAAAGTTTGGTTAATTGCATTTAAGCCCTTTATATTAATTCAAATTAAATTTTAAATTTTTGTTATTTGAAATTAAGCCCTCTTTTAATTCAAATTATATTTTCAACTTTTATTTTTTGCAATTATGTCTTTTTTTAATTCAAATTCTTTTATTTTCTCTAAAAAATATATTCCTAAAAAAACTAATAGTAAATATTAATTTAAGAACTTAAAATTAACTAAAAAAATTAAGAACATAGCAATTATATTTAATAAAATGGATAAAATAACTCTAAAACATAGAGTTATCACACCCCAAACTTAAGATTTTGCTAGTCCTCGAGCAAAAAGAAATAAATAAAACTTGGATATATGCACTTAAAATAGTGATTTTCAAAACATTTCTCATTGGTCATATAAATAACATAACTCAAAGAAATACAAGAATTTTATCTAAGCATTGAAAGCAATTCAAAAGTATGTTACATTTTCACATTCAATTTTCTTGTGTGTGTGAAGTCTTTTCATATTTCATTACATGAAATCCAGATGAGTTTATGCAAATATGGACGCAATTAATTTTTAATGAAATCACAAATCTCATAAGTTCATTTTTCACTTCTCTCTCCACTAATGTAGACAAACACAAAACCAAAAATCAATAGGACTTTATTAAGCTTGTATTGTATGGCTTAGGTAAAGGTAGGATAAAAGATAATATTTAGCTCAAATTTTTCCTGAACACATCATTTTAGGATCGAAACAAGATACATTCTAACATCTCAATGAACACTTCCCAATATGAGATTTAACTTCACATGCAACAATCATTTTTTTTCCCGATATATCTTTAAAAATTTACTAACAATGGTAACATGTTAGTGAGATAAGGAATATCAATATATCTATATATATCCTTTTTTTTTACTAGGCTTATTTGTAGGAGATAACAATATATATATATATATATATATATATATATATAAACTTAAAAGCTCAAAATGGGTATACTATGGATAAAACATGTAAAGTTGGATAGAAAGGCTCAAACGATCCAAAGATGGCCTAAATCATTTCCTTAGTTAAGTGTTGTCTAGGATTTCACCTCAAGAGAAAATCAAAAAAATTCTAAAAACTGTGACACCAAAGAACATCAATCGAATTGCATATTCATATAAACCTTCTCTAAATTAGCATAATAACTCAAAGATAAAGACTAGTGCTCATAAATAAACATTCTTGTAAAAATGAAACTTACTCAAAAATTACACACAAACTTAGACAATGTTAAATTTTTTCAAAGAGCTATGCATTACTTCAACCGAAGAAATAAAAAATAAATCACCATGAAAAGCACAATATATATTCATGTTTCGATCAACCAAACAAACAAAGCTACACAAGCAACAATATCAAGCAATATTTCAAATAAGTTTAATCTCTCCACCCCCAAACTTAATAAGCACATTGTCCTCAATGTGTGAAAATTAAAGAATAAAGGAGATGGGTTAAAAGAAACTTCCCTGATTGGTGAGTTGGCTTGTGAGATTGAAATCAATACCTTTACTTCCTCCAATTTGCACTTATCAAACAAAATAGAGAAATAGAGAAATATTCAAACTAATATGTGTTCAATTAAGTAAAATAAATAAAAACTAAAACACATGGGTTACCTCCCAAGAAGCGCTTGATTTAAATTCATCAGTTGACTTCCTGTTTCTTTGCTTCAAGTCGGGTCAGATAACAAAACGATGGACTTTTGATGATCAATGTTGCCTCCCCAATAATGTTTGAGTCCTTGCCCGTTCACTTGGAAAGTACTTTGTGATTCTTCACCTTTAATCTCAACATCTCCATATAGGTGCACTTTGGTAATAATGAAAGGCCTTGACCACTTAGATTTAAGTTTTCCTGAGAAGAACTTCAAACTAGAGTTGAAGAGTAATACTTTCTATCCTGGTTCAAAGTGTCGATGCAATATATTTTTGCCATGCCATCTCTTCGTCTTCTCCTTATAAATCTTAGCATTTTCATATGCTTGTAGACAAATCTCATCCATCTCATTGAGTTGTAGAAGACGCTTTTTGCCTGTGGCTCTCAAGTCAAAATTCAAATTCTTGATTGCCCAATACGCATGATGCTCTAATTCAACTAGGAGATGACAAGATTTCCCAAAACTAACTGATATACGGACATCCCAATGGGTGTCTTCTATGATGTCCGGTATGCCCAAAGTGCATCTTCTAACCTCTTAGACCAATCCTTCCTAGAAGGATTTACTATCTTCTCAAGAATCCTCTTCACCTCTCTATTTGATATCTCAACTTGCCCACTTGTTTGAGGATGGTAAGCAGTTGCGATCTTGTGAGTGACCCCATATTTGAAAATGAGGGCTTCAAAATATTTGCTGTAGAAATGAGTTCCCCTATCGCTGATGATTGCCCTTGGGGTGCCAAAACGAGTAAAAATGTTTTTCTTTAATAAATTCAACACCACCTTGGAGTCATTGGTAGGCAAGGCAACTACTTCTACCCACTTAAAAATATAATCCAAAGTAACAAGAATGTAGAGGTTATTGTAGGAAGAGATAAAAGGTCCCATGAAATCAATACCCCAAACATCAAATATTTCCACCTTAAGAATGTTGTTTAGAGGCATCTCGTGTTTCTTGGAAATGTTACCAATTCTTTGGCACCTGTCACAGCGTGAGACAAAGAAATGTGCATCTTTAAATAGATTTGGCCAGTAAAAACCGGATTGAAGAACCTTAGCCACTATTCTTTCTCCTCCAAAATGACCCCTATAGGTTGAAGAATGACAATGCCTAAGTATGTCTTCAATTTCTTCCTTTGGAACACACCTTCTAATAATTTGATATGCACACTGCTTAAACAAGAAAGGCTCATCCCATAAATAGTACTTGATATCGTGTAATAATTTCTTCTTCTGTTGGAAAGATAAATCAGGTGGAAGCACATTGCTTACAATATAATTAACATAGTCTGCATACCATGGCACACTTCTATGATCAAAGGAAAATAGTTGCTCATCTGGAAAAGTCTCACCAATGATAGTCTTATCCAAGACACCATCATTATTCTCCAATCTAGATAGATGATTTACCACTTGATTCTTGATTCCCTTCTTATCCTTGATCTCCAAATCAAATTCTTGCAGTAGGAGTATCCATCTAATCAATCTCAATTTTGCATCTCTCTTTGCAATAAGATTTTTTATGGTAGAATGATGAGTGTAAACTATCACCTCAGTAGCAATTAGATAGGATTAGAACTTTTCAAAAGCATATACAACAGGAAGTAATTCTTTTTCTGTGGTAGCATAATTAAGTTGAGCATCAGTCAAATTTTTACTGACATAGTAAATGGCATGAAAAAATATCTCTTTTTGTTGTCCCAAAACAGCTCCAACTACAAAGTCACTAGCATCACGCATGAGCTCAAAAGGTAGATTCCAATCTGGTGCAATAATGATGAGAGTAGTGATCAGCTTCTCTTTCAATGCCTAAAAAGTTTCTAGACAATTTTCATCAAACGTGAATTTCGTATCTTTCTCCAAAAGATTGTAAAGAGGCTTAGAGATCTTGGAAAAATCCTTGATGAACCGCATGTAGAATCCCGCATGACCAAGAAAAATTCTAATTTCTTTGACAGATGTTAAAGGCGGTAGCTTCTCAATAGTCTCAATCTTTGCCCTATCCACTTCAATTCCTTTCGAAGAAATTAGATGGCTAAGAACAACACCTTCTTGTACCATGAAATGACACTTTTCCCAATTTAACACCAAGTTTGTCTCTTCACATCTTTGTATGACCAAAGAAAGGTTATGCAGGCACATATCAAATGAATCACCAAACACTGAGAAAGAGAATTGGAATGATTACCCTAAGAAACTTAATTAGGGCTCAAGTAGAAATGGGATTGTGCTCTATATCAAAATCCTAAGGTGGCGTTCGGTTCACAGAATAGAATCGGAATGAGAATGTAATGGAATGGAAAAGAAACAGTTTTGTTTGGTTTGACCAGTGGAATGAAAGAAGGAATTAGTATTACACTGTTTGGTTTACAATTGGAATAAAATGGAAAAAACTGTATATTACCTTAATACCCTTATATTAAGTAAAGTTTAAATAATTTATTATTTTTTCGTCAAACAAAATAAATTATTGAAATTATTATTTTTCTAAATAATTATTACTTAAAAATAAAATATATTATTAAAATTATTATTTTTCTAAATAGGATTTAGAGTTTTGAGGTTTAAGATTTAGGATTTATGGATCTAGGGTTTTGGGATTTGAGATTTAGGGTTTGGGGTTTAGGGTTATATTTATGGGTTAAGGTTTAGGATTAAAATTATTATTTTTCTATATAGGGTTTTGGGATTTAGGATTAAGGGTTTGGAGTTATATTTGTGGGTTAAGGTTTAGGGTTAAAATTATTATTTTTCTAAATACGGATTTAGGATTTTGGGATTTAGGATTTTGGGTTTAGAGTTATATTTGTGGGTCAAGGTTTAGGGTTCAAATTATTATTTTTCTAAATAAGGTTTTGAGATTTAGGATTTAAGAATTAAGGTTTAGGGTTATATTTGTGAGTTAAGGTTTAGGGTTAAAATTATTATTTTTCTAAATAGGGTTTTGGGTTTTGGGATTTGGGATTTAAGGTTTAGGGTTATATTTAGGAATGGGGTAAAATTGGAAAAATATTGAGATGGGAATAGAATCATGATTCCTTAAGGGGAAGAAAGAATTCTTATTCATTCTCTTTTAAGAATCGATTTCATTCTATTCACACTTTTCAGCCAAATTAAACATAAAATTAGAAATAATCAATTTTAATTTCATTACATTCTAGTCAACCAAACATGGGATAAAATGAAGAGTTATTGGATAGAACTTTCTCAGTTTGTAGGCCTACTAAAAGCCACTTTCTCAAAACCGAAAGCTCATAAGTAACATATTAATTATTAATTTAATAAAATATTAACATATATAATAATAAATTGATTAAAAAAGTAAATTTGATAGTAAGGATCATGACAATTTTCCATGTCATTTTAGCACGAGAAAATAGAGTATTTGTGAAAAAATAATATTGTTCTAAATTATCATTAATCTTTCTTGTATGTTGTTCTTATATTAATGACACCTTACAATTTTATTTTGCTTTAGTTAGTAGTTATTTTATAATGTTAGTTATTACATATTATTATTTGAAAGAAGACCTTTAAGTTTTTCATCAAAACATTGTTTTATTTTTATAATTTCTTTATGTTTAAGTTCATATCGACTCATGACTAGTTTGTTTATATTCATTTTTTTATTTATTAGTTTTATAAATATTATAAAAAAATATTTAATCATTCAAGATCTTTAATTGACTTAGAATTATAATTATCGTATCTAAATTTAATGGGTCTGCCACAATCTTCTCGTATGTTGTTTGACCTTTTTTTGTTACATGATGAGTGCTCAAAAGTATTAAAATTATCATAATTTTATGCACATTAATTGATTAAATATATATATATATATATATATATATATATATATATATATGATTTTGTCATATATTTATATAAATCTGTCTTTTCGGAATCATGGGTATTTTTATTGTTTTTCAGGTATTTTCGCTTAAAAAAGTAACTTAAAGACTGAAAGAAAAATATCAGAGGTAATCACAAATATATTCATAAATTAAATGAGGAAAAGTTAAAAAAGATGGAAAAATTGGACAAAATGGGTCAAAAATGTCAAAAAGGAGGAAATCGTGCACGCATCCGCCCAGCCACGCTAGCCAACGCACACAGAGCGCCCAGCCGAGCTAGCAAAATGCCCAGTCCGTGTGCGCCTGTGCCCATCTGCCCCATCTGCGCGCGCCACCGCGTCCACACCACCATGACGTCAACAGTATGACATCATCATTCACTACTCCACGTTTTCTTCATTTTTAATCATTTTTTCACCCACTTTTTCTTCCCTTCCTCACCTATAAATACCTTTATTCTCTTCACTTCAAATCACACCTAAAAACCCATCTTCTTTTCTCTTTCTTTCTCTCCTTTCTTAGTTCTTTTTAGTTTTTCTTAGTTTTTAGTTTTTCCTTAGTTTTAGAGTTCTTCTCTTTTTGAGAAGAACTAATTATGTTTTTGTAATTTATTTGTTTTTTGATTCAATAAATGGAAGTACAAATTCCGTTCGGAGGTTTTCTGGCAACAGGAATAACATCAAAGTACTGTAAAGATTTTATTATCTTTACAATTATTTTTTATATTTTATTCTTACATGTTATAATTAATTTGTCTGTGATTAAATTTAAATTTGCTGGTTGTTTGTAAACATGATATAATAATAACGTTGTTATGCTTGCGAAATATTAAATAGGTAAAAATCTCTAAAATGAATTGATTTTTTTTATTCAAGATTTTATATTAAGAATGTTAGAGAGAAATATATTATTTTTCATTACAAACTTAAATCTGAAAATTAGATTTTAAGGTTTAGTTATCCGGTCTGATTTAGAGTAGTGCTCCTTTATTTGTTGGTACAATCGCCCGGTAGTTAGAGTGAAGCTCTATTTCAAAAGTTTTTATAAGAATTATTATCTGAAAATGTATTGACAACATGTTTTCAGTAGCGGTTTTAAAACTTGAAAGTTAGTACTCGGATAACTAAATTCTTAGGTTTAATTTGGACACCTTGAATAAAGTTTAAACTGTCTAACCCCACCAAAGGTGGCATTTAAATGGTTCATTTTCAATCTCTTAGAAAAAGGAGTTAATTTAATTAACCAAATTAGTTATCAACCCCACCCATAGGTGTTAATTGATTTGTTTAGTTAACAAAAAATATCTAACCCCACCAAAGGTGGTATTCACATAAAAAAGAGAGAATCAATACATATCAATTTATATCTTTAATAACCTAAATAACATAATTAACTTAGTTATTATATCCATAAATACTCCACTATTATAAAAGATAAAATTTGAATCAATATTTATTGAATCTATATCTATGTTTATTTTTATGTTATTAGATTAAAAACCACAAAACCCCCAAATATCGTGACATGATGTTTAAGATTTAATTTCGTTTTTAAAAGTTTGAATAATAAATTAAAAAACACATATATTCCTTTCTTAGATCAATCTTGGGAGTATACTTATCATTTTCTACGAAATGATTCGTGCACTTGTGAGAGTTTTATAAATATAAAACCAAAGTATTGACATGATCAACAATGCCGGTTTTTGCTCATCATTACACCTCAGTTTGCTCAAACCTTAATATCATTTTGGTAATGATGAAACCTTTGCATCTATACATAATATAGTATCCATATTAGACTTATTACCAAATAGTAAAAGAGTAACTACATTCTATTTTATTTATAATATTAATAAATATTACAATTCTAAAAGCCAAATGAGAACCTTGAAGAGATTCTTAATCTCTCATAGTTTCTAGATACCAACTTAGATGAATAATTTTTAGAGTAGAGAGATTGCTATTATTGAAGTCACGCTCAATTTGTAGAAATAAGGGTTCCTTTTATATGGCAAGTAATCTCTGTTTACAATAAAAAAATCAATGTTTTATCCCTATTTAATAATTCATCTAACTTTTTTCTTTTGAATTAAAACCTTTTATTTTGTAAGTTCTATAAGTGTTAGTGATATTTGCGAACAAAACATTTGAATGTAATTTTAGTTTTTAAGTGTATATTTTAAGAATATTTTCAAGCCAAAAAGGCTAACAAGCTTCAATGAACACATCTAAAGTATATCTTTGTTTCCATGCACAATAGATTTCATATTAGACACTTAAGAACATGGTGCACATAGGTCACTCGATCGATCGAGCCATGACTAAATTGATCGAGCTTAATTATATGGCTGAATTAATTTTTACATGACTAGATTGATCAAATAATTAATATTCGATCGATTGAGCACTTGATTCATCGAGATTAATGAGTAGATTGATCCACTTATTTTATATTTAATTAATTTTTTTACTAGATCGATTGAGTTTGACTAAATTGATCGAGCTGCCATGTTCGATCGATTGAACTATTCTAGATCGATCGAGCAATTGGATTTTCAAGTTTGACCTAATTTTTATTCAATCGAGTTTGTTTTATTACTATATTTTCCTTATGTTTTAAAGCTCTTTTAAATATTTTCATATATAGATTTGTAATAGACCTTTGATCTAGTGTTTCTACTGATACTATTTAATCATATAATTGGTTCACAACTTTGTTAACCACACAAGAGCATTATTCTCTCTTTCTCTCTCTCTCTCTTGTTTTGCTAAAATTATTCAAGTAGTCTTTTCATTGAGTAAATTTGTCAAGTATTTGTGGTTGTGTTTGATGAATTAATAAACCTACAATATTTATGATATTGTGCTTTAAAATGATTATTCTAAGGTTACCAGTTGATTTTAATTTATCTAATATATTTGTTAAATCATCTAGCTAGGATTGTTCATTATTGAATTTGCCTTAAGACACACATTTACACTTGTGTTATTGTGCTAACTCAACCATTGCAGTTTACTTAAATGCCTATATTTGTTCTTTTCATCTTCAATGACTAATGTATTCCTAGGAGATATTTTCCTGAATAGTACTAGTGGTCGTACTATTTTTACTATCTCTGTGAAAGACATTTCCTTGAATATCACTAGTGGTCGTACTATCTTTTCTAAGGTCTTTAACGTGCTTGGTGGTGGTGGTTGTTGTTGCAATACTATAAAGTAATTTTTAACTATATATTATTGAGTTATTAGTCTCGATACTTTATAATTGGCATAACTACCTTCAAATTCTATTCTATTAGTAAAAGCTCTATAAGTTATTCCATAAAATTTGATAATAGATTTGCTTGCTTTAGATTAGTTGTTATAAATTCTTGGTTTTGGACCATTATAGATCACATAAGTCTTTTTCTACTTCTTCAATCAAATTGAGCTTCTTTTTTCCAGATATGTTACTCTCTTTTAAACTATTAGGTCCTTCCTTTTTATTTTGAATTCCTTCTTCAAAGGTTATACCCTCTTTAGAATGAATATCTCATAGGATTCCTCTTTAGAGTTTTTGGACTCTAACGGTCATTTTGAATTGTAAGGTTCTTCTTGTTTAATTCTTGTCTCTAAAAGGGACTTTTCTAGGTATAAAACCTAAAGTTATTCCTGGAGGATTCTTATCTCCTTTTTCTTTATCTTGATCTTGATATCCAGATGTTCAATTCCTATAAGAACATAAATAGTTAAAAGTGATAATTCTCTTATAAAGGCATCCGTTAAACTATTCTTAGTTCCCTGAAGATGTTCAACATCAAATTGTAGTGGTTAAACTACTATTACCATCTCATTAATCTTCTTTATTTATAAATCACTTGCAATGTTAGTCCTTAAAAAATAACCAAAATTCTTATTATCAATCCTAATAATGAATCTGAAACTTATTACATATATTGCGAATTTTTAATAACTTTCTTGACAACTAAGTATTCATTTTCATTACTATGATAATTTAATTTTAGATCATGGAAAGATCCTGATGTATATCTACAAATATATTCATCTTTGTCATCAACTTTTGCTTTTAAAATTGCTCTATAATATTCATGTGAAACATTTATTTCAATTATCAATTTATCATCTGGATTTGGATGGTATAAATTTGGTAAATTTTACTTGTGCTTTTATATTATCCATGTACAAAGTATCTTGTTCTATTCATTTCCAAAGATGATCTTTTTTTAATTTTGTTTGTAAAAATGTTCTTATTTTTGCAAGTTTCTTGATGTATGCTTAGCATACGTTAAACATCCTAAGAATCTTTGTAATCAATTTTTGTCTTTTAATTCACTAAAGAATCCTTGAAAGTTATTTAGTATATGAGATGTAGATTATATTTTTCATCTTCAATTTCTAACCCTAAATATTTAGTTTTTTGCTAAACAATTACTACTTTCTTCTCATAAAGTACAATGACTTATTTACTACATTCTTGTAGAATATTAATAATATCTAAATAATATGTATTTAATTTATTACTGAAAATCAAAATATCATATATGTAAATACAACAAATATTTTGTAATTTTTTAAAGATGTTGCTCATATACTTTTAAAAGATATATTGAGCTTGTTTTAATTTGAATGGTGCAACGGTCCATTAAAATTGTCCTTGAGGGCAACTAAAACTCTATAGTTTTATTTGCCAAAATATACTTTTGCAATCAAGACTTGAGAAATATTTATTTATTTTATTAATGATAATAATTTTTTTTTATTTGGAATATATCATCCATTATCAATGATTTTTTTGTTCAATGCTTTAAAGTTTATCACAATTCTCTTTTTTTTCTCTAATATTTTTTAGCTTTTTTAACTATGAATGCTGGCTCAAGTGTGGTGAATTACTTAGTATTATGAATTTTATTTCTAAAATTTCTTGAATTTGTTTTTCAAACTCAATTCTGTTTTCTGGAGTATCAACATAGGTTTTACTCTAATGATTTTGTTAGGGTTTCTTAATTTTATGTTAGCAATCATTTTAGATTTTTTTATTTTTAGATCCAAAGAATATTTTGAGCTTACTATCTTTAATATTTTTTTGATACCTATTAAGGATATCTTTTTGAATTTCATTAAGAAAAGATTTTTGTTTATCCTCTATATTTAATGAAATATTTTCTAAATAAAGTTTTTGTAACTATTTTGTGTATATCTTACCACATTTTTTACCTTTTATGTTGTTGTATAAAAGTTATGTTTAATACAGTCAATTTTTTTCTTATTTTTGACACATAAATAGTTTTACTCTCTAGTATTATTAGTCTTATTTGGTCTAAATATTGTGTAAAAGGTTAATATAAGTTTAGAAAATTATTTTGTATTAATAAATTAACTCATGTTTTTTGTTGATATATGGTAGGGATATAAAAATTTTCTCATCATATCATTATATTTGTATATATTAAGACTTTATTGAGATTTATTATAATATTATTAACAATTTTTACAATTAAATCTTTTGATATTTGTTTCTAGAGTTACATATTTGCTAGCTACACACATACTGGCTTATGTATCTACATATGCATGTAAATAGTAACTATTAAATTTCAATCTTATCTTAATATAGGTACCGTTTGACTTTGTAATACTTCACAAATTACTCATCTTCTAATTAAGAGTATTTATATTCTGAGTAAGTTATTTTTTCCTCAATATCTTCTAATAGATAATTACTAAAAGTATCATCTATATCCAATTCCTCTATTGATTCTAATTCAATCTTAAAAGCTTCTTCTAAAATTTTTACTTTATGTAAAAATTCCTCTTTAAATTCTTTTTTATATTGAAGTCTGTTAGGACATTCATTAACATAATGATCTTCCTTATTGCAGATCCAACATATGCACTTTTTTTCTCTAGTGGGCAATAATTTTTGTTTTCTAATGACATATTTTTTCTCTTACAATATTTTTTCTTATAAGGTTTTTTGTTATAATTTTTCTTATATTTTTGAAAGTCATGTTTTCTAAATTTATATCTTTTGAATGTTTTTTTTATACTTTTGCTTATAAGAATTTATATTACATTCATATTTTTTTGGCATTCTAAAATTTATTGTATCACATCAGATTTTATCATTTCCTTTTATTTGTTTATATACATGTATTTCTTGATATTTAATGATTATCCAACTTTTAAGGCTTCTTATTCTTCCTCTTTAAGTATCTAGTATAAGTTCCCTACTTATTTTATTCTATCCTTTTGTTATGGTTTTATGTAATATTTTAGGTAATTTTGAAAAAAATATTTTTTATAAGTTTCTCACATAGAAGGTAGTAAATTATGATAATATATTTCATATCATAAATAAAGAAATCTATATAACACATCTGACATATTTTTGTATTTAACCTCAATTTCATTTTTATTGGATTCAGTGTTATGTTTACATTTGTCTTCTTCAATGATTTCCTTGTAAATAAAGGTTTAACATTTTTTGTTATTTTATGAGTTTCTAAGACTTTATAAGTTGAAGGGTTTAAGAATAATGAATCTTTGAATCAATCTTATTTTTTAATATTTAATCTTGCTTTTTTTATTTCTTTAAAAGTTTTTTGTTAATTACAATTTTTTGTGAATGTATTGTATTTATATTTATATTATATCATGATTTTTTATTATTTTTGTAATTTTTATAAATAAACTACTATTTATTTACATTAATTGTAACTTCCATGAAGTTGAAGGAGTATTTATGATATTCTTAAAACTTCAGAGATATTTTATGGGTATTATTGATATTTCCTTATTTTTATTAATGTTATACTAAATTTTTATAAATTTTTTTTAATTATATCTTAATATTATTATTATTTAATAAAATTATCATTGTTAAATTAATTTTATAATAATAATAATTTAAATTATGATAATATAGCTAACATTCATGAAATATTACTAGTTAAAATGTATAAATATAATAAAAAATGATAGCAAAAATTTGCTATACTAAATAATAAAGTTATCATTAATAAATTAATTTTATAACAATAATAATTTAAATTATGATAATATTGACATCTTTGCAAAAAAAAAAATTCTAATTGATATGTATAAATATAATAACGAAGAATAACCAAAGTTATTTGTATTTGAAAAGAAATTTTTTAGTTAATAGGTCAAATTTTAAGGAATAATTAGGAGACTAAATTGCATTTTGTAAAAAATAATGAAGTTTTGATGCCGTTTATCATAAAAAAACATTACTATATATCATAAATATATTACGTTATATTTTTTTATTTGATTTAATTTAATAGATCCGATTATATATACTATATTTTATCCTAAATAAATATCATTTCATCCTTTCATTTCACTTTATATCTTTTTTACCTTGCAAAAATGGATCAACTTTTGTTATCTATCTCATTTTACATATACATGACGTTTGATTCATAGAATGAAATTGAGATGAGAATAAAATATAACATTAAGGAAATAGTATTAATTGGAATTGATTACTTTTAATTTTATGTTTGATTGTACTAAAAAGCAGGAATGCAATGAAGATCAATTCCTAAAAAAGAAATAATAAAAATTATTTTTCTCTTCCTTAGGAATCATGATTCAAATCTCATCTTAATTTTTTGTTCTAATGTTACCCCAACTCCACAATATAACCCTAAAATCCAAAACCTTGAACCTTATTTAAAAACATAATAAGTTTAATCTTAAACCTTAATCCACAAATATAACTCTAAACCTTAAATCCTATTTATAAAAATAATAATTTTAATCTTAAACCTTAATCCATAATTATAACTTTAAACTCTAAATCTTAAATCCCAAAACTTAAAATCTTAAATTCTAAACCCTATTTAGAAAATAATAATTTTAACCTGTGGTTAAGATTTAAAATTTTTATTTTTAAAATAAGTTTTAAGTTTTAGAGTTATATTTATAGATTAAGGTTTAGTTTTAAAATTATTATTTTTTAAATATGATTTAAGGTTATATTTGAATTTAGGATAAAATTGTAATTAAAATTTAACATTAAAATGAAATCATGGTTATGTCTTGATGATTCCTAAAGACTAAGATAGAATTATGATTACTTTTATTTTAAGAATTAGTTTCATTTCATTTTTAATTCATAGTATAATTAAAAATAAAATTTCTTAATTTATAATATAATGAAAAAAAAAACTGTAAAAAATTAATTCAATTCCTTCGGAAAGAAGAACACATTATAGAATTACTCTTTTCCTCTGAAGGGCGAGTACTAAATCATTGGCAGCGACTTTCCTAGTAATTTTTTTCTTTGAAATAATGACTTTCCTACTAATTAAATAGTATACCGAAGACTTAACAACCTCCGTTTCATAGCCAAGGAAACCATTTAAAACCTAAATCACTTTGCTTCTGAATGTGTTATCTTCTCTGTGCATCTCTACCTCTGTAAGTCTAGTTTGTTACGAGGGTAGTGTAATGGAAAAGACAATGGCGGTGGTACTCATCGCCTTGCTGGTTACTTTTTTTGGTGTGGAGCAGGTGAGATCCGATGCATCGCATCACCGTTTCAAAGAAGGAGAAATGGTCCCTTTGTATGCCAACAAGGTCGGACCATTTCACAATCCTAGGTGAGTTCTGTTTCTGCTGTTTTAATCCGATATTGCCTTAGGTTTTCATTGTTACAATGAATTTGATTTCTGGGTTTGAGAACCAAGGTTTAGATTAAGGTGGCGTTTGGTTCGTGGAATGGAATCGGAATTGGAATCGGAATCGGAATGGAATGGAATGGAAAGGAAACAATTTTGTTTGGTTTGGCCAATTGGAATCGCTCTAATCGGGATTATAGTGTTTGGTTTCTGCACCTGGAATGGAATGAAAAAAGTAAATGACGACCTTAATACCCTGTCTTTGTAAAGCTTCAAATAATGTTATTTAATTACTATTTTTTCGTCAAACAAAATACATTATTGAAATCATTATTTTTTAAATAAGTATTACTTAATTAAAAAGAAATATATTATCAAAATTATTATTTTTTAAATAGGGTTTAGGGTTTTGAGGTTTGGGATGTGTGATTTAGGGTTTAGGGCTTTAGGAATTGGGGTTATTTTTGTAGGATAAGATTTAGGTTTAAAATTATTATTTTTTAAAAAATAGGTTAGGGATTTAGAATTTTGATTTAGGGTTTAGGGTTTTAGGGTTTTAAGGTTTAAGGTTTAGGGTTTATGGTTTTAGGATTTGGAATTTGGGGTTTAGGGTTTTGGGTTTTGGGATTTATGTTTTAAGGTTTAGGGTTTAGAGATTTAGGGTTTTGGGATTTATGTTTTAGAGTTTTGGGTTTTGGGATTTATGTTTTAAGGTTTAGGGTTTAGGGTTTAGGGATTTGGGGTTTTGGGATTTATGTTTTAAGGTTTAAGGTTTAGGGTTTAGGGATTTGGGGTTTATGGTTTAGGGATTTGGGGTTTAGGGATTTGGGGATTTGGGGTTTAGGATTTGGAATTTGGGATTTAGGGTTTAGGGTTTTGGGATTTATGTGTTTAGGGTTTTGGGTTTTAGGGTTTAGGGATTTGAGGTTTAGGGTTTAGGGTTTTAGGATTTTAGGATTTGGATTTAGGGTTTTGAAATTTTGGGTTTAGGGTTTAGGGTTTTGGAATTTTGGGATTTCAATTTAAGGTTATATTTTAGGAGAGGGTAAAATTGGAAAAAAAATGTTTAGCTGGGAATGGAATAATGATTACGAAGGTGGGAGAAGGAATTGTGATTAAGCCTCTTTAAGAATCAGATTCCATCCCGCCCTTCATTCCGTCCAACCAAACACGCAAAATGGAAGGAATCGATTCTGATTCCATTCCATTCCCTCCAACCAAACGTGGGGTTAGTCTTATTGAAGTTGGATCTGAGTTAACATCTCTGGGTTTATTTTGTGTCGAGAAAATTTAGAATTGTGAAGGTAATGAATGAAGCTCTTGAATGGGATTTGATTTTTCTTTTAATGTAAGACACAATAGCTCAGTTATCAGATTCGTAAGCTAGGTAGTTATGCACGGCTGGGTAAAGGTTGATAATTTTTGGAGTTTCACCTGGGTCGAACCGCAAAAGTTGCATGTATTCATAGACTTTTACAGTGTTGGATCGAATTCTGTTTTATTGATTTAGTGGTCATGCTCAGCTGTGTATAGCTTGCATTTTTTTGGGGGGGTTTAACCTGAGTGCAACTGCTGAAATGATATGTACTCATAGACTTTTCCTGTTTTGGATCTATTCCCGCTTTATTGATGTTTTGAAATTTTGATGTAAATTCCCGCTTTATTGATGTTTTGAAATTTTGATGTAAAGTCGCCTTCTTATTTACAGACATTTGTGAGTGTTTGTTTGTGTTTTTTAAATTTTTTCTTAATTATTGATAAGGGTTGCTTTCTTTCCTTGTTGAATTGCAGTGAAACCTACCGCTATTTTGATCTCCCATTCTGCTCCCCAGGTTTGCATCAATTTCATTGTGATATTGATCTTAATTGCGTCCATATTTTATTCAGATGTTCATATATGGGTTTCAACTGCAGATCACGTGAAAGAGAAAAAAGAAGCTCTTGGGGAAGTTTTAAATGGAGATCGTCTAGTTAGTGCTCGCTACAAACTTGAGTTTGGCAAAGATAAGGAACCTTTAGTTGTTTGTAAAAAGACACTCAACAAGGAAGAAGTGTCACAGTTCCGGTCTGCTGTCAGAAAGGACTACTACTTTCAAATGTACTATGATGACTTGCCCATCTGGGGTTTCGTAGGGAAAGTAAACAAGGATGCAAAAGATCCAAGTGACTTCAGATATTATTTATATAAGCACCTTCATTTTGACATATTTCACAACAAGGACCAGGTGATTGAAGTCAATGTTCGAACAGATTCTAATGCGCTACTGGACATTACTGAGGATAAAGAAGTTGATCTAGAATTCTCATATACTGTGAAATGGAAGGAAACAAACACCCCATATGAAAAGAGGATGGATAAATATTCACAGTCATCTTCTCTGCCTCACCATTTGGAGATCCACTGGTTTTCGATTATTAATTCATGTGTAACAGTTCTCCTTCTAACTGGGTTTCTTGCAACCATTCTCATGCGAGTACTCAAGAATGATTTTGTCAAGTAAGAATGTTTCATTCTCCTATTTTCTCTGATTTTGGATTTGTCCGTTTTGTCATGCTATGGTCTTATTCATAGTTCTTCACTCATTTAATTGTGTTTGTTTATCTTTGAAGATATGCTCATGATGATGAGACAGCTGAAGATAAGGAAGAGACTGGATGGAAATACATACATGGAGATGTGTTCAGGTTTCCAAAATACAAGTCTCTATTTGCAGCTGCCATTGGATCTGGCACCCAACTTTTCACACTGTAAGTTACTTGTTTATTAATCAGCAGTTCTAGTCAAATGTACGACTTTGGAACCATCTTGTCCTTTTTTTTCATGCTCTTATGCTTCATCAATTTTTATGCTTCTGATGCAGGACTGTATTTATTTTTATACTTGCACTTGTTGGTGTCTTTTATCCCTACAACCGAGGGGCTCTATTTACTGCTTTGGTCATCATATATGCACTGACTTCAGGAATTGCAGGCTATGTTGCTACTTCATTTTATTGTCAGATGGAGGGAGCAAACTGGGTATGTGCTATTGAGTTACCCATGCAAGAAGTTTATTCAAATACATTGGTGCTTAATTTATTTGTTAACGATTCATAATTATGGGCACAACAGGTTAGGAATCTACTGTTGACGGGTTGCCTTTTTTGTGGGCCGCTGTTCCTAATGTTCTGCTTCTTAAATACTGTTGCGATTGCTTATACAGCTACTGCTGCCCTTCCATTTGGCACAATTGTGGTGATAGTTCTAATTTGGACACTTGTAACATCACCTTTGCTGGTATTAGGTGGGATAGCTGGCAAAAACAGCAAGTCTGAATTTCAAGCTCCTTGCCGTACTACTAAGTATCCCAGAGAGATTCCACCTCTGCCGTGGTACAGGGGGGCAGTCCCTCAGATGGCAATGGCAGGATTCCTACCTTTTAGTGCAATTTACATTGAACTTTACTATATCTTTGCTAGTGTATGGGGTCATAGGATTTACACCGTATACAGCATCTTGTTCATTGTCTTCATCATCCTCCTTATAGTGACTGCATTCGTCACTATGGCATTGACGTACTTCCAACTTGCCGCTGAGGACCATCAATGGTGGTGGAGGTATGCATCTTATAGCATGTCTGTCTCTTGCTTTTGGTTTTCAACTTTTGCTAATTGTAGTCACTGCTTATTTGCACTTGGTGTTTTGTACGCCTAGTTTTGTACAATTGTCATTTCTCCTAACCTTTTTTTCCTTCTATTTTCCCTTTTTCTATTAGTGCGCTCCCTTAACTTGTTGAATCATTGAAATAGTGGTTTATCTGCCCTCTCATTCTCTTTTTATTTTTGGGGTAGAGATAGATTGTATTTTCCTGTGTTACTTTTGTATATTATTGTTTCATGATTTTGCAAAGTAATATGGAAACTCTACGAATAGTCTTACTGAATATTAATGTGATATGAGCAGCAGTAGCTCGGGCTGCTCGTGGGCACAGTGTCGAGCGTGTGTGGCACATGAGGGCGCAGAGGTGGGCACGCACAAGGCGTAGAATGATGCAGGATGGAGGCGTGAGTAGGGGACCATTGAATTCAGTTAGAAATGTCAGAGTTACCATATTTTCCTTGTAATCCATGTGCGTGTAAGGCTATATCTATAGCCTTAGTTAATTCAATAAAAGACATCAAAGAATTATACCAAAAATCATCTCTCTTCCCCTCTTAGTTTCCTCTCTTCTTTTACCTCCCCCTACAACTATCTTTATTAGTGGTATCAAAGCCGGTTCTAGCTATGAATACCCGAGGCAAGTCTAATGTTGAGTTTTGCAATGATGTCATTGAAACTCTAGCATGACACGAGATGTATTTCAACCGAGTAGGTGCCATAATGTAAGTTGTGCTCACCGAGTTACAGGCATTGTGCGCAGCTCGCAACTTACTTGAGGTCAATCCTTTTGCCGAAGATGAAACCGTGCGTCCACATCTTCACACTTCCCGATCAAACCCCGAGAACCCTTACCCCTACTTGAAACTGTCATTCCCTAAGTTTGTTGGTAAGGATCCCACCGGTTGGATTTACAAAGCAGAGCAATACTTTGAATTTACCAATACTGCTCCCGACTAGTAAGTGTAATTGGCTTCTTTCCATTTGGAAGGCATTGCGTTGCAATGGCACCGATGGCTCACAAAATTTTGTGGCCCGTTCACTTGGGAGGAGTTCACCAAGGTTGCACAACTAAGGTTTGGACCCATTGATTACGAGGACCCTTCAGAGGCATTGTCTCGCCTGAAGCACACTACCAGTGTTGCAGCATATCAAGAATCCTTTGAAAGACTTTCTCATCGGGTGGATGGTCTACTTGAGGAATTCCTGATTGGTTGCTTCATCGCTGGATTGAGAGATGATATTTGTATTGATGTTAAAATCAAGCAGTCTAGAACATTGGCTGATGCCATTGGCGTGTGTTTGAACTTGGGTTTGCACATTTTGGGATATTCACGTGGGGTTCAGGGTTCTCGCGTTGATGTTTTGTATCGATCTTCGTTCATAGTGGGGTGGCCATTACTTGAGACATGTTTCTTTCGTTCTATCTAGGTTTCAAACCCTAGTCCTGACTCTTAAGATCTTATTAGGGAGCAACCTGGTATCATCAGGACCACTATCGGGTTTGAGAGCTGCGGAGGGCAAAAGAAATGCGTATAACCTGACCACGGACATAGATCTCCCAAGTGCCAGGGGGCCCACATAAATATCCAAACCTTGCCAGTTGTGGTAGGTAAAAAGGGTGCCTTTTAATGTTTGAACCTGGTTGAAATTCATAGTGTTCAAGATCTTGGGATATCCACGTATCCATGTCTTACCAACCAAGAAGCACGAGAACGACGGGAGAAAGGATTGTGTTACTACTGTGATGAGAAATTTGTCACTGGTCATCGTTGTGCACGACCATAACTATTTATGATGGAAGACTCGACCCAAAATTGCATAGACGACAGTGAATAAACCCTACCATAACAAGAACATCACGAAGTGATACCTGAAATCTCCTTCCATGCCATAGCAGGCACTAAACACCCACATACCATACGCATTATGGGAAAACTAAGGAATAAGAAGGTATTAGTACCGATAGATGGGGGCAGTACACATAACTTCATTGATCAGGCCTTAACTTCTTAGTTTGGATTGTCAATAATCAATGGTAAGAAACTAGAGGTAATGGTGGCTAACCGTGAGAAAATAGTGTGCTAGACAATGCTGTAACCTCACTCTCACCATTCAATGTTATTCAGTGACTGTTGATTACTATGTTCTTCCAGTGGTAGCATGCTAATTGGTCTTAGGGGTTCAATGGCTTGAAACCCTTGGGACCATCCAGATGGATTACAAGAAACTCACCATAAGCTTCACTACATAAAGAACCTCTTCTATGTTCCAAGGGTTGGGGAGAGCCAACATTGTAGCTCTAACCAGCAAAGAATGCAATGGTTTACAAGGCATTGGGTTGTTCCTCCAGATAATGCCGATTAACAATCACAAAGAGCAGTCCAATGCATACCATCCTGAGATAAATAAATTGTTGGCTAAGTTTTCTCAGGTATTTGAATCTTCCACCTGCTTACCTCCTATGTGAGTACATGATTATAGAATTCCCTTGCAACCTGGCTCTGGACCAGTGAATGTTCGACCCTATCACTACCCTTATTATCAAAAAACTGAGATAGAAAAGATGGTGTATGAACTCTTACAATCCCAATTGATAAGGCAAGTAATAGCTCCTTCTCATCACCATTTTTGTTAGTTGAGGAGGCAGTTGGAGCTTGGAGATTTTGTGTGGACTATCGAGCTCTGAATGCAGTCATTGTCAAAGACAAGTACCCTATACTTGTCATTGATGAATTGTTGGATGAATTTCATGGAGCCAAAGTTTATTCCAAATTGGATCTCCGGTCAGGATACCATCAAATAAGAGTTCATGAAGATGACACCCATAAGACAACATTCGGAACACATGAAGGCCACTATGAGTTCCTAGTGATGCCATTTGGTCTCACCAATGCCACAACCACCTTCCAAAGTCTCATGAATGATATCTTTTCACCCTTACTCAGGAAATTCATCTTGGTTTTCTTTGATGATATCCTAGTATATTCCAATTCGTGGGAGGACTATAACATGCATTTAGAAACTATCCTACAATTACTAACGACTAACAGTTTGTTTGCTAAACAATCTAAGTGTCAATTTAGTGTATTACAGGTAGAATACTTGGGCCACCTTATTTCAGAATAGGGAGTCTCAGTTGATCCAGCAAAAAATCGTATTGTCATTGAATGGCCAACACTAACCATAGCAAAGGGAGTCAAAGGGTTCCTTGGATTGGCAGGCTATTATAGAAAATTTATTCGTCATTTTGGAGGAATAGCAGCACCTTTAACTCGCCTATTGAGTAAGAAAGGGTTCCAATGGAATGAGGCTGTAACAATGGCCTTCCAACAGTTAAAAAAAGCTTTAACCTCCCCTCCCATCCTACGTTTACCAGACTTCATACAATGTTTCGTATTCGAATGTGATGCCAGTGGCATTGGCCTCGTGGTAGTTCTCACCCAAGAAAATAGGCCAGTGGCTTATTTCAGTGCTGCATTCAAAGGTTTAGCCTTAGCATTGTCTACCTACGAGAAAGAAATGTTGGTTGTTGTTAAAGCCATCAAGATATGGTAGCCATACTTACTACGAAGACCATTCATAGTACGCACAGATCAAAAGAGTCTTAAGTATCTACTAGATCAACGGATAACAATACCAACACAGGCACGTTGGTTGCCTAAACTCCTTAGCTATGACTATGAAATTGAGTACAAAAAGGGTTTTGAGAATCAAGGTGCAGACACCTTGTCAAGAGTGGTAGAGTTCCAATTCCTATCTATCTTTCAACCTTAAGTAGATATGTGGCCAATACTCAAGAAGGAAGTCTAGTAAGATCCTTTTTATGAGAAACTGATGGTCAAGACTTTCTCCTCGGATGTTTTCAAACTATGCCAACGTGATGGGGTATGGTTCAAAAAGAACAAGGTTTATTTGAGCTCACTGTCTTCTTTAATTCCAAAAATTTTAGTTGATTGTCATTCATCACCATTTCATTGCCATGAAACACCCTTTTACTGCCTTGATTGTAGCCAATGTACTACGTCTACATGGCATTCCAACCTTCATAGTGAGTGATTGAGATAAGGTCTTCATCAGCTCCTTCTAGCGAACCCAACTATGCATGAGCTCCAGCTACCGTCCACAAACTGATGACCAGACATAAGTGGTCGACTCCACCCTGGAGCAATACTTACGTTGCTTTGCTGGTGATCAACTAAGGCAATGGGTTGAGTGGTTACTCTGGGCTGAGTTCAGCTATAACACTGATAACTGTATTTTATATAGTTATTTTCATTAATTTTAGTAATGATAATTGCTATGTTTTTTTAATATTTAGTTAATTTTTGTTAAATAAATTAATATTTTCCTCTTATGTATTAAAAATACATTTTTAATAAAATTAAATAATTTGTATCGAAAATGTACTTAATTTCATAATTTTTTGTCCACAAATATAATTTCAAATAATATAGTTCTTAATTATAATTTATAAAAATCGAAAATATAATTTAAATTAAATTTGGGCTTAATTATAATAATTTAAAGTTTAAAAATTTAATTTAAAATTAGCAAAGGGCTTAACTGTAATTTAAGAAAGTTTAAAATGTAATTTGAAATATATTTGTGGGTGAAAATATAATTAATAAAAGTTTAATTTTAGCGTGAGGAAGAATCTACGCGCCACGTCTACGCGAATCGTGGGTCCGTCCCGGATAAGACACGGGCGGATTAGGTGCGTCTCTTATCACACCCAGGCCCAGAGAGTGGGTGCAGTCTTAATTTTTCACGCGGCTCGGTACGTAGAGTGGGGCCAGCCTGCGCGCGCCGAGGCGTGCGGCGTGGGACCCACGTGTACCCGGCAGATCCAGTGGCTGTCCCAACGTACGCTTTGATCCGTGCGTTGATCTCTTCGTGCAACCGGGGTTTGTTAGTCGAGAAGATCTGCGTGTCACTGCAGATCCGTTCATGAAATCGAAATGGTGGCACGTGTCTCGCTCTATTTTTCGACTAATCATGTGATGACACGTGGCATGTTATCATGGCGCGATCAAGCCCGTGTGTGGCCCTGTTCACTCAGGTCTTCACGTGTTTCACAAGCGCGTTCCCGAAGTTAAATCGAAGGCGCACGTGTCGCGTGAATTCCTTCGGCGAATCAGGCGTTGACACGTGGCATGCATAAAGAATTTAAAAAATGCGAGAATCGGCGCCCACGTTCAAGTGATTTAATTAATAAAATCGATACGCGTGATTTTTGTTTTTCGATACAAATTATTACGCATTTTTTATAAAAAAATAAAATAAAAAATGTAATATTTTAGATGTATTTTTTTAGCAATAAATAGGTGATATTATGATAGAGTTCAAAAGTTTTTTTTGGTTTAGAATTTTTGTGTTGTTCGGTTTTGGACTGTAGAACACGCAGAAGCTATTTTTGTTGTGTTCTGCGTGTGCCAAATATCTACTTACAAATCTTTATTACTTGTAATAAAAATGGCTTCTGCGTGTTCTGCAGTCCAAAACCGAACAACACAAAAATTCTAAACCAAAAAAAACTTTTGAACTCTATCATAATATCACCTATTTATTGCTAAAAAAATACATCTAAAATATTACATTTTTTATTTTATTTTTTATAAAAAACGCGTAATAATTTGTATCGAAAAACAAAAATCACGCGTATCGATTTTATTAATTAAATCACGCGTGAACTAGGGGCGCCGATTCTGATTTTTTAAATTCTTTATGCATGCCGTGTCAACGTCTCGATTCAGGAAGGAATTCATGCGGACACGTGGCATAGCCTTCCTGATTAACTGGGCGCGAGAAACATCGGAACAGCCACACACGGGCTTAATCCTGCGCTCATGATAACATGCCACGTGTCATCACGCATGATTGGTGAAAAATGTGGTGGGACACGTGCCAATTTTCGATTTCATGAATGGATTCAGTGGACACGTGCATCTTGATCTTGTGAAACTCCGGTTACGAAGAGATCAACGCGCGGGTCACTGCGTGGGCATGCCTGCCGGATCGTGACACGTGGTCCCACGCCTGCACGCCCGCGCGCAGCTGGCTCCCATTCGGCGTCTGGCCGTGTGAAAAATGAGACTGCGCACTCATGGTGTGTGATAGGACAGCGAATCTCGACCATGCATACGATCGTCCACGATTCCATGGCGTGTAGATTGGTGCGTAGATTCTTCTCACCGTAGAAAATTAAACTTTTATTAATTATATTTTCACCCACAAATTACATTTTAAACTTTCTTAAATTACAGTTAAGCCCTTTGCTAACTTTAAATTATTATAATTAAGCTCAAATTTAATTTAAATTATATTTTCGATTTTTATAAATTGTAATTAAGAACTATATTATTTGAAATTATATTTGTGGACAAAAAAAATATGAAATTAAGTACATTTTCGATACAAATTATTTAATTTTATTAAAAATGTATTTTTTAATGAAGAGAAAATATTAATTTATTTAACTAAATATTAAAAGAGCATGTGATTATCATTCTTAAAATTAATGAAAATAAACTATATAAAAATACGATTATCAACACCGCTAAACTTAAGTTTTTGTTAGTCGCCGAGCAAAAGGAAGGAAATAAAACAAAGATAAGCGCATTTAAAATAGTGATTTTCAAAATAATTCTTTTTAAACATTCCAAATAACATAACTCAAAGAAATAAAAGAATTTCATCTAAGTATCAGAGTCAATTTAAAAGTATATAACCTTTTCACAATGAACTTTAAGTGTGTGTGTGAAGTCTTTTCAAATTTCATCACATGCAATCCGGATGAGTTTATACAAATATGAAATCAAACAAATTATCATGAAATCACAAATCTCATAAGTTTATTTTTCATTTCTCTTTACACTAATGTAGACAAACACAAAACGCAAAATCAATAGGACTTTATTAAGCTTGTAATATATGCCTTAGGTAAAGGTAGGATAAAGGATAATATTTAGCTCAACTTTTCCCAAACATAACATTTTAGGATCGAAAAAGATAACTTCTATCATGAAAATAAACACTTCCCAATTTGGGATTTATCATCACATACCATTCTCTCTTTTTTTTGCTTTTTTTTTCAGAAACTGTTTTTTTTTTCTTCTTTTCAGAATCTGTTTTTTTTTTCTTTTCTGCTATTTTCTTCTTTTTTTTTCTAGTAACCTCTTTGTTTTTCATGATATATCTTTAATTATTTACTAACAATTGTAAATGCTAGTAAGATAGGAAAAATAGATATATCCACACACACATATATATTTTTTTAAGGTAGGCTTTTGAAATGAGATATATATATATATATATATATATATATATATATATAAATTTGAAGCTCAAAAAGGGTATACTATGGATAGTGTATGTGAAGGTAGATAGTGTATGTGAAGGTAGATAGAAAGGCTCAAACGATCCAAAAATGGCCTAAATCATTTTCTTAGTTAAATGTTATCTATAATTTCGCTTCGAGAGAAAACAAAACAAATTCTAAGAATTGTGACACCACAAATATCAATCGAATTCCATACTCATATAAACCTTCTCTAAATTATCGTAGCAACTCAAAAATCAAGACTAGTGCTCATAAATATTTATCTTTGTAAAAATGAAACATACGTAAAAATTATTCATCGCTTAGACAATATTCAAATTTTTCAAGGAGATATGCATCATTTAAATCGAAGAAACAAAACTAAATCACTATTCATGGCAAAATATCTTCAATCAACCAAACAAACAAAAAAAAATTTCACGAGCAATAACATCCAGAAAGTATTTCAATTAGGTTCAATATATCCTCCAGCCCCAAACTTAATATACACATTGTCCTCAATGTGTGAAAGTTAAAGAACATATGAGATGGATTTAAAGAAACTTCATGGTTTATTTGATTGGTTAAGCCAAAATTGCTTCATTACCTCCACTTTGCACCTACGAAGGAAAAAAAAATAACGTAACAAAATATAAAATTTAATACAAGCAAAAAAAATAAAAAAAATAAAACACATGGGTTGCCTCCCAAGAAGCGCTTGTTTTATAGTATTCAGCTTGACTTCTCAATTTGTTTTTCTGTTTGTAAGTTAAGATTTGTGTGTCAAACAAAATCTCAACTTACGAGAAAATTGAAAAATAAATTAAGAAACAATAACCATAACTTTTTTATTTTTTTTTATTTTCTTTTGTGAATTAAGATTTGCGTGTTAAACAAAATCTCAATACACGAGAAAATTGAAAATTAAAATAAACACAAACAATAAGCAAAAAAAAAAAAGATTTATTTTTCTTTTTGTGAGGTAAGATTTGTGTGTCAAACAAAATCTCAACCCACGAGAAAATTGAAAAATAAATTAAACACGTAACAATAAATTTTTTTTTTGAATTAAAATCAAATTGATTGGTATTAATATCAATAATGAAAATAGTAAAACAAATCCCCGGCAACGGCGCCAAAAACTTATTTTGTGTTTTGCAACACACAGAAATCGTGCAAGTATACACGGTCAAACACCTCAACACACTTATCCACCAAAATGACTCCATTTGAAGCAGTTTATGGCATTCCACCCCCACATTTGTTAGCTTATGTCCGAGGCACCTCCAATGTCCAAACTATGGATGATACCTGCGTGATCGAAATACCATCATATGTGATCTACGCCATAACCTTCTACGCGCTCAAAATCGAATGAAATGTTAGGTCGATCATACCTGCATTTCAAGTGTTTTCTTTGTTCCAGAGGACCAGATGTGTATTCTGACCATATAATAATATAATTTTAATTTTAATTTTTTTTTGTTATAGTTTCCTTGCAATTTTACTCTGTACTTTTCGTGTGTCTGTGTTCTTTTTCACGGAATACATACCCTCCGCCATCTACCCATGTTTAGTGGGTACTTGAATTCACATTTTTTCCAAAAGAAGTTTTTTAATAGATGAGAATTGAGATTGAGTTAAATAAATCGAAGGGCTAAAAGATTATTTTTTACCTTATAAAATGTATTGTAGAATAGCTCATAGTTGCATCTTTCAATCATTTATTTATTTATTTATTTTTTTGAGCTTTTGTTGCAACCTACAATATAGGACTATTAGCCTATTGATCTGTTATTTGCCTTCCGGGAGCTAGACATTTTCTCCTTGATCTTGTAGCTTCAGTTTGCGATCTGTCTTATCGCATTCTCAATGATTTTTGTGAGCCTGTTTAGGGATCCATAGAAGTTATGAACGTATAACATGCCTTGTCCTAAAGGTAGTCAAATGTAATGCATTAATTTCATTACTGACGTTCATATTTGATTTCATTGCAGGTCTTTACTATGTGGTGGATCAACCGGCATATTTATCTATGCCTATTGTTTGTACTACTACCATGCAAGATCGGATATGTCTGGATTCATGCAAACATCATTTTTCTTTGGATATATGGCATGCATCTGCCATGGTTTCTTCCTCATCCTCGGTACTGTAGGCTTCCGAGCAGCATTGTTTTTTGTTCGTCACATTTATCGATCTATCAAGTGTGAGTAGGGACTCGGTTCTCCTCAAGCATCTCTAGATATACTTACCTATTTTACACTTGATAGACACAATGTAGATAAAATTGCCAAAGTAATTTTGTGGTGCATTCGTTAAGTCAGGGACTATGGTCATGAGCTATCATGCTTCATGTGGCATTATGTTAGATCGTATACGACAATATTCAAAGATAGTGTATCATTACTCAATTTTACTCTTTTTTTGTTGTTGCTGAAATTCACTTTACCTACTGTGTAATACATTCTTTTTAATCTTCAACTCCCAGTGTTTGTCTCCCTCCCTTGTAGTTAATAATATGATTACTATAAGAGAAAGTTTATCATTTGCTTATTGAGCCTATTTTGTAACCAATTTTGTTTTCAAGTTTTAATTTTTAAGCTTAAGTTTTCAAAATAAGTAGTATTTAGTAATTAATTTTATTTTCAAGTTTAAAATCACATTGTAACTCAGTTTCAATTTTATGTATATTTTTTTATTTTTCTTTTGAATCTAAAAGAAGGGGTTTGAAAAGCATATTTTAAGTTTACTATTTTTTTTGATCAATTAACTTTAATTTTTCATTATTGTGATTTAAGAGGGAAGGAAAGAAGAAAACATAATTTTTTTGGTTAATAGGTTTTTATTTTTGTTTTGTTTTGTTTTTTTAAATGAATTAGAAATTAAAAATTTAGTTTCATACACAAAAATAAAACTTCAAAACATAACTTGTTATAAAACAAGCTATTAATGATTTGAATTTTGCTAGATCATGGACCATTTACTGTCAAGAACATTCCTGTTCAAATTAATTACCATTTGATTTGATTTAATAGTTGGGACATGGTAATTATAAGGTGAGCAGTATTATTACAACATGACATGTCAAAGTTTTATCTTTATTATCACAACTAAAGCCTTACCATAACATAATAATGTTTTATTAGTACATGTCAATGACATTTCAATTTATTTGTTATATTATGTCAATGCATTACCATTTCAAAACTAAAGTTGTTGGAAAGTTGTCAAAATCTTGCAAAGTCGTCGAAAAGTTACTAGATTCTAGCAATATTGATCGCAAATGTACTATGTTTTTGTTTCATATTGTGGTAAGAGTATGAGCATTTTGTTATTATAATTATATTAATCAAGTTAACGTGTTTTATAAGTATTAATTTATTATTTAATTAATAAAAATATAAGACTTGAGATAATTAATAGTAAAAAAATTATTTATATTACTCAAAATAAGTAACATTGTATAAAAAAAGATAAATAATAATAATTTACAAAATTGTTAATATTTTGTAATTTATTATTTTATTTATATTACTTAATTAATAAAAAATAAGACATAATATAACTAAGTGGAAGAAAATGATAATTATTTATGTTATTTAATATAAATAATCTTATATAAAAATAGTTAAATTATTATATTTAAAAATTATCAATATTTTAAATATTAATAATTTATTACATAATTGATAAAAAATAAGAATTTTAAATAAATTATATAATAATTAAAGACAATAGTAATTATTATTTTAAAATATGTAATAATTTTATTCAAATTTTCACGACAAGTGATTTAAATTTTTATATATAATATAGATATAGATAAATAAGAGAAGAGTGAAACTATGTAGAGGACGTGATATGTATAATTAAAAAAAGATTTAATTTTAAAAATACCCTCTATTTAGGTAAAGCACTCATATAAGGTGGAGTTATGCTGTCAGGCTTTTTTACCTGCACCTCCACTTCTCTTAAATACAACATACATAATATTAGTGTATTTTTGAGGTACCGTATTCCGCAAAATCATATTATGATTTAAGTTAAAAGCTAACTAGCCTTAAATATATCCTATCTGCCTCTTATATATAGGACACCAAACGTGCTATTAAGTGCCCGTAATAAACACGTTGCATAATTTACGGGGAATTATGTTTTATGCCTCAAATATATTTGATTTATTTCTAACATATTTATAATGTTTGTGTTTTAAAATTATTGATATATTTGTTATAAATATTTTCATAACGTTTATAAACTAATATATTTATTATAAATATGTCTATAATTTTAAAATTTTAAATATATTATAGATAATTTATAACTTTATAAATATCATGGACATATATGTAATAAATCTAATATATTTAAGATATAAAATGTAATTAATTTTATAATTTATGTAACTTATATTTCACTGAAAAATTATACTATATTATATGAAATTGAAATTGTATAGGAATATAAAATTCTTAACCCATTAGAATATTTATGTATACACCATATTGTACATTCAATTTACTGTCTTAATTTTAATTTTAAAATTTTCTACTAATTTTTTATATTATTTCAAATGATTTTTTTAAATACAAGAAAAATATAAAAATAAATTAAATATTAATTTAATAATTTTTTGTCAATAACATTATTTTAATATGGAATTAAGTTACATAAAAGTAATTATTAATATTTTAGACATCATATATTTTACAAATTATGATATTATTCTTTCCTAAATTTTGTTTGTTAAAAAAAAAGAAAATTCTCAACTTAGTTATTCATGTTGCATTTAAAGATTTCTGTCTAAATTTTATTAACAAATATAGCAGAAAATAACGTGTTATGGAAAATTGAATGCTACATGTCAATTTTTTTTGTTAGATTAGTTAACAAGTTTAACGGAAGTTTTTAATTATAACACTACCGTAATTTAGGGATTTTTTTTAACAGATATATGGATCAATTTACAATCATTTACTTTAATATAATATGACATCAACTTTTTTTTTTAACTATAAGTGATATCACAATTTCTTCAATTATTGCACTTTTTTAATTATACGTGATATCACAATTTCTTCGATTATAATCTTTTTTTTTAAAGTGATAAAGTAATTATAAATAACAATTTTTTTTATTTCATTTTTCATTTTTTCATATTTTTAACCATCAATTTTATATATTTTCTTTAACACATAGAACAATAACTATAAAATTAATAAAAATAAAAAATAAAATAATAAAAATTGATTATTTATTTTTATACAATCATTTTTTTTATGACAAGATAACTGATTTGTTATAAAAAAACAAAATAATTAAACTGATTTAATTTACATGACTAAAAAATCTAGATGAATTTCTTTTTGTTTTAAAATAAATGGCTTGTTGGTACCTTATTAGTACCTATATATATCTTTTGGTGTTTATTGTTGCCCAAGTTTTTGATTGATATCTTAAAAGTACCAAAAATATCCAAAATGTACCCCTTTGATCAATAAAGAAATACGTGCACAAAATATTGAAGGGTATTTTAGTTTTTAATTTTTTAAAACTCTTTTTCTCATCTTATTTCTTTTTTCTATTGCTTAATCACTTTCCTTAGGTTTAGGTTTAGTTTATAGAGTTTAATATTTAGATTTAGTATTTAAGATCTAAAGTTAATAATTTATTGTTTAGTGTTTAGGGTTTTAAGACTTTCTATTTAGGATGTAGGATTTAAGGTTTAGTGTTTATGATTTATGATTTATGATTTAATATTTATGGTTTAGATGATACGAATATAATTGGCTCAAGTGACGTTGGGTGCATTTGCGAGCGTAGCTGCAGCGTATGAGGTGCGCATTGGGGGCACATGATTGGGGCAGCTAGGTGCAAAATGTGCAGAGATAGACGCACGAGGGGACCACTGCCAATTCGGTTAAAATGTTAGAATTGGTTAGCACATTAGCGCACCTTCTTCATGCGTTTTTCTCCTTTTTAATCATTGAAATGTAAGGCTATATATAGCCCTCAATGAATTCCATAAATATATGAAGAATTACATAAACTCTCCCTCTCTCATTCTTCAGCTTCCCTATTCTTCTCTCTCACTCCCTACCTTCTTTGTTACTATCTTTAACAATGGTTTCAAAGCCGGTTACGAGTATGGATACTCGAAGAAAATCTAATGTTGAATTTTGAAATGATGTAATGAAGACTCTCGCACGTTATGACACTGAATTCAACAGAGTTGGAACCCATTATACAAGCATTGCTTATTGAGTTGCAGGTGTTGCGCGCAGCTCGGAACTTACCTGAGGATAACCCTTTTGCTAGGGACGAAACCATACAATCACATCCCCACACGTTGCGATCAGCTATTGAGAAAACTCACCCTCACTTGAAGTTGTCATTTCCAAGGTTAGCCAGAGAGGACCCCACAGGGTGGATTTATAAGCCGAGTAGTACTTTGAATTCACTAATATAGCTACTGATCAGCAAGTGCAACTGGCTCCTTTCATCTGGAAGGCATTGTGTTATAGTGGCACCGGTGGCTCACAAAATTTTGTGGACCATTCACCTAGGAGGAGTTTACCAAAGCTACATAACTGAGGTTTGGACCTACGGACTATGAGGATCCTTCAAAAGCATTATCTCGCCTGAGGCATACCACTAGTGTGGTAGCTTACCAGGAATCCTTTGAAAAACTTTCTCATCATGTGGATGGATTACTTGAGGAATTCCTCATTGGTTTCTTAGATGACATTCAAATTGACGTTAAAATCAAGCAATCGAGATCTATGGCCTATGCCATTGGTATGGCAAGGTTAATTGAGGAAATAAATATCTTACAAAAGAGATCCACGACCAACTCTCATTATAAGCTATCTGTCAACCAAACCAAACAAGTAACTAACACCATCATTGGGTTGTTAGGACCAGCACCTGCTCAGCGTGCTAGTTCAACCCAACCAGTAGCATTTCGAAGGCTAACCAACTAGGAGGCATAAGAACGGTGAGAGAAGGGATTATGCTACTACTGTGATGATAAATTTGTTGCTGGCCATCGTTGTGCACAACCACAGCTCTTTATGATGGAAGATTTGAATCAGAGTGATGCAGATGAGCGTGAAGAACCTACATCAGGACAAGATCGTTAATAAATACTACCTGAAATCTCCTTCCATGCTATAACAGGTACTAAACATCCTCAAACCATACGTATTATGGGAAAATTGAAGAATAAGAATGTGTTAGTATTGATATATAGAGGTAGTACCCATAACTTCATCAATCAGGCCTTAACTTCTCACTTCGATCTACCTATAGCCAAGGGAAAGAAACTGGAAGTGATGGTTGCTAACCGTGAGAAATTAGAGTGTGTTGGACAATGTTATAACCTCACTCTCATCATTCAAGGGTATCTAGTGGAGGTTGATTATTATGTGCTTCCAGTGGTAGCATGCCAACTGGTCCTAGGGGTTCAATGGTTGGTGACCCTTGGACCCATTCAGATAGACAACAAGAAACTTACCCTAAGTTTCAATGCAAAAGGAAACTCTCACACCTTCCAAGGGTTGGGTAGAGCCAATATGACAACCCTAACCCATAAGGAATGTCATAGTTTACAAGGCATGTGGTTGCTCCTCCAAATAAGGCCAACAAACAACCACTAGAACCCTCCTCAAACATACCCTCCTTAGACAAGTAAGCTATTGACTCAATTTCCTAAACTTACCTCTTACATGGGTACATAACCATAAAATTCCCATACAGCCTAGCTTTAGGCTAGTGAATATTAGACCCTATTATTATCCACACTATTAAAAAACTGAGATAGAAAAGATGGTGCTGGAACTCTTGCAATCCCAATTGATAAAGCCTTGTAATAGCCCATTTTCCTCACCTGTTTTGCTAGTTAAGAAAATAGATGGCACCTAGAGATTTTGTGTGGATTATCGAGCTCTAAATTCCATTATTGTCAAAGACAAATACCCTATACCTGTAATTGATGAGCTGTTGGATGAACTACAAGGGGCCAAGGTTTATTCCAAGCTGGATCTTCATTCAGGATACCACCAGATAGAGTTCATGAGGGGGATACCTACAAAATAGCATTCAGGACACATGAAGGTCACTATGAATTCCTAGTAATGTCGTTTGGCCTTACTAATGCTCCATCCACCTTCCAAAGCCTTATGAATGATATCTACCCTTCCTCAGGAAATTTGTCTTGGTTTTTTTATGACATACTAGTGTATTCTAGCTCATGGGATGATCATATCTTACAGCTACAATCTGTCCTTCATTTGCTAACTGCTAACCATTTATTTGCAAAAAAATCTAAATGTCAATTCGGTGTAGTATAGGTAGAGTACCTAGGTCGCCTTATCTGAAAACAAGGGGTCTTAGTTGATCTAACAAAAATTCGTGCTATCATAGAATGGCAAACACCAACCACAACTAAAGGTGTTCGAGGTTTCCTAGGGTTGGCTGGCTACTACAAAAAATTCATCCGACATTTTAGAGGAGTAGCATATCTCTTAACTCAACTATTGGGTAAGGAGGGTTTCCACTGGAATGAGGCTACTGAAATGGCCTTCTAGCAATTAAAAAAGGCTCTCACATCTCCTCCTATCCTACATTTACCTGATTTCACACAACGTTTCGTGATTGAATGTAATGCCAGTGGCATTGGCCTTGGGGTAGTTCTCAGTTAAGAAAATAGGCCAGTGGCTTATTTCAGTGTTGCACTCAAAGGATCAACCCTAGCCTTATCTACCTATGAGAAGGAAATGTTAGCTATGGTTAAAGCTATTAGGATATGATGCCCCTATCTATTGGGAAGGCCCTTCACGGTGCGAACAGATCAAAGAAGTCTTAAGTATTTATTGGAGCAAAGAATAACCACCCCAGCACAAGCACATTAGTTGCCTAAACTTATAGGCTATGATTATGAGATTGAATATAAAAAGGGTTCTAAGAATCAAGGGGTTGATTCCCTGTCTAGAGTGGTTGAGTTCTAGTTCCTATCTGTCTCCCAACCCCGAGCAGCTTGGTGGCCAACACTCCAACATGAAGTCTAGCAAGATCTCTTTTATGGGAAATTAAGGAATATGACTTTCTTTGCAAATGTTCCTCAGATAAGCCATCATGATGGGGTATGGTTCAAAAGTAACAAGGTTTACCTAAGCTCCAAATCTTCCTTAATACCAATTTTTTTGGTAGAATACCATTCATCACTCATTGAAGGGCACTTTGGATTTCAGAAAACACTATCTAGGATTAAGTAGAATTTTTGTGGCCAAATATGCCCCAGAAGGTAAAATAATTCCTACGTGATTGTGGCATATGCCAACGGTTCAAGACTGGTTGTATGAAACCTACAGGATTGCTACAACCCCTACCTATTCCTACCAAGATATGGGCTGAAATCTTAATGGATTTCATTGAGGGGCTTCCACCTTCCAAGGGAAACATTGTGATTATGGTAGTAGTGGATCGATTGACAAAGTATGCCTACTTCATTGCTATGAAAGATCCTTTTACTACACTGGTTGTGTCCAAGATATTTGTGGCTAATGTAGTGCGGCTATATGGCATCCCAACTTTCATTGTGAGCGATCGTGATAAGGTCTTCATCAGTTCCTTTTGGAGGGCATTGTTTTAGTTGCAGGGTATATAACTGTGCATGATTTCTAGTTATCATCCACAAACAGATGGCCAGATTGAGGTGGTTAATCATATTTTGGAATAGTACCTACGTTGTTTTGCTGGCGATCAACCAAAACAGTAGGTTGAATGGATAACTTAGGCTGAATTTAGCTAAAACACCTTAATACACTCATCCACCAAAGTCACCCCATTTGAAGCCATTTATGGAGTTTCACCTCCCCATCTTGTAGCTTACATTCCAAGAACCTCAAATGTCCAAACTGTGGATGAATACTTGCGTGATCGTGACACCATCCTTCGAGAATTATGTCACAACCTTCTACAAGCCCAAAATCGAATGAAGTGTTTGGCTAATCAGCATAGGAGGGAGCTTAATTTCCTTGAAGGAGACTATGTTTACCTAAAGCTACAACCATACAGGCAGATCTCTGTAGCCTTTTGCTTATCTATAAAGCTAGCTCCATGCTTCTTTGCACCTTACAAAATTATGCAAAAAATTGGTCCAGTGGCCTATAGATTAGTACTTCCCCCAAGCTCTCAGATACATGATGTGTTTCACATCAATATGTTAAGGAAACACATTGGAACCATTACTCCAACCAACCCTCAACTACCTCCCATCTCAGATAATTCAATGATCATGCCTCAGCTTGAAGTCATCTTAGATCATCGAGTGATTCAGAAAGGTAGGAACCGACCAAAAGTAGAGATTTTGATCAAATGGATTGAGGCCCTAACCACAACAGCTACTTGAGAAAATGAATGGCGTTTCTCTAAGTCCTACCCGAGTTCATCCTTGCAGACAAGGATTCTAAAAGAGAGGAAGGAATGATACGAAAAGAATCAACTCAGGCGACGTTGGGTGCATCTACGAGTGCAGTTGCAGTGCATGAGGGGATCATCGTGGGCACATGATTGGCATAGCTAGGTGCAGAACATACAGAGACGGACACATGAGGGGACCACTGCCAATTTGGTTAAAATGTTAGAATTGGTTAGCGCATTAGCGCACCTCCTTTTTAATCATTGAAATGTAAGGCTATATAAAGCCCTTAATGAATTCCATAAAGATATGAAGAATTATACAAACTCTCCCTCTCTCATTCTTCAGCTTCCCTCCTCTTTTCTCTCATTCCCTACCTTATCTGTTACTATCTTTAACATTAGAGTTTAGATTTTAGTTGAAAAATGAGAGATAATTTATTGTGAATAGATAAAGGTGTGAGTAAGAGATAAGTTATTTATTGATGTCGATTTTTGTCAACACCAATTATTGGATACATCTTTCCTTCCTGTGGACCTGAGAAAAAAGAACATACCGTTATAACCTTGGACCACCATGGGGTATGGTGACCTTTGATCCTTCGATGCTTAAGTAAGTCCAGGTAGTATGAAGAATGAGAAACTAGTGTATTCCTTTGTGATCTAGAGAGATGAAGAGAGATTTTTGGGAGATATTATAGATTATTGTTTTTGTCTCTAGTAAATTTATGTTTAAGTTCTTATCAAGTTTCATTATGAGAGAGATTTAAAGTGAATATATATACTCGTAGCGATATATTTATCTTAGTGTTGAAGTTATATCTTCTTAATTATCTCCTTGTTAGATAGTTAAGACATTATATGTTGGTTGTTTATCCAATGGGATATTTATCTGGTATTGATGCTCATCTATTGACTTAACCCTTATTAGGATGGTCTACGAGTTATTTGGTAATTAGGACCTCTCATATCGTGCCATATGGCGTAGGTTAATTAAACCTAACATTATCCCATAGACCTTCTAAGCCTTGATACATGGGATATGAGGTCTATTTTTTCATTTTGTCATAATCTGATCTCACAACCCTCTGAGCCACACTAGCAACGTTAAGACCACTTTCATGTGATCATTACCTATTCAGTTAAAGAATTTCTCGCTTGGCTTTGACATTTAAAATGTAAGTGGCTGCATCATGTCGCTCGTAGTTCTTTCAAATTCTTAATCGAACTCCCAATTGGGAAGTTATATCCGAGTTAAAATTGGCCTTTGAAAGGTCAATCATCCCTCTCTTTTGGAGGGAAACATTCAGAAAGCTAGCTATGAAGTTACAAGGTGTCTTAAATCTTATGTACTACAGAGTGCGCCTTTCTTAGGTGTCAACAATAGGTTCCAAACTCTTTAATTCTATGTAGAACATGTTTAAGTGACAGGACTTCTCATGAGTCTTTTAACTCTCTTTCATAGCCGCACTTCACTTTCTAGAAGTAGGAGGTTGCACTTGTATATCATTTTTTTAATCGGTGCACTTCTGTCCCTTGTCAGAATGAAGTGTCATGGATGTACAGAGGTTTGGCCTTTTTTTAAAGAGTCTAGGTAGTAGGGGATCATGTCTTTATCATCTCAAGTGCTTGTAGGACCAATATCATGATCTACTTGATAAATTATGTACTTGATTTGTGCCCAAAATTTGTCTAGAAAGTAGACACGTGGTTGAATATTTTAGGAATGTACCCGATGAAGGAGGACATGTAGAAGTGCATCATTAAAGGTGTACATTCTTTGTTATAATACATGATGTGGTATGACCTTTGAAGTTAGTGGACAAGACTCTATGGCCCATTATATAGAAGTCAATACAAGGAAATTTTTTATGCTTCGTAGTCTTTTGTACTTCAGACTTTTTACTTCCTGAGTGAGTTGCTTAATGGGATTTGAACCTTGAAGTAGCAGTATCATAGGGTGTAGGCCCCTGGACTAAAATTGTAAGTTTTGGGATTGTTGTGTGTTTTACAACACACAGAAAATCGTGCAAGTATACACGGTCACAAGTAATAAAGATTTGTAAGTAAAGTATCGTTCCCACGGAGATTTGTTACTATAGTTTGTTGAGTACTAAAATTGTATCTCTCTAATTTTATCCAAAACAATCGTTGATTTAGAAAAATACGAAAAAGTTAACAAAATAAAAGAAATCTAGGATTGCAATTTTTCATTAAACTAATCCACTCAAATCGTGTTATTTTATTTTGATTTATATTTTTTAGTACATTTAATTTGTCAACCGAAAACTTCTAATTTTATTCATACATCTCTTTCGAGCTCCGTATAAACACACCTTGTTAAACTAATTCACTATATCTCTATGTGAATTAAATTTAATAAGATTCATTACGTTCTAAGTTTTCAAATGGCCACACATACAATTAGGGTATATTCCTATCCTTCATCATACATGTCATTCTATTTACGAGCAATACACACACAAATGCCTCTTCCAAGTTTATTTATATGCCACGGATCGTTTTGATAAGATTCGTAAATAATTAAAAAGTATTAAGCACAAAATAGAATGAACAAATCGTACGTCTTATAAATCTTTCAAAAATAGTTAAAATCAAAGCTTCATAAATTTAGATCAAATGCAACCCTAGAAAAATTAAATTACTTCATTAAATTAAAATAAAAATTACAACAGATACAGAAAAATAAGAAGAAGAAGAAAGAAAATTAAAACATCTTAAATGGAAAATATTTGGCATACGTAGAACACAACAAAAGCCAAAAAATGGCTTCTGCTTGTTCTGCAGTCCAAAACCGAACAACACAAAATAATCTCCAAAACTAAACTCCAAAAACAAACTTTTTAATTCTATCATCTTATCACCTATTTATAGCTAACAAAATACATCGAAAATAATAAAATTTAACACACGCGGGGGACAAAGAAGTGTGGGACCAATATTAAATTAAACCGCGTGGGGGACAAAATGTATCGAAAAAAATGTGAGTGGAGACACTGCGCGTTTCTGTTTTTATTTTCCTTACACGTTGCCACGTGTCGCTATCTGATTCGCTGAAATAAATAGTGGGACACGTGGCAGCATTTCATTCCTTGAAAGGAATGGGCGCAAGCAGAACTTGTCGCACGGGAGCCAATAGCTACAAAACGGGCGTGATCCAGCATGGTGGCGTGCATTGTAAAATACCACGTGTCATAATATTGTTGGCTTCAAAATAAAGTAGACACATGGCTACTTCTAATTCAGGAGACCTTGATGGTGCACGCCGCTTGGATATTATTTTTGTTTAAGTATTTTTGGAATATTTGATGCCGATTTTAAATGATATGGGTTCATAGCCCATTGAATTGGGTACTTTTTCTATGACTTCATCTGAATTGTCCCTAGTTCTAGATTTTTAGAGTTCATGGAACTTGTAAGCTATGACATACCCAATAGGATTTCTAAGGCCTAGCAGTTTACCATAAGCTTGGATCATGCTATTAGTGTTTAAGTATTTGTATGGACCTTTTGGATATATGTAGATGCCACATTTCTATTCTATTTCTATACTTTTGGATTATATACTCATGATTATATACTTATTTTACCTTTTGGTAGTAAGTTTTTGGTGAGCTATGTTTTAGGTTTCGTTTGTCTCAAGATTGTAGCACTTTGTGAGTTCATTTGTTGTAAGGATTAGTGTCCATTATATTGGTATGAAATGGTGCGTAGTTGTTGAGAAGTAGGTCTAGAGCTAGGGATGATGCATTTACACGAGGGATAGAATGTGACATGACTAGTTTAAGGTGTAAGGATGCTCAGTGTAGGGTGGTTCGGGTAGTTACGGGTCCATGCACGTTCATCCATTTTCCCAAACAACCATCCATATATATAGTAACATGTTTCATTTTCAATCATATGTGCCATGTTCATCCATATGTGGCGTGTTTGACCACACGTGCCATTTCTGGTCAAATTTGCCATTTTTGACCATATTTGTCATGTACGACCGAGAGGTGTCGTGTCCGGTCATATGTGCCTATCTAACACGTGTACAATGTCCGACCATATGTCATTTCTGGCCACTTGTGCCATGTTAGGTCACATATGCCATATCCGGTCCCATGTACCATGTATGACCACATATGCCATATCCGAGCTTATATGCCATGTTCGACCATATATACCATGTCTAGCCACATGTGCCATGTTTGGCCACATATGCCTTTGGCCACCTTTTCCATGTCCAACCATGTGTACCATGTCCGGCTACATGTGCCATGTTTGGCCACATGTTCCACATTTGGCCACATGTGCCATATTTGACCACATGTGTCATGTTCAACCATATATGCTATTTTCAACCATGTGTACCATGTTTGATGACATATGCCATGTTTGGCCACATGTACCATGTTCGACCACATGTGCCATTGGTGACCTATGCCATGTTCTGCCATGTGTACCATGTATGGTCACATGTTTCATGTTTGACCACATGTACCATACATGGATACATACACCATATCTGATCATGCCTACCATGTCCAACCACATGTGCCATTCATTTGGGCTTAGTTTGGCTCAGTTTGTTGCTTTTCCATAAACTTATCCAACCATTTTTGACTTGATCGTCTTCCCATTTGACTTATGTCTAGAATTTGTCACATTTATATGACTTGTTTTTATTTTTTTAAGTTAGGATGGTTTTGTTTTTTAAAAAAAGGGTTGATCTATTAGCCCCATGCTTGGTACACTTGAGTTTATGAAGTCATCCAAGCATTTGGTTTCAATACTTAGAATTTTTTTATCATTCTTGATGGATTATTCCATCATATTGTGAGTGTCATTCCACCTTTTTCATTCCTGACAATTTTCATTAATGACCTAAGTTAGAGACCCAAGTTCCATAACGTGAGAAAATATGAGTTTGTATGGATGAGTGATGAGCGAAAACCGGCTATAATTAATTTTTTTTTATTTTTTATTTTTTATTTTTTTTATTTTTATTTTTTTATTATTTCTTATGAAATTTGAAATTTGATTAAATTTTTTTTATTTTTTATTTTTTTTAAAAAAAATCACAATTATTTACAACACAAAAATATTTTTTAAAATTTTGATAAATAAATTAAAAACGCTATTCCTTCCCCGGCAACGGCGCCAAAAACTTGATGAGCGAGAATCGGCGATGCCGGTTTTCGCTCATCAAGTTTTTGGCGCCGTTGCCGGGGAAGGAATAACGTTTTTAATTTATTTATCAAAATTTTAAAAAATATATTTGTGTTGTAAATAATTGTGATTTTTTAAAAATAAAAATTAAAAAAAAAATTTAATCAAATTTCAAATTTCATAAGAAATAAAAAAAAAATCAAAAACTTGATGAGCGAAAACCGGTATCGTCGATTCTCGCAAATACTTTGGTTTTAATATTTGTAAAACTCTCGCAAGTGCACGAATCTTTTCGTAGAAAATGATAAGTATACTCCTAAGGTCGATCTAAGGAAGGAATGTATGTGGTTTTTAATTTATTATTCAAACTTTTAAAAACGAAATTAAATCCTAAACATCCTGTCACGATAGTTTGGTTTTTGTGTTTCTAATCTAATAACATAAAATAAACATATATACAGATTAATTAAATATAATCTAAAAACATAAAAATAAACATAGATACAAATTCAATAAATATTTATCTAAAAATAAATATAAATACAGATTCAATAAATATTCATGCAAATTTTATCATTTATATTAGTAGAGTATTTATGGATATAATAACTAAATTAATTATGCTTGCTCTTATTATCTAGGTTAATAAAGATAAAAATTGATTATTTATTCATTCTCTCTTTTTGTATGAATACCACCTTTGGTGGGTTAGATATTCTTTGTTAGCTAAACAAATCAATTAACACCTATGGGTGAGGTTGATGACTAATTTGGTTAATTAAATTAATTCCTTTTTCTAAGAGATTGAAAATGAACCATTTAAATGCCGCCTTTGGTGGGGTTAGACAATTTAAACTTTATTCAAGCTGTCCAAGTTAACCCTAGGAATTTACTTATCCGAGTACTACCTTTCAAGTTTTAAAACCACTATTGAAAACATGTTGTCAATACATTTTCACATAATAATTCTTATAAAAACTTTTGAAATAGAGTTTCACTCTAACTACCTAGGCGATTGTACCAACAAATAAAATAGCACTACTCTAAATTAGACCAGGATAACTAAACCGTAAAATCTAATTTTCGGATTTAAGTTTGTAATGAAAAATAATATATTTCTCTCTAACATCCTTAATATAAAATCTTGAATAAAAAATAAAATCAATTCATTTTAGAAATTTTCACCTATTTAATATTTCACAAGCATAACAACGTTATTATTATATCATGATTATAAGCATTATAGCACGCTTAAATTTAATCACAGACAAATTAAATATAACATGTAAGAATAAAGCATAAAAATAACTGTAAAGAAAATAAAATCCTTACAGAACTTCGACGCTATTCCCGTTGCTAGAAAACCTCCAAGCGGAATTTGCACTTCCATTTATTGAATCAAAAATCTAAATTATTACAAAAACATTACAAGTTCCTCTCAAAAAGAGAAGAACTCTAAACCTAAGAGAATTGAACTAAAAACTAAGAGAAAAACTAAGAAAAGCTTAGAAACTAAGAAAGAAACTAAGAAAACTCAAAACAACTAAGAAATGAGAGAAAGAAAGAAGAGAGAAGTGAGTTTTGAAGGTGTTATTTGAAGTGAAGGGAATGGGGTATTTATAGGTGAGGATGGAGAGAAAAAATGAGTAAAAAAATGTTAAAAAAAATATTAAATAATTAAAAAACGTGTAATGGAAATGCTGAGGTCATCAATGACGTCACAGGGGCTGCTGCACGTGAAAAATAGGGTGAAAACGCGTTGGGCGCGCGAAGGGCTGGCTTTGGGCGCTGCCTTGTGGCTGTCATTGCGCGTGAACAGATGCCAGCTGCGGCGTGCGCGGATGGGTATGTCAACGCGCACGGTAGCGCGCATGACGTGGCGGCCCAGCGCGTCTGAAATTTGTGGCACGCGATTTTCCGTCTTTTTAACATTTTTGACCTTTTCGACCCATTTTGTCCAATTTTTCCATGTTTGTTGACCTTTTCCCACTTATTTATTAATATATTTGTGATGTATTGCTTCAAGTATTCTTCTTTGAGTCTTTAAATTGCGTTCTTAAGCCAAAATACCTGAAAAACAATAAAAATACCCGCGATTCCGAAAAAGACAAATTTATATAAATATATGATAAAACATATAAATATATATATTTTTAATCAATTAATGTGCATAAAATCATGGTTATTTTAATGCTTTTTGAGCACTCATCACAACCCCCAACCAGCTTCTTGCTAGTCCCTTAGCAAGAGAAGCGATAAAAACTAAAAATTAAACTATCCTAAATCACTTCCGTGGATTGACACGGTTGCATTTAGCCTATGCAACAAGCCTTTAAACCCCTAGGTTGCCCTAGTGGACGAGTTTGAGTCTCGTGAGGGTTTTCAGTAATGATACCCACAAACATTGAACTAAATGTAAAAACAAAAGAAACAATAAAAACAAACAACTTAAAAATTAAATTTACAACAAAATCACAAATTAACAACATCTCACAAAAATGTCTCATACTATTTAATCTCCTTTAAGATCATAATTAAAATCTCAAGCATAAGTTATTTTAATCTCTTTAAACAATCATGATTTATTATAATAATTAGTCGAAAATTATTTTCATATTTCATATCAAAAATGTATCAATTTAATTTCACCCAATTTCAGTGTCATGAATCAGAATTCGCTTCGACTCTATTCCTCACAAGTCAATACTCTCAAAACACTGAATCCTATGGGTTCAAACACTCATACTAATTTATATGCGAAAGAATTGATGTATAGAAATGAACTAATATGTTCGCATATGTATAAAGAATAAAGGCTCAAAGTGTTATTTTAACATTGATCTCATGAAAGGAATCAAATGTATAAATTATAAAGATATCATATATAAAAATTATTTTCATGCATAAATCAAACTCATTAAGAAAGAATTTCAAGATATATGCCTTTTACAAATGAAGAGAGTGCAATGACTTTTTAGGGAATTATTTCCTATATCCTTCTTTTGTAATTAGCCTTTACTCACAACTTTGTAGGCAATGTGGGTTATAGTATGTAGATTATACTATATATTCTTTATCTCTCTATTTTTTTCTGAAGATATTTCTCAATATATGTATTTTAGAGAGTCAACCCATTATACATATTGTACATTTTTTTTTGGATTTTGGTGAGTGGTTAATTTTGTGGCTTTTCTGTTTGATCTTGGTTTAGGTAACCCCATATATGTCTTTTTTTGTAGCAGTCATGCATGAACGAGATATAAGCATATACTATCAATTTCTACTCAAATCATTTAATCTAAGCAAAAATAATAATAAAAAATATATGATACTCTATTAAGATGAGAAAAAAATTCATACATTCAATGCTAATACCTATAGAGATCATCTAAAAATTTGAAGAAATAAGAAATGTGTTTGGAGTAGAAAAAAATATATATTTCACTCTGAATAAAGGAAATTAGGCTCAAATTATATCTCACAAAGGTAGTCTCCACTAAAAAAATTCATAAACACCGATTTTGGGTTTAATATAATTTCTACATCTTATCAAGAAATACTAGTTATGACAAAAACTAACTAATTATCAAAAAAAATAATTTCAAAATATTTCATGATATGTTTTCAAAAATTAATCTAACAGTACAAAAGACTTAACTATTTACTTAAATTTGATTTAAAGAAATGATAAATTTTTGTGAGAAAAGTTTTTTTTTATATATTTATATTTAAATTGTCAATTTTTTTTTAATTAAGTATGGTAACTTTTCACCACCTCCAACCTAGAACTTACATTGTCCTCAATGTAACAACTGTAAATTAAAGATAAAGAGAGAAGAGAAGAAAGATTACCTATTTCCTGAGAATGTGCAAGTAGTAATGGAAAATGCAGGTGCATCCATCATATTCATCATTAAAGTGTATACGTACGGTCATTGTGAACTTCTAACATCTCAACAAATATTTTTAGTTTTAACAATTTAAAAATTATTCACATGTAATTAAAATGAAATAAACAATAAAATTAAGTAAATAAAACAAATAACAAATTTTTTTTTTTACCTAAAATGATGGGTTGCCTCCCATCTAGCGCTTAGTTTAACGTCTTAGCAAGACGTATCTTTTTGGTGCTAAGGGTTACTCAGCCAAATGCAATCCATTTCAGCAATGTTGTTTGGTTCTTCTAATTAAGGCTTGACACGATGGCCATTGACTTTGAACGTTTTTTGTGTCTTGGAGTCCAATAGTTCCACTACTCCATGTTCAAATACTTGAACTATTTTGAATGGTCCATCCCATCTTGATCTCAGCTTTCCTGGAAACAATCTCAAACGAGAGTTAAATAAAAGAACTTTCATTCCAGGGTGAAGAGTCTTAGGAACTAGCCTCTTGTCATGATAGCGCTTAGTACGCTCCTTGTATAATTTGGCATTCTCATAGGCTTCATTCCTAATTTCTTCCAACTCATGGAAAATTTGGAGTAATCGTTTTTCACCTGCTTTATCTAAATCCATGTTTAACTCTTTAATTGCCTAGTAAGCCTTGTGTTCAAGTTCAACTGGAAGGTGGCACGCTTTCCCAAAGATTAACCGGTAAGGGCTCATCCCAATAGGTGTTTTGTAAGCGGTGCGGTATGCCCATAAGGCATCATTTAGCTTAAATGCCCAATCCTTCCTTGAAGGACGCACAGTGCGTTCCAGTATTCCCTTAATTTGCCTATTACTCACTTCCACTAAACCGGAAGTTTGAGGATGATATGGAGTAGCTACTTTATGTGTGATGTTGTACTTGTTTAGTACTCCATCAAAGAGTTTGTTACAAAAATGGCTACCTCCATCACTTATTATAGCTCTAGGCGTTCCGAACCTACTGAATATGAAATCTTTCAAGAATTTCACAACAACATTAGCATCATTGGTTTTGGTGGGGATAGCTTCTACCCACTTGGACACATAATCCACATCAACCAAAATGTATTGAAAACCATTAGATGGGGGAAAAGGACCCATGAAGTCAATCCCCCATACATCAAAGAGTTCAACAACTAAATTAGATGTCAAAGGCATTTCATCTCTTTTGCTTATGTTTCCTGTTCTTTGACATCTATCACATTGTGCACAAAACATATGAGCATCTTTAAAAAGAGTGGGCCAAAAGAATCCAGACTGTAATATCTTACGGGTTGTCTTTTCACCTCCAAAATGACCCCCACAATGAAGTTCATGACAAAAGTCGAATGCTCTTATGTTCTTCTTCCTCGGTACACATCTCAGGATGACTTGATCTTGACCAATCTTGTATAAATAAGGGTCATCCCGAGAAATAGTCCTTAATAGTTTTAAAAACCTTTTCTTGTCCCGATATGAAGTGTTAGGTCGTAAAACACCGATGGCAAGATAGTTTACAATATCGGCATACCATGGGTTCGGACTATGAAAAATAACTGTTCATCGGGAAAGGTTTCAACTATATCGTCATTACTCTCATCTTTAAGAGAATTGAAGTCGGTAAATCAACCTAGACAAATGGTCGGCTACTAAGTTTTCACCGCCTTTCTTATCCTTGATTTCTAGGTCAAATTCTTGTAAGAGTAAGACCCAATTTGATTAATCTTGGCTTGGCATTTGGTTTACTTAATAGGTATCTTAAAGCGATGATCGAATGCACAATCACTTTAGATCCTACTAAATAAGACCGAAATTTGTCTAAAGAGAATACTATAGCCAAGAATTCCTTTTCAGTGGTGGTGTAATTCATTTGGGCATCATTGAATGTTTTTCTAGCATAGTAGATGACATGTAAACGCTTATCCACTCTTTGTCCCAGGACTGCTCCTATTGCATAATCAGAAGCGTCACACATTATTTCAAAAGGTAAAGACCAGTTTGGTGCCATTATAACAGGGGTAGATGTTAGTTTCTCTTTCAAGGTATTAAAGGAAATAAGGCAGTCATTGTTGAAGTCAAAATCATCATCCTTGGATAGCAAGTTACATAAGGGACGACTTATTTTAGAGAAATCTTTAATAAATCGTCTGTAAAATCCTGCATGTCCCAAGAAGCTTCTTATCCCCTTCATAGATGTAGGGGGAGGTAGTTTGTATATCAATTCAACTTTTGCCTTATCAACTTCAATACCCTTGTTTGAAATTATATGTCCTAAAACTATCCCTTGTTGAACCATAAAATGAATTTTCTCCCAACTAAGGGTTAGATTGCATTCAATGCATCTTTCTAAAACCAAAGTCAATTTATGTAAGCAATCATCAAATGAGTTCCCAAAGACAGAGAAATCGTCCATGAAAATTTCAATGAATTTCTCCACCATGTCCGAGAAAATAGATATCATGCATCTATGGAAAGTGGCAGGGGCATTGCATAACCCAAATGGCATTCTCATGAAAAGCAAATGTCCCAAAAGGACATGTAAATGTGGTCTTTTCCCGATCTTCCAGTGCTATGGGTACTTGATAATATCCAGACAAGTCCATCCAAAAACAAGAAAATTAGGTACTTGACTACTCTTTCCAACATTTGATCAATGAATGGAAGAGGAAAGTGATCCTTTTTCGTATATAAATTTAGTTTCCTAAAATCTATACACATTCTCCATCCAGTGATTATTCTAGTGGGTACTAATTCACTTTTGTCATTTTTAACAACTGTTATCCCAGGTTTATTTGGCACCACGTACCTTTGGACTAACCCACTTACTATCCATGATAGGATAGATAATCCCTTCTTCAAATAATTTAAGACTTTCTTTTTTAACTACCTCTTGCATGTTTGGGTTTAGTCTTCTTTGGGCCTCTCGTACAGGTTTAGCACCATCCTCCAAGTTGATCTTGTGCATACACATTGTTGGACTAATGCCTCTTATATCCCCTATACTCCAACCTATAGATTTCTTAAACTGTTTAAGCACTTTGATGAGTTCTTTTTCTTGTGGTTTGGTCAAGGTTGAAGAAATTATCACTGGATATGTTTCTCCTTCTCCCAAAAACACATATTTTAAGTGCTCAGGTAAGTCTTTGAGTTCAAGTGCGGGTGGATTGGCCTCTTTAACAGATGAAGAACTGGGTAGATTTAAAAGTGTACTAGATTTTGTCATCACTTCATTATTGTCTAGTTGTTCAAGGTACCCCTTAATTTCTTCATCTAAATCTTCTTCAACCTTTTCAAGTGTAAGAAAGGTTTCAAGCTTGTCTTCTATTCTGGTTTGGAAAAAGGTGTTTTGGACAAGATTATCCAAAGGATCAACTTCGAATATTTCATCAATGGCAGAAATAGAAGGGAAAGGTGAAGAATCAAAAACTTTGAAATGAACAGTCTCTCCTAAGACTGTCATTGTCAAATTTCCATCTTGGACATCAATAATAGTTTTAGTAGTTGCCATAAATGGTCTACCAAGCAATATTGTATGCTCTCTGTCCAATGCCGGATTTTCTTGCATATCCAGAACCACAAAGTCAACGGGTATTATCAGTTTGTCTACTTGTACCAAAACATCCTCAACTATTCCCTCTGGATATTTAAGAGATCTATCTGCAAGTTGCAGGGACATAGTTGTGGGTTTTAAATCCCCTAGATTGAGCTGTAAGAATATAGAGTAGGGCATCAAATTTATACTAGCACCTAAATCAAGCATTGCTTTAGCAACCTTCCTATCCCCCATAGTTATGTTTATAATAAAACTTCCAGGGTCTTTCAACTTAGGGGTAGTTTGTCAGGTCAAGTACGTACGCTAGAAATTTCGATACTACTACTCGTTCATTCGATTCATACCTCCTTTTCTTAGTGTTGAACTCTTTGAAAAACTTGGCATATGAGGCACATTCATGATCACTTCTAATAATGGTAAATTGATATTTACTTTAGAGAGCATATTAAAAAGATCATTGAATTGCTTATCTTGTTTGGATTCTTTCAACCTGGGGAAAAGGTACTTGCATCTGGTGTGGTTACTGTTGTCTTTTGAATTTTGGGAGTGTCGGATGACCCCAATGAGTTTTTCGAAGGCTTGTTAAGTTTAACACTTGTTTCTCCTTTTTGCGAGATTAGAATATCGCCTTCTTTGTTACATGAACTACAAGGTAGTTTGTTAGAGATTTCGTGTAAACCGGTATTGACTACCCTACCACTTCGAAGGGTTCTAACATATTTCGCTTGCTCTGGTCCACCCGGCAACTTTCCTGGTTCTTTCTTTTGCATTTGTTCACCCACTTGCCCAACTTTCGATTCGATTCTTTTAACCGAAGCCTCCATGGTGTTCAACCTTTGATTAGTCATCAATTGGTTGTCACGACTAACTTGAATAAAAGCATTCAAGCTATCTTCTAAGGTTGGTTTAAAAGATTGGCTTGGTGGGTAAGGGTGGTTGTAGGTTGGGTGATTATAGGTGTTTGGATGATACTTTTGAAAAGATTGGACTTCCTCTATGGCATCAACACTAGAATCACAAGTATTTGAACAATTATGAGTACCATGCCCAATTGAACAACACACTTCACATACCTCTTGATTTGAAATTTGGTGAGACGTGAGGAATTTCACTTGTTTAGTCAATTCAGCAAGTTGCAAGGTTATCTCATTATCAAAGCCGACTTCATTGACCTTTGCTTTCCTTCTACCACCTCTTTGTTGGGAATTAGAACCCAATAGCTCATAGAGATTATAGGTTTCCTCTACGGTCTTTTCTCCTACAGCACCTCCAGCAACATTATCAACCATGTATTGACTCTGTAGTGTCAATCCATCGTAAAAGAATTGGTTTTGTAGCTGTAATGGAAAGCTATGATTTTGACATTGAATGAAAAGGAGTTTGAATCGTTCCCAAGCTTCATGAAAGGGCTCTTCATTCATTTGAGAAAATGTTGCTATCTTTGTTCTTAGATCAACGGTCTTTTGATGGGAATAGAACCTACCCATAAAAATTTCATAGATCGCCTCCCAAGTTTTAAGAGAACTGTTGTAGAGTAATGAACCATGACCAAGCTTTATCTTTGAGAGTGTAAGGAAAACACCTCATCCTAAGTTGATCTTCATTAATTGCATGTAGTGGAAAGGTTTGGACAATAGCATAGAATTCTCGAATGAAATGCAAAGGGTCTTCATTAGGGATACCGTAAAAGGAAGGCAACAAAGAATAATGAATCTTTTTCAATTCATAATTCCTTGCAGCCTCTTGTAATTGGATGCCAGAAGTTACATTGCCAATGATTGGCATTGTATAGTCTTTCATCTTTTTCGGCCTCTTGTAATTGGATGCCAGCACGGTGGCGTGCATTGTAAAATACCACGTGTCATAATATTGTTGGCTTCAAAATAAAGTAGACACATGGCTACTTCTAATTCAGGAGACCTTGATGGTGCACGCCGCTTGGATATTATTTTTGTTTAAGTATTTTTGGAATATTTGATGCCGATTTTAAATGATATGGGTTCATAGCCCATTGAATTGGGTACTTTTTCTATGACTTCATCTGAATTGTCCCTAGTTCTAGATTTTTAGAGTTCATGGAACTTGTAAGCTATGACATACCCAATAGGATTTCTAGGGCCTAGCAGTTTACCATAAGCTTGGATCATGCTATTAGTGTTTAAGTATTTGTATGGACCTTTTGGATATATGTAGATGCCACATTTCTATTCTATTTCTATACTTTTGGATTATATACTCTTGATTATATACTTATTTTACCTTTTGGTAGTAAGTTTTTGGTGAGCTATGTTTTAGGTTTCGTTTGTCTCAAGATTGTAGCACTTTGTGAGTTCATTTGTTGTAAGGATTAGTGTCCATTATATTGGTATGAAATGGTGCGTAGTTGTTGAGAAGTAGGTCTAGAGCTAGGGATGATGCATTTACACGAGGGATAGAATGTGACATGACTAGTTTAAGGTGTAAGGATGCTCAGTGTAGGGTGGTTCGGGTAGTTACGGGTCCATGCACGTTCATCCATTTTCCCAAACAACCATCCATATATATAGTAACATGTTTCATTTTCAATCATATGTGCCATGTTCATCCATATGTGGCGTGTTTGACCACACGTGCCATTTCTGGTCAAATTTGCCATGTTTGACCATATTTGTCATGTCTGACCAGAGGTGTCGTGTCCGGTCATATGTGCCTATCTAACACGTGTACAATGTCCGACCATATGTCATTTCTGGCCACTTGTGCCATGTTAGGTCACATATGCCATATCCGGTCCCATGTACCATGTATGACCACATATGCCATATCCGAGCTTATATGCCATGTTCGACCATATATACCATGTCTAGCCACATGTGCCATGTTTGGCCACATATGCCTTTGGCCACCTTTTCCATGTCCAACCATGTGTACCATGTCCGGCTACATGTGCCATGTTTGGCCACATGTTCCACATTTGGCCACATGTGCCATATTTGACCACATGTGTCATGTTCAACCATATATGCTATTTTCAACCATGTGTACCATGTTTGATGACATATGCCATGTTTGGCCACATGTACCATGTTCGACCACATGTGCCATTGGTGACCTATGCCATGTTCTGCCATGTGTACCATGTATGGTCACATGTTTCATGTTTGACCACATGTACCATACATGGATACATACACCATATCTGATCATGCCTACCATGTCCAACCACATGTGCCATTCATTTGGGCTTAGTTTGGCTCAGTTTGTTGCTTTTCCATAAACTTATCCAACCATTTTTGACTTGATCGTCTTCCCATTTGACTTATGTCTAGAATTTGTCACATTTATATGACTTGTTTTTATTTTTTTAAGTTAGGATGGTTTTGTTTTTTAAAAAAAGGGTTGATCTATTAGCCCCCATGCTTGGTACACTTGAGTTTATGAAGTCATCCAAGCATTTGGTTTCAATACTTAGAATTTTTTTATCATTCTTGATGGATTATTCCACCATATTGTGAGTGTCATTCCACCTTTTTCATTCCTGACAATTTTCATTAATGACCTAAGTTAGAGACCCAAGTTCCCTAACGTGAGAAAATATGAGTTTGTATGGATGAGTGATGAGCGAAAACCGGCTATAATTAATTTTTTTTATTTTTTTATTTTTTTATTTTTTATTTTTTTTTATTTTTATTTTTTTATTATTTCTTATGAAATTTGAAATTTGATTAAATTTTTTTTATTTTTTATTTTTTTTTTAAAAAATCACAATTATTTACAACACAAAAATATTTTTTAAAATTTTGATAAATAAATTAAAAACGCTATTCCTTCCCCGGCAACGGTGCCAAAAACTTGATGAGCGAAAAACGACAATGCCGGTTTTCGCTCATCAACTTTTTGGCGCCGTTGCCGGGGAAGGAATAACGTTTTTAATTTATTTATCAAAATTTTAAAAAATATATTTGTGTTATAAATAATTGTGATTTTTTAAAAATAAAAATTAAAAAAAAAATTTAATCAAATTTAAAATTTCATAAGAAATAAAAAAAAATCAAAAACTTGATGAGCTTAAAAATCGAGATTCACTGATTCTCGCAAATACTTTGGTTTTAATATTTGTAAAACTCTCATGAGTGCGAATCTTTTCGTAGAAAATTATAAGTATACTCCTAAGGTCGATCTAAGGAAGGAATGTATGTGGTTTTTAATTTATTATTCAAACTTTTAAAAACGAAATTAAATCCTAAACATCCTGTCACGATAGTTTGGTTTTTGTGTTTCTAATCTAATAACATAAAATAAACATATATACAGATTAATTAAATATAATCTAAAAACATAAAAATAAACATAGATACAAATTCAATAAATATTTATCTAAAAATAAATATAAATACAGATTCAATAAATATTCATGCAAATTTTATCATTTATATTAGTGGAGTATTTATGGATATAATAACTAAATTAATTATGCTTGCTCATATTATCTAGGTTATTAAAGATAAAAATTGATATTTTATTGATTCTCTCTTTTTTGTATGAATACCACCTTTGGTGGGGTTAGATATTCTTTGTTAGCTAAACAAATCAATTAACACCTATGGGTGGGGTTGATAACTAATTTGGTTAATTAAATTAATTCCTTTTTCTAAGAGATTGAAAATGAACCATTTAAATGCCACCTTTGGTGGGGTTAGACAGTTTAAACTTTATTCAAGGTGTCCAAATTAAACCTAAGAATTTACTTATCCGAGTACTAACTTTCAAGTTTTAAAACCACTATTGAAAACATGTTGTCAATACATTTTCACATAATAATTCTTATAAAAACTTTTGAAATAGAGTTTCACTCTAACTACCGGGCGATTGTACCAACAAATAAAATAGCACTACTCTAAATTAGACCGGATAACTAAACCGTAAAATCTAATTTTCAGATTTAAGTTTGTAATGAAAAATAATATATTTCTCTCTAACATCCTTAATATAAAATCTTGAATAAAAATAAAATCAATTCATTTTAGAAATTTTCACCTATTTAATATTTCGCAAGCATAACAACGTTATTATTATATCATGATTATAAACAACTAGCACAGTTAAATTTAATCACAGACAAATTAAATATAACATGTAAGAATAAAGCATAAAAATAACTGTAAAGAAAATAAAATCCTTACAGAACTTCGACGCTATTCCCGTTGCTAGAAAACCTCCAAGCGGAATTTGCACTTGCATTTATTGAATCAAAAATCTAAATTATTACAAAAACATTACAAGTTCCTCTCAAAAAGAGAAGAACTCTAAACCTAAGAGAATTGAACTAAAAACTAAGAGAAAAACTAAGAAAAGCTTAGAAACTAAGAAAGAAACTAAGAAAACTCAAAAAACTAAGAAATGAGAGAAAGAAAGAAGAGAGAAGTGAGTTTTGAAGGTGTGTTTTGAAGTGAAGGGAAGGGGGTATTTATAGGTGAGGATGGAGAGAAAAAATGAGTAAAAAAATGTTAAAAAAAATATTAAAAAATTAAAAAACGTGTAATGGAAATGTTGAGGTCATCAATGACATCAGCATGACGTCACAGGGGCTGCTGCACGTGAAAAATAGGGTGAAAACGCGTTGGGCGCGCGGAGGTGCGGCTGGCCCATTTGGCAGCGCGCGTGAATGCCCACGCGGCTGCGGCCGCGCGGATGGGATGTCAACGCCTTGTGGCGCGCCTGACGTGGCCCAGGCGTCTTGTGAGGCTAAGCGGCTGCTTGTGGCCATTAATGCGATTTTCCGTATTTTTGACATTTTTGACCTTTTCGACCCATTTTGTCCAATTTTTCCATGTTTGTTGACCTTTTCCCACTTATTTATTAATATATTTGTGATGTATTGCTTCAAGTATTGCTTCAAGTATTCTTCTTTGAGGCTTTAAATTGCGTTCTTAAGCCAAAATACCTGAAAAACAATAAAAATACCCGTGATTCCGAAAAGGACAAATTTATATAAATATAGGATAAAACATATAAATATAAATATTTTTAATCAATTAATGTGCATAAAATCATGGTTATTTTAGTGCTTTTTGAGCACTCATCAATAAGGTGCGGAAATTGTAGCAACTATTGGACCTGGGGCATTGTTATTGCCTATTTATCAGTTAGTAAAGGCTTGTTGTTAAGATCAATCATCCAAAGAGATAAAAGCCTACTAAGTTGCTCGTTATGTTGGTTTTGGTGTGGATTACAAAGCCTATACTTAGGGTGCATCCTATCTTTAATCATAGGTACCAAATTTTATATATGGTGGTGGACTTCCATCCTAAGAACTATGGTGTTGATGTGATCTCTAATTTATTAGAGGTGTGAAACCAAGGATATTGGTACACAAACTTCCTAAAGTCTATGCATCTCAACCCCTTTTCCATTTTCTATTTGGACTTCCCCCATCTTTGTCAAATTATATAAGTGTAGATAAGATGTAGTTTTTTTACTCATTCATGCTTGTAACGCAACAACCTAGTATTTGGAATGTCAATGTGAACCATGGGTCCTATGAGGCAGCAATATGGACTATGTAACATATGAGTGTGTGCTACGATGCTCTAGGCATTGGAGGATGCCATAGAGAGTTCTCATTTATTGAAAATTATTATAGATCTTATGGACTTAAGAAGGTACTCCAGAATGTTTTGGAGTGTGTTCTTCGTTATGTCAAGGTGGACACATGGTCCCATCCCTTTAAGTTTTACATATACTTCAAGGGTTCATTCATACCATCATAGGTGATGATTTATGGGGTGACCATTAGTCGCCAAGGTCATAGGTTAACGTTGCTGGCTTGGATAGAATGTCCCTATTGTGGACCTTGAGATTTTTTCCTGGATCACAATGGATGGAAGTTGCTGGAGGTAGACACAGCCAATTCAGGATGAATGGTCAAAGGAACACTTCCTGGGCATCCATGAATGGATGACTTTGTACTTTGTAGGCAATGTGATAGGTAACATTGTCGATCAGAATCTATATAGGTAGGGGTTAAATATTGAACATTTTGGGCATTGGAAGATGTCATGTGGACATTCTCTGGGACGAGAAATGGACCAAGATCCTGTGGCCTAGAAGGCATTCCAAGATGGCTTGGAATAGAATTTTTATTATATTGAGATGGCTATTGATATTTGCTCAGATTCTTTATCTACAAACTAGTTTGGTCCAGTGTGAGTGAGTTGGTAGAGGTATGGGTGGGCCCTGAGAGCGCCAAAGAGACTAATGGCTGGTCATGCCTTGTAATTCCCACTTGAGTGTCAGAATTCATTGATCACTTGAGTGTCAAAATTGATTCCAAAATCCTTTCGACGAGATGATTTCAATGATTATATATTTGAGATTTTTTTATGAATGTACGAAAATTAGTGCACATATAAGTGTATATGAAAAGTTCATCCACTCATCCGATTCAAATGAAATTTAAAGAAGTTGCTCTTTCGTCATCCAAAGCATAATAGAGTCTTTAGAATGATCATATGTTCTTCTCACTATTCCAAAATATATTTTTAAAGTCGGTTAGGTGAATCAACTTTAAATTGGGAGACTTAATATTTAAACGGTGAACCGACTTTAAATTCTGTATTTTTTTTACACATTTTACTCATTTTCTACTACCCTCAAAACCTGTATTCGATCACATAATAGCATAAAAAACCAAAATATGTTTAAAAGAGTTTAAATACTACAAACAATTGAAAAGTTAAATATTAATTAATTACTTGAGAATTAAATTTATTACAAAAAAAAATTTACACACAGTACATACATACATATACATACATACATACATACATACATACATACATACATACATACATACATACATACATACATACATACATACATACATACATACATACATACATACATACATATATATAAACTTAAATTACAAATAAAATGATGTCGTCTCTTTTGTCATGGATTTTGTTATATTCCCACTTTATTTCATCGAGAGAAAGTTTGGTTTGCTTAGAATTACCAACAATGTCCCATTCATAGTCATGACCATGGAACTAGGCAAGAGAGATGAGATAGAGTTTGGGTAAAAAAAAGATCCATATAATAATTCATTTCCCTAAATACATGAGCACATAAACATTCATTAAACAAGCTGTCCAAACTTCAGCGACACAAGAATAGAGAAATTAAAGCATTATAAAAATTACCATGGTGTTGTATAATGCTATTCAAGATCATTAGATTCTTCTCTTGATTCTTCTTGTGATGTTATAATTTGAACCTTGTGTTATACCCATTCTTCTCATAAATCATCAAAAATTTTCAGATCATAACTTGACTTGTTCCAACCAAAGAACTACATGTATTTAAATTCAAGATAAGAATGTAATATCATGAATTTACAAAAAATAACTTATATATGTTAAAACAGTATATTAGTAAAAGCGATTGCCACATCGACACCATATTGATATAATAATAACCCTATCCCTTCGAAATCATATTAGTACTATATTAATCGTTTGTCTATAAAATATGAAGCTATTTGGAATCAAGTTGGTATTTTTAATGCTATAATGAGCTGTAAATATGAAGTCAAGTGTAATTTTGATTTGTTACTGGAGTTGGTTGAGTTTTGGTGCCCATAAACTAATACTTTTGTATTTCCTTAGGGTGAAACAACAATTATTCTTGAAGATATGATGATTTTTGGTGCTTTTCTTGTACTTGGCTTGTCAATGACTACCATGATGTTTTCATGTGCTATTCATAATGACCAAGGAACTAGGCAAGAGAGATGAGATGGAGTTTGGGCAAAAAATAGGTCCATATAACAATCCATTCCCCTAAATACATGAGCATATAAACATCAATTAAACAAGCTGCCCAAACATTAAAGACACATGAATAGAGAAATTAAAGTATTATAAAAATTACCGTGATGTTATTAGTTCATTAGATTCTTCTCTTGATTCTTCTTGTGATGTTATAATTTGAATCATGTGTTCTGCTCAATTCTACACTTTGACATCTAAGATTTGTGATGCGTAATTTTGCAAGTGTATGAATCGTTAAGTAATAAAATGTACAAAAGTATGGATATCGAACCCACAAGTAATGGCGTTACTAAGTATCGAAATTGACTAATCCTAATTTTATTTGAAGACCAAATTTTTGAATTTGTTTAAGAAGTAAATTAACTTAAAACTAATGCAAATAAAAAAATTTAATGTTGTTCACAAATGATTAAAAACGCTAAGGCATTTGATTTCGCTAAATCAATTGAATCCGATTTCAAATCACGTTATATGAGAATCAAAGTTAAAAGTGATGGTTGAAAAACCCAAATTTACCTAATACTCTCTCTCGAGTTATATTAGAATTACTTATATATGAAAACCGACTATATTTCTATGAAGATTTAATCACAAACAAGCACATTACGATTTATGGAATTTCTAGAATAACCACATACATCATGCATTAGTTCTCACACTCGCATTCAACATACGGTATTTATCACAAGAAGCGTTCATTACACATCTCCTCTCGGTCTCAATATAATGCAACAAATCATTTAAATCTTGATCAGAAATTTAAAAGCATTAAGCATGGAAATAAATACTCAACTTGAAAACAATGAATTCATATAAAGATAACACAAGAAATTAGATTTTCTCAATTGAACAAACATATTCTCAATTGAATCCATGAACAAACAATCTGAATAAAATGCAGAAAATAAAAGCTAAGGAGAAGAGATGAAAAACTCTTGAAGATGAAGACTTGGTAGCAACAATGGTGATGATCCTTCAATCTTTTCCAACTTTTCTCTCCAAAATTTCCTTTTGTCCTCCAAAAATAACTTAGATTTTCTCTCTCTGTCGTCCCCGTATTTTTCCATCATAATGTATATATAGATCTAGGGTTTGGGGGGAAATTTTGGAACAAAATAACATAAAAAATGTGTTTTCGGACGAAACTCGATGGCGGCGACATTATTCTCGCTGCCGCAAGATTTCTGGAAAATTAAATTTTGGTTTTTTCTGATTTTGGCCAACGGTGAGATTCTTTGGCCGGCGGCAAGAATTATTTGGCCGGCGGCGAGATGAGTTTACCAAAATTTGTGCTCTCAGGAAGATTTTCGCTGTGATCTCTATAGGATTCTCGCCGGCAGCGAGATGAATATGGCTAGCGGCAAGAATACTTTGGCCAGCGGCGAGATTCACTTGGCCAAAATCCGTGCTCCCAGCATGATTTTCCAAATTTTGAAACTTTGTTCTCTTTTTATTTTCATTCAATCCCGATCATTGTACTTTCTCCCTAACTTCTCCAAAATCATGAATTTACCTGAAATTGCACTTTAAACACGAAATACCCGTGAAATGATATTTGTGGATTAAATAATCAAATAAACACAATTTTCACACAAATATCAACATTTAAATCATAACAAAAATACAATAATTTAGTTCTTAACAACAACCCCCAACCAGCTTCTTGATAGTCTCTAGTAAGAAAAGCGATCTATTTAATAAATTCAAAGGTGACATTAAGAGAAACTTCAAAGAAAATTTTTATGCTATTTATAAAATTACATTAAGCGTATGCAATAAGCCTTTAAACCCCTAGGCGGCCCAGTAGGATGAGTTGTAGTCTCATGAGGGCTTCCAGTGATGATACCCACAAACATCTTACCTATAACTATCCTAACTTAAAACAATAAAATCACAAAACAAATAATTTGCACAAATGTCTCAAAAATTGTAAATAACACACAACACATAGAATAATTAAATGTCACCTAAGCTTTAAGAAATCTCAAATGCCAATTTCACTTTTGTTATTGACTCTTAAACATCCATCAAACCACAAACCAATAGCCATAATGCCCGGATAATATTATGCAGAACATCCACAAACAAAAAGGTGAAATCTCAAACTCTATAGGCTCACTTTTCAAAACTCTCTCCACTAATGAAGGAAAATACACCACTTTGGATCAATAGGACTTTATGAGGCTTGTAATGTTTGGCTTAGGTATTTGGTTAAGAAAGAACGGGAAGTGTCAAAATACAAATAATAGCACTTATTAGATTAAACACAACCAATTAAGTAAAAGAGTAACACCATTTAACCCAAATTGTTTCTTCCGATCATAACCCATTTTTCTGAAGAGAAACAAAATTCTTCCTCAATCTTTCACCTTAGTACTTCCATCACTAACACTCTTTTATTTTACTAGAGTGTGAAGGCCCTTTTTTTCTTTTTTTTTTAAACACAATCCCCAACCAATTTCTTCCAATATATGTGGAAGATGTCTTTTTTTTTATTATTCCATCCTTTCTCCAATTGCTGTTGAAAAGTTTGTGTTCAAAATTAAGTGCTATTAACAAATAAGGTAGGAATTATATATATATATATATATATATATATATATATATTGGCTAAATAAAAGGTAGGTTATAGAAGGAAAAAAGAATGAAAAATAAGGCTAACAATATATTTAAATAGGCTCAAGGAGGTAATTAGTGATATAAAGATAACAAGGTAGGCTTAAAATGGCACAATCGATTCAAAAATGGCCTACATCATATCCTAAACAGTGCAATCCCAAATTATTTCTCCTCAAGAGGTTTTCAAATGAATTCTAGAGTTTGTTGAGATCACAAAAATGTCCATGAAAAATTTGCACATAAGACTTCTCTAAGCATTTAGGCTAATTAACCAAATCATACCACATACCAAAAGAGTCGCCAACTTGGCCGGCGGCGAGATGAGTTTACCAAAATTTGTGCTCTTAGGAAGATTTTCGCCGTGATTTCTATAGGATTCTCGCCGGCGGCGAGATGAATATGGCCGGCGGCAAGAATACTTTGGCCAGCGGTGAGATTCACTTGGCCAAAATCCGTGCTCCCTGCATGATTTTCCAAATTTTGAAATTTTGTTCTCTTTTTATTTTCATTCAATCCCGATCATTGTACTTTGTCCCTAACTTCTCCAAAATCATGATTTTACCTGAAATTGCACTTTAAATACGAAATACCCGTGAAATGACATTTGTGGATTAAATAATCAAATAAACACAATTTTCACACAAATATCAACATTTAAATCATAACAAAAATGTAATAATTTAGCTCTTAACAATTTTTCCTTTTTATGTTAATGACATTAAACATATTAAATATGTATCCAACCAATATATTTAAGATATTATATTATATATGAATTCCCTAATTATTAGAATATCTATCAAGACATGATATGAAAATAAATACATAAAAATCAAACATAACATATATATAATATTAACAATATACAATATATAATAATTTATATATATAAATGCATGTAATTAATAATAATACATATTTTATAAATATATATAATAATAAATATTAATAAACCCGTTATACATTATATAGATTTAAAAATATATCTTATATTATATATATATTTAATGTAAATGTAAATAATTTTTAAAAATTATTTGTTTAAAATAAATTAATATATATCAAACACCTAAATACATAAATTTAGGAGTCTTCATTTTTGGGTTACAACAGCTAGAAAATACATTATATCTGGAAAATGGGGGAGAAAGAAGAGAAAAGGAAAAGAAAATGTGTGTAGCTTCGGTTGACACATAGGACTAATGCTACACTTAGGACGTAGCATCAGTTCTACATGTCAACCAATGCTACACGTGGATAGCATCGATTTACACGTAGAATTGACGCTATGTCCTACATGTAGTGTCTGTCCTATGTGTCAACAGACGCTACATTTTTAATTTTTTAAGTTGGTTTTTCAGCGTACCAACTTAAAATTTATTATAAATTGATTTGCCCCAAATCCCAATTTTAAATCTTGACTTAAATATCCCTTTTTGTGGTAGTGTCTTCACATATTACAAGATCTTCAAAGACTTGCAAGGTAATCTCCATTACCTTAGGGACCTCAAAGGACATAATGGATTAGCTCCCTAAGCCAATGACAATCTTTGTAATGTTAGTTACTTAAGCAGTGCAACATCTGATCTGTCCTAAAAAGGAGCATATTGATGAGTGCTCAAAAAGCACTAAAATAACCATGATTTTATGCACTTTAATTGATTAAAAATATATATATTTATATGTTTTATCATATATTTATATAAATTTGTCTTTTTCGGAATCACGGGTATTTTTATTGTTTTTCAGGAATTTTGGCCTAAAAACGCAATGTAAAGACTCAAAGAAGAATACTTGAAGCAATACATCACAAATAAATTGATAAATAAGTGGAAAAAGGTCAACAAACATGGAAAAATTGGACAAAATGGGTCGAAAAGGTCAAAAATGTCAAAAGACGGAAAAACGCGCGCCGCGGCCCAGCCCCAGCGCCTCAATGGCCAGAGGCCGCTACAAGCGCATTCACTGTTCACGCTGGCCGAGGCGCGCGGCCAGCGCGCCCAACTAACGCGTTTTGACCCATTTTTCACGTGCGGCCGCCAATGACGTCATCGCGACGTCATTGATGACCTCAAAGGTCCAAAACACGTTTTTATTTTTTAATATTTTTTTAACATTTTTTAATCATTTTTTCTCTCCATCCTCACCTATAAATACCCCTTCCATTCACTTCAAAACACACCTCAAAACCTCACTTCTCTCTTCTTTCTTTCTCTCATTTCTTAGTTTTTGAGTTTTCTTTAGTTTCTTTCTTAGTTTCTAAGCTTTTCTTAGTTTTTCTCTTAGTTTTTAGTTCAATTGTCTTAGGTTTAGAGTTCTTCTCTTTTTGAGAGGAACTTGTAATGTTTTTGTAATAATTTAGATTTTTGATTCAATAAATGGAAGTGCAAATTTCGCTTGGAGGTTTTCTAGCAAACGGGAATAGCGTCGAAGTTACGTAAGGATTTTATTTTCTTCTGATTATTTTTATGCTTTATTCTTACATGTTATATTTAATTTATGCAGTGATTAAATTTAAGCGTGCTATTTGTTTATAATCATGATATAATAATAACGTTGTTATGCTTTGCGAAATATTAAATAGGTGAAAATTTCTAAAATGAATTGATTTTATTTTTATTCAAGATTTTATATTAAGGATGTTAGAGAGAAATATATTATTTTTCATTACAAACTTAAATCTGAAAGTTAGACTTTAAGGTTTAGTTATCCTGTCTAATTTAGAGTAGTCTTTCTTTTATTTGTTGGCATACAATCGCCTTAGGTAGTTAGAGTGAAGCTCTATTTCAAAAGTTTTTATAAGAATTATTATGTGGAAATGTATTGACAACATGTTTTCAATAGTAGTTTTAAAACTTGAAAGTTAGTACTTTCGGATAACTAAATTCTTAAGTTTAATTTTGACACCTTGAATAAAGTTTAAAGCTGTCTAACCCCACCAAAGGTGGCGTTTAAATAGTTCATTTTCAATCTCTTAGAAAAAGGAATTAATTTAATTAACCAAATTAGTTATCAACCCCACCCATAAAGGTGTTAATTGATTTGTTTAGTTAACAAAGAAGATCTAACCCACCAAAGGTGATATTCATACAAAAAGAGAATCAATAAAATATCAATTTATATCTTTAATAACCTAGATAATATGAAGCAAAGATAATTAACTTAGTTATTATATCCATAAATACTCCACTAATATAAATGATAAAATTTGCATGAATATTTATTGAATCTGTATTTATATTTATTTATTGAATTTGTATCTATGTTTATTCTTTTTAGATTATATTTAATTAATTTGTATATATGATTATTTTATGTTATTAGATTAGGAACACAAAAACCAAAACTATCGTGACAGGATGTTTAGGATTTAATTTCGTTTTTAAAAGTTTGAATAATAAATTAAAAACCACATACATTCCTTCCTTAGATCGACTCGGGAGTATACTTATCATTTTCTACGAAATGATTCTTGCACTGCGAGAGTTTTACAAATATTAAAACCAAAGTATTTGCGAGAATTGGCGATCTGGGTTTTATTCATCAAGTTTTTAGCGGATTCTTGGGGGAAGGAATAGCGTTTTTAATTTATTTATCAAAATTTTAAAAATATTTTTTGTGTTGTACATAATTGTGATATTTTAAAAAAAATAATAATAATAATAATAATAATAATAATAATAATAAATAAAATAAATAAAATAAAATAAAATAAAATAAAATTTAATCAAATTTCAAATTTCATAAAAAAATAAATAAAAAATAAATAAAAAAAAAATAATAAAATTTTTTTTTTAGCATAAAAAGTAAATAATTTAGAAATTTGAAATTTGAAGTAAAAAAGTTTTTATCGTAAAAAAAAAAAAAAAAAAAATTAAAATTTTTAAAATTTTAAGTTAATAAGAAATAAGATAGTGTGAATAGTAAAATAAAATTACCGTTCGTAAAAAAAAAATATTTAAAATTTTTTTTAAATTTTAAGTTAATAAAAAATAAGATAGCGTGAATAGTAAAATAAAATTACCGTTCGTAAAAAAAAAAATTAAAATTTTTAAAATTTTAAGTTAATAAGAAATAAGATAGTGTGAATAGTAAAATAAAATTACCGTTCGTAAAAAAAAAAAAAAAAAAAAAAACTAAAAGGCATGAAAAGTAAAAATCTAAGGAGTTACATACAGGAAGTAGTTCTTTGAAGACTTTGTCACTAATCTTTCACTGGGAACGTTGTTACCAGGAGAATGGTTTTTAAGGAAGTACAAGACCACCATTCTTTCCAGGAACAATTTCTTGGTTAATACTAATTATGTTATTTAAAAAAAAAAATTAAAAAAAAAAAAAAAAAAAAAATTGTCTAGTGTTTTGTATTAAATGCCATGGAAATTTTCTAATTTCTTTATTTTTGTTGACAGGAGTTTTAAATTTACGTTTAAAAATAGTCTATGCGTGGTAGGAGATCCTTAGGAAACCCCCTAACACCATATGTAAATAATATTCATAAATTTAAACAAGTGTCAACAACACCTGGATCCTACCCATCGACACGATTTTGAGCCAAACATAGAACGTCTTAATCCTTTACTAGAACCAAAAGAAATGGAGGAAAACCAACATGTTAGGAAACCACGATGAAGGAGTTTGCAAGACCTAGGTGATTGGCACAGAATCGCCGCTATCCGGTTGGGAGAGGTCATAGGAACTATGACCTTAAAAATATTCATTTTTCTATGCTTCCTTCCTTCTACGGGCTACCTAATGAAGATTCTCTTTCCTTTATGAGAGATTTCTATGCTACGGTCCAAACATTCCCCTCGGTATTCTAAACGAGGATCGGCTTAGAATGAGATGTTTTCCGTACACTTTAAAGGATAAGGCTAAAGCTTGGTTGATGTCACTTGGTTCTCTCGATGACATGGGGTCAAATTTACAATAAATTCATGGGAAAATTCTATTCCCATCAAAAACATCGGTGAGAGGAAAGATTGCTACTTTCTCTCGGATGGAAGGAGAACCATTCCATGAAGCTTGGGATAGGTTCAAAATGTTTCTCACTCAATGTCCCCATCATAGCTTTCCCTACAGTTGCGGAACCAATTCTTTTACGATGGACTTACACAACAATGTCGGTTCATTGTCGACAACGCCATGCGGGAGGAGCAATAGGAGAAAAGACTGCATCGAAACGTATAATCTCTTTGAGATGTTGGGTCTTAATTCCCCGGCAGAAAAGCTCCAGAGTGAGAAAAGGCGGTGTTCGTGAGATTGACTCCGATGAAGTTCAACAACAACTTGTTCAACTGACTAAGCAAGTTGTTCTTCTCGCTACACAAACCAACACAAATAATGAACAATATGGTTTGTACGACAACGTGGGACAAGGTACTGAAGCCTGTCCATATCAAGGAGATACAACTGGACCTGAGCAGGTTAATGTGTTGGGAGCATATCAACAGAGACCAAGGTTTGATCCTAATTCAAATACTTATAATCCTGGGTGGAGAAGTCATCCAAATTTCTCTTGGAGGCAAAACAACCCTCCTTTCCCTCAAAGCTCAAATCAGGCAGGCCAGCAATTCCACCCACCTATTCCACGAAGCATTCCAAATAAACCAACCCTGGAGGACAACTTGAATTCTTTTATTCAAGTTTGTAGGGACAATCAATCAAAAACCAATCAACGGTTGGACTCTGTGGAAGCTTCTATCAAAAAGGTGGAAGTTCAAGTTGAACAGTTAGTTGAACATTTGCAGAAAGGCAAAATTGAAACTTAAATGAATTCAATGAAGAGGAGACATTGAGTTTTTCATTCTGCAATCTCCAAGCAACGTCTTACTAGAAGACGATAAATTTTAGTCCTACATGGGAGGTCACCCATTATTGTATTTTCCTTTGTTTTAGTTTGCGTGTAATAAAAAAAAATATTTCAAATAAAATAAATTCGTTTGTTTCAAAAATTGTGTCCCTTCGTTTAAATTAAAAATAATAATAATAATAATAATAATTTAGGTTCCTTGCATTTTTTTAGAGATATCTACCATTGTTTTTAAAAGCAAAATGCTGATTCACAATAGGAGGAGGATCATTTTCAACTACAAACAACCATGGGAGATGCTGAAGATAGGCGGAAAAAGATGAAAGACTATACAATGCCAATCATTAGCAATGTAACTTCCGGCATCCAATTGCAAGAGGCTGCAAGGAATTATGAATTGAAAAAGATTCATTATTCTTTGTTGCCTTCCTTTCACGGTATCCCTAATGAAGATCCTTTGCATTTCATTCGAGAATTCTATGCTATTGTCCAAACCTTTCCACTACATGCAATTAGTGAAGATCAACTTAGGATGAGGTGTTTTCCTTACACTCTCAAAGATAAAGCTTGGTCATGGTTCATTACTCTACAGTCAGGTTCTCTTAAAACTTGGAAGGCAGTCTATGAAATTTTTATGGGTAGGTTCTATTCCCATCAAAAGACTGTTGATCTAAGAACAAAGATAGCAACATTTTCTCAAATGAATGAAGAGCCCTTTCATGAAGCTTGGGAACGATTCAAACTCCTTTTCATTCAATGTCAAAATCATAGCTTTCCACTACAAAGAACAAAACCAATTCTTTTACGATGGATTGACACTACAGAGTCAATACATGGTTGATAATCTTCTTTGGAGGTCTTTGTAGGAGAAAAGACAAAGCAGAGGAAGCCTATAATCTCTATGAGCTATTGGGTTCTAATTCCCAACAAAGAGGTGGTGGAAGGAAAGCAAAGGTCAATGAGGTCGGCTTTGATGATGAGATAACCTTGCAAATTGCTGAATTGACTAAACAAGTGAAATTCCTCACGTCTCACCAAATTTCAAATCAAGAGGTATGTGGAGTGTGTTGTTCAATTGGGCATGGTACTCATAATTATTCAAATACTTGTGATTCTAGTGTCGATGCCATAGAGGAAGTCCAATATTTTCAAAAGTATCATCCAAACACCTATAATCACCCAACCTACAACCACCCTTACCCACCAAGCCAATCTTTTAAACCAACCTTAGAAGATAGCTTGAATGCTTTTATTCAAGTTAGTCGTGACAACCAACGATGACTAATCAAAGGTTGAACACCATGGAGGCTTCGGTTAAAAGAATTGAATCTAAAGTTGGGCAACCGGCTGAACAAATGCAAAAGAAAGAACCGGGAAAGTTGCCGGTCAACCGGAACAAGCAAAAGATGTTAGAACCCTTCGAAGTGGTAAGGTAGTCAATACCGGTGTACTGAAATCTCTAACAAAGAAGGCGACATTCTAATATCGCAAAAGGAGAAACAAGTGTTAAACTTCACAAGCTTTACGAAAAACTCATTGGGGGGTCATCCGACACTCCCAAAATTCAAAAGACAAATGTAACCACACCGGATGCAAGTACCTTTTCCCCCTTAGGTTGAAAGAGTCCAAACAAGATAAGCAATTCAATGATCTTTTTAATATGCTCTCTAAAGTAAATATCAATTTACCATTATTAGAAGTGATCATGAATGTGCCCTCACATCCCAAGCTTTTCAAAGAGTTGAACACTAAAAAAAGGAGGTATGAACCGAATGAGCAGTAGTAGTGTCGAGAAATTTCTAGCTTTGTACTTGACCTGACAAACTACCCCCTAAGTTGAAAGACCACTGGAAGTTTTATTATAAACATAACTATGGGGGATAGGAAGGTTGCTAAGGCAATGCTTGATTTAGGTGCTAGTATAAATTTGATGCCCTACTCTATATTCTCACACTCGATCTAGGGATTTAAAACCCACAACTATGTCCCTGCAACTTGCAGATAGATCTCTTAAATATCCAGAGGGAATAGTTGAGGATGTTTTGGTACAGGTAGACAAACTGATAATACCTGTTGACTTTGTGGTTCTGGATATGCAAGAAAATCCGGCATTGGACAGAGAGCATACAATATTGCTTGGTAGACCATTTATGGCAACTACTAAAACTATTATTGATGTCCAAGATGGAAATTTGACAATGACAGTCTTAGGAGAGACTGTTCATTTCAAAGTTTTTGATTCTTCACCTTTCCCTTCTATTTCTGCCATCGATGAAATATTCGAAGTTGATCCTTTGGATAATCTTGTCCAAAACACCTTTTTCCAAACCAGAATAGAAGACAAGCTTGAAACTGTTCTTACACTTGAAAAGGTTGAAGAAGATTTAGATGAAGAAATTAAGGGGTACCTTGAACAACTAGACAATAATGAAGTGATGACAAAATCTAGTGCACTTTTAGATCTACCCAGTTCTTCATCTGTTAAAGAGGCCAATCCACCTGAACTTGAACTCAAAGACTTGCCTGAGCACTTAAAATATGTGTTTTTGGGAGAAGGAGAAACATATCCAGTGATAATTTCTTCAACCTTGACCAAACCACAAGAAAAAGAACTCATCAAAGTGCTTAAACAGTTTAAGAAATCTATAGGTTGGAGTATAGGGGATATAAGAGGAATTAGTCCAACAATGTGTATGCACAAGATCAACTTGGAGGATGGTGCTAAACTGCACATGCGAGAGGCCCAAAGAAGACTAAACCCAAACATGCAAGAGGTAGTTAAAAAGGAAATCCTTAAACTATTAGAAGAAGGGATTATCTATCCTATTGCGGATAGTAAGTGGGTTAGTCCAAAGTGCATGTGGTACCAAAGAAATGCAGGATAACAGCTTGTTAAAAATGATAAAAGTGAATTAGTGCCCACTAGAATAATCACTTTGGATGGAGAATGTGTATAGATTTTAGGAAACTAAATTTATATACGAAAAAGGATCACTTTCCTCTTCCATTCATTGATCAAATGTTGGAAAGATTAGTCAAGACACCAATTTTCTTGTTTTTGGATGGACTGCCTGGATATTATCAAGTACCCATAGCACCGTAAGATCGAGAAAAGACCACATTTACATGTCCTTTTGGGACATTTGCTTTTCGCAGAATGCCATTTGGGTTATGCAATGCCCCGCCACTTTCCGTAGATGCATGATATCTATTTTCTCGGACATGGTGGAGAAATTCATTGAAATTTTCATGGGACGACTTCTCTGTCTTTGGGAACTCATTTGATGATTGCTTACATAAATTGACTTTGGTTTTAGAAAGATGCATTGAATGCAATCTAACCCTTAGTTGGGAGAAAAGTCATTTTATGGTTCAACAAGGGATAGTTTTAGGACATATAATTTCAAACAAGGGTATTGAAGTTGATAAGGCAAAAGTTGAATTGATATCCAAACTACCTCCCTACATCCGTGAAGGGGATAAGAAGCTTCTTGGGACATGCAGGATTTTACAGACGATTTATTAAAGATTTCTCTAAAATAAGTCGTCCTTTATGTAACTTATTATCCAAAGATGCTGAATTTGACTTCAACAATGATCGCCTTATTTCCTTTAATACCTTGAAAGAGAAACTAACATCTACCCTGTTATAATGGCACCAAACTGGTCTTTACCTTTTGAGATAATGTGTGATGCTTCGATTATGCAATAGGAGCGATCTAGGACAAAGAGTGGATAAGCGTTTACATGTCATCTACTATGCTAGCAAAACACTCAATGATGCCCAAATGAATTACACCACCACTGAAAAGGAATTCTTGGCTATAGTATTCTCTTTAGACAAATTTCGGTCTTATTTAGTAGGATCTAAAGTGATTGTACATTCTGATCATGCAGCTTTAAGATACCTATTAAGTAAACCAAATGCCAAGCCAAGATTAATCGTGGGTCTTACTCTTACAAGAATTTGACCTAGAAATCAAGGATAAGAAAGGCGTTGAAAACTTAGTAGTGACCATTTGTCTAGGTTGATTTCTTACTTCAATTCTCTTAAAGATGAGAGTAATGATGATATAGTTGAAACCTTTCCCGATGAACAGCTTATTTTTCATAGGTCCGAACCCGTGGTATCTTGATATTGTAAACTATCTTGCCATGGGTGTTTTGCGACCTAACACTTCATATCGGGACAAGAAAAGGTTTTTAAAACTATTAAGGACTATTTCTCGGGATGACCCTTATTTATACAAGATTGGTCAAGATCAAGTCATCCAGGAGATGTGTACCGGAAAGAAGAACATAAGAGCATTCGACTTTTTGTCATGAACTTCATTGTGGGGTCATTTTGGAGGTGAAAAAGACAGTAAGATATTACGATCCGGATTCTTTTGGCCCACTCTTTTTAAAGATGCTCATATGTTTTGTGCACAATGTGATAGATGTCAAAGAATAGGAAACATAAGCAAAAGAGATGAAATGCCTTTGACATCTAATCTAGTTGTTGAACTCTTTGATGTATGGGGATTGACTTCATGGGTCCTTTTCCCCATCTAATGGTTTTCAATACATTTTGGTTCTTTGTGGATTATGTGTCCAAGTGGGTAGAAGCTATCCCCACCAAAACCAATGATGCTAATGTTGTTGTGAAATTCTTGAAAGATTTCATATTCGATGGGTTCGGACGCCTAGAGCTATAATAAGTGATGGAGGTAGACATTTTTGTAACAAAGTCTTTGATGGAGTACTAAACAAGTACAACATCACACATAAAGTAGCTACTCCATATCATCCTCAAACTTAGGTTTAGTGGAAGTGAGCAATAGGCAAATTAAAGAGAGTATTGAACGCATCCGTGCATCCGTCAAGGAAGGATTGGGCATTTAAGCTAAATGATGCCTTATGGGCATACCGCACCGCTTACAAAACACCTATTGGGATGAGCCCTTATCGGTTAATCTTTGGGAAAGCGTGCCACCTTCCAGTTGAACTTGAACACAAAGCTTATTGGGCAATTAAAGAGTTAAACATGGATTTAGATAAAGCAGGTGAAAAACGATTACTCCGGCTTCATGAGTTGGAAGAAATTAGGAATGAAGCCTATGAGAATGCCAAATTATACAAGGAGCGTACTAAGCGCTATCATGACAAGAGGCTAGTTCCTAAGACTCTTCACCCTGGAATGAAAGTTCTTTTATTTAACTCTCGTTTGAGATTGTTTCCAGGAAAGCTGAGATCAAGATGGGATGGACCATTCAAAATAGTTCAAGTATTTGAACATGGAGTAGTGGAACTATTGGACTCCAAGACACAAAAAACGTTCAAAGTCAATGGCCATCGTGTCAAGCCTTATTTAGAAGAACCAAACAACATTGCTGAAATGGATTGCATTTGGCTGAGTAACCCTTAGCACCAAAAAGATACGTCTTGCTAAGACGTTAAACTAAGCGCTGGATGGGAGGCAACCCATCATTTTAAGTAAAATAAAAAAAAAAAAATTTTGTTTGTTATTTGTTTTCTTTACTTAATTTTATTGTTTATTTCATTTTAATTGCATGTGAATAATTTTTAAATTGTTAGAACTAAAAATATTTGTTGAGATGTTAGAAGTTTACAGCGATCTGTCTGTATACACTTTAATGATGAATATGATGGATGCACCTGCATTTTCCATTACTACTTGCACATTCTCAGGAAATAGGTAATCTTTCTTCTCTTCTCTCTTTATCTTTAATTTACAGTTGTTACATTGAGGACAATGTAAGTTCTAGGTTGGGGGTGGTGAAAAGTTACCATGCTTAATTAAAAAAATAAAATAAAAAAAAATATACTTTTTGTGTGTTTGGTTTTATTTCTATTCTGTGTGATTTAGTAATTTTTGGAATAAAAAAATAAAAAAAAAAGAGAAAGTTTCACAAAAGTTTATCATTTCTTTAAATCAAATTTAAGTAAATAGTTAAGTCTTTTGTACTGTTAGATTAATTTTTGAAAACATATCATGAAATATTTTGTAATTATTTTTGATAATTAGTTAGTTTTTGTCATAATTAGTATTTCTTGATAAGATGTTGAAATTATATTAAACCCAAAATCGGTGTTTATGAGTTTTTTTAGTGGAGACTACCTTTGTGAGATATAATTTGAGCCTAATTTCCTTTATTCAGAGTGAAATATATATTTTTTCTACTCCAAACACATTTCTTATTTCTTCAAATTTTTAGATGATCTCTATAGGTATTAGCATTGAATGTATGAATTTTTTTTCATTTTAATAGAGTATCATATATTTTTGATTATTATTTTTGCTTAGATTAAATGATTTGAGTAGAAGTTGATAGTATATGCTTATATCTCATTTATGCATGACTACTACAAAAACAAAAAGACATATCTGGGGTTACCTAAACCAAGATCAAACAGAAAAGCCACAAAATTAACCACTCACCAAAATCCAAAATATGTACAATCATGCATGGGTTGACTCACTAAGAAATACACATATTGAAAAATATCTACAGAAAAAAATAAGAGAGAGATAAAAATAGTATCATCTACATACTATAACCCGCATTGCCTACAAAGTTGTGAGTAAAGGCTAATTACAAAAGAAAGATATAAGAAGTAATTCCCCAAAAAGTCATTGCAATTTCTTCATTTGTAAAAGGCATATATCTTGAAATTCTTTCTTAATGAGTTTGATTTATGCATGAAAATAATTTTTATATATGATATCTTTATAATTTATACATTTGATTCCTTTCATGAGATCAATGTTAAAATAACACTTTGAGCCTTTATTCTTTATACATATGCGAACATATTAGTTCATTTCTATACATCAACTCTTTCGCATATAAATTAGTATGAGTGTTTGAACCCATAGGATTCACTGTTTTGAGAGTCTTGACTTGTGAGGAATAGAGTCGGCGAATTCGATTCATGACCTTTGAAATTGGGTGAAATTAAATTGATACATTTTTGATATGAAATATGAAAATGATTTTCGACTAATTATTATAATAAATCATGATTGTTTAAAGAGATTAAAATAACTTATGCTTGAGATTTTAATTATGATCTTAAAGGAGATTAAAAAGTATGAGACATTTTTGTGAAATGTTGTTAATTTGTGATTTTGTTGTAAATTTAATTTTTAAGTTGTTTGTTTTTATTGTTTCTTTTGTTTTTACATTTAGTACAATGTTTGTGGGTATCATTACTGAAAACCCTCACGAGACTCAAACTCGTCCACTAGGGCAACCTAGGGGTTTAAAGGCTTGTTGCATAGGCTAAATGCAACCGTGTCAATCCACGGAAGTGATTTAGGATAGTTTAATTTTTAGTTTTTATCGCTTCTCTTGCTAAGGGACTAGCAAGAAGTTGGTTGGGGGTTGTGATGAGTGCTCAAAAAGCACTAAAATAACCATGATTTTATGCACTTTAATTGATTAAAAATATATATATTTATATGTTTTATCATATATTTATATAAATTTGTCTTTTTCGAAATCACGGGTATTTTTATTGTTTTTCAGGAATTTTGGCCTAAAAACGCAATGTAAAGACTCAAAGAAGAATACTTGAAGCAATACATCACAAATAAATTGATAAATAAGTGGAAAAAGGTCAACAAACATGGAAAAATTGGACAAAATGGGTCGAAAAGGTCAAAAATGTCAAAAGACGGAAAACGCTAAATTTCAGCCACCACAAGGCCGCGCCAGGCGCAGCGTCTTTTCACGCTGCTGGCTGCCAAGGCCCGCTACATATGCGCTGAATACAATACACAGCGGCAATACGCCCAACGCGTTTTTGACCCATTTTTCACGTGCACCGCCCCATGACGTCATCGCTGACGTCATTGATGACCTCAGCAGGTCCAAAACACGTTTTTATTTTTTAATATTTTTTTAACATTTTTTAATCATTTTTTCTCTCCATCCTCACCTATAAATACCCCCTTCCATTCACTTCAAAACACACCTCAAAACCTCACTTCTCTCTTCTTTCTTTCTCTCATTTCTTAGTTTTTGAGGTTTCTTTAGTTTCTTTCTTAGGATGTAAGCTTTTCTGAGTTTTTCTCTTAGTTTTTAGAGCAATTGTCTTAGGTTTAGAGTTCTTCTTTTTGAGAGGAACTTGTAATGTTTTTGTAATAATTTAGATTTTTGATTCAATAAATGGAAGTGCAAATTCCGCTTGGAGGTTTTCTAGCAACTGAATAGCGTCGAAGTTCGTAAGGATTTTATTTTCTTCTACGCTATTTTTATGCTTTATTCTTACATGTTATATTTAATTTGTCTCGTGATTAAATTTAAGCTGTGCTAGCCGCTTATAATCATGATATAATAATAACGTTGTTATGCTTGCGAAATATTAAATAGGTGAAAATTTCTAAAATGAATTGATTTTATTTTTTATTCAAGATTTTATATTAAGGATGTTAGAGAGAAATATATTATTTTTCATTACAAACTTAAATCTGAAAGTTAGACTTTAAGGTTTAGTTATCCTGGTCTAATTTAGAGTAGTGCTCTTTTATTTGTTGGTACAATCGCCCATTAGTTAGAGTGAAGCTCTATTTCAAAAGTTTTTATAAGAATTATTATGTGGAAATGTATTGACAACATGTTTTCAATAGTAGTTTTAAAACTTGAAAGTTAGTACTCGGATAACTAAATTCTTAAGTTTAATTTGGACACCTTGAATAAAGTTTAAAGCTGTCTAACCCGCACCAAAGGTGGCATTTAAATGGTTCATTTTCAATCTCTTAGAAAAAGGAATTAATTTAATTAACCAAATTAGTTATCAACCCCACCCATAGGTGTTAATTGATTTGTTTAGTTAACAAAGAGTATCTAACCCCACCAAAGGTGATATTCATACAAAAAAGAGAGAATCAATAAAATATCAATTTATATCTTTAATAACCTAGATAATATGAGCAAGCATAATTAACTTAGTTATTATATCCATAAATACTCCACTAATATAAATGATAAAATTTGCATGAATATTTATTGAATCTGTATTTATATTTATTTATTGAATTTGTATCTATGTTTATTCTTTTTAGATTATATTTAATTAATCTGTATATATGATTATTTTATGTTATTAGATTAGGAACACAAAAACCAAAACTATCGTGACAGGATGTTTAGGATTTAATTTCGTTTTTAAAAGTTTGAATAATAAATTAAAAACCACATACATTCCTTCCTTAGATCGACCTTGGGAGTATACTTATCATTTTCTACGAAATGATTCGTGCACTTGCGAGAGTTTTACAAATATTAAAACCAAAGTATTTGCGAGAATTGGCGATGCCTGTTTTCGCTCATCACATATATGCTTCCAACATCTAATACAACGTTCTCTCTAGAGTTATCAAGAGAACTCCTTCTCGTGCCCAATTGGATAACTATGTGAGATTCCTACTCCTTTATCTAATCCTAATCCAAGCAATTACCATTTCTAGTTGATAAAGGATTAGGATTATCTCCAAAGTCACTCATACAAGTCTCAATAAAAGAGCAATATAATCTCCAACTAAGGTACATTGAATCTTATAGGAAACTTTGGGAATAAATCTGATTCCATATACAATCATGAGCACTTGAAACCATAAAAGAAGCATACTCGGCTCTATCTTCTTCTCTATTGATCACCTAATTGACTTGAGCGTCAGAGTTCAATTGGAAGCACACCCCATTTGCATGGTCTTTATTTGGACTCTAACGTTTGCTACTCTTTTTTAGGTCCTAAAGTAACTAAGTAGAAACTCGTATCAATAACCACCATGGCCAATTGACTAGGCTTTTATATCCTATAGCCAAGGATGCATCACTTATTAGGGGTGTCAAAAACTGAGCCACCATTTGACGTCAATGAAAATGGTCCTTGCATATTAGCTCAAAGACCAAAATATTGCATAGGATGATTTTCCTAGACTCCAATGAGAGTAGAGCCTCATGTCAATAAAATTGTATAGTCATATTGGAAGGATAAAAGTCTGGCCTCTTAGAGACCATGTAGAATGTGAACTTATTCTTGGGAAAGTTTTCTCTAGACTTTTAGAATCTTTTCTTCAAAGACTCCCTTTTTCAAAGCCCAAGAAAACACTAAAAATTCTTTACTCTCTAGTTTTTTTTTCAACTAATAGATTACAATCTTTCCCATGGATGGTGACAGATGTTGTTGTCGATTTTTGTCAACATCAACTATTGGATGCACCTTTATTTCTTGACAAAACAAAACCAAAAGACAGAAACAATGAAAATGAAAGTAAAAGAAAACACAACTTGAAGGATGAAATATTTTTTTTCAAAATCAAGAATCAAACAAAGATAGATATTGATTGATAGCTTGTTTCTGGCAACCAAAGCTTTAATACCAAATGATGCAGACCCTCTAGGCGAATAACCAGAGAAACCCATGAACTCAAAGGAACTTGAACAATTAATTTTCTAGGAAAATGTTAAAGTTGATTGGATTAGAACATCAAGGAAATGATGGATGAATTAATCGCAAGACCGACATTGCAAATACCGATATTGCAAAAATTCCCTTTGTGGTTTTATTATTTGTAAAACTCTCACGGTTTTATTATTTGTAAAACTCTCGCAAGTACATGAATCTTTTTATATAAAATGATAAGTATACTCCCAAGGTCAATCTAAGGAAGGAATTTATGTGGTTTGTAATTTATTATTCAAAATCTTAAAAACAAAATTAAATCCTAAACATCCTGTCACGATATTTTGGTTTGTTTGTTTCCTAATCTAATAACATAAAAATAAATATAAACATAGATATAAATTCAATAAATAATAATGCAAATTTTATCATTCATAACAGTGGAGTATTTAATGATATAATAATTAAGGTAATTATGTTTGCTCGTATTATTTAGGTTATTAAATATATAAATTAATATTTGTTAATTTTCTCTTTTTGGTATGAAAGTGTCTTTAGGCGAGGCCCAAATTATTTTGTTTAATATTAATAACTAATATCTTTAGGCGGGTCTATTAATTAATTAAATATTAAATTTCAACTTTATTTATAAGAAAATAGCAAACCATTTAATCACAGCTTTAGGCGGAGTCAAATAATTAGACTTTATTCAAGGTGTCCAAAATAAACTTAAGAATTTAATTTTCCAAGTACTAACTTTCAAGTTTTAAAACCAATACTAAAAATATGTCCTTAATACATTTTTGAATAATAATTTTTTAAAAAACTTTTGAAATAGAGTTTCACTCTAACTACCGGATATTGTACCAATAAATAAAAGAGCATAACTCTAAATTAGACCGAATAATTAAACCTTAAAATCTAATTTTTAGATTTAAGTTTGTAATAAAAAATAATGTATTTCTGTGTAACATCTTTAATATAAAATCTTGAATAAAAACCAAATCAATTTATTTTATAAAAGAGTTCCACCTATTTAATATTTTGCAAGCATAACAACGTTATAATTACATCATATTTACAAACAGCCATCCATGTTAAATTTAATCGTAGACAAATTAAATATAATATATAAAAATAAAACATAAAATGATAACTGTAAAGAATCCATTAAAATAACACTTTAAAAGAATCCTTAGAATAGTTTGATGTTAATTTTGTAACTGGAAAACCTCCAAACGGATTTTCATATCTGCTTATTGAATCAAAAACTAAAAATGTATAAAAACAGAACCAATTCCTCTCAAAAAGAGAAGAACTTTAAAAATAAAAATAAAAAAATAAAAATAAATAAAAAAGAAAACTTTATAGAGAGAAAGATCTCATAAAATTGTGTGTTTTGGAATGGGGGAAGAGGGTCCTTTTATAGATGAGAAAAAGGCCAAAAAAGGGGGAAAGTATTTTAAAATTTGAATTTTGACGCATTTGGATAGGTTGGCGCGAGTATGGGGCCCAAAAATCTCGGTAGATGGGCTGTTGGCATGGTAGATGGGCTGCTAGCGCGTGCGGGACACAATGAGGAGTGTGCAAGCACCTATGCGGTACAGCATGGGACTCAGCATTATGGGCGGTTGCACGTGTTTTTCGGCATGACTGCGCCTATTTTGTCCAATTTTTCCATCCTTTTGACTTTTCCTCATTTATTTTCTCAATATATTTGTGATGTATTGCCTCTAGTATTTTTTTCTTTGAGTCTTTAAGTTATTTTTGAACTAAAATACCTAAAAAAGAATAAAAAATACCCTTGATTTTGAAAAGACAATTTATATAAAAATATGATAAAATTATACAAATATAAATGTATTTAATCAATTAAAGTACATTAAATCATGGTAATTTTAGTGCTTTTTAAGCACTTATCAGGAAACAAAGTTCTTAAAACCCTAAAATTTGGTATGATCTGATTAGAACCCTAAGGAAACAAAGTCTTTAAAACCCTAGCCATGAGGATCTTTAGAATATTTGTAAACAACAACTTGGTCAACACCTCAATCTTCATTAAGATCTGAACTTCTTGGACTTGATTTTCTTATCTACTTTTATGGCCTTGTGCAATATTTCTCCAACTCTACCTAATGTTGCAACTTGACCACATCAACATTTTTTTAGTTTAACCTGGCAATGAATCTGGCCACTTTTGATTCTCTATCTTCCTCTATGTTTGCTCTAATCATGGCGATTTCCATCTCCTTATAATAATGTTGTACACTTATGGAACCTTGAATAAGCCTTTGAAACTTTCTATATAAGTCCCTATAGTAATGGCTAGGTATAGACCTCTTACGCATCACCAATTTCATCTCTTCCCATGACCAAATAGGTCTCTCACCATTCCTTCAATTATTGACCACCGATTGATCCCATCATATACCAACATAATTTGTAAATTCTACGGCTTCTAGCATTACTTTCTTCTCCTCGATATAATTATAACAATCAAATACATGCTCAACCTTTCTTTCCCATTCCATGTATAAATTAGGATCATTATTTAAAGTTAGAATTGTCATATTTATACTACCTATATTGCTCTCTCCTAAAAAGTTAACCTTTTTATTCTGTTTATAACTTGCTCTCTCCTATAAAGTTAACCTTTTTATTCTGTTTATAACTTGCTCTCTCCTCCATATTGAAATCAGCTTCTTTTTCATCAAACTCATGTCTTCTATATCTTCTTCTATGTGATTTAGAACCTAAATAGGATTCTAAACCTTCCAAACTTGAATTCAACCTCTTAAATTGGTTATTAATATCTTTGATGAAGAATTTCAAGTCAATTTCTTGTGGTTCTCCTCCTTCCTTACTCATGTTTTCAATCTGTAAAATAAAATGAGATAACTCACACACTCCTTACATGTTTTCTCTCACTCTTTTTTTTCTTTACGATTTTGAAGCAAGGATGATAGGTTGGGTAAGCAAGCAATGTATTTAATAAATGAAAAAAAGGTATACACATTTTCAAAATAGAGTATTAAAAAATATATGTTTTTGAAAAATGAATAAATCCTCCTATGTTCTACGATTCTTCTAAATAATTTATAATAAGGAAAAAATTGTAAAAATTAATATATATAATTTTTTGAATTGAGGGTAATAGGCTTAGCTTAACATGACAACTATAGTGCAAATAAATGATGAAATTAATTTTGCTCAAAGTTTGTTGTCCATTGGCAACATAAACATATTTAGACAAGACATACAAGCATACTAACCCATATGATGACATATCGACAATCACCAAAAGTAAAATATGTGATGGAACTGTAATGAGATGTCAATTTCTTTATTTATGATCAATTATGAAAGTCTTAAAAGAAGGAGTACCACTTATAAGAAAAAAACTATAGTTGATTACATACTTATACAAAATTAAATTTATGTACTAAGAGAGAGCTTTTATCTATTTTTTTGTATTCTCCTCTTGTATTATTTTTTTTTATCTGAAGGATTATTTATTTATTTTTTTGTATAACCAACTGTGGCTCTTTCTTTTTGTGTATGCAAAAGCTTTGTATTTTTGTTTTTCCTTTATTAATATTAATATTATTATTATTATTTAAGAAAATATGCACAAGCCAGTATAACTACTATGCTAACTTTCACACTAGTTGTTAGGTAGCTTTCTTTGCTTACTGTAAGAGTTTTCACACATCATAGTAGGTAGCCCTATAAAAACTAGGCGTCTCTCTATAACATCATTTTATACAATGAAAGACTCAGTTCAATCGTAATTTTCACAATCAAGGTTATCTTATGCGTTAAAATCTCACATAATAAATCATAAACTTCAAGCATGACATACACATGTGTCTAGTAGTGCGCGAGTAGGTTCGTGTCAACATCGATCACCAGATGTGAAAAATATGTAAATACACAAGTCAAAATATTCATTTGTACAATGTATAGCAAATAAAAATAAATATGAATAGTGTATGTAATAATCATGTCAATATTAAAGCATGTCTACTTCTCTCCCTTTTGTTTTTGAAACTAAAGAAACCTCAATAAAAATAAAAATAAAACAAAAAAACTAAACATGCTCACCTAGGGTCAATTAAGTACTCAAACAAAAGTATCTAGGTGAATAATAAATGATAGTGTGGTGACCACAAAGAGAAAATATTTTCTAACCCAAATTTTCTTGAGTTTTGGTTTCTTAATATCTTTGGGTTGGATACTAACTTTCTTAGTTGTCATAGGTATATTCTTGGACTTACCTTTAAATTTTCCACTCCTCTTAAATGAAGATGCAACATGTATGATAAGATGGTGGTTATTAGTCCTAGAATTGAAAGGTGTTATTTTCACATGCCTATATGAACCAATAACTTCATGCTTTCTAGTATAATTTTTAAACATATTATTATAATTTCTACTCATCCTAGAATATGATGTAATATGCATAGATGGATGATGGTTATAAGTCCTACTAAATAAAGCATTGAAAGCATTATTAAATTTATGAGTATTAATCAAAAATCTACACTTTGGCCTAGTATGACATTTCTTACCACAATGATGATAGACAAGTACAAATTTAACAGATTTTTCAATCACAGATGCAACTATTCTTTGTGTATAATGAGTAATGATCGCCATACAAATTGTGTGTGCAATGAATACGCAAGTATATGTATCGTAACAAATAAAATAATGATAAGTAAAGATCGTTCCCACAGAGATTATTTTATTAAAAATTAATTTTTTAAAACTAAAAATAATAAAATCAATTTTTTTTGGTGTTTTTATATTTTAAGAAAGAAAAATTAAAATAACTTAAAGTAAATAGCAATAATTAATTAAATCATATTTTGTGACTAAAAATATATATGAGAAAATATCTAAGAATACTTAATCCCCCAATTTTCTAAATATGTGAATCGCTAAAATCCCCCTAATATAATTATCAATTAATTACGTGATCAATTGAATCTAATCTAGCATGTATTTCTCTCTCAAGTAAACTACACACCATATAGTAATTAATTTAATCGCACTCTCATGCCAATTAAATTGCATAGTACTCATTAAGTTCATCAATTATGGATCACATACGTAAGAATCATACATCTCTGCCTAGAAACTATGCATGTTATTTAATCAAGACAAACAATTAAATAATTCTCTCAAATCTATTTAATTTCCTCTATAGATAAATTGTTGGTCAAATCATTAATAGCATACAATTAGATTAAATAATATAATTAAATTAATATTATAATTGGAAAAAAATATTAGATCATCACATGGTGAAAACTGGATTCATAAGATCCCTAGATTAATAAATTATTTATACATAATTGTGTTCATAAAGCTCAGGTGCGATATGGACCGTTCGATCAGCTTCAGATCAAAGGCAACAATCAAAACAAGCAAAATTGACAGTTTCACCCAATCACAGCATGACACGTGGCATCATAAATTCATTGAGCGAATTAGAGAGCGACGCGTGGCAGGGTAGACTAGTCAAAGTCAACACTCGCCGAGTCAGCAACAAGTGGTGTGACACGATTCATGGGAATGGATGTGTGGTGCACGGGTGGAACGCCGAAGTAATGGCGTGGTAACACGTGGCATGCCGTGTTGACCAATTTCCGAACTCAGATTGAACGTTGTGCTAACATGTGGCACGTCTTTCATCCTCCTCATATGCAGCATGACGTTATTCACTCTCTATGCTTGCACGACATCCTCATGGCTTGCCCAGTTAGCTCATGTGCTTGTATGGCATGCCGTGTGGCAGCTTAGGATTGGTCTTGCGTTAAAAATTCATAAAAAATTCATAAAAATTCCGGAAAAATCCCAAAACATTATAAAAATTACAAAACAAGTAAATATTAAGTAAAAAGTGCACTAATGACTCTATTTTCATAGATTCATCAAGTAACATTAGGAGTAGGGTTAAATGGCCTTACAAATGTACTTTTTAATGTTGAAGTTGTATGTGTAGCCGGTAAAGAAGAAGGGTTTGAGGGTTTTACAAACTCAATTTCTTTTGAAGATGATGACATAAAATCCTTATCTACATGGCCTAGTCCTCCAATAGGCTTTGCATAATGTAAAATTTTATTCATCCTTGGAACTCCAATTTCTAACCTCTTTACTGCTTCCTTTGATTTTTCAAGTTCCTACATAAGGTTCTTATTTTCCTATTTAAATTCTACAAGACTGTAATTCAAAACATTAGCACATTCATATAGTTTAATTTTTTTCATTTTCTATAATTAAGGAATTTATTTGAACGGATTTAAGTTTCTCATTTATTTTATCTACTTCCCTTTTGCATCGTACATAATCTATGAACACTTTATCAATACTAGTGACATTAAATTTGTTGAGTATAATTTCAGCATCACTTTTCTAATAATTTGAATCAATGTTAGACATGCTAGATAGCCCACCACCAGTTATAATAAATGCCAAGTAGTTGGTGCCAGAGTCAATTGGATTATCGTTATCACTTTTAGAGTGAATAAGTGTAGCATTGAAAGCTCTTCCAGTTTGGTTCTTCTTGTTTGCATAGTTGACTATGAAGTGACCAAAATCCATACCTTCAAAATATTAATATCTAGTAGGTTTAGATTTCTTACCATCATAACTCATAAATTTAAGCTCTATTACATTCTGATTCTTTTGAAATCTTGATTGTCCTTTGTTTTGAGGTTTCTTTTTGTTGAGGATTTTGTTCAACCTTCTAGTTAAGAGTATCAGTTCTTCATCATCATTGACATTGTCTTCAACAATAATAGTTTTGAAAGTAATACCTTTTAATAGAGACCAAGGTGCTGAACAAGTTGATGTTTCCAAATATTCTCAAGATCTTTTGCAAGGAATTGGCAGTCCAATGACTAGAGATAGATTTGGAAGATCAAGTTGGGTGCAAGGGTTACTTTAGGAAGCAATTTTTGTTTAAATTAATTGTGGGTTTTTATATTTAGCAATTTTTATTTTAGTTAATTGTGGGCTTTTTATTTTAAGTATTTAGTCTTTTATTTTAAGGTTGGATTAGGCCCAATCCACCACTAAATAAAGCCCATGTTATCTAGGGTTTTTCTATTAGGGTTTCTTGCTTATAAAAGAGTAGCTATGTAATTTGGAGGCAAGAACGAATATCATTAATGAAAATTATATTTCAGAAAGCTTTTGCTTTGCCTTCTTGTGTTCTTGATTGAATGCTTGAATTTGACTTATCAAAGGGAGTGATCATCCTTTGTGGCATCTCAAGATTTGGATTTTAAGGACTTTGTTTCCTTAGAGTTCTAATATGATAATCTTCAACACTTTTTTAGCAATTAAATCCTTCCTATTCCTTTGAGTTTGTGGGTTCCTAGGGTTGTTCATCTAGATAGTCCCTATCACCTTTGATCTTTGGAGGTTTTTGAATGCTTATATCAAAGTTTTGAAGTGAGCCAATGAGTTGCTTTATCTTGATGGTATCCACATCCTTGCTTTCTTCAATTGAAGTGAACTTTGCATGGAAGTGATCTGGTAATGAATGAATAATCTTTAAAACTATCTTGAAATAATCTATTTCCTCTCCAAGATTGGTAAACATGTTAGTAATATTACATAATCTAATATAAAATTCAGAGAAAGTTTCATCTTCTTTCATCTTCTTTCATCCAAAGATTTTCAAATTGACTACCAAGCATGCAAACTTTAGTTCGTTTAGCTTATGTGGTTCCCCCATGGGTATCCTCTAAAAAAACCCAAGCATGCTTACTAGTATCAACATGAGAAAAATGAAAGAACTCATCTATGGACATAGCACTAAAAATAGCATAAATACCCTTTTGATTCCAATTACTAGCATTTTTATCTTGATCGATCCATTTGTTCTTAGGCTTAAAATTGACTATATTGTCTTTGTTAACTGTAGGTGGTTCCCAACCATAAATTCCATAGTTCCAGACAATCTCATCTAAAGTGATACAAACCTTCTAAGGGAATAACCCTAGGAACCCATCAACTCAAAGGAACAAGAAAAATTAATTTGCTAGGAACGTGTTAAGATGATTGGATTAGACCCATAACAAAACAAAGTCCTTAAAACCCCCTAACCTTTGGTATGATCAAATTAGAAATCTAAGGAAAAAAAGTCCTTAAAACCCTAACCATTGGTATGATCAGATTAGAACCCCAAGAAAACAAAGTCCTTAAAACCCCAATCTTAAGACGCCACAAAGGATGACCACTCCCTTAGATAAGTTGAATTCAAGCATTCAATCAAGAACACAAGATGGAAAAGCAAGAAGCTTTCTAAAATAAACTTTTATTAATGATATATTCTCTTCCTACATTACATGGCTGCTGTTTTCTTTTATAAGCAACAAAAACCTTAGACAAAATTTACCCTAAGGAAAAACGTAGGCACCACTTAAGCCTAAAGAAAATCCTAGGTGCAAATTCAACCCTAATGGGCCTATTTAGTTATGGATTGAGCTTAATCCATCCTTAAAAATAAAATACTAAAATACTTATGATAAATAAGACATAAAAAAGCCCACAATTCACTAAAACAAAAATTGCTAAACATAAAAGGCCCATAATTAACTAAAACAAAAAATATTCTTCCTAAATTAATCCTTGCGTCCAATTTGATATTCCAAATCCATCCCTTGTATAGGATTTTGAAAATATTTGTATGATCTTGAGGATATTTGTAGAATCTTGAGAATATTTATAAGATCTTGAGATTCTTTAGAATATTTATAAACATCAACTTGGTCAGCACCTCAATCTCAATTATTCCCCTCCTCTTTGAAAAGATTCATCCTCAAATCTTAGCTATATAAGCAGTTTGATTTGGTAATCCATGTGGAATTTCTTTATGAAATATATCTTTAAAGTCCTACAAGGAAAACACAACAACACTAGGCAAAGATGAATTAAGATGGTTAGTACAAATAAAAACATCCTTGTACATTAGTACAATTATATTCATGTTTATTATTTTTCTCTCATGTTTCCTCACTTTTCTCTCTTGTTTCCTTACTTATTTCTCCCTTTTGCTCATTTTTCTCTCTTTTTTGCTCAATTTTCTCTCTTTTTTGCTCAATTTTCTCTCCTTTGGGCTTGCTTTTATCTCTTTTGTGCTCATATTTCTCTTCTTTGTGATAACATTTCTCTCCTTCATCTGTATGTTGTATATTTTGGGCTCTCCTTGTGACAAGTAATTCTCCATGTACAGGTTCTTCCACTTCAACATCAGGATGATCCTCCAATAGTGGTATCTCATCTCACTTGAACTGGTACTTTCAATTTCCCCATTTGTCAGTAAAACCTTAACTTTTTTGTCGAGTTTATAACTTGATCTCTCCTCCACTTTGGAATCAGCTTCTTTTTCATTAAATTCTTGTCCTAATTCCTTCTCCCAACCAAACATGGGGAAAGAGAAGAATCACAATTCCTTCTCCCACATTTGGTAATCATAATTCCATTCCCATCTAAACTATTTTTTTTCCAATTTTACCCTCATCTAAAATATAACCTTAAACTCAAATCTCAAATTTTGAAACCCAAAATTCCAAAACCCTAAACCCTAAACCCTATAACTAAATCCTAAAACCCTAAACCCTAAACCCTAATCCTTAAACCCTAAACCTTAAAACATAAATCCCAAAACCCAAAACCCTAAACCCCAAATTGCAAATCCTAAAACCCTAAACCCTAAACCCTAAAACCTAAATCCCCAAATCCTTAAACCCTAAACCCTAAACCCTAAACCATAAAACATAAATCCCAAAACCCAAAACCCTAAAACATAAATCCCAAAACCCTAAAACATAAATCTCAAAACCCTAAAACATAAATCTCAAACCCTAAAACATAAATCCCAAAACCCTAAACCCCAAATTCCAAATCCTAAAACCCTAAACCCCAAATCCAAAATTCTAAAATCCTAAACCATTTTTAGAAAAATAATAATTTTAACCCTAAACCTTAACCTACAAATATAACCCAAAATCCTAAAACCCTAAACCCCAAATCCAAAATTCTAAAACCCTAAACCATTTTTTAGAAAAATAATAATTTTAACCTTAAACCTTAACCTACAAATATAACCCCAAATCACAAACCTCAAAACCCTAAACCCTATTTGGAAAAATAATCATTTTAATAATATATTTCTTTTTAATTAAGTAATAATTATTTAGAAAAATAATGATTTCAATAATATATTTTATCTAACGAAAAAATAGTAATTAAATGACATTATTTGAACTTTACAGCATGTAGGGGTATTAAGGTTAATTATAGCTTTTTTCATTCTATTCCAGTGGCAAACCAAACACTATAATCCTGATTCCGAGCTTGATTTCAGTGATTAAACTAAACAAAATTGTTTCCTTTCCATTCTATTTCGATTCTGATTCTGATTCCGATTCCGATTTTATTCTACGAACTAAACACCACCTTTTAGTAATCTGATTTCATTCCATCATCCATTCCGTCCAACCAAACATACAAAATAAAAGAAATCAATTTTAATTTCATTTCATTCCCCGACCAAACACGCTGTAATTGAGGGCAAAGCTCACCTTTATCTTTTTACAACTTTTACTACATATTTCCGCCTTCTGACGTATATTTCGATACAGAAAACAGAAAAAATATTAGAGGAAATGTAAACTTAGAAACCTGAGGGACATCAAATATCTTTTCACTCTAGGCCCCTCTGATAAAAAATGGACATGTAGTATTAGAACCAGAAAAAAAGATATCCACATTCCAATAACGGTAATCATTCAAACTTGTGTGTACTCCAACCAATACAGAGGTAAGCTTTGTTCATTTTTCGTTCTACCATATTGTTTCTGCAATTTAGCTCTGACTTGAGTTTCGAACCAGATGCTTGGAATTGATTACTTTATTTTTTTCTCTTTTCGGTTTTTCTAATCTTGATTATGAAGAACGTAGAAAAGATGGTCTCGGTTTTGATTGGAAATGTTGGGAATTCCACCGTATTATGTGAAGGAAAAGTAACTTCTTTGGTGGAAAATACTTCTCTTCCACTCCTTCAGCATAGGGCAAGGCTTCTTGGTGGTTCTGTCAGAGGTCAATTGCTGTTTTTTCATATTTAAATTTACTCCAATAATTATTTAAGCTTTTGAATTTAGGGTTTGCTAAATCAGAGAACTGTTTTCATCCAGAGATGACTTAATACTTTTTTAATTTTTTATTTATACAACTCAAACTCACACGAAGCCAATCCAGAGCTTCAACAAACTCGGCATGAAGCCGCAGCTCCTCGGCGATGACTTAATACTTTAGGACTATAGTTTTTGTATCCACTCTTATCTGTTTTTTATTTTTTATTTTTTAATTGTAGCAAAACTACCACATGATATATTTTTAGGGCTCTTGTTTTCTTTGTGAGATCAATAGTTCTATGCTTTTGTAGCTCTACTTGATATGTTGAAATAATCCGAATAATTTGGATATAAGTGGTAATTCACACTTCTTGAAGTGGAAATGTTAATGCAGTTGCATTAGCTGCAATATTGTTATGTATAAATAGACTACTAAAACTTTTAATTTAATCTTTAGTTCTACATGTATGTTCATTGGAGATGTTTGTGAAATTTATATTTCATCAATTATGCCAGGAAAAACGTGCAGTGTTCTTAAACAACTTTTTAAATAGCTTGCAAACCAAATCAAATTCTTTCTTTTCCAGTTCAATTCAGTTTTGATAATTCATATTATATGTTCAGGTAAAGTTATGATTCGCAGCTTTTATGGTCAGAGAACTTACTATTTTAAGGAAAGAATGCCAGTAAGAAAATTCCCAAACCGAGAAATATCCATCAGCCCCATGTGTAGCACTTCTCCAAACTCCAGTGGCAGTGGAGATGTCTCTGATCAGGCAAAGGTATGTATATGGAGCTGTCAGTGCTTGAAATTTTATAGGTATTTTTTCTCTGCCGTACATTTCTAGCTAATTGCTCGTCTTTTGGCAATGAACTAAAGTTCATTAACACATATTTATAATAAATAGATGCTGTGTGCTTGCTAAAGAGAGCATTAGTCTTTACTCTTGATAAAAATTGCTACTTGGAAATTTGGACAATAAATTTATATAGGCCAACATACATAAATATATACATAGATACTTGTATACATACATATAGATACATAATATGTTGTCTTATTTGATCCAGAAAACTTTGACAGGAACATATATGAGAAAGAAACCTGTTGGAAGCAAAAAATAAAAAGTAGATTTTTTTTATTGCATAAATGACAAGAGCAAAAGAGAGAATAAGGGCTCTCAATGACTCTTAGACAATGAGAGTATTGGAAAAAGGCTTTCTTCTACAATGGAGAGGGGACTTTTTTTATTGGTTTTGGGATAATTTTGTCATTTGGATACATTCTTGAGCTGAGAATATAGGTCTTTATCCTTTTTCCTACAGTTTGAGTTTGAGTTCAAGTTATTAGGGAATTTTCTTATTTTAGATTGAAGTGAGAGAGGGAGAAAGGGATGCTTTTATGGAGTATTGTTTTTTTAGAGGGAGTTAAGTTGTTCTTTCCTAATTTGGTCCATCAACCAGCTTATGTAGCCGTTGTCTTCATAAATGCTTACTGCCTATTAGGATGTAGTTTAGATTCCTATCTCTTTTCTTTTGATCTCTTGGAGTACACATGAACTAGAGCAAGAAGACACAACTAAACAAGTGAAACAATGTGTGGAACTTGGAAAAACAGGTGCAATCATTTTTAGTACATCTGGTATGGATCGATTTACAATCTAATTGTTATGTTGCTTTCATAGTGGCAGGATAACTTATCACGTGTGAGTGCAAGGGGTTCAAGTGTTTTTAGATTTGAATGTCCTCGTATTAAATTGCATTATTTTCATTCTTAAAACAAGTAAAACTTATGAGAAATTTACTTTTTTTTTTGTTTTATTGCAGACCCCTTTTGGATACACAAGGAAAGATGTTCTATTGATTGGACTTGGAGTAACTTTTATTGGTATTGGCTTAAAAAGTGGACTGGAGGTATTTTTTTGGATTAAGTACCCATAGAGTCACTTCACTTGTAACTAGGACACTTTAGTCACTTTTCTTTCTTAAGGGACATATAAGTCATTTTTTTAGTAAAAATGGATTTAGTCACTTTTTGAACAGTACAATATTACTTTATTAATAAAAATAGAATAATAAAGTATATTTAATGAGGAAAAATTTGTCATTTTAAATTTTCATCCTTTTATGATTCAATTTTGGCTTTATTTTTAGCTATAAAGTTGAAAATATCAGCATTTTTTAGTTTTCATTCTCCTCTTTTTTATAGATTTTTTTGTCAATCAATGGTAGTCCTTTTTTTTAGCTATAGAGTTAATATTTTCAACTTTATAGCTGGAAAAAATAGCGTCAAAACTGAACTAGAAAAAGAGAGAAAACCTTAAATTGATAATTTTTTCTCATTAAATATACTTTATTGTTCTATCATAAATTTTCATTAATATAATAATATTTTATTATTCAAAAAGTGACTATCATGTCCCATTTTTACTGATAGAGTGGTCTAAGTGTCCATTGTGAAATTAGATTAACCTAAGTGTCGCTTGTAAAAGTAGAGTGATTAAAGTTTCCATGTGATACAAGCAAAGTGACTTCGGGAACCCCTCATCTTATTTTTATTTTAAGTAATCTCTTTCAAGTTATTTTAAGTAATCTTTGGTTCAGTTTTTTCTCCATTTTTTAGTTATAAAGTTGAAAATATCATTATTTTTTAACTACATTTTTTCATAGAATTTTTTGTCAATCCTCTTTATAGTAGTCCATTTTCCTTTTCAAATAGTGAATAGAGGATTGACAAAAAAATCTATAGAAAATTTGAGAAAATGTAATTGAAAAATAGTTATATTTTCAACTTATAGCTGGAAAATAGCACCAAAACTAAACTAGAAAAGGAGGAAATGTATAAATGAGGGAAAACTTTAAAATGATAATTTTTCCATCATTAAATATACTTTATTACTCTGTCATAAATTTTATTAATAAAGTAATATTATATTGATCAAAAAGAGGCTAACCTGTACAATTTTTGCTCCTTGGGATAGTAGAGTGACCAAAGTGTTCCTTGGGATAGCAGAGTGACCAAAGTGTTCCTTGGGAAATTGAAGTGACCAAAGTGTTCACTTGACACAAGGAAAGCGACTTTGAGAGTTTGCCACCCTATTTTTATTTTAAGGAATCTCTTTCAAGTTATTTTAAGGAATCCTTGGTTCAATTTTGGCTCAATTTTTAAGCTATAAAACTAAAAATATAAATATTTTTTAGCTACATTCTCTCCATTTTTTATAGAATTTTTGTCAATCTTCTTTATGGTAGTCCATTTTTTTTAGCCATAGAGTGAATAGAGAGGATTGATAAAAAAATCTACAGAAAAATAGAGAAAATATAACTGAAAAATGTTGATATTTTTAGCTTTTATAGCTTAAAAATAGCACCAAAACTGAACTGAAAAATGAGGAAAGGGTATAAAGGAGGAAGAACTTTAAAATGACAATTTTGCCTTTATTAAATATACTTTATTACTTTGTCATAACTTTTTATTAATAGAATAATATTATACTGTTTAAAAAGTGATTATTCTGTCTCATTTTTACCGAGAGAATGACCTAAGTGTCCATTATGAAAAGTGTCCATTATGAAAGTAGAGTGACCTAAGTAATCCTTGTAAAAGTAAAGTGATTAAAGTGTACACTTGACACAAGTAAAAGTAAAGTAACTTTGAGAGCTCTCACACTATTTTTATTTTAAGTAATCTCTTTCAAGTTATGCCATGCTTGATGCTAATCCCCACCCAGCTCACATGAGTACCTTTTTCTATAAAGAACCTGAGATGAGTACCTAATTGTGCATGTTGAAAATTTAGGGGATTAATGTGTCTAAAGACATAGGTTTAGTGAGTCCAGCTCACATGAGTACCTTTTTCTATAAAGAACCTGAGATGATTTAATGATTCAAATGCCAATATGATAACAGTTTCTATTCTAAAACATTACATTTAATTAAATAATCTTGGAAATAGCTTGTGATTCAAGTGATATGACTCCCCACCCTCACCAGCATGTACCTAAGTTCGAATCTCATCTTGTAATATTTTATTTATTTAATAAAGAAAGAGGATTATAGTCTCTTTTTTTAAAAAAAATTGTAATTAAATAACGTTAATAAAATACTTTCGTGTTTTATATCATTTAAGTGTTTGCTTTCACTATAATATCATTACGGTGTTTACCTATGCAATCCACTCTAACCATATTCTCATTCAATAATGTGTACAGTTTGCTGGAGTTGATCCCTTACAAGCAGGAAATGTAGTACAGCTGGTATTAGTTTTGGGCTTGACTGTGGGGTGGATTTCAACTTACATATTCAGAGTTTCAAATAAAGAAATGACATATGCTCAACAACTACGTGACTATGAAAACCAAGTCATGCAGGTATTTCCAGTTTCTGCACGTGTCTAGCTTATATATGTCCTATAACTATCGCTTTCATATACTTTAGCTCTGTAATTATTGATACGAGTTTATTTAATCTTTTAATTTAAAAGTATGGTCAATTAAGTTAAAATTTTCAAAACTTTTGATTTTTTAAAGAGTAAAATGAGAATTATATATTGTATTAATAAAAAAACATAAAAAAATGGGTGACCAGTTTTTGAGATCACTTCTTTTATGTCATTAAGACACCTTGTTCTTGTAGTAGCTTTTGCATGGAACATATGAAAATGCAAGAAGAAATTAAGAAGAAAAAGAAGAGAAGAATGGTGACGAGAATAAAGGCAAGAAATCATACAACACTCACGTAAAATCATACCTACTAACTAGCACTTTTGCTGTTAACAAGCCTAACAGCTGACAGATAGTATAACCTCATAAAATCATATAAAAACTAACATGAAATCATATCTACTAACTAGAATTCTTTACTATAACAAGTCTACCAGCTGACTAGCATATGTGCCAGCTTAAGTCTCTCTTCAGTGGTGTACATAGCACTACAAGACCTTGTCAGCACCATACCTAGTCAACTTCAGTTTACCGTGTTACCTGTAAGGAAAGAAATGTAGAAAATACAAGAGTGAATCATCATCTACTTCAAATTCTTGACTAATATCCTTCCGCAAACTTAGGGTCATATGGATGAAACTAAGTTTGGCTCTCAAATGCAAAAAGTCATCAATGGGAAGAAATTTTGTAAGGATATCTACTTTTTGATCAAAAGTGGATACAAATTGAACACTAAGCTAATTTTTAATGACCTTTTCTCTAACATAATGATAGTCTAATTCGATGTGCTTAGTATGTGAGTGCAAAATAGGGTTAGATGCTAAGGCTATGACACTAGTATTATCACACCACAATGTGGATTTATTGGGTAAAGAAATGCGTAATGCTTTAAGAGTCAAGGCATGATATTTAGCTTTAGTACTGGAATGAGCCACCGTAGGTTTCTTTTTGACAAACCACAAGATAGGATTGGCACCTAAGAATATACAAACATATGGAGTAGATCTTCGTGTGTCAAAACAGTGATTTGATGCATCATTTAGTACTTTGGATCTGTGCTGGCGAGGAGGAGGGTCCTTCCAAGTAGTTCCAAATGGAGCCCAAGCAAGATCCGTTTTGGTTCTAGATTAAAGGGAATTGTGACGTCCTTACTGACAGCTTAAACTTTTGATAGAATTGGCTTATCAGTTCTTCTTTGGTTTGGTTTCAGAGCTTGGTCAAGGGTTCGAATCTCGCTTAGTGCAGGTTCGAGGACGAACCTCCTTTCCGAAGGAGGGAATGATGTGATCCATCATTTAGTACCTTTGGTCTGTGCTGGGGAAAAAGAGGTTTGGGTTAAAGGGAATTGTGGCACCCCTACTGACAACTTAAACTTTTGGTAGAATTGGCTTATAATTTCTTCTTTAGTTTGGTGCCCAATCAATATCAAAGAAATCATTAATAACTAGCATGGTTGAAGGTTGAAAGTGAACACCAAAATCCATGGTAATGGCCAGGTATTTAAGAATTCGTTTGACTGCATTCCAGTGATTATCCATGGGTTTGAACATGTATTGGCGGACCTTATTGACTGAAAGTGTGACATATTACAATGCTTCAACTAGGCTTCGATATAGTGCAATATTGTCAAATGAGACACTGTTTGTTGTTGATAGCCTGAGAGAGGAAATCATAGGTGAACAGGCAGGTTTTGCTTCTGTAAGTTTGGCTTTGCTGAGTAAGCTCCTAATATATTTAAACTGCTTAAGCAGTAGGCCACCTTCAAACTGACAGACTTCAATACCAAGGAAGAAATGAAGTGTACCCATATCCTTTAAAGAGAATTTAGCATGTAGCATTGAAATGAATTGTTAAATATGGTTGACATTTGATCCTGTAAGTATGATATCATCAACATACACTAGGACATACATGACACATGAGCTAGCATAGACGATAAACAAGGAGTCCTATGCCTTGGACTTGACAAATCCAAGCTCGATTAAGTTTGTGCCAAGCTTCTCAAACCAAGCCCAAGGAGCCTGTATTAAGCCATACAAAGATTTTTCTAATTTGTAGACAAAATCAAGATGAGTAGAATCAATGAAGCCAGACACTTGTTTCATATATAGCTCTTTAGTGAGGATGCCATTCAAGAAGGCATTGTTACCAGCCAGTTGCTGAATGGTCCATTTGTGAGTTTAGGTAATTGTGAGAACTATATGAACAATACCAAATTTAACAAGTGCACTGAAAGTTTCCAGAAAATAAAAACCAGCCACCTACAGAAAACCTTTGGTAACAAACTCTTGCTTTGAGTTTGTCTAACTGGGCATCTGATAGCTCCTTCATTTGAAAGACCCATTTGTTATCTATGATTTTCCTGGTCTTAAGAGGAATAAGAACCCAAGTTTTGTTTTTGACAAAGGTATCAAATTCTGATTTCATAGCTGCACACCATCCTGAGTTTTTGAGTGCCTTCTTCAGTTCGAGGAACTGCTATTGATTGGGCTGCAAATAGAACTCTAGGTTTCGTAAGGGCATTCTTTGGTCTAGTTATCATAGGGTGAGTTTTAGTCCTTACAATAGAGGACTCATGTTGAGGCAATGAAGGGTCATTTTCACTAGGTATTACTGTCAAAGCAACAGTTTCTGGAGGTGGTATATTTAAGGCATAGGATGATAGTATGTTAGGTTTTAGAACTGCAGATACAGTTGGGGATTTAGCAGATGATTCAATTTCTGCATGAATTGAGTTATTGGGAACTGGAAATGAATCGGTGGTGGTAAAGGTTATAGGTACTTTAGATAAAATGGGTTATACTGTTTTAGTTATGGCTTGGACTTTTGATAAGTCAGTAGGGGTACTAGTGTTGGGGCATGCAGCAGAAGGAAACGAGTGCTCATCAAACATAACATTTATTGATATTAAAACTTTGCCCTTGAGAGTGAGACATTTATAGCCTTTGTGAACAGGACCATAACCCGAGAGTGTACATGAATCTTAAAATCAAATTTATGTGAGTTGAAGGGTCTTAAGTATGGAAAACACCTACATCCAAAGACTTTAAGCATAAGGTAATCAGGCTTGGTTTTGTAAAAAAATTCATAAGGGCTATAAAAATTAAGGACATAACTAGGAGGCTTATTGATTATGGAAAATGTAGCACAGAAAGCCTCATCCTAAAATTTCATATGCATTGAACTAGTAAAGCTAACCCCATTTCTATTATGTTCTTGTGCTTCCTCTCTGTTATACCATTTTGTTGAGCAGTGTAGGGAATGATATTTGTCTTTTAATACCCTAAGTTTCCAAAAGTTGATTTAAGAGAATAAAATTCTCCACCACCATCAAATTGAAGAACCTTAATTTTCTTACCACATTGTAGTTCAGCTTGCCTTTTAAACAAGACAAAAGCTTGTCAAACCCTAGATTTGTTTTTTTTTTAAATATACCCAAGTGAACCTTGAGTATTCATTGATAAACGCTACATACCACATAAAACCATTAAAGGATAATATGGGAGAAGGACCCCATACATCAGTGTGGATAACCCCAAGAGGTTCTGAGCTTTTGTTTGATTACAGAAAAAATGGAAGTTGGTGGCATTTGCCTTTGTAACAAGCAGTGCACACATTGGGTTGTTCAGTGATAGTATAGTGTTTGCTAAGTGTACTAAGCATACCTTTGACAACATATTTATTTGCATGACCTAGACGCTTATGTCACATTTGAAATTCAAGAGTTTTAATTTCACTACTTTTAAACTGAGTGAGTAAAGCCTGACTTGATTGAAATGGAATGCCACATCTTTTTTTTGTCAAGAGAAAGGTTGAAAGAATAGAGCCCTTATTTAACCTTCCCTTGGAGAAGAATTTGTCCCATGCACTTGTCCTTCACAAGGCAACAATCAGAATGAAATTCAATAATCACTGAGTTATCCTTTGTAAACTGAGAACACTCAAGAGGATTTTAGTAATATTATGGACATGAAGAATATTGTTGAGATAAAATTCTCTGTTATAAACTTTATAAATAGTGAATGTGTTCATACCAAAGTTGGCAATCTGTAGACCATCACCATTTCCTACTAACACTTGCTGAGAACCTTTATATTCTGTTTTGACTGTGAGATTTGAAGGTTTAGATGTCACGTGATGTGAAGCACCTGAATCAGTGAACCAGGTTGGATCTGAAATCACTGAAGAATTTGCAGAGGCATACATTGTTGATGGAGATGACATAGGTGATGCAGATTGTGAATTAACAGCTTGAGTGTTACTTGAGGGTGGTAGGGTCCCAGTGATATTTGGATTAGTAGATGACATAGGCATTGATTGCTGAGAATGAGTATTAAAAGGTGTGTATGGTAATTGAAGAAGATTATACTCTGGAGCACTGGTGATGGGATTTGAAACACTGATTAAATTGGCTTGAGGTTGTGGAAAAGAAGCATTATTGTATGAATATTGAGCAGGGGTAATGTTGAGGAAAAAATTAAAACTGATGCATTTGAGAATTAAGTGATTGATTAAAGTTGGACTGTTGTTTATTAGATATCAGTAAGAACTTGCAAAATGCTCAACCTTACCACAGATTTGACATTGGGGCTTTGCTCCATTGTGGAAACCTCTTCCCTTATTTTTATTTCTGTAAGGATCAAAATTTTGGTTTTGAAACAACAGTGGTTGGTTGAATTGAGGCTACAAGAAAGATTGGCAATAATCGTTGGGTTGTCTTTGTGGCAAGAAAGATTGGCTAGGGTTGTTAGATTGAAAACAGGACACTTTGTTATACATGGGATTATAAATTGGTAGAGTTTGGAGTTGGTAAGAGAGAAGGTTGAAACACATTTGCTGAGTTATTGTTAGTTACTTGATTAGTACTCTTGTTTCCAGGCAATTCAAGATTTCTTTGCTGAGCATAGTTGACAGATTCTATCAGATTATGACTCAGTACTGGCAATGTTCACTGATGGTAACAAGAATATAGGTACAGTTAGTCTTTCTAACCTTCCCTCTTGAGCCAGCAATTTGTGTGGCAATTCTTGAACTGTAATTCCTCCTTCTTGGACGGTTGTTATGAAAGAATCTTAATGTCCATCTAGCAATTGCAGTTAGCTAGAATTTGATCTTCCTTACTAACCAAATAGCCTGCATCTCCTAGTTGAGAAGTCGAAGTTAAAATCTTCAACTGTTAAACTTCCTTTCTTGATCGAGTTTAATTCGGCTTTATACTGCATTATCTTACCTCTTGACTGAGAGGCAAAGTAACTCTCAAGCTCAATCCAAATCTAGTAGCTTGTTTCACACATTCCAACCCTTTTCACAAAATCACGAGACATTGAACTAGTTAGCATGAAGCTATCATTTGATCTTACTTTAACTAATACCTGTAATTTGCATTCATAGTTTGATCTTGATTGATTCTTTCTGGGCATCTGAAGGTATCGAATACAAAACTTTCTAATCCATAACTTCTAAGGATTCTATACATTTATCTCTTTCATTCACGGTAAGTATCTTTGTCGAGTTTAATTGAAGAGTTTATTATATAAAAGTAATGACTTCTTGCTGTTGATCTGTTGCAACGTTGTTTCTTGCGTTCTCCATTTGTTAATCACAAAGCTCTGATATCATGAAAAGGCAAGAAGAAATTAAGACGAAGAGAAAAATGATGACGAGAATAAAGGCCATAAATAAAGAGAGAGAAAGATAATGAAGAAGGACGCAAAGGAGAAAGAAAATTTAGTAGTACCTTATTTTCTTTTTGTATATTACAATTGAAACAAAACGTAGATTGCATAAGTTGAAACAAAATATAAATTGCATAGGCTTTTTATAATGATGAGGGGGGAGAGAAAGAGAATGAGTGAGGGAAAGGGAGAGAAAGAAAGGACGGAAAGAGAGAGAGAGAGAGTAAAGAGAGGGGGAGAAAAAGAGTAGAAAGGGAGCGAGAAGGGGAGGAGAGAGGACTAAGTGTTGTTTTTTTTAATATTTTTTATTAATAAAATATATAATTCTTATTTTACTTATGGAAAAATTTCAATTTTTAAAAATTTTGATTTAATTGATTATATTTTTAAATTATAAGGTTAAATGAGCTCATCTCAATAATTATAGGACTAAAGTGTATGAAAGTTATAGTTACACAACTTAAAGGATTTAATACCCTATGTCCGTACTAAAACAAAAGCACAATGACGTAATTTGAAATTATTTTCAGAGGGGTACAATGTAAACTACTAGTAGAATTTATTTTTGCTTGTTATTATGAAATTTATGAAGAAATTTAAACAATGTATAAAATAACTAAGAAATCAATTTTATATTTTTCATAAAGAGTCATTGAAGAATCATTAATGGTAAAATGCTTATGAACAAATATAAGAATAAAAGTTTTGACCTAAAAAAATGAATAAAAGTATAAATAATAGGCTATATCGTAACCAAAACTAATAAAGGAGTCTAATCAAGTTTTTTATTGAATTTAGTATTAAATATTTCCTATAAGTGACAAATTTGAATGAAAATAAAGTATATTAAGGGAAGAACAAATTAAAAGAGAGACTTTATTAAACATTGAAAAATCTTAAAATTTAAACATCCAAAAATGTAATCTCTTTTAAAAGAACAATAATAAAAGATAAACTCAACAATTTTATTGGATGTTACATGTGAAAGTATGAGATGTAAATTACATATTTTGCCATAAATGTGAGTAGAACTTGTCAAAACTTAAAATATGTTACCAGTTTCAAAGGAAAATAGATTTTCAGAGGGGCAATAATCAAATTGTTCACCAATATTACGGACAAAAAACAAATTACATTTACGAAAGTTAAGATGGTGCACGTGCCCACTTTTGGTCACCACATGCCTCTGTCACTGCAAATGCACATGCACATCTATGTTGTAATCTCTACCAAGGAATTCCTCTTTTTCATATTTCATTCATTGTGTTTATATTGATCTCTCTGAGTTTTCTAAAACTATTTGCTAAGACAGATAAAGAAATATGTATTCTTGTTTTGGGTGCTAATTAAAGAGAAGATGAGGAAGAAAGACGACTTCTGAATTACACTTATAAATTGCACTTCATTATCCTTTGTATTTTGGGGACATTATCGCTAAAACCAGGGACGGAATCAGGATGTAAGTCTTTTAAGGTGGACCAGAGCCAATTACAATATATTTTTTAACATATTAGTACAACTAATATAATGATATTTTAAACTATATTTGCATATAAAATAAAATTTTATACATAACATTTTGTTCGGATTATTTTGCCATATTTTAAAATTTGATGTACTATTATTAAAATATAAGTTACACTTAATTTATGGTGGTGTTCTTTTGAAAAAAATCAATTCTAATTGAATTACTTATCTAATGTTGCTTGAAAAATAATGTTGAAATACTTAAATTAATTACTTCTAATCAATTTAATAGTCAATATCTATTTTCTTTACAATCAACACACAGTGATAAAAGAATAGGAATATTGTCATGGATGATATTGCTTTGTAATGAAAAGATAAAGGAGAATAACGTAATAGTTTATATTTTTGGGAGGGCTATTATCGTATCATCCATTCCATGGCAACAACCTCACCCAAAAATAAAATTAAAGTTAATTTTATCGGTATTTAATATTTAAATTTATTGAATTATTGTTCAATATTACATGAATTTGAAGCACAAGTTTGATTATTTTAGATTTTTTTCCTTATTGATTTAATTAGTTAATAGTGGGGCACATTCTTTTACATTTTGCATATATAGAAGAATAAATATAGGTTATGAGGAGCAAAAATGAATAGGAGTTGGGGCCAAAGTGCCATTTTTTCTATAATTTTCTAGCATTTTACATAACTATGAACGCAATAAAACATTTGTAGGGCCACCCCAAGCCATGCTATAGTGCTGTCTCTGACGAAAACCCTAATTGGGAAACTCTTTCATTATCTGCCCAGTTTAGGGAGATAAGAGGGGAAAAGGGGAAGGAAAAAGAATGTGATCACCCAAAATACGGTTTAGTTTTTCACAGAGATGTTTGAGTTAAGGGAATTTCACAGCGTAGAGTTGTGTGTGTATATTTTTCACAAACCCATGTGAAAAGTAACATGAATAGTGACTGAACCATAAATTGAATTAAGGATAACTCAAATTAAATTGTGAATATTAGTATAACTCAAATTTTGTGAAATTCCAAAAAAAAAAAAAAAGTTACTATAAGTTTTTGTCCACCCTAAATTAGTCTAACTTCTAAGGTACGTGTGACCATCTGTGATTAGTAAAAGTGCAAGATAATTATAAATATTGCTAAACTTTGCATGTAAACTAATTCTGCTTTAATATATTGTTTAGTGTTTTCCCCTCCGTTTTTCTTTATTCTCGGTTGGCCTTATGATGTTTCCGTTTTTTCTATTCTTAATTAACGCTTTTAGTTGGTACCATTATGGCTTATAGAGTTTGACATCTATTGAATTAACTGTGCTGATCTTTGATGATGAATGGAATATATGAATAGCTGAGGATTTATTGACACTCTTATAATCAAATTTACTATGGGTTACAGACAACAAAGCATTTAGTGGCCTAGTTTCTTTATGGCAAATGCTTTCCTTACTCTTATGTTCCAGAAACTATGGAAAGAGAAATTAAACAGAGGAAACCACAAATTGATACAGAAAGAATGTATTCTATGTCAGAAATTTTTTGTAATTTACGAAAATGATAGATAAAGGTAAACGAAATTTCCACACACCTTCCCCTTCTTACTTTGGCTACAAGTTATAACGGGTGTCGACCACATACTGTAGTTGACCGAACATTGACCCCTAGAATGAAGTTGGCTTCAACTTCAACCTTTAGATAAAATGGGCTTCATCTATGAATGTGTGATTTTAAGGGAAAAAATGTTCGTTTTCAAATTCATATTATTTTGGGGGAAAAGAAATTTCAAAATTGAGATGGTTGTAGTCATCAGTCTATCTTCAATGGCTTGCTGTTAGGTTAAATTGCTTGGTACGATGTAACTCTTATTTATTCATCTGAATGAGACTTTGGATTTGCAGAAGCGGTTGGAAGGCCTAACAGAAGCAGAACTAGAATCATTGCTCGAGCAAATTGAGGAAGAGAAGAGACGTCTAGGTAGTGGGGAACAGGTTTAACTGAAGAATGAAGATCATCGTGTAGTACTAGCTCATTTTATAACGAAATAAAACTTCCTCCCTTATAGAAGTTGACAAATTAGGCGGCATTTTGTCAATTAATGACTGGAAAGATTGCAAAAAGCTACTCCTACTACATACTTCACTGGATAATAGAAAATGTAATGATATTATTCAGATCTCATACATGTAATTTTAAAAATCTCTATTTGGAACCCCTAAAAAAGAAAGAAAGTGTACTTTGAAAATGCAAATAAGTGGAAATGATTCAAGGCTTTCAAAAGTTAAATGTTAACGGGTTCCGCTTATTGACTTTAGTATATGAGGAAACACAGGTGAAATATAGAAATAGAATAATTTATGGAAATAAAATGTTATTTAGTTTTCGTTTTTATTATTGAAAGTTTTTTTTATAGGGGATTATTAACATTTTCAACTCTCGAGACTTCCATCTTATGTCATGGTAATATATGCCATCAGGTTATAAGTCCATTGACTTATTGTTGAAGGTTCTAGTGTGAATATTTCCGTGTTTTAAAAAAAATATTTGTCTGTCTTTTGTGTTTTTTTTTATTCTTTGTTAGCACAGCTAACCACTAATGAAAATCCTTGATAATCATGTAAAAATAGACATAATGAATTAACACTACCCAAACATTTGAGCGTAATATGTAATTAGTAAAGCTCACCCAAAAAATACATAGCCAAAGAAATCTCCAGGTAACGATATAGAAGTTGAAAATACTAATACTTTTTTGGGAAACTAGGATTGAATTATAACAATAATCTAGTTTGAGTTACAAGTGAAATTTCTACATGGGTATGTAAAGATTCATCCCTTGTCACTTATGTTATTTTCTCATTTTATGATACGGACTCTTTAGATAAACAACCTAGGAACCCATGAATTCAAAGAAATAGAAATGATTGATTTGCTAAGAACGTGTTGAAAATAATCATATTAGAATTCTAAGGAAACAAATTCTTTAAAACCCAAACCTTGAGACACCACAAAGGATTATCATTCTCTTTGATAAGTCGGATTCAAGTATTCAATCTAGAACACAAGAAGGCAAAGCAAGAAACTTTTTGAAATTTTCTTTTCATTAATGAATATTCGTTTTTGCCTCCAAACTACATAGTTCTTCTTCTTTATAAGTAAGAAATCGTAAAAGAAAAAGCCCTATATGAGATAGGCCTAATGGGCCTAATCTAAGCTTAAAAATAAAAGACTAAAAGATTTAAAATAAAAAGCCCACAATTAATTAAAACAAAAATTGTTAAACATAAAAAGCCCACAATTAATTAAAACAAAAATTGTTTTCTAAAGTAACCCTTGCATCCAACTTGATCTTCTAGATCTATCCCTAGTCATTGGACTGTTAATTCCTTGCAAAAGACCTTGTGAATATTTGAAAACATCAACTTGATCAACACTTCGGAACATTAACTTAATTAGCACCTCGATCTCCATTGTTCCCCTCTTCTACGAAAAGATTCGTCCTTGAATCTTAGCTCTATAAGCAGGTCGATTTGGTATAACGAATCCATATGTGAAGTCTATTTGATACTCAAGTCCTTTCAAAGGAGGTATTCCACAGGGAATCTCTTCATGAAGTTGATCCTTAAAGTCCTGCAATAAAGATACAATGACACTAGGCAAAGATGACTTAAGATTGTTAGTAGAAAGATAAACATCCTTATACATAAGTACAAGTAGATGTTGTCTTGTCATCATTGCACTCTTATTATCATGTTTTTCAACAATTATACTTTTTTTTATTTTCGTCTCTTATCTGCTCACTTTTCTCTCCATTTTTCTGCTCGACTTCACTTGCTCTCTTTTTATATTCCTCATGCTCACACTTTTGTTTTTCCCACATCTTGTACTCTCCTGCTATCATAATTTGGTCTTCATAAACTTGCAAAGGTTTTCTACCCATCATGCATCACCCTCCTATCAAACTGCCACAGTCGTCTAAGAAAAATATAAGCAACATATATTGGTTTCATATCACAAAGAACCTCATCCTCATACTTGCCAATTGAAAAAGGAACATAAACTTGTTTGTTGACATTCACTTTCCCACAATCATTTAGCCATTATAGCTTGTACGATTTAGGATTTTTTTGTCACTTTAAATTCAACTTTTTCATCAAGAAAATACTGGCTACATTAGTGCATCTCCCATTATCAATAATAATCATGCATACCTTATCCTTCATATGGCATCTTGTGTGAAAAATATACTCATGTTACTCCTCATCTCCTTCATTCTTAGACTGTATATTGAGGCCTTTTTCTTGTGACAAGTAATTCCCCATGCACAGGTTCTTCTAATTCTACATCAGAACAATCCTCCAATGGTGGCATTTTATCGTCACTTGAACTAGCACTCTCAATTTCTTTGTTATCACATACAACCATAACCCTTTTGTTTCGACATTCAGAAGCAATATGTTCGAGTTCTTGGCACCTAAAACATTTAATATCACGTAACTTAGTAGGAGTTTTTATTTCAGGTTTACCTTTAGGAACAACAACTACATTGTTTGACTTCGCTTCACCTTTTGTTCTAAAGGCAGCTTTGTTGTCCTTCCAAGTTGATTTCCATGGAGAACTAGAGGACGAACTAGATCTGAGTCTTTTGGACTTGATTTGCTTCTCCATTTTAATGGCTTTGTGCAGTAGTTCTTCCATTTCAACGTAATGTTGCAATTCAATCACATCAACAATTTTCCTGTTTAACTCGGCAATAAATCTGGCCATTATTGCTTCTTTATCTTCCTCTATGTTTGCTCTAATCATGTCAACTTTCATCTCCTTATAATAATTTTCTACACTCATGGAACCTTGGACCAGCCCTTGCAACTGTCTATATAGATCCCTATAGTAATGGCTAAGTGATAAGCAAAATCGACATCGCCGATCCTGCCAATACTTTGGTTTTATATTTATAAAACTCTCGCAAGTGGACGAATCATTTCGTAGAAAATGATAAGTATACTCCCAAGGTCGATCTAAGGAAGGAATATATGTGGTTTTTTGTAAGTTTATAAAATATGGACCTGATTAACCTAGATGGGGGTGAATAGGTTATTCTTAATTTTTATCAAATTTATAATTTAATAACCTAAACAAAGCGGCCAGGCATGCAATCGTGTGTAAATATAAGTGCGGAAATAAAATAATAACACACGATATTTTTAGGTAGAAACAACCTAGGCCACAACCATGGCCTAAGAGGAAAACCACCAGTCCACCGGACCACCTAACTTTCCACTATGAAAATCAAATGTTCAAGTACAAACTCGGTCTTATGCTATCCTCCCTAGGATACTGCCCCAATGTACTTTACTTACGAGCCCCTGCTCTGTTTTCACAGTTTCCAATATTAGCGTGAGCGGTTTCCAGACCAACGTTCCAATAAACTCCCCGCCAATCAGATCGTTCACAAAGTAACTGTAAAATAGTTAGCACAAAAAAACACAAGTGCCCGTGTGTGTTCTAGAGCGGATTTAACAATGAATAATCATAACTAGATGATTCTAAATATATGTCATTTAAATCAAATCAACTCAAAAATTCTAGAACAAAAAGATCAAGTACAAATTCAATAAAAACTAACTTCCTTAAAATTTAATACTCAAATCAAATAATCATGATTACTCATAAAATTATTTAATCTAAATATCTAATCTAAAGGAATTAAATTAATTAAGAAAATCAATATATATTAATTATATATAATTCCAAATTCTACCGAATATATATATTACCTAATTATATATAATTCCAAAGTCTACCGAATATATATATTACCTTTATGAAGTCTTTAAAGTGTTCTGACCGAATCAAGCCTCCATATCACACACACACACATATATATATATATATATATATATATATATTCTTCCTTTCCTCCAACGATTAGAGTTTTTTCTTTTCTTTTTCAATTTTGCTTCTCGGTAGCTTTTTCTATTCTCCACGTTAATACAGCAACCCTAATGTCTTTATATTTATAGATAATAATAATACCTAATAATATTAAGTTTAAATGCATTTTGGGTTTAATTTTTTCAAAGAACATTCAAAGCCTTAATAAAAAAATATTTATATTTTTAAATCACATCTTAAAAAATATTAAGACACATAAAAAATATTTAAGTACCAAAAATAATTTTAGATTTATGAACATGCACTATGAGTAGTGCTCAAAAAGCACTAACATTACTATGATTTTATGCACATTAATTGATTAAAAATATATATATTTATATGTTTTATCATATATTTATATAAATTTGTCTTTTTCGGAATCACGGGTATTTTTATTGTTTTTCAAATATTTTCGCTTAAAAACGTCGCTTAAAGACTCAAAAGGAATACTGGAAGCAATACATCACAAATATATTAATAAATAAATGGGGAAAGGTCAACAAATATGGAAAAATTGGACAAAATGGGTCGAAAAGGTCAAAAATGTCAAAAAGGAGAAAATCGCGCCCGGAGCAGCCCATCCCGCGCGTGCCAGCGCCCAGCCACGCCGAGCCGCGCGCTGTCACTGTTCACGCGTGCGCGCTGCTGCTGCCTTCCGCGCGCGCCGACGCCATTTCGTCCCATTTTTCACGTGCAGTCGCCCCCATGACGTCATACTGACATCATCAATGACCTCCATAATTGCACTACGCGTTTTCACCATTTTTTCACCCACTTTTTCTCTCCATCCTCACCTATAAATACCCCCCTTCTCTTCACTTCAAACCACACCTCAAAACACACTTCTCTCTTCTTTCTTTCTCTCCATTTCTTAGTTTTTAGTTTTTTTTAGTTTTTCTTATGTTTTAGCTAGTTTCTCTTAGTTTTAGAGTTCTTCCTTTTTTGGGAAGAACTAGTTATGTTTTTGTAATTTATTATCTTTTTGATTCAATAAATGGGAGTGCAAATTCCGTTTGGAGGTTTTCTAGCAACGGGAATGGCATCGAAGTACTGTAAGGATTTTATTTTCTTTGCAGTTATTTTTTATGCTTATTTCTTACATGTTATATTTAATGTGTGTGATTAAATTTAACTCTGCTAGCTGTTTGTAAACATGATATAATAATAACGTTATTATGCTTGCGAAATATTAAATAGGTAAAAATCTCTAAAATGAATTGATTTTGTTTTTATTCAAGATTTTATATTAAGAATGTTAGAGAGAAATATATTATTTTTCATTACAAACTTAAATTTAAAAATTAGATTTTAAGGTTTAGTTATCCGGTCTGATTTAGAGTAGTGCTCTTTTATTTGTTGGTACAATCGCCTGGTAGTTAGAGTGAAGCTATATTTCAAAAGTTTTTATAAGAATTATTATCTGAAAATGTATTGACAACATGTTTTCAGTAGTGGTTTTAAAACTTGAAAGTTAATACTCGGATAATTAAATTCTTAGGTTTAATTTGGACACCTTAAATAAAGTTTAAACTGTCTAATCCCACCAAAGGTGCCATTTAAATGGTTCATTTTCAATCTCTTAGAAAAAGAAATTAATTTAATTAACCAAATTAGTTATCAACCCCACCCATAGGTGTTAATTGATTTGTTTAGTTAACAAAGAATATCTAACCCCACCAAAGGTGGTATTCATACAAAAAAGGGAGAATCAATAAATATCAATTCATATATTTAATAACCTAAATAATATGAGCAAGCATAATTAACTTAGTTATTATATCCATAAATACTCCACTATTATAAATGATAAAATTTGCATAAATGTTTATTGAATCTATGTTTATTTTTATGTCAGTAGATTAGAAACACAAAAAACCAAAATATCGTGACAGGATGTTTAGGATTTAATTTCGTTTTTAAAAGTTTGAATAATAAATTAAAAATCACATACATTCCTTCCTTAGATCGACCTTGGGAGTATACTTATCATTTTCTACGAAATGATTCGTGCACTTGCGAGAGTTTTATAAATATAAAACCAAAGTATTGGCAGGATCGGCGATGCCGGTTTTCGCTCATCATACTATTAAATGTATAAATGAAATTCTATGTGTCGTAATTATAAAAGACATACCTGAAGTACGGATATTTGGAACTTGAACATTTGTTTGGCTGTTCTTGATAAACTTGATAGCAGGCCTAAAAACAAATTTACAAGTAAATATTTTGTCCACGAAAATAGCCAACACTCATAGTCCTTACATTTTTAATTTATTATTCAAACTTTTTAAAAACGAAATTAAATCTTAAACATCCTTCCACGATATTTGAGTTTTTATGTTTCTAATCTAATAACATAAAAATAAACATGGATAAAGATTCAATAAATATTGATGCAAATTTTATCATTTATAATAGTGGAGTATTTATGGATATAATAAGTAAGTAATTATGGTTGCTCATATTATTTAGGTTATTAAAGATATAAATTAATATTTATTGATTCTTTCTTTTTTATATGAATACCACCTTTGGTGGGGTTAGATATTCTTTATTAACTAAACAAATCAATTAACACTTATGGGTGGAATTGATAACTAGTTTGATTAATTAAAATCATATAATAAAAATATCAAGTATATGTCTTTAGAGATTAATGAAAATGCAATGACTTCTTTCTTACTTTTCTTTTGCAATAACCACTTTCACAACTTTGAAGACTTTTGGGCCTTAATATTTAGTTTATATAATTCATTTTTATACTCATATATATATACACCCACACACATGTCAACTTGTCAGATATATTGGGTTATATGGTATTTCCCTGTTCTCTTTCTCGATTGAGATATCCTCTCTTCCGCCCAAGAAAAATTGATCGAATCATCAAAAATTTGGAGCGTGAAATAAAGTGCAATTAAATCTATTTTTATAGGGGTATATAGAGTACTATTATTAATTAGAATAATTTATGGTTGACTTGGTTAAATCAATAAAATAAAGTATCTAGGCTCTGTTTAGAACAAAAAGAAATTGATAATATATTTACTACTTAATTCATATTTAATATTCCACTTGTAAATACAAATGGTTTCAAGTCATTAATGAAAATTAATTTCATTAATAGAGTAATATGTAATATGATGAATGCGCTAAATATTGAATATTTGGTGAGAGACATGAAATAAATTGAAAAAAAGAAGGGAGAGTCATATCAAAAAGACGTAGTATTGGGGCATTTGTCTTATATGTGCAAATCCAAATTGGGTGGATATTTACTCGGAGTAGAGCATAAACCTAAAAAAATTGAAGAAGACCCTTCAAAAACAAGAAAATTACATCATGATTTGGGTTGATCCCGAAGAAGCAATACATCAATGAGAAGTTAATTTGATAAGTTTAGTGATTTTTTTATAGTTTTTATTTATATAGAAACAGAACAGGCCAAAACTACTATTTTTTGAAAAATAAAAGAAAAGACATTCTATTACAAGTTAGAAATAAGTAAAAAAAAGTTCATTGATGGTCATATAAATTCAAAAATGACTTGGAACAAAAGGAAAGAGAAAATGAGGTAAAGAATCATAAGATTCAGTCAAGAAAATTCAAACGTGTAGTTATTTTTACTGACAACCTAGAAAACAATTATGCTTATACAACTACCAAAGATACTAATAATACTGATAAAAAATAAATTGGCTTTGATATGTTATTCCTAACAATCAAATTTTGGTCAAGATATAATCAAGGGTTCCATATGCTCACAAAAACGGTTTTTTTAAAGCAAATGTACATTCCTTTCCCTTTTTGGATAGAATAGAGAAAGACGTTTTTTTTCTTTTGATACCTCCGAACTAATGAAAATATTTTTTTAAAAAGGAATAGCGAACAGGACAAAATTCCAAAATTTTGATTATATAGCGAGAAGGATAGAAGAAAGTAAAAAAAATAGACAAGCACAAGATAGAAAATGGCAAAAAAGAGAGAAAGCACGCATAGAAATAATAGATGCTTAGGATAGTTTTCTATTTACGTAAGTACTAAAAGGTCTTCTATTAATAACTCACTCTATTTTTAGAAAATATGTGGTATTATTTTCATTGGTAATAGATAAAAATATCTTCTGAATGCTATTCTTTCAATTTCCCAAATGGTCCAATGATTTTAAGGATTGGAATGGAGAAATGCATGTTAAATGTACTTATAATGGTGTTCTATTATCATAAAAAGAATTTTCAAAAAAATTGGTTAACAGATAGTATTCAGATAAAAATATTATATCACTTTCACTTGAAACCAGAAGAAACTTATAAAGGTACAACAAAAAATAAAAATAAAAAAAATGATTTTTTTTATTTTTTAACAATTTGGGGAAAGGAAACTGAACTTCCTTTTGATTCTCTCACAAATGTTTTTCATTTTTTTAACCTATTTTAAAAGAATTAAAAAATCTGACTAATAGAACAAGCACAATCATAAATCAAATACAAAATATTACAAAAGACAATAAATATAAAAAGGAAGTTTTAACTTCAGATATTGATTTTAATAAAATGTGTTGTTATGATAAAAAATTAGAACTTTCCAAAATTATTAAAAAGAAAAAATGCGCATATACATTTTTAGGTATCATAAATATTCCTAGTATCAATACACAAATCAACAAATCAAATTCTTATTAAATACATTTCTAATAAATAAATTTATAATAATGAAAGAAATAAAAAAAATGGAGAAAAGAAATCAAAGTATAATTCACTTTATTTCGACTATAAAAAAGTTGCTTTGTAATATTGATAATAATAAATCGCCTACCCTTTTTGATTTATTCTACTTGTGAGAAGCATATTTATTTTACAAATTATCACAACCTTTGGTTTTTAACTCAAACTTATATAATTTAATATCATCCTTTGAATATAATGGATCATCTGATTTTATTAAAACAAAATAAATAATTATTTTTTTGGATCGTAGGAAATATTTCATTCCGAATTAAGACATAAGAACATTCACAATTCTAAAACAAATCGATAGAAAAATTGGTTAAATAGTCATTATCAATATGATTTATCTTCGATTAGATGGTCTAGATTAATCTCCTAAAAGTGGATAAATAGAGTTAATCAACACTATAGAAAAAGTAAACATTTAAAAAAATATGATTCATATGAAAAAAACCAATTAATTAACCAAGAACAAAAAAATAATTTTAAGGCAAATTCATTATAGAATCAAAATGAAAATTATAAAAAATAATATAAATATGATTGTTTATCATATAAATTTATATCATATGAATCTATTAATTATGAAGATAAGAAGAATTCATTTATTTATGGATAACCATTCCAATCAAATCAGAACCAAGAAATGTTTCGTAATTATAGTGAACATAAACAAAAATTAGATAATATGCTAGAAGGTATTCCTATCCATAATTATCTATTTGAAGATGATATTCTAGATATAGAAAAAATCTAGATAAAAAATATTTTGATTAGATAACTCTCCGTTTTTGTCTTGCAAAAAAGGTCGACATTGAGACCTGGATCAATATTGATTCTAACATGAATAGTCAGAAATATACTAAGACTAATAAAACTAAAAGTTGGATTAAATAATTCTCATATAATTGATACAATCAATAATAAAATTCTTTTTTATCTTAAAATTCATCAAAATCCAAAAATAAAACTACCCAAAAAAACTTTTGGATTGAATGGGAATGAATATTGAAATACTAAGTTACCTATATCGAATTTGAAACTTTGGTTCTTCCAAGAATTTGTGATACTTTATAATGTGTATAAGATTAAACCCTTGTTTATACCAATCAAATTACTTCTTTTAAATTTGAAAATATATGAAAATGTTAGTGAAAATAAAAGTATCATGGAAAATAAAAAAATATATCAAATTAGTAAACATAAACCGAGGAGAAAAAGAATCCGAAATAGAATCCATAGGCCAAGTAGATTTGGAATCATCTCTCCCTTATCCTGAAAAAGAAGTAGTAGAAAATTTTTTCGGATCAAAGATCTAAAGAGAGAAAAAAAAAACAATATAGAAATAACACAGAAGCGAAGTTGAATTTCTTCCTGAAAGGTATTTACACTTTCAATTGAAATGGGGTGGTATTTTCAATCAAAATATAATGAATAGCGTTAAAGTGTATTGTCTCTTACTTTGATAAATCCATAAGAAAAACTATACCATCTATTCAAAGAGTGGAAATGAGTATGAATATTCTAATAATTTAGAAAAAAAATTAACTTTTATAGAATTGATGAAAGAGGAAATTTTGATTAAAATGAAGGACAATTTTTTTTGTGTATCAAACCATAGGTATTTCATTAGTTCATAAGAGTAACATGAAATTATTTAAAAGTACTTAGAAAAGGGCCATGTTGATAAGAAGACTTCATCCAAATTCATTGCAAAACACCAAAAGATGGCTGGAAGTAAAGACACATATCTTTATGATTTGTTTGTTCCTAAAAATATTTTATCCCACAGATGTCAAAGAAAGTTGAGAATTCTAATTTATTTCAATTCTAAGAATCAAAATTATATGCCTAGAAATGCAGTTATTTGTAATGGGAAAAAGATAAACAGTTAAGCTTGGGATAAAAGCAAAAAAAAAATTAAATTAAAGTTTTTTCTTTAGCCAAATTTTCGATTAAAGGATTTAGCTTGTATGAATCACTATTAGTTTGATACCAATAATTTCCGTTTTTTAATACGATAAGGATACATATGTACCCCCAATTGATAATTCCTTAATGTACAATTTTCTATAGTTTTATATCGTAATCTATGAAGACAAAAATATATACATATTCATTGTATTCTTAATACATAATTTGATAACGTATCAATTAAACTTATAAATAAATAATGAACAAAATCTTATAATTTTAAGTCTTTTTTTTTTCTTTTTTCTGTTGTGAATGCAGAAAGACATCTTTCCCTTTTTATATATTTATGTTGAATTAAATTTGAAAATGAAAATAGGATTCATTAATTTTATTTGATATAATTTTGAATTTTTACCAAAATAAAGATTATTGTGTATACCCAATTAAAATGAATGGAATTATTATTATTGATCAATGAATATATATATATATATATAAGCATGGGAAGGGTAGGATAGAAAATTAAATTTTAAGGTCAAAAATTAATTCATCTGAGTTATTTCACAAGAAGAAAATAGAGATTTTGTTGAATTTCAAATACTCGGCCTCACCAATAGAATACGAAAACTCTCTTCACATTTAGATTTGTATAAAAAACTACTTATCTTAGAGAGGCCTATGCAAAACTTTGGGGAAACGACAACAATTGTTGTCTTATTTGTCAAAGAAAAATAGAATGCACTATAAAGAATTAATTAATCAACTAGGTATTCGGGAATCAAAAAATCATTAATTTTAAAAATAATGATTTTTTTACATTATTTTATTTATTAGATTTTTAATTTTAATGAACACTTTTTCTTTTAATTTTCAAAATTTCATGGAAAAATGAATTGAGGAAAACCTGTGAATATAATGGCTATAAGAAAAGACCTTATGATAATAAATATGGGCCCCCATCACTTATCAATGCACAATGTTCTTCGACTCATCGTTACCCTATATGGTGAAGATGTTATTGATTGTGAACCAATTTTTTCTATTTACATAGAGGGATCGATGGAAAAAACTGCAAAAAATTGAACAATTATATAACACCTACCTTATGTAACGCATTGGGATTATTTAGCTACTATGTTCACAGAAGCAATAACTGTAAATGGACTAGAACAATTGGAAAATATTGAAATACCCAAAATAGCTAGCTATATCAAAGTAATTAGGTTGCAGTTGAGTTGTATATCCTCTCACCTATTATGGCTTGGTCCTTTATGGTAGATATTGGTGCACAAACTCCATTTTTCTATATATTTAAAGAAAGAGAATTAATATATGATCTATTTGAAGCTACCTAATAGAGATTGAGGTGCTGATCAAGTTCATGTTTACAAATATTCTCAATATCCTCAAGATCCTACAAATATTCTCAAGATCCTACGAATATTCTAGAGATCCTATGCAATGGATAGATTTGGAATATCAAGTTGAATGCAAGGATTAATTTAGGAAGTAATTTTTTGTTTTAGTTAATTGTGGACCATATTTTTTTAATTATCATAAGTCTTTTTAATTTTTTAATTTTTTAAGGATGTATTAGGTCCAATCCACAACTAAATAGGCTCATTATGCCCATTTCATCTAGGGTTTCTTTAGGGTTTGAATTGTTTCTAGGGTTCTTTTTTTATTTATGGTTTTTTGTTATAAAAATGCAGCAGCTATGTAATCTTGGTAGACCATATATAATTAATAAAAGTTTATTTCATAAAGCTTTTGCTTTGCCTTTGTGGCTTCTCAAGGTTAGGGTTTTAAGGACTTTGTTTCCTTAGGGTTCTAATCTGATCATACCAAAGGTTAGGGTTTTAAGAACTTTGTTTCCTTAGGGTTCTAATACCATCATCTTCAACACATTCCTAGAAAATTGATTGTTTCTATTTCTTTGAGTTCATGGATGCCTATGGATGTTCGCCTAGAAGGTTTGTATCATTTGGTATCACAATTTTGACTAGTGTAATTAAATGGCTATTATAGCATATCAAGTAAAAGCTCAGCTTGATTCCTATGAGTCTAAATGGGCTTCACCTCCATTCCTAGCTTTTTTGACCCCAAATTCTATCATTTATACCACTTACCAAGAATTTAAAATTTGTCGCACCTTTTTTTTGCTGTGTTTTTGGGTTTTGTTCATTAGGATTGTGAATTTGTTTTGTGTATTTTCTATTTCCAATAGCAACAACAAAAAAAAGAAAGAAAAAAAAGGAGAACAAGGTAGCAGATTGTTCAAGACTCCAATTCTTGTTTTCTTGCTTGAGTTTGTTCTTGTTAAAATTAGTTTTCCTTTATTTTGTTCTAGTTTTCCTTTACTTTTTGTTAATCAAGATAAGAAAAGAAATATCTTAGATGGTCTACGAGCAGTTGCTCAATCAATTAGTTAGGACATACCATTAAATTTATTTGTGTTATCAATATCTCTACATGCGATTTGTTGAGACATGAAATTTTCTACATTCCCTCCTTTATAAAAAGAGACAAAATGACTTGAGTAGATTTTTTTGGTTCATTATTCAAATTGATGAACTAAATCAAATTGTTATATGAGTGGAAAAAAAATGGCTTATAGCTTATATAAAAATAAGTTGTCAAAATTTTGAGTCTCATTTTTTATGTTCAAGAGTTAGAGCTTTGAGAAAAAATAAATATAAGTAGAAGATATAGTTCCCCCAGGATTGGTTGATTAGTCATCTTGAGTTGAAATGGGCAGATAAGATCAACCGTATTGAGTTTTTCGTTATTGTTTGTATGTATTTTGATACATGTATTAACATATTGGACGATTGAACAAAAATGAGTGGATGGTTAGAAACACCAAGGTGCACAAAGAATTAGTAAAAGTGATTGTGTAAATTATCTAGTGATGAATCGCAAGACTAGCATTGCAAATACCGATCTTGCAAAATACCTTTTTTGTTTTTTTTTTGTAAAACTCTCGCAAGTGCATGAATCATTTTATAGCAAATGATAAATATACTACCAAGGTCGATCTAAGGAAAGAATATATGTGGTTTTTAATTTATTATTCAAAATCTTAAAAACAAAATTAAATCATAAACATCCTGTCACAATATTTTGTTTTGTTTGTTTCCTAATCTAATAACATAAACATAGATATAGATTCAATAAATAATAATGAAAATTTTATCATTCATAATAGTAGAGTATTTAAGTATATAATAATTAGATTAATTATGCTTACTCATATTATTTAGGTTATTAAATATATAAATTGATATTTGTTTATTCTCCTTTTTGTATGAAAATGTCTTTAGACGGGGCACAAATTCTTTTATTTAATATTAAATAACTAATATCCTTAGGCGGGGTCAATTAATTAATTAAATATTAAATTTTAGCTTTATTTCTAAGAAAATAACAAACCATCTAATCATAGCTTTAGGCGGAGTCAAATAATTAGACTTTATTCAATGTGTCCAAATTAAACCTAAGAATTTAATTGTCCAAGAACTAACTTTCAAGTTTTAAAACCAATACTGAAAATATATTGTCAATACATTTTCGAATAATAATTCTTATAAAAAAACCTTTTGATATAGAGTTTCACTTTAACTACCAGGCGATTGTACCAACAAATAAAAAAACACTACTCTAAATCAAACCAAATAATTAAACCTCATAATTATTTACAACACAAGAATTTTTTAATATTTTGATAAATAATTTAAAAACCCTATTTCTTTCGCGAAAATGACTCAAAAAACTTGATGATGAATCGCAAGACCAACATTGCAAATACCGATCTTATCATATACCCTTTTTGTTTTATTAGTTGTAAAAATCTTGCAAGTGAATGAATCATTTTTTAGCAAATGATAAGTATACTCCTAAGGTCGATCTAAGTAAGGAATATACGTGGTTTTTAATTTATTATTCAAAATCTTAAAAACAAAATTAAATTATAAACATCCTGTCACGATATTTTGGTTTGTTTGTTTCCTAATCAAAAAAATATAAAAATAAACATAAATATAGATATAGATTCAATAAACAATAATGCAAATTTTATCATTCATATCAGTAGAGTATTTAAGTATATAATAATTAAGTTAATTATGCTTACTCATATTATTTATATTATTAAATATATAAATTGATATTTGTTGATTTTCTCCTTTTTGTACGAAAGTGTCCTTAGACGGGGCCCAAATTCTTTTGTTTAATATTAACTAACTAATATCCTTAGGCGGGGGCCTATTAATTAATTAAATATTAATTTTTTGTTTTATTTCTATGAAAATAGAAAACCATCTAATCACAGCTTTAGACGGAGTCAAATAATTAGACTTTATTCAAGATGTCCAAATTAAACTTAAAAATTTAATAATCCAAGTACTAACTTTCAAGTTTTAAAACCAATACTGAAAATATGTTGTCAATACATTTTCGAATAATAATTCTTATAAAAAAAAATTTGAAATAGAGTTTCACTCTAACTACCGGGTGATTATACCAACAAATAAAATAGCACTACTATATATGAGACTGGATAATTAAACCTTAAAATCTAATTTTAGATTTAAGTTTGTAATGAAAAATAATGTTTCTCTCTAACATCCTTAATATAAAATCTTGAATAAATAAAATTAATTTATTTAATGGAAATATTTAACCTATTTAATATTTTGCAAGCATAACAACGTTATAATTATATCAAATTTACAAAGAGTCAGTCATGTTAAATTTAAATAAAGATAAATTAAATATAATATATAAGACAAAAACATAAAAAGATAACTATAAATAATCCATTAAAATAATACCTTAAAAGAATCCTTACAACATTTTAATGTTAATTTTGTTGCTGGAAAACTTCAAAACGGATTTACATATCTACTTATTGCATAAGAAACTAAGAATTTATAAAAACATAACTAGTTCCTCTTAAAAAGAGAACAACTTAAAAAAAAACTTTCTAGAGAGAGAAAGTGCTCAAAACATTGTATGTTTTGGAATTGGGAAGAAGGTCTTTTTATAGGTGAGGCAAAGGAAAAAAAAGCGGGAGAAAAGTTTCCAAATTTGCATTTGGACACACTTGGGCAGGTTGGTGCACGTGTGGAGCCCAAAAATCTTAGGAGATGGGTGGTTGTCACGGCATATGGGCGATTGGTACGGGCACGTGCGGGACACGGTAAGGAGTGTGCAAGCGCACAAGGAAGTCAGAGAGGAATGTGCAGGAGCGCGATGAAGCCGGCATGGCATGTACAGGGTGTGCGTCTATCGTATGTGGGCGTGTGCCAGCATATGTTGGGGGTGTGCACGCAGATGAGTGCAGATGCGTAGGCTAATGATCAACATTGTGTGGCACATTGCGTGCATTTCTCAGTGTGGTTGGGCGACTACGCGTGCAAATTTGGCCTTTTTGACCCATTTTGTCCAATTTTTCCATCTTTTTGACTTTTCATCATTTATTTTCTTAATATATTTGTGATGTATTGCCTCCATTACTTTTTTCGAATCTTTTAGTTATTCTTTTTGAAGTAGAAATACCTAAAAAAAATAAAAATATATGTGATTCTGAAAAGACAAATTTGTATAAAAATATGATAAAATCATATAAATATAAATCTTTTTTAATCAATTAAAGTACATAAAATCATGGTAATTTTAGTGCTTTGTAAGCACTCATTATGACCCCCAACCAATTCCTTGCTAGTCCTTAGCAAGAGAAACGATAAAAACTAAAAATTAAATTATCCTAAATCATTTCCGTAGATTGATATAACTGTATTTAGCGTGTACAACAAGCATTTAAATCCATAGGTTTCCCTAGTGGATGAGTTTAAGTCTCGTGAGGGTTTTCAATAATGATACCCACAAACATTAACAAAAAATGAAAACAAAATAAAATAAAATAAGAAGTTAACTAAAATTTAAAATAAAGTAAAAAGGCTAAAATAAAATAAAAAATGAAATATAAAAATATATCATGCTTATAATCTCTTTTAAACTTCATAATTAAAATATTAAGCATGCATTATTTGAACTTCCTAAACATTCATGATTTATTATAATAATTAGTTGAAAATCATTTTCATATTTCATATAAAAAATGTATCAATTTAATTTCGCCCAAACTTAGTATTAGGAATCCAAATTCGCTTCAACTCTATTCTTCACAAGTCAATACTCTAAAAAACACTGAAACCTATGGGTTCAAACACTCATACTAACTTATATGCGAAAAGATTGATGTATAGAAATGAACTAATATATTCGCATATGTATAAAGAAGAAAAGTTTAAAATGTTATTTTAACATTGATCTCGTGAAAGGAATCAAATGTAAGGATTTATATTATACATTACTTTCATGCATCAATTAAATTCATCAAATAAAAAGATCAAGTAATATGCCTTTTAGAAAATGTAGGAAAATGCAATGACTTCTTAGGAAATTACTTCCTATACTTTCTTTTGCATTAAATCATTTCTCACAACTCTTTAGGCTTTTTGGGTTATAGTATATAGATTATACTATTCATTTTTTTCTCTCTTTCTTTCTATTTTTTTCTTCTCTTATATTCTTTTTTTTAAGAGAATACATACATATTTTGTTTAGAGAATGGACCCATGTACAGATTTGTACACATTTTTTATATAGTAAGGTGAATGGTTAATATTTGCCTTTTCTGTGTGTATTTGTATAGGTAACGCTAAATATATCTCTTTTTAATAGAAGTCATGCATAAATGAAGAGAGATATATACTATCGATTTCTACTTAAATCATTTAATCTAAGAAAATAAAAAATAAATATATAACACTTCATTAAGATGTAAAACTCTAAGACATTCAATGCTAATTCCTATAGAGATCATCTAATAATTTGAAGAAATAAGAAATGTGTTTAGAGTAGAAAAATCATATATTTCACTTAGAATAAAGAAAATTTGGCTCAAATTATATCTCACAAGAATAGTCTTCACTATTTGATTCCAAAACACCAACTTGTTTTTTAATATAACTTTCACACTTTATCAAGAAATACTAGTCATGACAAAAACTAACTAATTATCATATAATCCATGATATGTTTTCAAAAATTAATCTAATAATGCAAAAGACTTAACTATTTACTTAAATTTGATTTAAAGAAATGATATTTTTTTGTAGAAATTGTTTTTTATTTTTTTTAAACTACGCCTAAAATTCTAAAAATTACTAAACTATACAAAGAAAATAAACACAATAGAAATGAAAATGTGAACATAATTTTTTTAAAAAATTGTTAAAATCTATTGAAATTCAACATGGTAACTTTTCACCACCCCAACTTAGAACTTACATTATCCTCAATGTAGTTGTAAATTAAAGATAAAGAGAAAAGAGAAGAAAAGTTACCTATTTTCTAAAAATGTGCAAGTAGTGATGGAGAAATGCAGGTGCATCCATCATGTTCATCATTAAAGTATACAGACAGATCGTTATGAACTTCTAACATCTCAACAAATATTTTTAGTTTTGGCAATTCTAAAATTATTCATATGCAATTAAACTAAAATAAACAAAACAAATAAAAAGAAAATTACCTAAAATGATGGATTGTCTCCCATCCAGTGCTTGGTTTAATGTCTTAACAAGACGCAACTTGGGGGATTTTATTTTAAGTAAACTCAATATGCTCACATCATTGAGTCAATAAAACCTACAAGTAGGACAAGGTTGTCTACCTATACTTTTTCAATCATGCCCTTATAGATTTTCAAAAAAAATCTTTACTTAAAACTAGGAACATGATTGTGGATTTTAGATAACTCACTTTTAGGTGCAAATCAAATAACTAAAGCATCAACACACATTTGTACCTAGTTCTAACAAACCAACTACCTCATTTTATCACATATTGTAATTTAAAGATATTTAAAATTTAGATAGCTTCAGCAATTATTTTTATTTTTTTTATTTTATTATAATTTTTAAGTTAAATAACATAATCTGTATTAACCAAAAATACTCCCAGGAAAGAATGGTGGGGAAAAGGCTCTTTAAAAACCACCATCTTAGACAGAGCAACGTTCTTAGGAAAGACAAGTAGGACAAAGGCTTCCAAAAACTAATCTCCTATACAGAACTCCCTTAGATCTTTATTTATCACGCTATTGAAATCTAAGTCAATTAAGTTAAGACATTTAGTTAAGTTAAAATCAAAGTTAATTAAGTTAATAAATTAAATTAAATTAAAATGTAAGTTAATTAAATTAATACATTAAGTTAATGAATATTTAATTTCATTAAATTAATAAATTAAGTTAAAGTTAAAATAAATTAAGTTAATAAATTAGATTAAACAAAAATCTAAGTTAATTAAATTAATAAATTAAGTTAAGTTAAAATCTAAATTATTTAAGTATATAGTTAAAATCTAACTTAATTAAGTTACGTTAAAAATCTATCTTAATAAAATTAATAAATCAAGTTTTTTTTAGAAAAAAAATAAATTAAAATTTTAAAAAAATTAAAAGTAGAAAAAGAAGTAAAAAAAATAAATTAAAATTAAATGAAAATTAAAACTTAAAAAAATTATTAAAAATTAAATTAAAAATTAAAAAATTAAAATTAAATAAATAAGAATTAAAAATTCAATGAAATTTAAAACTCAAAAATTAAATTTGTCTTTTTTTGCCCGGTCAAGATAATTTTAAATTATTTTTTTTAATTTTAAATTTGAAGTTTAAATTTAAATTTTATTTTTGTTTTACTATTCAAGAAAACAGCTTTTTTTAATTTTAAATTTAAATTTTTTTATTTACTGTTCAAGATAAGTAACAATTTTTTTTTCTTTTTTTTATTTTAAATTTAAATTTTTTTGTTTATTATTCAAGATAAGTAACAGTTTTTTTTTCTTTTTTTTTTAAATTCAAATATTAAAAAAATGTGTTTTACTATCACGAAGAGGAATAGTTTTATTTTTAAATTGAAATTTTAAATCTTAAATTTAAATTATTTTTGTTTTAATGTTCAAGAATAGTAACAGTTTTTTTTAATTTTAAATTTGAAATTTGAAATATGTTTTAACTCAAAATAAATAAATAAAATCATAATTATTTACAACACAAGAAGTTTTTAAAATTTTGATAAGTAATTTAAAAACTCTATTTCTTTCCCGAAATGACTCAAAAACTTGATGATGAATCGCAAGTCCAGCATTGTAAATACCGATATTGCCATATACCCTTTTTGTTTTATTAGTTGTAAAAATCTCCCAAGTGTATGAATTATTTTTTAGCAAATGATGAGTATACTCCTAAGGTCGATTTAAGTAAGGAATATACGTGGTTTTTAATTAATTATTCAAAATCTTAAAAACAAAATTAAATTTTAAAAATCGTGTCACGATATTTTGGTTTGTTTGTTTCCTAATCAAAAAAATATAAAAATAAACATAAACATAGATATAGATTCAATAAAATATAATGTAAATTTTATCATTATATCCTTAGGCAAGGGCCTATTAATTAATTAAATATTAAATTTCTATTTTATTTCTATGAAAATAGAAAACCATCTTATCACAGCTTTAGACGGAATCAAATAATTAGATTTTATTCAAGATATCCAAATTAAACTTAAAAATTTAATTGTCCAAATACTAACTTTCAAGTTTTAAAAGTAATACTGAAAATATGTTGTAAATATATTTTCGAATAATAATTTTTATAAAAAAAGTTTTGAAATAGAGTTTCACTCTAACTACTGGGCGATTATACTAACAAATAAAAGAACACTACTATATATCATACCGGATAATTAAACCTTAAAATCTAATTTTCAAATTTAAGTTTGTAATGAAAAATAATGTATTTCTCTCTAACATCTTTAATATAAAATCTTGAATAAAAAAAATTAATTTATTTAATGGAAATATTTAACCTATTTAATATTTCGCAAGCATAACAACGTTATAATTATATCAAATTTACAAACAGTTAGTCATGTTAAATTTAATCAAAGACAAATTAAATATAACATATAGGAATAAAACATAAAAAGATAACTGTAAATAATTCATTAAAATAATACCTTAAAGAATCCTTACAACAGTTTGATGTTAATTTTGTTGCTGGAAAATTTCAAAACGGATTTGCATATCTACTTATTGCATCAAAAACTAAAAATTTATAAAAACATAACTAGTTCCGCTTAAAAAAGAAGAACTTAAAAAAAAACTTTCTAGAGAGAGAAAGTGCTCAAAAAATTGTATGTTTTGGAATGGGAAAAAAAGGTCTTTTTATAGGTGAGGAAAAGGAAAAACAAAGGGGGAAAAAGTTTCAAAATTTGAATTTGAACACATTTGGGCAGGTTGGTGCACGTATGGAGCGCAAAAATCTTGGGAGATGGGTGGTTGGTGCCCGTGGGACACGACGAGGAGTGTGCAGGAATGCGGGGAAGTCGCACGGCTTGTGCTGGGCATGCACCGACCACAGGTAGGTGCTAATTGAGTCATAAAATTTGTTGAAATAATCAAGCAATACTCTCCATGATTTCGATCCAAAGTATATTCACATCCACCGATTAACTAAATGACTATTGGAAACAAAATAATCTCATTTTCTTTTATAAATCCCCTCTTTCTAAGAAATATAAAGAAGAATAGGAACAAAAAAAGAAAAATATATTATAGAAAAGAATACAATTACAATAGAAAAAAATTATTTTTTATTATTTCCTTTTATTCTTTCTTTCCTATATCCATATATACAATTTGTATTAGAATTTATTTACTCCTATAATGTATTATTTTTTTCGTCAATGAAAGGGTAGGTTATTGATATTTTTACAAGAAGTATTTTATTGAAGAATTAAGTTATTACTCAACCAAGAAAAATTTAAATGAGTATTCAAATTATTAAAAAAATGATGAGATCAATTCAGAAGTACTTTTTTCATTGATTCTTTATTTATTATTAAAGAATTCAAAAAAAAATCTAATTATTTATGGTTTTCCTTTTTATTAGAATTTAATTAAAAAGAAAATAGAATGAAAAAATAATAAATTAAAACATAACAGATAGAATTTAATTGATCTAATTCAGGGCCACATGATCTATTTGTATATTATTTTATAACCATATCGAGATAAAATAATCTTAATTGGCTCTAAAATTTATTAATGGCCCTCAAGGAGCTGTATGAGATGAAAATCTCATGTACGGTTCTGTAATAGCAATGGTAATAGTGATGATATCATTGACTATGATTATCTAATAGTTTAAGTACAATTGATATAGTTAAGGCACATTCAAAATATGGTTTTTTGGGATGGAATTTGTGGCATCAACCCATAAGATCTATCTTTTTTTAATTTCCTCCCTAGCAGAATGTGAAAGATCACTTTTTGATTTATCGAAAGTAGAAGAAGAATTAATGGCAAGTTATCAAATTGAATACTCAAGTATCAAATTTGGTTTATTTTACGTTGCTTCTTATCTAAACCTATTAGTTTCTTCATTATTGATAACAGTTTTGTACTTGGGGGTTGGAATCTCTTTATTCCATATCTATTTGTTTATGAACTTTTTGAAATAAACACAAATGAGTTCTTAGTGCAACAGTTGGTATCTTTATTACATTAACTAAAACTTATTTGTTCTTGTTTATTTCTGGTATCTTTATTACATTAGCTAAAACTTATTTGTTCATGTTTATTTCTATTGCAACAAGATGAACTTTACTTAGGCTAAGAATGGACCAACTGTTGAATCTTGGATGGAAATTTATTTTACCCATATCTCTCAGGAATCTGTAATTAACATCTTTCCAACTCTTTTTGTTGTAAAGGAATTTACTATTTTATATTCAACTTAAACATGAAAAATATATATACACAATATGTTCCCTAGGGTAACACTATTCATGAATTATGGTCAACAAATAGTATAAGCAACAAGATACATTGGTCAAAATTTCATGATTATTGTATCCTAGGCAAATTGTTTACCTGTAACTATTCAATACCCTTATGAAAAATTAATCATCGCGAAGCATTTTTGCGGTCGAATTCATTTTAAATTTGATAAATGTATTGCTTGTGAAGTATGTGTTTGTGTATGTCCTATAAACCTACCCGTTATTGATTGGAAATTGGAAACGAATATTAGCAAGAAACAATTTCTTACTTACAGATTAATTTCAGGAACTATATATTTTGTGACAACTGCATTGAGTATTGTCCAATAAATTGTTTATCAAATAATATAATTTTTTTATTTATAATCGGCATGAATTAAATTATAATTAAATTGCTTAGGGTTGTTTACCGATGTCAGTAATTGACAATTATACAATTCGAACAATTTTGAAATCCCTTTAGATAAATAAGTAAATCCTTGGATTCTTGATTAAAGAAAATTTAATTACTAAGATTTCATTTTGATTTTAAGAAATGAATCCAATATCAATAATAGGGCTCACATTAATTTTCACCCTTTACTCTTAGTATTTAATTAGGAATTTATTATGTGTCATAATAATTTTTTTCTAGTTGTGTCTCAATAAGGTCATGAAAAATATTTTCATTTATTTATCTCTTTTTTACATATAATGGATTTTCCTAGAACAATACATAATTTTCTTTAAGTCTTTTTGGGATTAGGTTTTCTACGAGGAGCTATAGGAGTAGTCTTATTTATCAATCCAATTTATTTTGCCTTTTCATTGAGACTAGTTCTTATTTGCATATCTTTATTCTATATTATATTAAACTCCTATTTTGTACCTACTTCACGATTACTTATTTATGTGGGGGCTATAAATGCTGTAATCTTATTTGTTGTGATATTCATAAATGGTTCAAAATATTACAAAGATTTGACTCTTTGTACCGTTAGAGACGGGGTTACTTTTTTGGTTTGTACAAGTATTTTCATTTTACTATTAACTAATATTATGGATGCATCATGTTATGATATTATTTGAATTTTAGGTCAAACCAGCTTATAGAGCAAGATTTCATAAGTAATAATCAACAAATTGGAATTCATTTATCAACTGATTTTTTTTCTATTTGAATTCATTTCAATAATTCATTTAGTTGCTTTAATAGGTGAAATAGCCATGGCACGCCAATAAAAATTCTATAGAATTAGCAACAATAATCCAAAAGAAACCTTAATCTCTATTATTGCATCTATTTCTCTTTAACAAGAATAATTGAATATTTTTTATTTCTAAAATAGAATTATTCGATTTATTATCAATATTTTTTTTCTTCAATAATTTTCTATTCTAGTCAATTGATTCTATTGAATTGTTGTTCATATTCCATTAAAATGAATCAAAATTAATAAAGATTCAATCAATGATGCTCGAGCATGTACTTTTTTTGAGTGCCTACTTATTTTCTATCGGTATCTATGGATTGATCATGAGTTGAAATATGGTTAAAGCTCTTATATATCTTGAACTTATATTGAATGTAGTTAATATCAATTGCGTAACATTTTTTTTATATTTTTGATAGTCGCCAATTAAAAGAAAATATTTTCTTAATTTTTGTTATAGCTATTGCAACCATCGAAGTAGAACCAGCTATTGTTTCATGAATTTATTGTAATAGACAATCAACTTGCATCAATCAATCCAATTTGTTGAATGAGTAGTACTAATCACCAAAGTTAGACTATTCATAAATTCAAATCAGCATAGATTAGATAGATTATATGTAATCTAGAATCATGTTTATGAAAATGTAAGAAATCAAAGTATCTTGGCTCTTTCCCAGGTGACAACCAAAAATTAAATGGATTAAAAAATTGTGGTAATTTATTGATTCATCTGGTGTTTAAATATATGATTCTAAGTTTATTAGATCAAAATTTTATGGTGTTCAAAAAAATATATAGATCCAATGTCACACTGAGTAAAGATTTATGATACATATATAGAGTGTACTCAATGTGTCTGAGCCTTTCCCATAGATTTATTAGAAATGATACCTTGGGATGGGTGTAAAGCTAAACAAATTACTTCTACTATAAGAAAAGAAAACTGTGGCGGTTGTAAGAGATGTGAATCCACTTGTCCAACTGATTTCTTGAGTATTCAAGTTTATTTATGGCATAAAACGACTTAAAGTATGGGTAGAGCTTATTAATACGTTCAAGAAAAATCTACTTGAATATATTTGTTTGATTTTTTCCTTTTTACCTTTATCGACGAAAACTTGCGCTCAAAATAATATGAATATAGATATTTGAGCAATTATTTTGAGCACAGGTTTTTTTGGACCAAGCGTATCTTTTTTTATCATGAATTATTTCCCTTAGTTAACAATAATTGTAGTTTTGCCAATAATTGTAGGCTCTTTAATTTTCTTTTTCCCACATAGAAGAAATAAGGTAATTCAGTGGTATACTGTATTTATATGTATAATATAACTCCTTCCAACAACCTATGCATTTGTTTATCATTTTCAATTAGACGATCCAACTGACAGAAAATTATAAGTGGATCAATATTTTTGAATTTTACTAGAGATTGGCAATAAATGGAATTTCCATAGGATCCATTTTGTTGACATGATTTATCACCACTTTAGCGACTTTAGCAACTCATCCAATTATTAAAGATTTTCGTCTATTCCATTTCCTGATGTTAGCAATGTATAGCGATCAAATAGGACCATTTTCTTCTCAAGACCTTTTACTTTTTTTCATCATGTGGGAATTAGAACTAATTCCAGTTTATCTACTTCTATCCATGTGGGGTGGAAAGAAACATTTGCATTCAGCTACAAAATTTATTTTATATATTATAGGAGGTTTTATTTTTTTATTAATAAAAGTTTTGGGTATTGGTTTATATGGTTCTAATTAACTGACATTAAATTTTGAAACATTAACTAATCAATCATATCCCATTACTAATTCCCCAAGCGTAGATCTACTTATTGTTAATAAATTGATAAGAATATTGTTCTGATAAATAGCTCTTCTATAGAATTAATTAATATCCGAGCTCATTAGTTTCCCTTATCTATCTGAATAATCAATCTTAAGTCGGGAGGAAGAATTGGTAATAGATAAAAAAACCATCCACTCAAGTTCTATATTTGTTCGAATAAAATGCTTAGCTAATTCCATGCTTTCTAGGTCACCTCAGACATTGCAATTAGAATTTTTCCCCACGAATATTGAGAATTTTTACATACAAAGGATTTACTTGTTACTAATATAGTTTAGCATCCGTTCTTTTTTAGATCCCTTGTTTCACTACGATAGTCTAATAAATCAAGTCAATGTAGAGGAAATGAATACATTTCCATACTACTCAATAAGTGAAGTATATAGAACATAATCAGCTAAGAAATCATTCATTCTTCAATTAAAAAGTTCAATTGGTTATCGTGACCAAGAAACCACTGGTTTTGCTTAATGGGTCGAGAATGCCCAATTTATCAATTTATGATAAACATAGGCTAGAAAAACTTTGTGTAAGCCATCGAGAAATATTACTTGATTATATAATATATATATATATATATATATATATATATATATATATATATATATATATATATATATATTCTTTCTTTCTTTCTTTTTAGAGAGTAGACCCATGTACATTTTGTACATATTGTTTAGGATTTGGTGAGTGGCTAATTTTGCTCTTTTTGTAGTAACTTTAGTGAATTCCATATATATCTCTTTTTTGGAAGTCATGTATGAATGAAATAGTCATATACTTTAAATTTTTAATTAAGTCATTCAATCTAAGTAATAAAAATAATTACATGACATTTTATCATATGTTACAAATTCTAACATTCAATACAAAGCCTATAGAGATTCTCTAACAATTTGAATTAATAAGAAGAGTATTTAAAAGAGCAAAAAAATATTATCACTCCAAATATTCTTACACGATAGTCTCCACTATTTAATTTCTAAAAAATTTTGGATTTATTGTAATCTCAACATTCAATTATAAAACACAAACTATGACAAAAAAAAAGAATTAATTATCACATTACTCCATGACATATTTAAAATATTAATCCATAAGTGCAAAGACTCAATCATTCGCTTAAAATTAACTAAAAGCATGATAATTTTGCAAAAAAATTAAAATTAAACCTAACTATCCCTAAACCAATAAATAAAGTAAATATTAAAAATAAATGTAAATACATTTAAGAAAATTTTAAAATTGCCTGAATTTAATGTAACTTTTCCTCCACCCCAACCTAGAATGTACATTATACTCAGGTGACGTTTGGTTCACATAATGGAATGAGAATGTGAATGAGAATGAGAATGAGAATGGAATGGAATGGAAATGAAACAGTTTTGTTTGGTTTGACCATTGGAATCAAAGAAGGAATCAGTATTACAATGTTTAGTTTATAATTAGAATAGAATGAAAAAAACTGTATATTACCTTAATACTCTTATATTCGGTAAAATTTAAATAATATACTTTAATTATTATTATTTTGTCAGACAAAATTCATTATTGAAATCATTATTTTTTTAAATAATTATTACTTAAAAATAAAATATATTATTAAAATTATTATTTTTCTAAATAGGGTTTAGGGTTTTGAGGTTAGGGATTTAGGGATTTAGGGATTTAGGGTTTTGGCATTTGTGATTTGGGGTTTTGGGTTTAGGATTTAAGGTTTATGGTTATATTTATGAGTTAAGGTTTAGGGTTAAAATTATTTTTTTTCTAAATAGTGTTTAGGGTTTTAGGATTTGGGATTTGAGGTTATATTTGTGGAATAAGGTTTAAGGTTAAATTATTATTTTTCTAAATAAGATTTAGGGATTTGAGATTTGAGATTTGAGATTTAAGGTTTAGGGTTATATTTGTGGGTTAATGTTTAGGGTTATATTTGTGGGTTAAGGTTTAGGGTTAAAATTATTATTTTTCTAAATAGGGTTTAGGGTTTCGGGATTTGAAATTTGGGATTTAGGGTTATATTTATGGGTTAAGGTTTAGGATTTAAAACTTAAGATTTAGGGTTTATGGTTATATTTAGAGTTTGGGTAAAATTGGAAAAAAATTAAGATGTGAATGGAATCATGATTCCTTAAGGGAGAGAATGAATTATTCATTTTCTTTTAGGAATTATGATTCCTTTTCTTTTAAGAATCGATTTTATTTCATTCTCACTTTTCAAACAAAACAAACATAAAATTAGAAGGAATTAATTCTAATTGCATTCCATTCCAATCAATCAAACATGGGTCAATGTAACAAATGTAAATTAAAGATAAAGATAAAGAAAAAAAAAGTTACACATATACTTTTACTTAATATGATGACTCAAGTGGTGTGTGATGTGTCCATCATCTCACACAATTTTAAACTATATATTTCTTATACATCATATCTCAATAAACATTTATAAATATAACAATTCTAAATAAAATAAAAATGGGATAAAAAGAAAAGAAAATAAAGTAAACTAATATAAATTATATAAAATGCAAAGTAACATAAAATAAAATAAAATATATTAAATCTAAAATAATAGAAAAAATTAAAATAAAAGTACATAAAAATAAAGCTAAAAAAAGTCAAAGCTTAGTTTTTCATGTCAATCGGTTCTTTTTCAAATCATATAGTATTTGAGTCAAAAGAAAATTAGGGTTGAGAAAGAGAAAGAAAAATTTGTATAGGTCTCATTTGGAATGCGTATTTTGGCGTTTTTATTTTAAAAATTCATCCCAATAAAATAGAACCCAATGCATTCAAATAGGGACTCGTGTGCATGTATATTTTCCTTAGACCAACTGTTTCCTAAGAATCACATGTTGTGGCTACCAAAAAAATCATAGCGCAGTTAGTTTTTTTAATACTAAATAAATAACAAAACAAAAATAAAAAAATGAAAATAACTATAAATATAAAAGAAAATAATAAAATAAACTAAAATAATAACAATAAAATAAGTAAATAAAAAAGAATAAACACAATATATATGATATAGATAATTTAATATACAATAATACAAGTTAAATAAATAATTACAATATACAACATATGATACAAAAAATAATATAAGTTAAATACAATAAGTTAGTACATAAAAATACTAAATAAAATTAGTTAACAAAAAAAAATAAAAATAAAGTAAAATAGAACCAAAATAAAATAAAAATTAAAGTTAGTATACAAAAATACTAAAAAGAAAACTCTGAAAAAGAAATTAAGTTAACAAATAGTTTGAATAAAAATAAAAACTAATCTTAGATATTTTTTTTAATTTTGTTATGTAATAACTCAAGTCAACTAATAAGATAGATTTTTTTATTTTTTTATTTTCAAATTGTTTTGAATTCTTTTATTTAAAAATACCTAAATTCAATTAATAACCTATGTATTTTTTAAAACAAAATCAACTAAATATTAATTTTGTTTTTAGATTTTGATTTTTAAAAATTTCTGAATTTTTTTATTGTTAATATCTAAGGTTAACTAATAAATGAGACATTAATTTTTAGATTTTTTTTAATTATTTTAAGAGATCTCTTTAGATATTTTTAAATTTTTTTATTACAACCCAAAAATAACAAAAAGAATAATCATGAATATTTACACAACAAAAGTTTTTAAAATTTTTGATAATAAAAATTTAAAACGATATTTCTCCCCAATAACGGTACTAAAAACTTGATGTACAAATTTTACATATTTGTAAATATGCTCGTAAATTAACGATTCACTTTGTAAAAAAACAATAAGTATACTTCCAAGGTCGGTTTAAAGATGAATTATATTATTTTAAATAATTCAACAAAACAAAAGAAAAACAAACTTAAACATCGAGATACAATTATTTTGGTTTTGAAAAATCTAATCTAATGACAATAATCTTAAAAAATTGATTCAACAAATATTAAGCATATAACATTTAACACTCAATTAAGAATTTATAGAATATATTAATTTGTTAATCATAATTGTTTAAAATTAATTAACTTGTTAAATATATAAATTAATATTACTGATTTTTCTTTTTTCTATGAAAATCCTAAGACCAATATCAAATTCTTTTTTAATAAAAACCAATTAATATCCTAAAACTAGGATCATCAATTGATTTAAATTAAATTATGATTTGTTTCTAAAAAAAATAACTATCTAAATCAATGCTTATGACGGAGTACATAATTTAGACTCTCATTTTATGTGACTGATATATCTAAACCTAACTTTCAAATTTTAAATTTATTACAAAAATTATATCGTCAATATATATTTTTTATATTAAATCTTATAAAAATCCTTGAAATGGAATATAATTATAAATTAGATTTAGATAATAAAATGCTAAAGTCAAATTTTCATATTTTAAATTTATTACGAAAAATATGTGATGAATATATTTTTTTATAATAAACTTTGTATGAATCTTGAATGAATAAATAAAAATCAATTTAAAAAATATTTTTCTAAATTAATATTTCACAAAAAAAACATAATTAATATCTCATAGTAATTTTCAACCAAATATATTTAGATTTAATAAATGACCAGTAAATTAAAAATAACATTCAAAATTATATATAAAATTAATTCTATAAATAATAGAACATAATTTAAATTATTACTTCAATTGTATTCTTACTGAAAATTTTAGTAGCAATATGTTATATGAAAAATCATTAAAATCAAAATTACTAAATAACTGGAAAATAAAAACTACAAAAATGTATTTACAAATCAAAACTAACTTTGATTTTTGGTGTCTCTATAACTAAAGGAAGAGGTTTTTATAGTCGGAAAAAAGCTGAGAAAAAGAGAAAATAGTAGATCATGAGGTCACACACCGTAACACACTTTTTCTACTGTTACATCCCGAGTCGATTCTAATTTGCATTCAATTATGATCGAAGAAGGTTGTGTTGATGCATACATATATTCTTAGCGCACCCCGCATTGATCCGTTTGTTTCCAAAAATATTTGTATTTCAATCCCTTATATTTGGTTGGTAAATAAGTAAGCATACGTTAATCTTTTATTCACTTAAGTTACAATATAGTACTTTTAAGGTATAATTCTTTAAATGTTTATTATTTGAATCATTAAGAAATCAAAAATACCTTAAAAAAACACAATATACATATAATTTTGAAAATATAGATTTATTAAAATAATGATAAAATTATACCATATAAATCTACTTTTAATATTTAAGTATAAATAAATCATACAATATTAGTGTTTTTCAAGGCCTAATAAGTTGTTCAACACAATTCAATGCACCTCAACTCAATATATCAGCTTAGAAGTTTGTCATGACACCTCGACAACAACATGCTCCTTGGATGCTAATTACTTAGATATTTTTCTTTTTGTAATATGTATTGGATTAATATAAATAGAGATCGATTGAATTCTTCTAAATAATAATCAAATGCTTCATTTCACGCTCCCTCTCAATTCTCTCAATCTCTTGCTGTTCAATTTTATGTTCTTCAAGTGGTGGTTTGGTTGTTTCCGTTTTGTTCTAATGACATGGGTAATATGCAAAAATGACATTATATTTCTCACTCTCTCTCTCTTTATCTTTAGGTTCCATGCCAAAGCTAGTGTCATTACTAATTAGTTCACATTTCTCCACACCCCTCCAAACAAGGGGATTATTCGCCAAATGCTTTTAATAGCATATGTAAAGAAAGAAAGAAAGAAAGAAAGAAAGAAAGCTCCCCGTTAAATCGTCTATATATATATTACTACAAGTCTTTTAAAATGCCCAGAGTCATACACTTTTAATTACATATCAAGTGTCGGATACAATCATCTTTTTTTTTAATATACATCAAATTAAAGCATCTGAATACCCACGTAGGTCAATGAACAATAAATAGTTCATGAAACATAGGTCAATGTTCTCATCCAGCTGAAATAAGAAAAGAATAATGAAATAATCTTAAACCCTTTAAATGGCTACATGTGAACCCATTCCATTCTATACTACCTATGAAATATTCAAGAAAGTACAATCTAATTATATATTGAAAAATATATATATATATATGATTTAACGCTCCCCCAAGAATAAGTTTATGCTTAAAATAACGATTTGAAACCTCATAATAATATGCATATACCATACATAATTGCATTGATCCTAAAATTACATATTAGCTTTTACATTGCGTGTAAATATATACATATCTATTTTATGTACACATTGTACATAGGTTATTGTACATTATGTACCGTGTGTATATATGTTATATGTACACACTATATATAATTGATATATTATTTTAAGACCAATTCAATTATGTATAACTTTTACATGCTATTTAAGTCTCATAATAAAAAAAACACAATCAACGAATCTACAAAGGTGATAAATCTTGGATATAGTCATTCCACATCTCAGATGCAATAGAGTCTCGAAAATGCGAGGTGAATTCTAGTTGTTCTGGATCAAAGGCAATATCCAGAGCTGAGTTCTGAACCTCCATAATTTCTTGGTCCACCTCACTCGGGGCAGATGATTCTTCCATTTGCAGTGCAGTATTCTGTTCATACATTTTAAAAAGCCAATCATCTGCCTTCTCTGTACGGATGTAATTGTGTAATGCACACGCTGCCACAACCAACTTTACTTGCGTTTGCAACGGGTACGGAGGAGCTGACATCAATATCGGGAAGCGTGCTTTTAAGGCCCCAAAAGTCCGATCAGTAGCATTTCTTAACAAAGCATGCCGTTGATTAAATAGTTCTTTGGCATCTTGAGGATGAAAGTCACCGGAAAAATCCTTCACTTGGTAAGGAAGTCCCGGATACGGAGCAATGAAACCTGGCAAATTTGCATACTTGTTGTCCAGAATGTAGTATTTACCTACATATTTAGTCTTTTGTTATCCATGAATGCAAAGACCATAAAAGAGCTCTCAATAGTGAATCAAAGATTATTTCTTAAAATAGCAAGAATTACAGGCATCAATATCCTAGATGTCTTTAAAATGTTATCCAAAAAGTCCAAGAAAAAAGTGCATCTAAGGTAACTTTACTTTTACAAATTGAACATATTGGTCACCTTTTTTTCAGTGAAGCACTTAAAAATGTTATCCAAAAAGTCAAAGAAAAAAAGTGCATCTAGGGTCATTTTATTTTCACAAATTGAACACATTGATCATCTTTTTTTAAACTGATGTACTTTAATCACTTTACTATTCCATTTTTGTTCACTTTAATCATTTTTATCATTTTAGTCACTTTATTTTTCTTTTTTTTCCCTCACCTTTTGTCATTTTTTTATCACATTCCTAATCAAACAACTACCAACCTCGTGTTAGTAAGGTTTAAATCAATTCTATTTTAAGTTTTTTTTTTCTCCAAAACAAATACACCAAGAAACAAAAAATATATATAAAATTACTAAAGTGTACAAAAATGCAGCAGTAATATGACTAAGGTGTACAAATTTAAAGCAAGATAATTAAAGTGTCTAATTTGCGGAAGTAAAGTGACTAAAGTGCCATGCTACTCAAAAGTCTAGCATGCTACCCAAAGCAGATGTCTATTAGTCTATAAGCTGGGTAAGCAATACCTTCAGGGATCTGCAATTTGTTTTGCCTCGTACATGCAGAATTCAAAACTTGCAAATCTGATGCAGAACCTTCCCATCCAGCCAGGACGTAATGAAACTTGAGATCAAATGAACAAGCAGCCAGAACATTCTGAGACAGCAATCCCTTCTTGTTGCGGAAAGGTCCTTGCTCATCAACACCAACCATCACTGGAATATGAATGCCATCAACTGCACCAACGCAATCCTATCAGAAAAGAAAGAAAATGTCACATTAAATTATGCACAAGGGAGATTATGATAGGATAAACTCCTGGAAAACTACCTTGAAATATGGATAGAATCTGGGATCTTCAAGAATTTCATAGGGAATGTCGGAACTTGGAGGTTGAAAAAAGTCTAAGGAGATCGCCATTATTGCATTGAGAACATTGTTGAAGTGTCGACTGATAGTTTCTCCAGAATAGCGGAATAACTCTTGGACAGCTCGAGTCCGTAGATTATGGCCAATTATGAACATGAATATGGCTAATTGCTCTTCAATCTTGATTCGATTTGTATGGCGTAGTAAACCTTTTGCTTGTAAAATGTCACACAACTTGTAAAAGACACGTTTATCCATGCGAAAATTCTCAAGACAAAGTTCATTCTTGCCATTAAGTACTTCATCTATGAACTTGACACCAGTAGATGTTAAACTATGACTTAAATCTTTTGGTACATAACTTTCATAGACTCCGTCTTTTTCATCATCAGAGATATCCATCGCAAAATACCAACCTCTATATTCGGAAAAAGATCAAATTCAGCAACTTATGTATAGAAGCAATACTGACTTCTAAGGAGGACACATCACTAATAAAATGCAAATTATAACTAAAGAAGAAATGACATATACATGGAAAATTGACCAAGTACCCAATCAGCAGTAGCATATCCATTGAATTTCACTAAGGCATAATTTACAGGCTACATGCATAGTAACAGGTAATCATCAATGCTACATATCAGACGACAAAAGTTCTGCAGAAGCATAACGAAAGCATCCCAGTAGTGACTTCATCACATTTAACAGTAAGAACTGTTTCCAGAGTAAGTCTGAGAATAGAAACCAATCAACCCATTAAAATAAACATTCTAACGGAGGAAGCTAAAAATTGCATAGGATAGTTACTTTGATATAAAGTTACAAGTCCAAAACTTGGAGAACACTTGCTGGCATCAAGCATGTATACATTGCCTAGACAAGCTGGTTGAGTTGGTGACCATGTTAAACAGACTCTTCTAGGACATCGAGAATCGTAAATTTTGGAATACATTCAGATGTAGGACATGCTTATTTTTTCAGTTATCTATAACTTTTCACCAAATTGAATTGTCCGAGTACCCACGCTAATGTCCATATCATGTCCCTTGGATACAGATACTTCGTAAAAAATTAAGAGTCCAAATAACTTCAGTGAATGTACAACTGCTTCCCCACGGACCTTAATCAAAGCAAGAAAGATATATATAATTGAATATCAAATTTTAGTATATAAAAGATACGAAATACGTCAACAACTTCCCTATATGTTATATTCCTAGATATTTGCACTTCGGGTTTTAAATAACATATAAAGGTTGTACATAATCAAACTGACCTAAAATAACATGTCAATCGTACATAGCATATAAAACTAATTTGTTATTTTAGGTATAATTTGATTATGTACAATATAATATGCAAGAGATAATATATCAGCCTCTAAGTTATAAGTTAAAAATGATTTCAATATCTTCCACGGTCCAGTGAAATAATCAAACTTGATAAAACTGGTAAGCATTTCAGTCCAATATGTGTTTAACATAAATGGAACTATTTATATAATGTGTAAGGGGGGAATTATGAATTCTGGGCAGGGGGGTGTAAAGGTACAAATACATCAAGGTCGAAAACAAGTAGACGAAGGGCATTCCAACTCCCTATATATATATATATATTAACAATGTATCATTCAAGTAAAAAAAAAATAGCAATGTATTATTGCATTACTGCAGTAGTACTAATAGTAACTCAAGAACAAAAGAAAATTAGATTACACAAATTTTGACGTGGGTATTGCGGGTAATTCTATTCTCATCACGACTGCTATACCTTCCTGAATGCATTGAATGCAAAAAAGATTATAAGAATGAAATTCAATAATGTCTCTATTCATTATACAACTGAAGGGAAGAGAAACTCACATTGCAGCCAACAAAATATGATTTCAACCTTCACACATTAGATAATATCTCAATGAATTCATCCATATTTCATAGTTGATATACTCCTGAAAATTTTGAAAAATTTATGAGAATAAAGCTACCCAATTAATACTTTTCAATGGTGGCCCAGTGGGAAAGTAGAAGTGAAAAGGTAGAGAAAGAACAATGAAACGAGTAAACAAAACAAGAACAGATTATTTTTTTAAAATACAAGCTTTTCAAAAAAACTTCCGGCAGACTGAAATGAAATAGGTGAAACGTTTCTACAAACAACTATAAATATGGCAATATTCAACTATCATCATTTTGTCAATCAAATTCCAGAACCTCGGAATGATGATGAAGAGAGAGAACAAAAAAAAGAACCCAACAATTTGCAAGTCATACTTGGCCCATGAAAACACAAATATTGAATTAAACCCAGATCACAGGAGGAATAGAATAACCAAAATATAATCACAAAAACAAAAGCCAGTACCTGAAAATCCGATTGCAGGGTGAGTGTGGTATAGACTATAGACTATAGCGAGACAGAGTAGCTGAGGGGTCAATGTGTTGGAGTGGAGACAAACGAAATAGGCAGCAACAATGTAGCTAACTAAGGTGAGATATTCGTAACGCTCTATTTTATGTGAAGTCTGTAACGGGATAAGGGATGTGCTGTGAATTTACTCAAATTCGAGCTCCTGACTGCTGAGCCTGAGTGAGTTTTTGGATGGAGGGTTTTGACTTTCTCTTTTACTTTCTCCCTCTCAATTCTTAGGCTCCGCTTGTTGTCCCAAAAAAAAAAAAATACTCCGAGGCTCCTCTCAGTCTTCGACTCTACGCTTTTTCCGATTTTTAATAGGGTTTATTATTATTATTATTATTATTTTGCAGGTTTTTATTGGGTTTGGTATTACTTCAATTTTTACTTTTATATCCAAACGTTTAAATATGTTTTATATTTATGATACTTGAGACCGGTAACAAATCAATTTCTAATACCTAAATTGTTGGAAATTAACCATTAATATTTTATTTTATGTTACACAAATATTATTTTATAGACGATAAAACTACTATTATCTCTAACAATTGTTACCGATATCTTAATTATCTATTGTTGCTCTAAAGTTGTTGTTTTCGTAACTTGTTGGTTTAGTGATTAAACCCTATTGTTATTCATAGTCAATACCATCCAAAGCGATATGGTTAGTAAACAAGAATCAATAAATAAAAGTGTATCTACTTACAATCTTATGAGACACATAATCCACTACTAATATCAAATTATGTACGAGAAAAACAATCAAACCACGTACTTAGAAAAAAATTTGATCACAAACAACACTGAATGACCCACAATCAAATATAATGTTACTAAAATGGTTTCTAAAATAGATATAAATCTTAACATGGACTTTGGCAAAGTTTTTACACTAAAAACGTGATTGATGAGGAGAAAAATGAGTGGGACATTCAGAGAACTCATAATGCACATCTGGCCAACCACCTCGTTAAGGGTGGTGGCGAGCTTTGTGACGAGGTGCTAAAAAGTTGTATATTTTCATTTCAAAAAATGTCGAGTACTAACCATAAATACCTACCCCCTAAACACGCCAAAAACCACTAGTACAAAAGGTCAGCAAGCAAGAGGCACTTTAAACCTAGCATGCACACTACGAAAATTAACCTCGTAGTGTGTGAAAACATGCTTACATACAGAATATATCTAACTATGTGCGTACATGAATTACTAATATATAGTAACCGAACTTATACAAGGGAAGATAAAAACACTAGTTAAAAAAATAGATACCATGTTTTATACACGGGAGCCAACACATAGACACAAGTATAACAGGACTTACATTTGGTATTTGTTATTTTTTACTCTTAGTTTTGTATGTTGAAGTAAATCACTATGAAATAAATTCATTATTAGTTTTTTGTGTTTTATTTTGTTGTTATGTTTAACATTTTATATAGTGCATATATTATTGTATTCATTAGGTTTATTTTCTAAAAGTTTTTGTTCTTTTTTACAGCCTTTGTCATGTTTTTTGTGTTGTATTTGTGATAAGTTCTCAAAAGCACTTAATATATTAAGATTTTATGTATATTTAGTGATTATATAGATTTGTAATTGCTTTTTTTACTATCATTTTATGTAAATCTATATTTTCATAATCACAAATAGATTTTATTTTTTAAAGTATTTCATGTATTAAAAAGAATTAACTTGAAAGAATTATACTTGAAGTAGCATTGCAACATGGAAGATTAAAAGAAAACATTTGTAAAATATTACATATGTTTAAAAATTGGAAAAAAGACATTACAAGGAATTTAGGATTCTTAATTAATGTCATTTGAAGTGTGCCGTGACATGAAAATATTGTAAGCCACACAAGGCCAACGAAATGTGTCCCAAAAACATGCAGACCATGGGGCAAAAACATTATGTGATGCAATGCGAAGAGAGTGAATCATACTTAAAACCATGTGATGCAAACCAAGGAGTTGGACATGTCCATTATACAAGTGGAAATAGAGCTGAATTTGCACAAGACCTTTTGTCACTTCCTAGTGGCCCAATTACAAGACTTAGAGCCAAACATTTCAAGGCCTAGTCCATGTCATCAAAGTAATTGAAGAGACTTATTAACATGAAAATTCGTAACCAGCATAATTTGACCATTAAAGGGTGTGAATTTGAAGAGTTTTAAGGATATTAAATAGGGAAATAACTTGGTCTTGGCTAAGCATATTAAAATACATTGAATCTAGTATTTTAGCTATTTATTGGTTGTCTTAAGAAGTTCAAATTGGCCATTTATTAACTATCTTTAAAAATCAATAAATAACTATTTATTAGTTGTCTTTAGAAGACTAAAGATCCAAAAAAGATAAAGAACTTGTTTAGTCTACTTTTGGTGCTGTAATTATGACTTGCCTATTCTTATAGGGTTGTTACAAGTATAAAGAGGAGTACTATGAATTTTAAAGAACATATTGGAATTATTAAGAAAATTATCTTCTTGTGAGGTCTTGTGTTCCTCTTAGTTCTTAAAAGAACTCTTAAACTTATCAAGTTAATCTTGTGAAATTCAAACAACTAAACTTATCACCTTGAATTATTGAGAGAATCCTTAGGTTTTCTTGGTGTGGCGTTTCAATCCTCTGTAATCTTGATTTTATTCTTGTTAGGTGATGGGTTAAGACTCAACAAATCTTGTCTTCATGATATTAGGGTTTCGATCCATTATTGTTATCGGGTTTCATCACAATTGTTGGTGGGGTTTGTATCATTTGGTATCAGAGCTTTGATTCTAAGACAAGTTTTACTATCTTTTATTTTCATTCTATTTCCTGATTTCCTATTCCTTGGTATAAAAAAACTATACAATTTCAATTAGAAATCTCTCAGTACACGAAAGGAAAATTCCTTAGTTCATATCATTTCGTAGTACACAATGCTAGTAATAAAAAAAATTCTTCTTGTCAATCTTCTTTCTTGCCTTATTCAAGTTCTTGATATTTGTGATGAGTATTGGTAGTTTCTCATTTTTAAATTTCTATTGGATTATTTTGAATTAGTTTCTTGAAGTTCAATTAAGATGTAAATAAGACACAAAGGAGTGGGAAAAGGCAAGAGTGTGTGAGACCATAAGAAGGTAAAAATCATTTAAAGCAGAAAACACGAGTGCAAATGTATCAATTCTTGAGTGAAATACGTGAGGAGGTGCTTGTGAGGATTGTTGCGTGTTTTTCAACACACGAACTCGTGCAAGTATACACGGTCACAAGTAATAATATGATAAGTAAAATATCGTTCCCACAGAGATTTGTTACTAGTATTCGTTAATTATTAAAATTATTTCAACCTAATTTTATCCAAACAGTCGATAATTTGATGCAGATTTACCAACTAAATTTTATAACAGATTGCAAGAAAATTCTAGGATTGCAGTTTCACCAAATTAATCCACTTGAATCATTATATTTTATCTTGATTTATGTTATCGTGTTTTAAGTTGTTAACCAAGAACTCCTAATCTATCCATATATCTCTTCCGAGCTCCATACAGAAACATCTAGTTAAAATGATTCACTATATTCCTATGGGAATTAAATTCAACCAGATTTATTAAGTTCAATTCTTTTACAATTACACATACAATAAAAGTATATTTCTATCTCTTATGTATATACGTTATTTCATCACGAGCAGCACACAAAAATGCCTTTTTCAAGTTTATTTAAGTGTCACAGATCAGTTAATTAATCTTCCGATAATTGAAAGCATTAAACACAGATAAAATAAACAACTTAAAACAAATTCCATAAATCATTCAAAAATATTTAAGTCACATTTCATAATTTATGCTACACTGCAATCCTAGAACAAATGTATTAGTTCATAGCAAAATTTAAAATTACAACACAACAAAAATAAAACATTGCAGAGAAAGAAAATTAAAAGAAAATAGATAAGAAAAAAAACTCTTTCACGATTCCTCAATGAAAAATAAATTTCATTTCTTCTTCTTTGTTGTCTTCTTTCTCTGTAATTTCCCTAAGAAAATACAACATAAAACGTTAAATCAACACTCCGCGTGATTGTGTAACATGCAAACCAGACTAACAGAAAAATTAAAATGTTTGCAAGTTTTTTCCCAAACTGTTGGGAGAAAAAGAAGAAAGAAAAAAAATACAATCTGTTGAAAAGAAAAATGAAAAAACTGAACTGAAAGAAAAAAAAAATTAAGAACCCCACTGAATGCGTATCCCCCAAAATATATATCATCTTCTTTTTTTTTATTTTATATTATTTTATTATATTTTTTTTTATTTTTTTTATATCATCAGTGGGGGACAAGATGATATGGGCTAGCACGCGTAACAAACACTCTGCAAATTTTTTGATTTTTTTTTTCTTTTTCCGCATGCCACGTGTCGCGCTCTGATTCGCGGACCCAATTCGTGGGACACGTGGCAGCTTTTCATTGGACGGTAAGCCGGGCGCATGAAGAACGCGTCGCAGGCGATTTCTAAGGAATCCGAAATGTGTAACGGCTGGAAGGGGGCGCTGATTCTGCGTTTTTATTTCACCAAATGCATGCCACGTGTCACCATGTTATTCGCCGGAATATTTATGAGACATGTGGTGGCCGTTTCCGTTTGAAGAGGGAGGGAGCACGCCGCTTGGAAGGACCGCGTCACACGTGATTGTTAACACGAGCGCTCGGTGCGCGGCGACGGCTTGGATGGACGCGCTTCAATCCGGGACCGTTGATCCGATCCAACCCGCCGCCGATCGCCTCGGGGAATCTCGCGCACCGACATGCGGGGCCCACTCGACGCCGGCCTCGCGCGACACGTGGGACCCACCGGCATGCCGAGCCGCGTGAAAGGAATATCTCTCGTCCCCAATCGCCTTTGTCGAGCTTGATGGACACGCGCGCATCTCGAGCCATGGATCCTTTGATCGGACGGTCCACGTTTGGCGAGTGCGATTCGCGCGTGGACTTCATCTCCTCGCGCGAAAAATTAAACTTTTATTAATTGTATTTTCATCCACAAATATATTTCAAATTACATTTTAAACTTTCTGAAATTACAGTCTAGCCCTTTACTAATTTTAAATTAATTTTTTAAACTTTTAATAATTACAATTAAGCCCAAATTTAATTTAGATTATGTTTTTGATTTATATAAATTGTAATTAAGAAATTGTATTATCATAAGTTATATTTGTGAACATAAATATTAAATTAAGTACATTTTCGATACAAATTATTTAATTTTATTAAAAATGTATTTTTAGCAAATAAACGGAAAATATTAATTTATTTAACAAAAATTAATAAATATTAAACGAACATAGCAATTATCATTACTAAAATTGATGCAAATAACTGTATAAAATACAGTTATCAACACCCCCAAACTTAAGTTTTTGCTAGTCCTCGAGCAAAAGGAAGAAAATAAAATAAAGATAACCGCATTTAAAATAGTGATTTTCAAAATATTTCTTTTTAAACATTCCATATAACATAACTCAAAGAAATAAAAGAATTTTATCTAAGCATCAAAATCAATTTAAAAATATATAACCTTTTTACAATGAACTTTTAAGTGTGTGTGTGAAGTCTTTTCAAATTTCATGACATGCAATCCGGATCAGTTTATACAAATATAAAATCAAACAAATTATCATGAAATCACAACTCTCATAAGTTTATTTTTCATTTCTCTCTCCACTAATGTAGACAAACACAAAACAACAAATCAATAGGACTTTATAAAGGTTGTAATGTATGGCTTAGGTAAAGGAAGGAATGAAGGACAATATTTAGCTTAAAACTTTTCCCGAGCATAACATTTCAGGATTGAAAACGAGATTCTACCATCACAATAATTACAACCCAATTTGGGATTTATCATCACATACAATAATCATATTTGTTTTTCATTTTTTTTTCCGATATATCCTTCCACATTTACTAACAATTGTAACATGTTAGTGGAGTAAGAACAATAGGTATATCTACATATATATATGCTATTTAGATAGGGTTTTGGAATGACAAAAATATATATGTACTTTGAAGCTCAAAAGGGGTATACTATGGATTATGCATGTGAGGTAGATAGAGAGGCTCAAACGATCCAAAGATGGCCTAAATCATTTCCTTAGTTAAATGTTATCTATAATTTCGCCTCGAGAGAAAATCAAACAAATTCTAAGAACTGTGACACCACAAAAATAAATCGAATTCAATACTCACATAAACATTCTCTAAATTAGCATAGCAATTCAAAAATCAAGACTAGTGCTCATGAATATTCATTCTTGTAAAAATGAAACATACGTAAAAATTATTCATCGCTTACACAATATTCAAATTTTTCAAAGAATCATGCATCATTTTAATCAAAGAAATAAAAATAAATCACTATTCATAGCAAAATATCTTCAAATAACCAAACAAAACAAAAAAAAAATTTCACAAGCAGTCACATCCAGAAAGTATGTTAATTCGGTTAAGTATATACACCACCCCCAAACTTAATATACGCATTGTCCTCAATGTGTGAAAATTAAAGAACATTTGAGATGGGTTTAAAGAGACTTCCTGGTTTGTTTGATTGGTTAAGCCAAAATAGCTTTATTACCTCCACTTTGCACCTACGAAAAAGAAAGAATTAAAATAACAACATAGCAAAATATAAAAAACAACACATCCGAAAAATAATAAAAAAATTAAAATAAATAAATATAAAACACATGGGTTGCCTCCCAAGAAGCGCTTGATTTAGAGTCATCAGCTTGACTGCCTTTCTCTTTGCTTTAGGTTGGATCACATAAGAAAATGGTGGACTTTTGACGATCAATGTCACCCCCTAAATAGTGTTTGAGTCTTTGCCCGTTCACTTGGAAAGAATTTTGTGATTCTTCACCTTTAATCTCAACAGCCCCATATGGGTGTACTTTGGTAATAATGAAAGGCCCTGACCACTTAGATTTCAATTTTCCTGCGAAGAACTTCAAACGAGAATTGAAGAGCAATACTTTCTGTCTCCGGTTCGGTGTCGATGCAAGATTTTGTTGTCATGCCACCTCTTCGTCTTTTCCTTATAAATCTCAGATTTTCATATGCGTGTAAACGAATCTCATCCATCTCATTGATTTGTAGGAGACATTTTTCTCCCGCCTAACTCAAAATTCAAAGTCTTGATAGCCCAATACGCACGGTGCTCCAATTCAACCGGGAGATGACAAGCTTTCCCAAAAACCAACCGATATGGGACATCCCAACGGGTGTCTTGTATGCCGTTCGGTATGCCCAGAGTGAATCATCCAATCTCTTAGACCAATCCTTCCTTGAAGGATTTACCGTCTTCTCCAAAATTCTCTTCACTTCTCTGTTGGATATCTCAACTTGTCCACTAGTTTGAGGATGATAAGCGATTGTGATCTTATGAGTGACACCGTATTTGGCAAGGAGGGTTTCAAAAGATTTGTTGCAAAAATGAGTTCCCCATCACTTATGATTGCCTTGGGGTGCCAAATCGAGTGAAAATGTTTTTCTTTAGAAAATTCAAGACCACTTTGGAATCATTGGTAGGCAAGGGAATTGCTTCTACCCACTTAGAAACATAATCCACAAACACCGTAATGTAGAGGTTGTTGTAGGACGAGATAAAAGGTCCCATGAAATCAATTCCCAAACGTCAAATATTTCTACCTCAAGAATGTTGTTTAAAGGCATCTCGTGTTTCTTAGAAATGTTACCAACTCTTTGGCACCTGTCACAGTGTGAAACAAAGAAATGTGCATCTTTAAACAAATTTGGCCAATAAAAACCAGATTGAAGAACCTTAGCCGCAGTTCTTTCTTTTCCAAAATGGCCCCTATAGTCAAGAATGACAATGTTTAAGTATATTTTCAATTTCTTCCTTTGGGACACACCTTCGGATAATTTGATCGCACAATGCTTAAACAAGTAAGGTTCATCCCATAAATAGTACTTAACATCATGTAAGAATTTTTTCTTCTGTTGGAAAGATATTTCAGGTGGGAGCACATTGCTTACGATGTAATTAACATAGTCTGCGTACCATGGCACACTTCTATGATCAAAGGAAAACAATTGCTCATCAGGGAAAGTTTCACCAATGATAGTCTTGTCCACGGCTCCATCATTATTTTCCAATCTCGATAGATGATCGGCCACTTGATTTTCTGTTCCTTTCTTATCCTTGATCTCCAAATCAAATTCTTGAAGTAGGAGGATCCATCTAATCAATCTTGGTTTTGCATCTTTTTTAGCCATCAGATATTTTATAGCAGAATGATCAAGATATAATCTGTCACTTTAGTTCCGATTAGGTAGGAACGAAACTTTTCAAAAGCATATACAACAGCAAGTAATTCTTTTTCAGTGGTAGCATAATTCATTTGAGCTTCGGTCAAAGTTTTGCTGGCATAGTATATGGCATGAAAAACTCTCTTTTTCCGTTGTCCTAAAACAGCTCCTACTGCAAAATCACTGGCATCACACATAAGCTCAAAAGGTAGATTCCAATCTGGTGCAACAATGATGGGAGCCGTGATCAACTTTTCTTTCAAAACCCGGAAAGCTTCCAAACACTTTTCGTCAAATGTGAATTTTGTATCTTTTTCCAAAAGATTACACAGAGGCTTTGATATCTTGGAAAAATCTTTTATGAAACGCCTATAGAATCCTGCATGCCCAAGAAAGCTTCTAATTGCTTTCACCGATGTTGGAGGCGGTAGTTTCTCAATGGTTTCAATCTTTGCCCTATCCACTTCAATTCCTTTAGACGAAATTAGATGGCCGAGGACAACACCTTCTCCTACCATGAAGTGGCATTTTTCCCAATTTAAAACCAAGTTTGTTTCTTCGCACTTTTGTAGGACCAAAGAAAGGTTATGCAAGCACATATCAAATGAATCCCCAAAAACTGAGAAGTCATCCATAAATATCTCAATAAAATCTTCCACCATGCTTGAGAAGATAGCCATCATACACCTCTGAAAAGTGGCTGGAGCATTACATAATCCAAAAGGCATTCTTCGGAAAGCAAAAGTTCCATATGGACATGTGAAAGTGGTCTTCTCTTGATCTTCAGGCGCGATAGCAATTTGGTTGTAACCAGAATAGCCATCCAAAAAACAGTAGAAAGAATGTCCTGCCAATCTGTCTAGCATTTGGTCAATAAATGGAAGTGGAAAATGATCCTTTCGAGTGGCCTTGTTGAAGCTTCCGATAGTCCACGATACCCGCCATCCCGTCACTTTCCTTGTGGGAATCACCATTATTGCTATTAGTCTCCACCGTAATTCCTCCTTTCTTTGGAACACAATGAATTGGGCTGACCCAAGAACTATCTGAAATAGGATAGATAATGCCTGCATCTAACCACTTAATGATTTCCTCTTTTACTACCTCCTTCATGATTGGATTCAAACGACGTTGATGCTCAATAGTAGGCTTGATATCTTCTTCAAACAAGATCTTGTGCATGCATATTGAAGGACTGATTCCTTTAATGTCAGCTATAGACCATCCTAATGCTAGCTTGTAATTTCTCAACACTCTCAATAGCTTCTTTTCTTGATCGTCATCTAGAGATGCTGAAATAATCACATGCATTGTAGTCATTTCACCCAAATAAGCATACCTTAGATGGGTAGGCAGTGGTTTAAGCTCTAGTAATTGTTTCTGTTCCATAGATGGCTTCCCATAGGTAAACTTAGACGGTGTTACAACTTGTGATGCATCTTCATCAGTTTGAGGACTAAAGAGTTGTGGAGATGCCTTAAATAACTTGAGATATTCAAGAGAATCAGAGTTATCAATAATATTGTCATTCACAAGTGCAAGTTCCAAAGCATCAGTACTAAAATTTTCCTTGAAATTGCTTTCAACTAACGCATTCACCGTGTCAACTCTAAGGCAATCGTCAGATTCTCTTGGAAATTTCATAGCTTTAAAGACGTTGAAAGTTACCTCTTGGTCTTGGACTCTCATGGTCAGCTCTCCTTTTTGAACATCAATCAAAGTCCTACCAGTTGCTAAAAATGGTCTCCCTAGAATGATAGGAATCTCTTTATCTTCCTCCATGTCGAGAATTATGAAATCTGCAGGAAAGATAAACTTGTCTACTTTGACAAGCACATCCTCTATAATGCCTCTGGGGTGTTTCAAAGACCTATCAGCGAGTTGAAGAGTCACAGTGGTCGATTGTGCCTCTCCTAATCCAAGTCTTTGGTAGATGGAAAGTGGCATCAAATTAATGCTTGCACCAAGATCGCACAAAGCTCTACCAAAAAATTTCTCACCAATAGTACAGGGAATGGTGAAACTCCCCGGATCTTTAAGCTTAGGTGGTAGCTTCTTTTGAAGGATGGCACTACACTCCTCTGTGAGAGCAACAGTCTCAAAATCACCTAACCTTCTTTTCTTAGACAAAATGTCTTTCATAAATTTCACATAACTGGGCATTTGCTCCAAGGCATCAGCAAAAGGGATGTTGATATGAAGTTTTTTAAATACTTCAAGAAACTTAGAGAACTGTTTATCAAGTTTTTGCTTATGGAAGCGTTGAGGGAATGGAATTTGTGGATTATAAGGCTTGAGATTATCTAACACTGGTTTTATTATGGGATTTTCTGTTGATTCATTCTCTTCAACCCTATGATTAGCCTTTTCTTGTTTTTCGAGGTCAACACCTTCAACAATAAGAGTCGGTGGAGAAATGGATTTTTGTATTTCTTCTAACTCTTTTCCACTCCTCAATGTCACCGCCTTACAATGCTCTTTTCCCTCCCTTTTTGGATTGATTTCGGTATCACTAGGTAAAGATCCTCGAGGCGATTGTTGACAATGCAGTAGCTAGTTGCCCCAATTGAACTTCTAGATTTCTAATAGATGTTGCTGATTCTCGGAGAATAGTCTCATTCTTAGCCATATATTGAGCAAACATATCTTCCAATGAAGGCTTTCTCTCCGTTGTGGGACTTGGTTATGAAAACCTGGAGGGTGAGTGGGCTTCATAGAAGATGATTGGCCTTGGTTATTACTCCAAGAAAAATTAGGATGATTCTTCCACCCTGGATTGTATGTGTTGGAATAGGGATTGTTTTGATTGTTTTGATTCCTACTATAATTGGAAACAAAATTGACAGATTCGTAGTTGTGAGGACATCTCTCACCGGCATGGTTACCATTGCAAATTTCACATGCAACAAAAGGACTCGAATAGAATGGACACCCATAGTATCCATCTTTTTAACCAAAGCGGACACTTGTGCGGTTAAAGCAGTCATAGCACTAATCTGATGAGTTCCGGCTGCTTTCTTAGGAACCATCCTTTCTGATGGCCACTCATAACTATTTGAAGCCATTTCCTCTAATAAGTTGTATGCTTCATCAATTGATTTCCCCATTAAAGCACCGCCGCTGCAAAGATCAATCATATTTCTAGTTTGACCCATCAAACTATTATAAAATGTTTGAACTTGAAGCCACTTCGGTAATCCACGGTGCGGACATCTTCTAAGTAGCTCCTTGTACCTCTCCCAAGCTTCATATAATGACTCGAGTCAAACCGCATAAAAGTGGTGATTTCATTCCTCATCCGTGCGGTCTTTCTTGGTGGAAAATATTTGGCTAAAATTTTTTGAGCCAGATCCTCCCAAGTAGTGATAGAACCACATGGCAATGAATTCAACCAACTCTTTGCCTTATCCCTCAGTGAGAAAGGAAAAAGTCTCAACCGAATAGCATCATCAGTGACTCCATTATGCCTAAAGGTGTCACAAATCTCTAGGAAATTTGATATATGGGAGTTTGGATCATCGTGGGGTAACCCACAAAATTGTACCGATGTTTGAATCATATGAATGATTGCAGGCTTAATTTCAAAATTATTGGCTTGAATTAATGGTCTTCTAATGCTTGAATGGATTCCACCAACCATGGGCACTGCATAATCTCTTAAGGATCTTGGTTCTTCAACTTCTGGAATTTCATTATCCATAGCTAGTTGTTCGAAGGTTTCTTGTTTATTATTTTTCTTTAAGTTCAAAATAGTTCTATGAATTTCTAGATCTAAGGGAACTAGGTCAAGATTTCTAATGCGTCGCATACAAAGTCCCACTCTATCCAAAATTAAATCTAATACAATATATAAATTAAATTTAAAACATAAATAAACACACAAATCCAAGAAAGTAACAGTAAGCAATTAAACAAATTTTTTTTTTTTGAATTAAAATCAGATTGATTGGTATTAATATCAACAATAAAAATAGTAAAACAAATCCCCGGCAACGGCGCCAAAAACTTGTTGCGTGTTTTTCAACACACGAACTCGTGCAAGTATACACGGTCACAAGTAATAATATGATAAGTAAAATATCGTTCCCACAGAGATTTGTTACTAGTATTCGTTAATTATTAAAATTATTTCAACCTAATTTTATCCAAACAGTCGATAATTTGATGCAGATTTACCAACTAAATTTTATAACAGATTGCAAGAAAATTCTAGGATTGCAGTTTCACCAAATTAATCCACTTGAATCATTATATTTTATCTTGATTTATGTTATCGTGTTTTAAGTTGTTAACCAAGAACTCCTAATCTATCCATATATCTCTTCCGAGCTCCATATAGAAACATCTAGTTAAAATGATTCACTATATTCCTATGGGAATTAAATTCAACCAGATTTATTAAGTTCTGAATTCTTTTAACAGTTACACATACAATAAAAGTATATTTCTATCTCTTATGTATATACGTTATTTCATCACGAGCAGCACACAAAAATGCCTTTTTCAAGTTTATTTAAGTGTCACAGATCAGTTAATTAATCTTCCGATAATTAAAAGCATTAAACACAGATAAAATAAACAACTTAAAACAGTCCCATAAATCATTCAAAAATATTTAAGTCACATTTCATAATTTACGCTACACTGCAATCCTAGAACAAATGTATTAGTTCATAGCAGAATTTAAAATTACAACACAACAAAAATAAAACATTGCAGAGAAAGAAAATTAAAAGAAAATAGATAAGAAAAAAAACTCTTTCACGATTCCTCAATGAAAAATAAATTTCATTTCTTCTTCTTTGTTGTCTTCTTTCTCTGTAATTTCCCTAAGAAAATACAACATAAAACGTTAAATCAACACTCCGCGTGATTGTGTAACACGCAAACCAGACTAACAGAAAAATTAAAATGTTTGCAAGTTTTTTCCCAAACTGTTGAGAGAAAAAGAAGAAAGAAAAAAATACAATCTGCTGAAAAGAAAAATGAAAAAACTGAACTGAAAGAAAAAAAAAATTAAGAACCCCACTGAATGCGTATCCCCCAAAATATATATCATCTTCTTTTTTTTTATTTTATATTATTTTATTATATTTTTTTTATTTTTTTTTATATCATCAGTGGGGGACAAGATGATATGGGCTAGCACGCGTAACAAACACTCTGCAAATTTTTTGAATTTTTTTTCTTTTTCCGCATGCCACGTGTCGCGCTCTGATTCGCGGACACAATTCGTGGGACACGTGGCAGCTTTTCATTGGACGGTAAGCCGGGCGCATGAAGAACGCGTCGCAGGCGATTTCTCCGGAATCCGAAATGTGTAACGGCTGGAAGGGGGCGCTGATTCTGCGTTTTTATTTCACCAAATGCATGCCACGTGTCACCATGTTATTCGTTGGAATATTTATGAGACACGTGGCTGGCCATTTTCCGTTTGAAGAGTGAGGGTGCACGCCGCTTGTATGGACCGCGTCACACAGGATTGTTAACACGAGCGGCTCGGTGCGCGACAGCTTGGATGGACGCGCTTCAATCTGGACCGTTGATCTGATCCAACGGTCAGCGATCGCCTCGGGGGAATCTGCGCAGCCGACATGTGGGGCCCACTCTGACGCCGGCCTGCGCGACACGTGGGACCCACTGGCACGCCGAGCCGCGTGAAAGGAATATCTCTGTCCCCAATCGCCTTTGTCGAGCTTGATGGACACGCGCGCATCTGAGCCATGGATCCTTTGATCGGACGGTCCACGTTTGGCGAGTGCGATCTTGCGCGTGGACTTCATCTCCCCTGCGCGAAAATTAAACTTTTATTAATTGTATTTTCACCCACAAATATATTTCAAATTACATTTTAAACTTTCTTAAATTACAGTTTAGCCCTTTACTAATTTTAAATTAAATTTTTAAACTTTTAATAATTACAATTAAGCCCAAATTTAATTTAAATTATATTTTTGATTTATATAAATTGTAATTAAGAAACTGTATTATCATAAATTATATTTGTGAACAAAAATATGAAATTAAGTACATTTTCGATACAAATTATTTAATTTTATTAAAAATGTATTTTTAGCAAATAAAAGGAAAATATTAATTTATTTAACAAAAATTAATAAATATTAAACGAACATAGCAATTATCATTACTAAAATTGATGCAAATAACTGTATAAAATACAGTTATCAAGGATTCTAACCATGTTTTGCAAATTCTAAACATGTCCAATAATCAAGAAAAAGATACAACCAAAGAATGTCGACAACTAGCAGTTTTCAAACCTCTAAATGCAAGCGTTTTTAGGAGAGATGAGGCGTATGATGAGGGTGAATTAGAGCCTATTCACGAAAGGTTGGATGGGGTAAAAGAAGGGAATCCTAGGGGATAATAACAAAACATCCCCAATAGGCAGCAGGGTGGGTGTGTTCCATGGTGGAATGTTGAGGAAGAGGCGGAGATGGAGGAGTTTAATGAGCCATGTTTGAACCGGGGTAGGTTTGAGCATGTGTATGGAAATAAAGAAGCTATGATGGGTAGGCCTAGGAGGGATAATGATTTAGAAAACATAAAGATTAAAATCCCATCTTTTCAAGGTAAAAATGACCTTGAAGTTTATTTGGAGTGGGAAACTAAAATGGAGATGGTATTCGATTGTCACAATTATTTAGAGTTAAAGAAAGTTAAGTTGGATGCAATTGAATTTACCAATTGTGCTATTTTTTGGTGGGATCAATTACTAATTAATACGAGGAGGAATAGAGAAACACATGTGGATACTTGGGAGGAGATTAAAATGCTTATGAGAAAGCATTTTGTACCTAATCACTATTATAGAGGATTGTATCAAAAGTTGTATAGATTAACTCAAGGTTCTAAGAGTGTAGATGAGTATTACAAGGATATGGAGGTAGTTATGATCCAGGCTAATGTAGAAGAGGACCGGGAAGCCACTATGGCTAGTTTTTTACAAGGTTTAAATCATGAGATTGTAGATATAGCTGAGATGCATCACTATATTGAGTTGACAGATATGATACATCAAGCCATAAAGATGGAGGAACAAGTCAAATGAAAGGGATTGGCTAGGAGAGGACAATCTATGACTACCACCAGTCCGTGGAAAATAGTTCCAAAAAGGGATGAGCAGCTATAAAATAAGCCAAAACTTAAACTATCTAAGAATGACAACTTAAATACCTTCACTACTTTAGGTAATATCAGGACTTTGAGTTCTAAAACATGTGATCTTAAGTGTTTTAAATGTTAGGGGTAAGGACACATAACATGCCAATGTGTGAACAAAATGATGGTGGTGATAAATGCTCGAGGAGAGCTTGAGTCGGAGAATAAGGAAGAGGTAGATGATGATGACGTACCATCTTTGGAGGATACCGATGATGAGAAAAATTTTGTGGTTGGAAAATTATTGGTAGCAAGGTAATTTTTCAATGTGCAGATTAAGGAGGAAGAAAGTAACCAAAAGGAGAACTTGTTTCATACTCGGTGCTTTGTAAATAACAAAGTTTGTAGTCTCATTATCGATGGTGGAAGTTTCACAAATGTAGCCAACATTGATTTGGTGAAGAAATTGGCATTAACTACCTTGAAACATCCTCAACCTTACTAGCTTCAGTGGATAGCTAAATGAAAGTGGCAAAGTCAAGGTGAAAAAACAAATGTTGGTGGCATTATCCATTGGCAAATATAAGGATAAGGTTCTTTGTGATGTGGTTCCTATGTGCGCATGCCATTTATTGTTGAGGATACCATGGTAGCATGATCTGAGGGTTATGCATGATGGATTCACAAATAAGTATTCTTTCACTCTTAAAGGGAAACCCATTACTCTTATGCCATTAACTTCAAAACAGGTCAAGGAGGACCAATTAAAGTTATAAAGATCAAATGAAAACAAAAGAGAGTTAAAAAAGGGAGAGAGAAACATTGATCAAAGTGAACAAAAAAGAGAGAGGATTTCAACCATAGTGAGAACAAGAGAGGAAAAATTCAATTATATTGCAAAAAAAGTGAGATCAAGAGAGCATTATTTTCACATCAGCCCCTTATTGTACTCATGTACAAGGGAGCTCTTTTATGTACTAATGATCTCGTTGGTACATTACCAAGCGATATTGTTTCTCTTTTGTAGGAGTTTGAAGATGTCCTTCCTGAAGAGGTATCTAATGGTTTACCTCCAATCCGAGGGATTAAACATCAAATTGACTTCATACCTAGTGCATCAATTCCAAGGAACTTAAGAGGCAAGTAAGTGAATTATTGGAGAAGGGGTATGTGCATGAAAGCATGAGTCCTTATATAGTTCCAATGTTATTAGTTCCTAAGAAGGATGGAACATGGAGGATGTGTGTTGATTGCTGAGCGATCAACAACATAAAGGTAAAGTATCGTCATCCCATTCCTAGATTAAATGATATATTGGATGAATTGCATGGTTCTTATGTCTTTACGAAAATTGTTCTTAAGAGTGGATATCATCGTATTAGGATGAAGGAAGGTGACGAATGGAAAACTACTTTTAAGACTAAATATGGTTTGTATGAGTGGTTAGTGATGCATTTCGGTTTAACTAATGCTCCAAACACATTTATGCGTTTGATGAATAATGTTTTTCATGCATTAATTGGTAGATTTGTAGTTGTGTATTTTGATGATATCCTAATTTATAGCAAAAACTTGGAAGAACATGTTATGCATTTGAAAAATGTTTTGGAAATTCTAAGGAAAGAAAGGTTGTTTGCTAACCTCAAGAAGTGCAGCTTTTGCACGGATAAGCTTGTGTTTCTTGGTTTTTTTGTTAGTAAGAGAGGAATTGAGATGGATGAGGAAAAGGTGAAGGCAATCCAAGAGTGGCCATCAACTACAACAATCAGCCAAGTGAGGAGTTTCCACAGCTTAACTAATTTCTATATACGGTTTGTGCGTGATTTTACACCACTACAAAAGTGGTCATTTAAGTCGAGATTTAAAGTCAATTTTTTGGAAAAATTAACTTATAATGAATTTAAAGTCGGCTTGCTGAAAAACTGACTTAAAACACGTAGATTGTAGCGTCGATTGACGTGTAGAACCGATGCTACACATAGGATGTAGCGTCATTTCTACGTGTCAACTGATGCTACACATATGGATATTTTCTTTTTCTCTTTTTTTCCATTAGACAGAAACAATATTCCAGCATTGCATAACTCTCAAAAACCCAAAGTCTCATCCACTCCTCTTTCACTCTTTCTCATTTTTTAGTCACCTACGACCACCAATTCCAACGTTGTTAAGTGGATTTTCTTCCTCTCTGATTTATCTTCTAGATCCCCTATTTTTTGAGCAAAATACTTAAATTTTTATACCCATTTTCTCAGTTACAAAACACCATTTTTTCTTCATTTCTTTCATTTTGTCACTTCATTTACTTTTGTAATTATTTATATTAATCCTACACACTTATTATTCATATTTCTTTATTTGTTTTTGTATATTATATGTTATTATTTATGTATATAAATTTTTGTATTATGTAGGTTTTGTATTATATATATGTATGTTATTAATTTTATTACCTTGCTTTTGTATAAATTTTTGTAATGAAATAAATTTATATATTTATGATTGTGATTTAAGATTAGTTTTTAAATTATTTATTTTTGTTAATATGAAATGTGAAAAACACGATTTAACAATATGATACTCATTAAAAATTTATGTTTGAAGTAGTGTAGTTATTTAAAAAAATATTAAACATCATAAAATTATTATATAAATTTTGTTTTATTTATCTTAAATTTGAAATCAACTCAAATGATGTGACATATTATTATTAGTAATTACAATCCATCTCATATAATTATATTTATGCGTATATATTTGTTATGTTTGGTTTTTATGCATTTATTTTTATATGATGTTTTGATAGATATTCTAATAATTAGGGAATTCATATATAATAATATCTGAAATATATTGTTTGGATATATATTTAATATGCTTAATGTTATTAATAGAAAATGGATAAATCTTGGATGTCAAAGTGTAGAATTGAGCAGGACTACATTTCTGGAGTTGAATATTTCTTGGAATTTGATTGTAGAAATAGTAATAATAAAATTAGTATGATTTGATACCCATGTGTTAAATGTAAAAATGAGTGATTTCATGATGTTGATGAGGTTAAGTATTACCTTATCCGTAATGATATTCTTTTGAGTTATAAATGTTGGTATTATCATAGAAAAAATATTAATAATATTCATGGGGAAGAGATAAATAAGAATATGAGTGGATTATATACATCTTATCATAATGTACAGATAGAAAATATGTTTTATGGTGTTGAAGATAAACTACATGAGGATAATCCCGAAACCTTTAAAAAACTTCTAAAAGATGCCAAAAAACCGTTGTATCTAGAATGCAAGAAATACACTAAAATTTCAGTATTGGTTCATTTGTACAATGTGAAGGCAAAAAATGGTTTTTCTGACAAGGGATTCACAGAATTACTAAATGTATTAATAGATATGTTTCCTGAGAGTATTGAATTGCCATCTTTAATGTATGAAGTGAAGAAATCTCTTAGTCAATTTGGCATGGAATATCATAAGATTCATGCTTGTCCAAATGATTGCATTCTTTATAGAAAAGAATATGAGACATTAGATGATTGTCCGATGTGTAAAGAATTGAGATGGAAGCATGCTACAAATGAAACAACGCCTAAGAAAGGCGTATCCACAAAGGTTCTTTGTTACTTTCCTTCAATTCCTCGCTTTTAAAGGTTGTTCAAAAGTAAAGAGAAATCAAAGATGTTAACTTGGCATTTAGATAATTGATCTGATGATGGGGTGCTACTTCATCTTGTCATTGGTGTTGATGGAATTAATCCACATAGTTCCCTTAGTAATAGATATATTTTAAGTGAGATTGACACTTTAAAAGAATATCAATCATAACACACGTCAGGCATGGCAGCATACTACAATCAGGCCATGCCTTATTGGCCAAACATGCAACCATCCATGCCAGGCATACCACCCATGCAATCCCATTGCACCTAACTTATATCTTGTATGGGATATAGTCATCATATTGGTCCTCCCTTTATAACATAAATGCAGATGCAATCAGGTAGTGGTTCATTTTCTCCAATGAAATTTGTGCATTCTTACCATCCATCACATCATCATGAACGTTTTGATGATAATTTCCTTTCAATAGCTACCCTACAAGGGAGTCCTCCTCTATTTGATGAATCATTTGTGGTAAGATTTAAAGTTTATGTAGATAGTCTATTATTTTTATTTTTTATTATATATTTTATTTATTATATATAATGCTTAAATTTTTTATAGAATATGAAATGTTTGTTGAAACATCCTTCATCAACAAACTTTGTTGCTATTAGAATGGTACAACAATTGAGCGATGATCGAATGATTCATAATCAATATTTGCCAAATTATTAGTGAATAGTAATTGATCAATCATTGCTCCATGATTGTCCACTACATGTGCCTTCTGATGCTACCACAGTCCAAGAAGCGGTTGAACAATATGTGGCTTGGCCGTCAAGTCAAGTTGTGATTAATTTTAACATGATACTATTTTTTTACTTAAGATAACACTTTTTTTACTACTATTATATTGTTATTCTTTTAGTGTTATGATGAGTGAAACTAGCATCGCCGATCCTACCAATACTTTGGTTTTATATTTATAAAACCCTCGCAAGTGCACGAATCATTTCATAGAAAATGATAAATATACTCCCAAGGTCGATCTAAGGAAGGAATATATGTGGTTTTTAATTTATTATTCAACTTTTAAAAACAAAATTAAATTCTAAACATCCTGTCACGATATTTTGGGTTTTATGTTTTTAATCTACTGACATAAAAATAAACAAAGATACAGATTCAATAAATATTTATGCAAATTTTATCATTAATAATAGTGGAGTACTTATGGATATAATAACTAAGTTAATTATGCTTGCTTATATTATCTAGGTTATTAAAGATATAAATTGATATTTATTGATTCTCTCTTTTTTATATGAATACCACCTTTGGTGGGGTTAGATATTCTTTGTTAACTAAACAAATCAATTAACACCTATGGGTGTGGTTGATAATTAATTTGGTTAATTAAATTAATTCATTTTTCTAATAGATTGAAAATGAACCATTTAAATGCCACCTTTGGTAGGGTTAGATAGTTTAAACTTTATTTAAGGTGTCCAAATTAAACCTAAGAATTTAATTATCCAAGTACTAACTTTCAAGTTTTAAAACCACTACTCAAAACATGTTGTCAATACATTTTCAAATAATAATTTTTATAAAAAAATTTGAAATAGAGCTTCACTCTAACTACTAGGCGATTGTACCAACAAATAAAATAGCACTACTCTAAATCAGACCGGATAACTAAACCTTAAAATCTAATTTTCAGATTTAATTTTGTAATAAAAAATAATATATTTCTCTCTAACATTCTTAATATAAAATCTTGAATAAAAATAAAATAAATTCATTTTAGAGATTTTTACTTATTTAATATTTCGCAAGCATAACAACGTTATTATTATATCATGTTTACAAACAGCCAACAAAGTTAAATTTAATCACAGACAAATTAAGTATAACATGTAAGAATAAAGCATAAAAAATAACTAGAAAGAAAATAAAATCCTTACAGTACTTCGATGCTATTCCCGTTGCTGGAAAACCTCCAAACAAAATTTGCACTCTCATTCATTGAATAAAAAAACAAATAAATTACAAAAACATAACTAGTTCTTCTCAAAAAGAGAAGAACATAAAACTAAGAGAAACTAACTAAGAAAAGCTAAAAACTAAGAAAAACTAAAAAAAACTAAGAAAAGAGAGAAAGAAAGAGAGAAGAGAATGTGTTTTGAGGTGTGGTATGAAATGAAGAGAATGGGGTATTTATAGGTGAGAATGGGGAGAAAAAGTGGGTGAAAAAATGGTGGAAATGCAGAGTGGTGGTTGCTGACGTCATTGATGACGCGCATGACGCGTGGGGAGGCTACCAAAAATGGGGTGAGATGGCAAAGCGCGGGCGGAGAGCAGCGCACGCGGCACGCGCAAAGAGCGCGTCGCGCGTCGGAGTGGAGGCACGCGTGGGCTGGTGCCGGTCTGGCGACGGTGCACGTTTTCCTCCTTTTTGACCCATTTTGTCCAATTTTTCCATATTTGTTGACCTTTCTTCATTTATTTATTAATATATTTGTGATGTATTGCTTCCAGTATTCCTCTTTGAGTCTTTAAGTTACGTTTTTAAGCAAAAATACCTGAAAAACAATAAAAATACCCGTGATTCCGAAAAAGACAAATTTATATAAATATATGATAAAATATATAAATATATATTTTTAATCAATTAATGTGCATAAAATCATGGTAATTTTAGTGCTTTTTGAGCACTCATCATGTTACTAACATATATAATACTTCTTTTTTAGTCTATTATACTAGAATTAGTAAGTGCGGCACATTTAAGAGATACAAAGCAAGTATCTCATGGTAAATCTATGTATAGTGGGAAATCATCACACACTAAGTCATTCAAGAAGAAGCCATGGAAAAAGTATAGTTATGATTATGATTATGATATAAACATCAGTAGAAATTTTGGCACTTTGATGACTATTGTTGCAAGGGCATCTAGCATAAATGATGGATGGACTATGCCACTTCCTATAAAAATTTCTAGTGTAGACATTGGCCAAACCTATATATCGATCGAGTGCATATTGCAGCTATTTGAATATCAAATGATCAATTTAAGTATAATTCAAGCGTGGACAAGGGGAGTCCTCAATGAGTAAATAACTTTCATTTATGTAGAATAAATATAATTATATTTATATCATCTAATTATTTATATATATTTATTTTATATAGGATATGTTATTATCGAATTCAAGCTAATCATTCATCACATTTAGCAATGTTCTATGATTCTTCATTTTTCAATCAATATCAAGAGAATGATGTTAGAATCAAAGCTAAACAATTATGTGATAAAGAATTAACACTTGACAGAAATCAGAAGTTGATAATCTCTTGGCCACTAAATTTTGAACAAGGCCAAGATCATTGGATGTTGGTAATCCTTGATCTATATGGCAATCATGTTTGGTACTATGACTCAACTTCCATAGAATTTAGTAAAGATACAAAAATAGTTATTGAAATGTAAGAGTTATAGCTAGCTATTTTTCTTCTATTGTTCTTTGTAATATTTAATAAAAAACTAACCATTTTAAACTTTGATAGGACATGGAAGCTGTGGAATAAGAGCAGGGGAATTGTTCTTAAAAAATCTCATAAGCTTATATAGAACAAAGTTATGGTATGTACAAGCGAATATTAATAACTTAATTAATTTTACTATTGAATAATAAAGATTTTCGAATTGAATATGGAAAATAATGTACACTTGTTTTTGTAGGTTCCATAACAAAATGATGGAGTCATGTGTGGTTACTATGTCATGAAGTTTATAAGCGAATTCATCACAAATATCAAAATTCCAATTAAAGATGTGGTAATCTCTTTTACCAATATACATTTTTAACATATATGAGTTAATTTTTGTGAATTCATGAAATTACATTCTTATTTTAAATTTAAATACATGTAGTTCTTTGGTTAAGTCGGGCTATGACTTGTAAATTTTTGATGATTTATGAGAGGAATGGGCATAACACATGGTTTAAATTATATCATCACAAGAAGAATCAAGATAAGATTATAATGATCTTGAATAGCATATGATAACATCATAGTAATTTTTATAATGCTTTAATTTCTCTATTCCTATGTATGAAGTTTGGGCAGCTTATTTGATGGATGTTTATGTGCTCATGTATTTAGGGGAATGAATTATTATATGAACCTGTTTTTTTGCCCAAACTTCATCTCATCTCTCTTGTCTAATTCTTTGGTATGACAACATCATGGTAGTCACTGGCCAACCAAGTACAGGAAAACCACCAAGAATCATCATTCCGATGTAATATCATGAATTAAAAAAAATTATATATGTTAAAAGATTAGTAAAAGAGATTACCACATCAACCTCGAAGTGATATAATAATAACCCCATCCCTTTGAAATCATATTAGCACTATATTAATTTTTTATCTATAAATATGAAGCTATCTGGAATCAAGCTGGTATTTTTAATGCTACAATGAGCTCTAAATATGAAGTGAAGTGTAACTATGATTTGTTACTTGGGTTGGCTGGGCAAAAAATAATTGTTCCATAAGTTTATGGGCATTAAAATTCAACCAACCTAAGTAACAAATCAGAGTTACACTTGATTTCATATTTAGAGCTCATTATAGCATTAAAAATACCAACTTGATTTCAGATAGTTTCATATTTATAGGGAAAAGATTAATACAATGCTAATATGATTTTGAAAGGATAAGGTTATTATTATATCACTCTGGTGTCGATGTGGTAATTTATTTTACTAATCTTTTAACATATATAAGTTATTTTTTGTGAATTTATGATATTACATTCTTATTTTGAATTTAATTACATATAGTTCTTTGGTTGTAACAAGTGGGGCTATGATATGAATTTTTTTGATGATTTATTAGAAGAATGGACAGAACACTTGGTTCAAAATATAACGTGAGAAGAAAAATCTGATGATCTTGAATAATATAGGACAACACCATGGTAATTTTTATAATGTTTTAATTTTTCCATTCCCGTGCCTCTGAAGTTTGGACTGCTTTTTTATGGATATTTACATACTCATGTATTTAGGTGAATGAATTGTTATATAGACCATCTATTTTTTGCCCAAACTCTATCTCATATCTCTTGTCTAGTTTCCTGGTCACTATGTTGGTGATTCTAAACAAACCAACCTTCCTCTCCTTGAAATAAAGTGGTAATATCACCAAATCCCTTATAAAAGATATGATATAATTTTATTTGTAATTTAAGTTAAATATATATGTATTGTATATAAATTATTTTTTTTATAATAAATTTAATTCTTAAGTAATTAAATTGTCAATTATTTGTATTATTTAAACTATTTGTTAAACAGATTTTGATTTTTTCCTGTTATTATATGATCAAATACAGTTTTTGAGTATAATAGAAAATGAGTAAATTTTGTAAAATAAAAATAAAAATTTTAAGTCCATTCACACATTGAACCGACTTTAATCGTAAAGTCAATTCACGCATTGAACAGACTTTAAACTTAAAGTCAGTTCAACGCGTGAACCAACTTTAAAGGTCAGTTTTGGTGTAGTGTTAGTAGCTTAGCCACCTCTCTTACTGAAGTCATCAAGAAAAATATACTGTTTAAGTGGGGGAAAGAACAAGAAAGGGCATTTGATCTGATCAAAGAAAAGTTAACTAATGCACCTTTGCTTGTTTTGCCTAACTTTGCTAAAACTTTTGAAATAAAGTGTGATGCTTCAAAAACAGGTATTAGAGGTGTTTTGATACAAGAAGGTCATCCAGTTGCCTATTTTAGTGAAAAGTTGAGTGGGGTAACCCTAAATTACCCCATTTATGATAAGGAGTTGTATGCCTTGCTAAGGGCTTTGGAAAATTGGCAACACTATCTATAGCCAAATGAATTTATGATTCACACAAATCATGAATCTTTGAAGCATTTGAAAGGACAACAAAGGTTTAATAAATGCCATGCCAAGTAGGTGGAATTCATTGAAACATTTCCTTATATGATCAGTACAAGCAAGGTAAGGAAAATGTGGTGGCTGATGCATTATCTCGAAGGTATGCTTTACTCTCCATTTTAGATACAAAACTACTTGGCTTTGAATATATTAAATATTTGTGTGAACAAGATACTAATTTTGGTGATGTATTCAATGCATATGAAAAAATGGCATTTGGTAGGTTGTATAGGTATGTTGGATTTTTGTTTAAGGAAAATGAGTTGTGTGTGCCTATGTGTTCTTTGCATGAATTGCTTCTGAAAGAAGCTCATGGCGGTGGTTTGATGGGTCATTTTGGTGTAGCTAAGACTTTAGGAATTTTGCATGATCATTTTTTCTACCTCATATGAAACGTGATGTGGAAAGAATCTATGAGAAGTGTATCACATGTAAACAAGCTAAGTCTAAGTTGCAACCCTATGGTTTATACACCCATTTTCCAATACCTAGTGAACCTTGGGCTGATATTTCTATGGACTTTGTTTTAGGTTTACCTAGGACAAAGAGGGGGAGAGATTCATTTTTGTGGTGGTAGATAGATTTTCCAAGATGGGACACTTTATTGCATGTCATAAAACTAATGATGCATTACATATAGCTTATTTGTTCTTCAAATAGATTATTAGGTTACATGGTATGCCTAAGACCATTGTTTATAATAGGGATGCAAAGTTTTTGAGTTACTTTTGGAAGACTTTGTGCAGAAAGTTGGGAACCAAGTTGTTGTTTTCTACTACTTGTCATCCACAGACGAATGGCCAAACTAAAATAGTAAATAGAACTTTGTCTTCTTTGTTGTGTGCTATCATTAAAATGAACTTGAAAACATGGGAAGATTGTTTACCACATGTTGAAATTGCTTACAATCAAAGTATACATTTTGCATCTAAGTTTTCACCATTTGAAATTGTTTATGGCTTTAACCCATTATCACCTTTGGATTTAACTTCTTTACCTTTGAGTGCATGTGTGAAATTAGATGGAAAGAAGAAAGAAAAATTGTAAAAATGATTCATGAAAAGGCATAGCTGAACATTCAAAGGAGGACCAAACAATATATCCAACAAGCCATAAAGGACACAAAAAGGTAGTGTTAAAACCAAGAGATTGGGTTTGGTTGCACTAAGAAAGGACTATTTTATGGAGAAACTGAGTTCAAAACTCCAACCTCAGGGTGATAGGCCATTTCAAGTAGTGGAATTCATAAATGATAATGCCTACAAGCTTGACTTACTAGGTGAGTATGGTGCCAGTGTAAGCTTTAATGTTGTTGATTTGTCTACTTTTGACTTAGGTGATGACTTGAGGACAAATCCTTCCCAAGAGGAGGAAAACTATGCAAACTATGGACTTGGACATGTCAATCATACAAGTGTGAATGGAGGTGAATTTGCACAAGACCCTTTGTCACTTCCTAGTGGCCCAATTACAAGACTTAGAGCCAAACGTTTCAAGGAAGCACTAAATGGGCTAATCCAAGAGAATTGGGTTGATTCTAAAATGACCAAGATGGGCTCAAATAATAATCAAGGCCTAGTCCATGTCATCAAAGAAATTGAAGAGGCTTGTTAGCATGCAAATTCGTAGCCAACATAGTTTAACCATTAAAGGGGAAGAGTTGCAACAATATTAAATAGGAGAATAACTTGGTCTTGGCTAGGCATGTTAATACATTGAATCTAATCATTTAGCTATTTATTGGTTGTCTTTAGAAGTCAAAATTGGCTATCTTAAGAAGTCCAAAATAGCCATTTATTAGCTATCTCTAAATGTCAAAAAATAACTATTTATTAGATGTCTTTAGAAGACTAAAGGTCCAAAAAGGTAAAGAACTATTTTAGTCTAATTTTTGTGTTGTAATTATGACTTTGCCTATTCTTGGTGGGTTTTTCCAAGTATAAAGAGGAGTACGACGAATTTTATGGAATATATTGGAATTATTAAGAAAATTATCTTCTTGTGAGGTCTTGTGTTCCTCTTAGTTCTTAAAAAAACTTTTGAACTTATCAAGTTAATCTTGAGGTGTTTAAACAACCCAAATTATCACCTTGAATTCTTGGGAGAATTCTTAGGTTTTCTTGGTATGACATTTCAATCCTTCGTAGTCTTGATTTTCATCTTATCAGGTGATGGGTTAAGACTCAACAAATCTTGTCTTTACAATCTTGGGGTTTCAATCCATCATTGTTATGGGGTTTCATCATAATTGTTGGTATGGTTTGTTTCACAATGTACATATATGTATGCCGAGTCGTGAATACATTATATGTCGTAGTGCCAAGTTAAAAATTATACCATTTTCTCATTTCTTCACCCATAAATAGGACCCTATTTTTTTGTAATATATATCCTAGAATCCCATAGCTCTCTTAGCAATTGATTTATTAGCTTTCTTTAGTCTTTCTATTTATTTTAGTAGTTTAAAATCATTCTCTTGTTTGAGAGTTGAACAAATTTAATTCATGTAATGGCTTTTAGTGTCAATTCAATAAATATAAAAACAATTCTATCTAGAGGTTATCTATAAGCAATCATAAGAATTCTACTGAAATATATTTAAAATGTATTCTTTTTAGAATATTTTTAAGTTTTGTTTTACATCATATATGTTTAATTTATTTCTAATTTATTAAAGTATGCATATATAACTATAAATAGTATGTGATATTAATAATGTTGTTAAACTTGTGAAATATTAAAGTAGATTAAAAAAATTTAAATTAATTAAGTTTTATTTCATCATCAAGATTTAAACCAAAGTTTGTAAATGAAAAATACATTGACAAAGTATTTTTCATAATAAATAAGAGAGTTAGATTGAAGATTTAAACTATCTGAATCTGTTTTAGAGTTGCACTCTTCTTTTGGTATATTTCAATTATATAGTTAGAGGGGGCTCTATTTCAAATATTTTTATAAGAATTATTATTAAAGATATATTTGGTGACATATCCTTCATAATAGTTTTAAAATTTGATACTTAAATCATAAACCTAACTTAGATACCTTAATGTGAGTTTAAATTGTTAGACCCAACCAAATGTTGTAATTAAATGGTTCACTATCTCTTAGAAAAGAAGCATATTTAATTAAAATTAACTGCTAGACCCAACAGAAGGCGATAAGTGATTTTAATTAATAACAAATGGTAGATTTAATTAATCTTTTATTTGTATATATAAGAGATAATCAATAATCTTAATTCATATCTTTAATATCCTATTTATTATTAAGCAAATATAATTAATTAACTAATATATCTCATAAATTCTCTACACTACATCATAAATGTTTAATTACTTAAATGTTTATTGAATCTATCTTTATTTTATTTTATTATTTTAAAACTCAACCCAAAACAAATGTGAGAGGATGTTTAGGTTATTAATTTTTCTTTTTAAATTTTTTTTGAATAATCTAAAAATCACATGGTTCCTTTTTAATCCGACATTAAAAAGTATAATTATCATTTTCGATAAGTAATTCGTGCACTTCTATTTTATAAATCATATAAAATTTATGCATAACAATTTCGTGGATCAAATTTTTGGCGCCCTTGTTAGAGAGAAATAGCATTTTTGATATGTTGTTATCAAAATCTTAAGAACTTTTTATGTTGTAAATATTGTGGTTTTTATTTTATTTAAAAAAAATTTAAAAATTAAGAGAAAAAAACAGAAATAAAGGAATCTTAATTCAAAAAATATTAAAAATAAAAAAAATTAAAGTCTCATTTATTATTTGACTTAAAACAATTCTATTAATTTTCATATTTATTATTTGATTTTTCAAAAAAATTTAAAATTTATGTCACTGTTATTAGTTGAATATATATATATATATATTAAAATAATTATTTATTATTTATTTTTAGTTTAACTTTTATTTTATTTATTTAATTCTTTTATAGTATGTATTTTTCTTTTTTACTTATGACAGTACTTATTTAATAAAATTAAGTAATATGCTATCTTAATTATATATATATATTAAAATAATTATTTATTGTTTATTTTTAGTTTAAATTTTATTTTCTTTATTTAATTCTTTACTAGTATGTATTTTTTTCTTTTTTACTTCTGATAGTACTTATTTAATAGAATTAAGTAATCTGTTATTTTAATTTTTGTTATTAATGTACAAATGGTAAGAGGCATATGAGAAGGGAACTCGTACTTTTTATTAATATCTACAAGATAAAACAAATCTCGAGAAATATGAACACTGATTCAGAGAAAGATCAATAAACCCAAGTTCGAGTAGACAGAGGTGATGCTGAAAAGAAAATGATGGAGTATGCATTACCTATCATCGGTAGTACTAGCTCTTTTATACAACTTAGAGAGGCTGCAAGGAATTATGAGTAAAAAATATTCATTATTCCTTGTTACCTTCATTTTACGGTACCCCTAATGAATACCCTTTATATTTTATTAGAGAATTTTATGCTATTATACAAACAATTCCATTTCCTTACACCCTCAAGGATAAAACTAAGTCTTGGTGCATAACTCTACGACTCAAGGATAAAACTAAGTCTTGGTGCATAACTCTACAACCGAGTTCGTTAATCACTTGGGAGATATTCTATAGTAAGTTTATGGGTAGGTACTATGTCCATTATAAAAATACCAAATTAATGGCAAAAATAGCAACATTCTATCAAATGGATGAAGAACCCTTCAACGAAACTTTGGAAAGATTCAAACTTATTTTGATTCAATGCCCACATCATAGCCATCCTTTGCAAGTAAAAAACCAGTTCTTCTATGATGAACGAATGCAAAAGTTTTAGTACACAATTGATAATGTTGCACGAGGAGCTACGAGAGAAAAAATCACAGAAAAAACCTATGAGCTTTAAGAGATGTTGGATGTTAATTCCCAATAAAAGAGTACTAAAGGAAGAAGAGTAGAAGTCAATGAAGTTGGTTTGGGGAACAAAATGGTCTTGCACCTTACAAAATTAACTAAGTCGCAAATTTTCACTACCATTCATATGTCAAAACAAGAGGTATGTGCATTTTGTGGTTTAATTGGACATAATGTTTTTAATTGTTCAAATGAAGGAAATTCTTGTATGGATAACTTAAAGGAAGGAAATTATATGCAAAGGTATCATTACAACAACTATAATTATCCAAATAATTACCAAACATATGACCAAAACCAAACATAAAGGCCATATGAAAACTAACCTTACCCACAAAATCAATCTAAACTAACTTTAGAAGATAATTTGAATACCTTTATTCCAATTAATAGAGACAACCAATTAATGAATAATCAAATGTTGAATTTTGTATAGGCTTTGATAAAAAGGATTGAAGTCAAAGTTGGGTAACTTATAGAATGTATGCAAAAGCAAGAAAAAGAAAAGCTACCCGTTCAAGCAAAACAAGCAAAGGATGTTATAATCTTTTGAAGCACTAAGATTGTTAATAACATATTACCTGAAATTTTTAATGATTTACCATTTAGTATACAATATGCCAAAAAGGACTTTTAAAGTTAGTTCGGTAAACTGACTTTAAATACGATGACTTAAAAATATAAAGTCTGTTCAATGCGAGAACCGACTTTACGTTTAAAGTTGAACCGACTTTATGTTTACAGTCGGTTCAACACATGAACCAACTTTAAATTTAAATTCGGTTCACACTTTGAACCAACTTTAAATTTTTAATTTCTAATTTTTTTACAAAATTTACTCATTTTCTATTATACTCAAATTAAAACTTGTATTCGATCACTATATAATAGCAGGAAAAAAACCAAAATTTGTTCAACAAATAGTTTAAATAATACAAATAATTGAAAAATTAAATATTAATTAATAGCATAAAAATTACCATGGTATTGTCCTATGTTATTCAAGATCATTATATTCTTCTCCTAATGTTATAATACAAAACCTACATATATAATACAAAAAATTATACACATAAATAATAACAAATAATATACAAAATAATATGAATAATAAGTGCATATGATTAATATAAATACTTACAAGAGTAAATAAAGTGACAAAAACTGACTATAAATTTATTATAAGTCGATTTTCACCAAAAACCGATTTTAAATCTCAACTTAAATGACAACTTTTGTAGTAGTGATAGGTGATAAAGAAAGTTAAATTATAGTCTCTCAAAGTAGAGATACAAGTACAAATAATGATAAACCTTCTGAGAAAAGAATTGAGGAATAAGCTAACATCCCCAAAAATCATATAACATCATAACCACACTAGTAGTAAATATCATTTCCACATGGATTGAAAGAATCCAAACAAGATATACCATTCTTTGATCTTTTTAATATGCTTTCTAAAGTTAATATTAATTTACCTTTTTAAAAAGTGATCAAGAAGATGCTTTTTTATGCTAAGTTTTTCAAAGAATTGAATACTAAGAAAAGGATATACGAGCTTATTGAATACCAAGATGGGAATTTAATGATGATAGTCTTAAGAGAGGTTATCCACTTTAAAGTTTTTGACTCTTCACCTTTTATTTCTATTTCATTTATTGATGAGTGTTATAATATTGATTCAATGGATATACTTGTACATAATGCTTTTATGTAGAATAGAACATAAGATAAACTAGAAATTTCTTTAACTATTGAAAAGGAAGAAGATGATTTAAATGGGGAGACTAAGAGGTAGTACCATGATCTATCAAATAGTGCTAAACTTATAAGAGAATCTACTACACTCTTAAATTTACTTAAGACCCCATCTGGGAAAGAGACCACTCCACATAACTTAGGACTTAAAGATTTACCTGAGCACTTTAAGTATGTGTTTTTGGGAGTAGGGAAAACTTATCCAACTATCATTTCCTCCTCTTTGACCAAAACCTAAGAAATTGAATTTGTTAAGATGCATAAAAATTTAAAAAGGGTATAGGTTAGAGTATAAGGGATATTAGAGGTATTATTCCTGCTATATGTATGTATAAGATCAATTTGGAGGATAATACTAAACCCGTTAAAGAGACTCAGAGAAGACTTAACCCTATCATACAAGGGGTGGTTAAAAAGTAAATTCTAAAACTCTTAAAGTAGGAGTCATTTACTCAATTATTGATAGTAGGTGGGTTGGTCCGGTGCATATGGTACCAAAGATGTCTACAATTATAGTTGTGAAGAATGATAAAAATTAATTAGTGCCTACTCAAACAATTACTAGATGAATGATGTGTATATATTTCAAGAAACTGAATTTATACACTAAAAATGATCACTTTTCTCTTCCATTTATTGATCAAATTCTAGAAAGATTAGTTGGGCATGAGTTTTACTATTTTTTAGATGGTATTTCAAGTTATTATCAAGTACCAATTACATTAGAAGATTAGGAAAATACCACTTTTACATGTCCTTTTGGGACATTTGCTTTTAGAAAGATGTCGTTTGGGTTATGCAATGCCCCTGCCACGTTTCAGAGATGCATAATTTCAATCTTCTCAGACATGGTGGAAAAATTCACTAAGGTATTTATGGATTTTTTTTTGTTTTTGGAACCTCATTTGATAATTATTTGCATAATTTTACTTTAGTTTTAAAACATTGTATTCAATGCAACCTAACACTTAGTTGGAAGAAAAGTTATTTTATGGTACAACAAGGGATAGTGTTAGGACATGTTATTTCTAATAAAGGAATTGAAGTTGACAAGAAAAAAAAAAAGAATTGATTGCAAAATTACCTTCCCTACATTTGTTAAGGGAATTAGAAGCTTATTATAACACATAGGTTTTTATAAGTGATTTATTGAAGTTTTTCTAAAATAAGTTTTCCTTTATTCGATTTGCTATCAAAAGATGTTTATTTTGATTTCAATGATGAATGCCACTCCTTTAATACTTTGAAGAATGAATTAACATGAGCCCGTATAATTTTGGCACATGATTACACATTTGATTTAAAGTATAACCCACAAAGACATACTCCATAGACCAAGTGTCAAATTTGTCATGATTAAAATCCCTCATACATGGAAAACATTGGCAGCCAAAAACTTTTAAAGCATCAAACATGGAAGCCTTACCATATAGCACCTCAAAAAGAGATGATTCAAATAGAATTTTTGTGGGTAATATATTTATTAAAAAGGTTGCAGTTTGCATAGCATAAAGCCACAGAGTAATGTGCATATGAGTAGTAAGAAGCAAAGTCATACCTCTTTCTACAATATGCCTATGGCAACATTCTATAACACCATTTTGTTGAGATGTATATAGACATGTAACTTTGTGAAGAATACCTATCATCAATTTAAATTGCCTTAATTTTAGCAATAAATTGTCCTTCAACCATACTTTTAAAAAAGTAGAATAATAGTCATAGTTTGATCTTTTGATTTTAAAAGAAAAATCCAAGTAAATCTAGTATGATCATTAACAATAGAGAGACAAACTACCTTTAAGTAGTAGCATCACTCTTAGGGGCTGTCCATAGGTCCATATACATCAAGGAAAATGGAGTATCTACTCTAGTATAAGAAGAAAGAAAAGTTAACCTATAACTTTAAGCCAATTGGAAAAATTTACAAAACAACCTACCATTATTACTCTTATCACTACTTTCGCTAGAAATGCCTTACTTATGTAGAGCAACCTTAACTATTGGAAAGGAAGGAAGACCCAACCTTGTATGCCATTTCTCCAACGAAGCATGAAACAATTTAGGAGACTCATTACCAACATTGGATGAGGAAGAACTGTTCTACATTTTGTACAAGGCATGATGAATAGGGCCTTGAACCATGATCCCCTTAGAATGTAGATCTTTGAAACATAAACCATAATGATCAAACTCCACAAAAAATTGATTATCTTTGCACAATTTATGAACATAAATCAAATGGACAACAACTGTAAGAGTATGTACTACTTGTTCTAAATTGAGATCATAATTATTATTATATTGAACAACGCTTTTACCGACACGAGAGATAGGAATGGTTTCACCATTACATTGTGTGATTTCTTCAAGGTAAGTGTATGGAAATGAGTCAGTTAGAGTGGTTGGATTAGCAAACACATAGTGACTAGTACCAATGTCTAGTACCCAAGAAGGACTATCAAATGAAGATGATGACATATTGCCACATTGAGCAACCAATGCAGATGGCAATACAGGTTTTCCAACAAGGACATTATGAAGAATAAAGCATGATTGAGCATTGTGACCAACTTTTTCACACAATTAACGAACATGCCTCTCAAAACTATTTTCTTTAAATCATTCTTGAAAGATTGAGAAATCATTCTTGAAGCTAAGATCATTCTTGAAGAAACTGCTTGAAAGTCCATCGAGACTTATTTTCACCTCCTTTATTCAAGGATTTCACATTTGCATTCTTGCCTTGAAATTTTGCCACTTTCGTATGAAATGATTCAAACTCTATAGGAGATTATTTCTGTAACATCTTATTAAAACCTTCAAGATAGCTGTGAACAACATTGATTGAAGGCAACACTTCTTTCATTCTGATATTTGTTACAAAATTTTATATTTTGGGCCAAGTCCTCGCAGCACATACCATAATAAATATTTTTCACTAATAGGATCACCAATTACAACAAGATTTCCAACAATGGTCTTGCCTTTCAACTTATATTGTGCTACTGTATGCCTTTCTTTGTTCAATGTCTGAATTTTCTCTCTCATTTCCATTAACTTCGACTTGACATTAGTAGAATATGACTTTTCAAGTACTACCCACTGTTGTCTAGTAGTCATTCCACTACTTAGATAAGCTAGCATAGAAATTGACACGAAGCCATAATCCAACCCTTTACAATAGAGTTCAATCTATTATAGTTCAAAAAATTCAGATTTATTGTAGAAAAATCATCAAGATACCTTGTAGGCATAACAATGACCCATCAATGACACCTTCAAGCCCATAGATAGGTCATCAATTAATCCCTCCAAATCTTGTAATTATGCTCATCCAACTCAACTAGAAGGCATACATTAATCGGTAGAGAGGATGAGATACTCTTATCCAATGCATCAATTGGACTTTGAGTTGCAAAACTATTAGCAAAAGCATTAACACTAGAAGACTCATTAACGAAATTTTAATAAGATTTATTACCATTTTCCATTTTCAAGATTGAATACTCTAGGCTGTGATACCATATGATGAAATGTAATTCACGTATTAAGATTGAATAATCACTAGGATTGTTAACCTTATTAGAGGCTACATATCTATTTGTTATCACATGTGATAATAAACTGTTATAACAACATTATCACATATGATAACAAATCAGTTTAGCAAGGTTAGTGCTGCAAGAGCTATTAAGATGATTAACAATTTTGTTATCACATGTGATATTAGATCAAATTCAACAATGTGGGTGTCACGTTGGTTTAGAAGTGAAATCTCATTGGTTGTGGAGGTTAAGCCAATTAAGGGTTACTTATTTTATGTAAAGGTTCATCCTTCTTTTGTACATATAAGATGGCCCAAAAAATGATATAATATGCACATGTAAGTATATTTTCTTTCAGCTTTTAATCTCAGTTAAGTTATTAGAAGAAGTAACAACTTTATTTTTATACATCTATTAATCATATTATTTTCATGCATCAATTAAAATCATCAAATAAAAGTATCAAGTATATGCCTTTAGAGATGAATTAAATGCAATGACTTCAAGTGGATTTATATCCTATCTTTTCTTTTGTAATAGTCATTCTCACAACTTTAAAGGACTTTTTGGGTCATAGTATTTAGTTTATACTATTTCTTTTTCTTTTTCTTTTTAATATTCTCAATTTTCTATAACAATTTTTCTTTATTTTATGAGAGAGGACCGTCTACATATATGTATTTTGGTAAGTGTTATTTTGGTTATTTTTAGAAGTCATGCATGAATGAAAAAGGCGTATTTTCAGTTTCTACTTAACTCATCAATTTAAGCAATAAAAATAAGTACATGACACTTCATTAGATGTTAAAAATCCTATTATTCAATGCAAAATCTATAGAGATCATGAGAGAGGATCGTCTACATATATGTATTTTGGTAAGTGGCTATTTTGGTTATTTTTAGAAGTCGTGCATGAATGAAGGAGTATTTTCAGTTTCTACTTAACTCATCAATTTAAGGAATAAAAATAAGTACATGACACTTCATTAAATGTTAAAAATCCTAATATTCAATGCAAAACCTATAGAGATCATCTAGTAATTTAAAATAATAAGAAGAGTATTTAAAGGGGTAGAAAAAATTCATCACTTGAAATAAACGATATTGACTCAAAATTATCTTCTATACCATTTGATTCCTTAACACCAGTTTCGAGTTTGTCTCAATTTCAATATTCAATCATAGCATACAAACTATGAATAAAACTAATTCTTACAGTAATCCATTACATGTTTAAGATATAAAACAAAAAATGCAAAGACTTAATTATTCACTTTAAATTAACTAAAAATATGATAATTTTGTATGAGAAAAGAAAATTTATGTGGTCCTATTTACACTTCCCTATACCTAAACTAAACATTTATCTAGTGTTGTCAATTTATGCATGTATTAAAAAAACAATGAAATGGTCCAATAGAAGATTAAATAATAAAAGAAAAAAAAATTAAATTAAAATTAAAAGAAAAGAATATTACTTTCATGGTGAGTTACCTCCCACCAAAATTTTAGTTTAACATCTTACCAAGATGCTACTAAAGCTAAAGGCTCTTGCAATTTAATACATTTAACATTTTTTGTAATGACTCCTTCCAAGTATGACTTGACATGATGCCCGTTGACTTTGAGTTGGTTTTTAGTTTTTTGATTTATCAAATCTACAACTTCATGGGGAAAACTTGAATAACTTCAAATGGTCCACACCATTTTGACTTCAACTTTCCTGGAAATATATTTAAATGAGAATTAAATAAAAGAAATTTCATTTTAGGGTAAAGAGACTTACAAATTAGGCCTTTGTTATGGTAACACTTAGTGAGTTATTTGTAGATTTTTGCATTTTTATAAAATTCATTCCTTATCTCTTCTAGCTCATCAAGTTGAAACAAGCATTTCTCTCTTGTTTGTTCAACTTCCATGTTTAATTACTTGATTTCCCAATATGCCCTATGCTTGAGCTCAATGGGTAAATGGCATGCCTTTTCAAAAATCAACCATTAATGGGTGTCTTGTAAGTTATATGGTATATCCAAAATGAATCATTTAATTTGGTTGCCCAATCCTTTCTTGAAGGTCACACTGTTCATTACAAGATACCCTTTATTTATCTATTGCTTACTTCTGCTTGACCGGAAGTTTATGGATGACGAATAAAAACTAGATTGTAATACCTTATATTTGTTTTCTTATGACTAAAATATCCCTCACAATGAAGTTCATGGCAAAAAGCCATAATGCTCTTATGCTTCTCCTCAGGCATACATCTTTGGATGATTTGATCTTGACAAAGCTTAAATAAATATGGTCATCTAAAAAATAGTGCCTATAATTATGAAAAAGTCCTTTCTTTTCTTGGAAGGGAATGTTAGGCCTTACAACATATTAGCAAGATAATTGACAATGTCACCATACTATAGGTTTAGGCCTATTGTAAATAGTTGTTCATGGGGAAAAGTTCCAACAATATCCATTTCTTTCTCGCTCTCAGTAGTGACAAAATTAGAAATTAATCTACATTTTTTAGTTCCTTTCTTATCTCTAATCACTTACTCAAATTCTTATAAAAGCAATACCTACCTAATTAGTTTTAGCTTAGCATTCTATGTACTCAATAAATATCTCAAAGCATCATTATTAGAATGTACAACTACTTTAGATCCTACTAAATAAGATTTGAATTTATTAAATGAAAACACAATAGCCAAAAATTCCTTTTCAGTATATTTCCAAGGTTGATCTAAGAAAGGAATGAAAAATAATGAAAAATAAATTAGACTAGATAATTATATCTTAAAATCTAATTTTCAGATAATATATTTCTCTCTAACATCCTTAATATAAAATCTTGAATAAAAATAAAATCAATTTATTTTATAGAAATGTTTTACCTATTTAATATTTCACAAACATAATAACGTTATTATTATATCATATTTATAAACTGCTAGTCATGTTAAATTTAATTACAGACAAATTAAATATAATATATAGAAATAAAACATATAAATAATTGTAAAAAAAATTATTTAAAATTATACCTCAAAAGAATCCTTATAGAACTTTGATACTAATTCTGTTTCTGGAAAACCTCCAAATGGATTATTGAATCAAAAACTAGAAATGTAGAAAAACATAACTAGTTCTTCTCAAAAAGAGAAAAACTTTAAAACTAAAAAAACTAAGAACTAGAGAGAGAAAGAGAAAAGCTAAGAAATTGTGTTATTTGGGATGATTTTTACAATGGAGGAGAATGTCTTTTTATAGATGAGAAAAAGGCCAAAAAATGGAAAAATATCTCAAAATTTGATTTTGGATGCATTTGGAGAGGCTAGCATGGGTATAGGGCGAGATTTGTGGTGGAACGGGCACTGACACATGCACGGGGCAGGCTAGACTCGACATGGCTTACACGAAGCTCAACGAAACTTGACATTTTTGACCATTTTGACCCATTTTATCCAATGTTTTCTATTTTTTTTGACTTTTTCTCATCTTTTTCTCAACATATTTGTGATGTATTGCCTCCAGTATTTTTATTTGAGTCTTTAAATTATTTTTGAATTAAAATATATGAAAAACAATAAAAATACCCTTGATTCCGAAAAGGAAAATTTATATAAAAATATAATAAAATTATACAAATATAAATTTATTTAATCAATTAAAGTATATTAAATCATTATAATTTTATCAGTAAATGCTTGTCCACTCTCTTTCCCAGATGAGCCCCTATAGCAAAATCAGAAGCATCACACATAATTTCAAAGAGTAAAGGCCAATCAAGTATCATAATAATAGGTGCAAAAGTTAATTTTTCTTCCAAAGTGTTAAAAGGAATAAGACAATCATTATCAAACACAAAGAAAACATGCTAGGCTAAAATCTTACATAAAGAATGGCCTATTTTAAAAAGATTTTTACTAAATCTCCTACAAAAACATGCATATCCTAAGAAACTTCTAATTCACTTCACATTAATAGGAGTGATAATTTGACAATTAAATTGATTTTTGCCTCATCCACATCTATAACTTTACTTGAAATAATATGTTCTAAAATAATACCTTTTTTAACCATAAAATGACTTTTCTCCCAACTAGAGTTAAGTTGCATTTAATGCATCGTTTTAGAACTAAAGTCAACTTTTGTAAACAATCGTAAAAGAGTTTCCAAAGATAGAAAATTTATACATTAATATCCCAATGAATTTCTCTACCATATCTAAAAATATAGACATTATACATCTTTGGAATATGGCGAAGCATTGTATAGGTCGATTTGAATTCTTTTGAAAGAAAATGTCCCAAAAGGACAAATGAATGTGGTTTTTTCTTGATCTTTTAGTGTAATTGGTACCTAGCAATATCCGAAAAGACCATCAAGAAAACAATAAAAGTCATGCCCAGCTACTCTTTCTAAATTTGATCAATAAAAGGAAAGGGAAAGTAATATTTCTTAGTGTACAAATTTATTTTTTGAAAGTCGATACACATCCTCCATCATGTGATGACTCTAGTAGGTACTAACTCATTCTTGTCATTTTTCACTATGGTAAATCCTTATTTCTTGGGTACTATATTACTAGACTAACCCATTTTCTAACAGCAATAGAATAAACAACTTACCTATAGGAGTTTCAAAATTTTAGTTTTTAATACTTCTTACATAGTAGGATTAAGTCTTCTCTAGGTTTCTCTAATAACATTGGTATTATCCTCTAAATTAATTTTATGCATAAATAGAGCTAAACTAATACCTCTAATGTCTTCAATACTCCATTCTATAGCTTTTTTGAATTTCTTAAACACCTTAACAAGTTCTCTTTCTTAGGTTTTGGTCAAAGTGGATGAAATAATAGCTGAATAGGTCTCCCCTTCTCCTAAAAACACCTATTTCTGGTGTTTAGGTAACTCTTTTAGCTCTAATTTAGGTGAAATATTTTCTTCCCTAAATGGGATCTTAGGTAGATCTATGGGTGTGCTAGGCTCTTCTATTGGTTTAACATGATCTAAAATTTTATGATACCCCTTAGTCTTCTCATATATGTCTTCCTCTATCCTATCAGCAATTAATGTAAATCAAAGTTTATCATTCATCTTATCCTAAAAAAAGGTGTTATGAGCAAGAGTATCCACAAAATCAATATATGAATACTTATAATCAATAAAAATAGGACTAGTAGAAGAATTAAAAACTATGAAATTAACAATCTCTCTCAAGATTGTCATAGTTAATTTTCCATTACAGACATCTATATTAGTTTTGGTTGCAGCCATGAATGGCCTACCAAGAAGAATATTGTGGTCCTTGTCCATTGATGGGTTATCATGCATATGCATTATCACAAAATCGATAAGTATGATTAGTTTATCTACCTATATAAGTAAATCCTCAACCACATCCTTAGGATATTTGACAAATCTATCAACTAATTAAAGGGACATGGTTGTGGCTTCAACTCTCCCAAACCTAGTTGCAAGTATATTGAGTAAGGTATGAATTAATACTTGCCCCTAAATCTAGCATATTCTTAAACACCATTTTATCCTCTATAGTAATATTATTAATAAAACTATAAAGATCCTTCAACTTTGGTGGAATGTTTTGTTAAAGTATTACATTAGCAACTTCTGAAACTATTACTCTTTCATCAACATCATATTTTATCTTCTTAGTTTTTAGTTCTTTACAAATTTTTCATAGGAAGACACATTCCTAATGACATCTAAGAGAGCTAATTAATGTTAACTTTAGAAAGTATATTAAATAAATTAGAAATTTCTTATCCTATTTAACATCCTTAAAACGGTGTGGGAATGGTATGGACAATCGGTATGATTTTGTTGCTTTATGCAAAGTAGGAAGGTCATATGACTCTTATTGAATTTCCTCATAAGGCTTTGTAATTGTTTCATTTATATCTACACCTTCCTTAGGTGGTACTTACACTTCACCAGTATTTCCTGCATTATTAATTGAATCATTAGAAATATAAGGAAATTTTTTATTCATAACCTTATCACTCTTTAGAGTTGTCATAGTCTGAGCTTGTTGAGATTGACTAAGAATCTTCCTTTTTCTTATCTTTGCATTTTCTCAACTATTTGCCCAAATTTTTCATCCACCCTTTTCAAGTATGCCTATAAAGAGTTCATTCTTTGATTATGGTTCATGTTTTTATCTCGAATAAATAGAAATTGAGGTTTTAATCAAGTTGATGTTTACAAACATTCTAAATATTCTCAAGATCATACAAATATTCTCAAGATCCTACACAAAAGATAGATTTGGAATGTCAAATTGGATGCAAAGAATAAATTAGGAATGAATTTCTTTGCTTTAGTTAATTATGGGTCTATTATGTTTAGTAGTTTTTATTTTAGTTAATTGTGAACTTTTTATTTTTAGTCTTTTATTTACTCGTGGGCCTTTTATGTTTAGCAATTTTTATTTTTTAAGGTTGGATTAGGCCCAATCCACAACTAAATAGGCCCATTAGGCCCATTTCATCTAGGTTTTTTCTTTTAGGGTTTCTTTCTTATAAAGAAGAAGAGTAATGTAATTTGGAGGCAAGAATGAATATCATTAATGAAAAGTATATTTCATAAAGATTTTTCTTTGTCTTCTTGTGTTGTTGATTAAATGCTTGAAATTGACTTATCAAAGGAAGTGATCATCTTTTATGGCATCTCAAGGTTTGGGTTTTAAGGATTTTGTTTCCTTAGGGTTATAATTTGATCATCTTCAACACGTTCTTAGCAAATCAATCGTTTCTATTCCTTTGAGTTCGTGGGTTTCTAATTGTTCGCCTAAAGGGTCCTCATCAGAAAACATTCAAATTGTCCTCCAGGGTTGGTTCATTAGGTAGGCAGGGTGGCATATATTGGTTTAAGTTTAAGCCTTGCATTTGATTTTGTGCATATGGTGAGTTAGTGTTTGCTTCCCATGAGAAATTAGAGTGAGTACTCCACCCAAAATTATAAGTATTGGTGTAAGGATCATCCATGGGTCTAGATTGGTATCCCTACATATGAAAAATGTTATAATTGGTACATATATAGGGATCATCCGCAAAAGAGCAAACATTAGTGTCATGCCCAAACATACCACAAACTCCATATGCCTCTTAATTTGGTGTGTTCTTGTTAGTTAGGAGTTGAACTATCTTCGTCAATTACGCAAGTTGCATGACCATCTTGCATTGACTTTAGCTCTTCTCACTCTAGTACTTTTTGTGGGAATTAGCACACAACATTTCATAGAGATTAAAAGTCTCTAAGATTGTTATTTCTCCCATAACTTTACCTGCAACATTGTTAGTTATGAATTGGCACTGTTGTGTCCATCATAGAAAATTTGATTTTGTAGCTGTAATGAGAAATTGTGGTATGGACATTAAGATTTGAAAAGTACATGGTTCTAAAAATGAGAGTAAGAAATGTGAACCCTATAGGCCCTATTTATAAGTTGGATTTTTGTTTTCCCTTAAATGGACGTTCAAAGCAAGCTTCTATGCCCATAAAATAAGCAATGGCTTCTGAATAATAGCTAGTCTTTTCACCTTGTCAATGGCTATAATCATACAGATTGTCCAAGTACACTCTACTGAGTTGGAAAATGATAGTAAGACTCAAGCTTTCCACTCTAAAAAGATCACATCATCTTAAGGATAAGATGCTTCATCAACCTCCCAACCTCTCTGAGAAGCTATGGAGCGATGGGCAATATATAGAAGGTAAAAATCACCATCTTTCCACATATATTAGGAGCTCCCAAAAGACTCCTAAATACTGATAGGGGCTCATTATTTATCCATAGAGTTACCATATAACTCCTAACAACAAACCAAATTTTTCAAGTTTCTTGATCGCCACTTAGGATAAGCCTTAATAGGCTTAGTAAACCCTGATAGATGTTGATAGAGAGTTCCCAATAGCTTCCACGATTCATGTATCAATCAATAATAAAAGCTCCTTCATATATCATAGGACCTTTATAGGCCTACGAAGTAATCTCCATTACCTTAGGGACCTTAAAGAACCTAAGAGATCAGCTCTCAGAGCCAATGACAATCTCCATGATGTTGTTTACTTAAAGAGTACAACATCTAACTTGTCTCTAAAAAGGAGCATATCAATTCCTAGCATATGGTACATCATCCTCTTCAGAGTTCTATCATCAAAGGAACTCTTTCTCGTGCCCTATTGGATAACTATGTGGGATTTAGACTGCTTTTTTGATCTTAATTTGAATATCTAGCATTCATAATTGATAAAGGATTAAGATTATCTCCAAACTCCGCCAAAGTCACTCATACAAGTCACTATAAAAAAACAATACAATCTTCGACTAAGGTACACTTAATCTCTTAGGCAATTATGAGAATAACTTTTATTCCATATACAAGAACCTTATAAGAAACATATTCAGCCATACTTTCTCCTCTATTGATCATTTAACTAACTCCAGCGTCAAAGTCCATTTGGAACCACCATTCTATTAGTATGGTCTTTCGTTGGGTTCTAACATTTATTACTCTTTTTCAAGTCTTAAAAAAATTGAGCAAAAGCCTGCATCAACATCTCCCATTTCCACTTAAAATCTCTATGAGAACATATCAGGGATCCCTAAAAGAGAATATGGACTCCAAAATGGTGAATACCAATCCAAGTAATATTTTAAATATTATTAATTTTTATTTTTATTATAAAAGAAAAATTATAAAAAGTAAGCGATTAGTAAAATTTTATAACGGAGAAAATAAATTTTGAGTCAATAGATAATAAAAATAAATAATATTTATTCGAGAGGACGAAACAAAATATATCTAATAATAAATACACAATTATTTTTATATTAGACAATATTGATAGAATATTGTTATAAATTAATTTGAAATAATAAGAATAATTTATAAAATAATTATAAGATTTTATATTTTTAAAATTTAAATAAACAATTTACGTAATTTTTATAAAATAAAAGTTATTTATGTTTGAACAAAATAAAAACACAACTTAAAGATAAAATATAAATATATAATATATTATTTATGATTAATTTGAATTCAAATGTAATTATATCTATAAAAAAAATTAAAGATATTATTTACTTTTTATATATTTATTAAAATATAGTGTATAATTTCAAGGAATATAACAATGAATACAATCTCTATTCCACCTCATATTATAAAATGCAAATCCCTATTTTTCATTTCTTATTTTTTATTTTATTGTTCCCATCCTTGTCTCTAATTGGATAATTCACACTCAAGAAAAATTGACAACATTTATGATATGTTTGTTATACGGTGTTAAAGACCCTAACTATATAATTTTTATACAATCATGTGCTTAATTTTGAAATCAGATCGTATTGTATAATATAAATATAATATAATTATATAGAAATGTAATACTTTTAACTATCTTTGTCAAATTTTTAATTTTAAAAAAATATGTATCTTGATTTTTTATTTCATATCATATTAAAAAAATAATATTTTTTAAAATATAATAAAAACATAAAAATAAATTAAATATTATTTAAAATAAATTTTATAATAAAAAATATTTTAAATATAAATTATTTTATTAAAATATTTATAATTAATTTTATACCATTATATTATATAATTTATTATTAGATATTATAAATTAATTATAATATAATATAATTTTATATAATTTATCTGCAACGATATAACAAACGTAACGCACGTGTTATTATGTCGGGGAGGGAATGGAAAGGAAAGAGATTAGGTCTGGCATAGTAAATAGAAGAAATACAAAGACACCACCGGATATATCCAAAGCCATATATGAAAGCCTTTGGTCTACCCCGAGACCGCGACCCTAAAAGGCTTCTCTACACAAGAGAGAAATATAGAGAGAGTAACAACCAACCGGCCACTCTTAACGGGTACCTATCTGTCTCTTATTTGGCTGTTTCATCACTCCTTTCACTTCTCTCTCTTTTTTTATATTTCTAATGTTTTTTTTTCATTTATTGAATTTATTGTATTGCACTTTCAAACGTAATTTGCTTCTAATTCAGTGCCCTCTCAAAATCATATTTCTAGTATAAAAATTTGAATTAGGAATTGCAGATCTCGTTTTTTCTGGGCAAGTGATGAGTAATTTTTTGTCTTAAATGTGCATGAGAGTAGAATTGTTATCAAATCCCACTTTCTGAAACCCCATAGATCTTTTGGCGTTTGGGTTTTCGGGATTTGTGCTGAGGATTTATTCCGTGATTTGGAAATTTCAATTTGTTTGGTTATGCCGGATCCGCTTTCTTATTGTACCATTTTCGGGTGGTAGAGCCAGGCTGGCAAGTCTTTTTGATGTATTTTCAGACTTTGGTTTTGGACATTTAAGAAAAGGGGGAATAAATTGATGATAGGAAAGCGACAAGGAAAATATTTGGGCGTCTGAACCTTGGATTTTCCGAATTTTCTGTAAATTAGAAGATAAAATGGCGCAACCCTGTTTAGTTTAATACGAGGTGAGTGCTTAATGAGTTGTAAATTGTTTAAATTTATTTTTAGGTATGTAAAAATAACTTCTATAATTTATGATGAGAAAATGGAGTTTATAATGGCCCGGTTGATTTGTTATTTTGTTATTATGGGGTTTCCATCCTTGGTTTTCTCAGGTTTGTGGGTGCTACTTTCTTAAACTTTGTTGCAGCTGTGGGTGTTAAGGTTGAGAATGGAAAATACAAACTCCGTTGATCTGATTCTGGACTTTCTGCGGCAAAATCGTTTCACAAGAGCTGAGGCAGCTCTCCGCAGCGAGCTCACAAATCGCCTTGATGTGAGTTGTATCCTTCAGAAGCTGACTCTTAAAGAGGAGTCAGGTAATGCAGTTGGTCAGAGTGGTGACAAAACAGTTGTGCAAGATCAAGAATCCGGTTCTTCTAATATTGGTGAAGTTTCTAAGGAACTTATTGTGAAAGAGATACAGTGTGGAACTGGTAGGAATGGGGCTGAAAGAAAATGGAAAAATTCTGCTTCAACTGGGGTCCAGAATAAACCGAATGAAGTTGCTGGGAGTAGTGATAGGTATTTTAATTTGTCTAAAGGTTCAGAGGAGACAGTGCTCGATTTGTATTCATGGAAGTTCAATCCTAGCAACGGTACTTTTAACTCGTGTCAGAGTGAGGGCATCAGTGAAACCAGTAACCTTTTGGAGATTAAAACATCTCAACAGTCAAATGAGGTTTCTTTTGATATTGGCAAAGGTGTCATGAATACTGGTAAAAATGGTACCTTTGCCGATGAAAAGAAAACTTCTTGGCTTGTAAATACAAGTAAAAACAATGTGGATCCTGAGTATGATAGAATGCAAGTGACCGAACCTAAGGACCTTGAACAGCAGCAGTTTAAGAGTAGCAATGTATATCCCAAAGAAAACTTTACTGATAAGTTATGGTCAAGGGGTGAAGGCTCTGCGAGTTCATCATCAGAGCTGTGGAAAAATTGTTCTTTCAAAACTGTTATCCCTTTCTCCATGGGTGAAGTGGCAACTACGTATGACAATATTTCTGGTTCTGACAAGAAAGAAGGAAAGAAAAAAACAGATGCAAATGATATTAGAGCAGCAATAAAAGAACAGGTGGATGATTTAGGAAGAGCTTTATACTTGGCTAAGTCAGAAGAAACTTTTGAACAAAAGACTATCAGCAGCTTGGTTTTTCCACTTACTTCTCAGAATCATAAGGAGGAATTTCCGAGGTTGCCTCCTGTTAAACTCAAGAAGGAAGACAAGCCTTTTAATACGTGGGAGGAGAAGTTTGAGAGGGATGGACCTGCTGCAAAATTCAACAATGCTGATAACACTCGCCTTATAGGGTATAATCTGGATGTTCCAATTGGACAAGAAATAAACTCCTCAGGTTAGTTTTTACAGATTTCATGAGTATATTATGCTATCTCTCTTCTTTTTCATTTTTTAGCTGTTCCTGTAGTTAATATTTGTCATGTATAATATAATCATAATGGTTTTTTGGAAGAGTTAAAAGTGCATTTTTCTGTGTGTCCAGCACAGTTAAATGTTTTCAGACCATGAGTCTGAATTTTTTTATTTTATTTTATGGATTAAATGTGCCGTGCTAAGATGGATATTACACTAATTGCATTATATATTTTATTCTCAGACATATTTATTGATGTCAATTTAAAAAAAAAGTTCAGTTGTAGCTAGAATAAACCACTCATTTTGGCGCTTGTCCTTTCCAGCAGGTCATAATGGCTAAAAGCTGAGCTAATCATTAATATAAAGAATTTGACTTTTGTTTTATAAACTAAAATTTTCCAGTTTTTTATGAAAATATTTTTTTGTTTGTTTTTTTCCTTCTCACAATCACACATATATGCCTTATGAAGTCATGCTAATCAATTGTCTACCTCGAGAAGCATCAATTTTTAGCACCCATTTCCCTGTCTTCGTCATTACACAGGCTCTGCATGCTTCTTGTTCCGCACTTGAAATGAAGCTTTGTCAAATAGAAGTGCTGTGGCTGTTATCGTTTCTGTCATTATAATGAGTATCACTACAATAGACACAAGCATGAGGTTTATGCTAATTAGCCACTTCCCTATGGTTAATCACGTTTTTTATTTCTTTTTTATAATTATTCAAAAATATATTGTTCACAAAAAAAAGTGATACCATTAATGCTAGAAGTTGTTGGTCACCAACTCTCTCAAAAGCTTAGACTATTAGGAGAAGAGTCAATATTACTTTTATACATCTATCATTCTCTTATAAGTGTTGGTTATGTGCACCATGCAGACCAAGCATTTACAAATCAATAGTTGAGGTTTCTGGGCCTTGAATTCAGGATTTTCAGCTCTTATACCATTGTGAAAGTTTTTAGGAAACCAACTCTCCCAAAAGCTTAAGCTTCTAGGAGAAGGGCCAACATTACTTTTATACATCTTTCAATTACCATTTATATATTTTCTCTACTAACTTTCTTTTATAATGTTGGAATTATGTTTCATTCTCTTACTATTTAGCGATGTTTCAGACAAAAAATGCGACAATGAAGAAAATTCAATTTAACTATTTAAGCTGTGTTTTTAATGCTAAAATGTATTTCACTATGTATTTACATGTGTACAACGGTACTATATTAATGTATGTTCGGTTTTTGACTATCCATTGTTTCAGACTTGAATTAACCATCTCTGCATCCTTCCTAATCTGTTATTTTGTAAATTTGTGGAAAAACAGTTGGATTTTTGTGGATAACCCGGATAAGATGCCCATCTCTCCTGTATTCATTAGTTCAAATAATTGACACCAAAATAAAGAAAATCCTGAAATTCTTTTTTGTTGAAATCATGATAGTGATCTTTATTTATTTATTTTTGAATTTATGCTATTGCATGTTCATGTAGGATTACTTTCTCTGTGTGTGTGTGTGTGTCTGTTTCTTTCTTAGTGGGTGAGTATGCATACTATTATTACAAGTAAGTTGGTGTCTTTGAAACAATGGTTCAGGTGGGAAAAGGACTGCTGGAAACAGTTGGCTATCTGTAAGTCAGGGAATTACAGAAGATACCTCCGATCTAGTTTCTGGTTTTGCTACAGTTGGTGATGGATTGAGTGAATCCATTGACTACCCCAATGAGTACTGGGATTCTGATGAATATGATGATGAAGATGATGTGGGATACACAAGACAACCTATTGAGGATGAAGCCTGGTTTCTGGCTCACGAAGTTGATTATCCAAGTGATAATGAGAAAGGAACCACACGTGCAAGTGTGCCAGATCCACAGGAAAGAGGTCAAGCCAAAGATGAGGATGATCCATCTTTTACTGAGGATTTTTTCTTCTGTGGAGAGCAGTACTTTCAACGGAAAAATATCGAACCGGTTACTGCTTCAGATGATCCTATTGGGCTGTCTGTGACTGAAGTTTATGAGAGGACAGATGATAATAACTTAATTGCTCAATATGATGGGCAGTTGATGGATGAAGAACTGAATTTGATGCATTCAGAACCTGTCTGGCAGGGTTTTGTCACTCAGACAAATGAACTGGTTGTGTTGGGGGATGGAAAAGTTCTGAATGATTGTGGAAGGTCTTGCTTGGAGGACATTTGTGGGGATGATGATCAGCGTGATTCAGTAAGATCAATTGGTGTGGGAATTAATAGTGATGCTGCAGATATTGGCAGTGAAGTACGTGAAAGTTTTATAGAAGGCAGCAGTGAGGGGGATATTGAGTATTTCCACGATCATGATTCGGACAAGAAATATATTGCTACATCCAACAATTATAGAAAGGAAGCCAGTAAACAAGAGTCAAAAAAATATATAGCCGGGGATAACAAGGGTGCATCTACAAAGATGAAAAGTCACATTGATGGGGGATTTTCATTTCCACCACAATTGAGAGATGGACATTTGCTACAGGCCAGTTCTAGTAAATCTTTGTGTTCAAACAATTTCAATGCCATTGGTGGAGTGGATACTGATGGTCCTTTGAATCCCATAGTTGGATCTGATGAGATGCTTGCTTCATGGAGGTGCAAAAGCAGTGGTTCCTCACCCATCAATAGCTTGAAGGATGAAAATAATGCTAATGCTATCGGATCCGCTAACTCTTCTCCCTCAACACTCTCAAATTATGCTTATGCTGAAAGAGAGTGTGTGGAGCAGGAAGAGGATGACATAACTGGTGCTGTAAGGGAAGAAGATGCAGGGGCATCAGCTGATGATGAAGAGGCATCGGCTGTCCAAGAGCAAGTAAGGCAAATAAAGGCTCAAGAGGAAGAATTTGAAACCTTCAACCTTAAGATTGTTCATAAGAAAAACAGGCATGTCTTCATTGTATACTGATCTGAAATACAAATTGGTTGATTTTTTTTTTAATTTACTAAGACTGATCAGAGATTTAGAGGCTTATAAATGAAGTAGATCGTTAATTCTTTTTGTGTCTCTGCTCTGCCCTTTTTGTGCCACTCCTCTTCCGTTAAAAATATATATCTTCTATTTAGTACTTTCTTGATCAATCCCAAGATTATGACAAAATAAAGGAGAATATAAGATCACTTTAAGGTTTGGTTGAGAAGTTCTTTTCCCTGTTAGGTTAGTAAAGTATTTCTTTAGCATTTTCTCTTGTTTCTGTTTTGTTTGTTCCCTTCAGGTTACTGGTGTTGTGTTTCAGAAAATGTAATTTTAATTCCCCTTTCGATTTATTGAATGGGAATGTATCTTGAAAACCCTTATTTCTGAATATGTGTTTCTGTCAGATCTTTTGTGTTATTTCTTCTGATTTGAAAACTAATATTGAATTGATTCGAGGAAACTACTCTATGATCAATGCAGATATAAGCTTTATGTGAATACGACTGTTATATCTTATGGTGGCTCTTCATTTTAGATTATGAATGTAAAGCTTATTACATCTACCTAAACCTCTTTCATTCATCTAAAGGAAGCTGTTCCCTGCTTCAATGCTTTCTTCGCCATTAATTTGCCATGTCTCTGTTGATTGCTTTTGATAGAGTATCTAAACTTGTGTATTTACTGCTCAGAACTGGATTTGAGGAGGATAAGAACTTTCACGTGGTTTTAAATTCAGTGATAGCTGGTCGCTATCATGTTACTGAGTATCTGGGATCAGCTGCATTCAGCAAAGCCATACAAGCACACGACCTACACACAGGCATGGATGTTTGTATTAAGATTATAAAGAACAATAAGGACTTTTTTGATCAAAGTCTTGATGAGATAAAGCTTCTCAAGTATGTCAATAAGCATGATCCTGCTGACAAGTACCATCTTCTCCGATTGTATGACTACTTTTACTATCGAGTAAGTTAACATCATCTTGACTTGCTAATTTTATTTTGTGCCTTTATCTTTTTCTTTTTGGAAGTATCTCATAATAGAACAACTAAACAATCAAACAAATAAATAGATCAATAGACACGCACATTTTGTTGGCATCTAAGAAAGACATATATAGGATTAGTTCCTGTACTTTCTTTCATGGTCTGATGTATTAATAACAGTAAATTATTATTTCCTATTGCTTTGAATTGGAATATTAAATATTATTAATATTAGAATATTAGAATATTAGATATTAGATAATTATTATGATGTTCCTTATTAGTTTAGGAGTCTTATTTAAAGTCCTACTAGGATTAGGATTTCAGTCTTATTACTCCTATAAATATAAATGTAATCTTCCAATATTATTAATAAATGAGAATTAGAATGTCTTCTTTGATTTTCTAGTTCTCCTCCCTATCTATTTCAATTCTTTAATATTTGCTTCCTCATAAACCTATTATTTTTTCTACTTGATATCAGAATCGTGTTCGATTTTGGAACACTTTTTTTCCCTCTAATTTCTAAACCCTAAAATTGGTTTTTTATTTATTTCTCTCCACTTAATAGAAAAACAAATTGCGATTGTCTGCCCACACCCAACCTTAGTCTTCACTTTCTCCTCCGTCAGCCCCCATTTGACCATCGTTGGCGCTAGCTTTTGTCGAGTCGTTGCTTATGCATGATGAGATTTACCAGCAACCAGCCACCAGCCAAGGTCACGATTTTTTGTCCACTTTCAAACTTTGTTCTACCTTGCCGGTGTGATGCGGCCTTCTGCTTTGCCAGCAATTGTGAGCCCAGACCAAGCTGACAGGTCCCCAATTGACACCATCATCAGATACCCAACCACCACTAAACTCTACCTACTGTCCGTTTAACAGATATGTTGTTTGTTGTCATGAAATTGAACATTTTACACAGCTCAGGTCGCAATAAGTCCTAGCTCTCTTGTGCCAACAGCCCAGACAGTTACCCACCTACTGTTGCATGGTCGCTGCTCTTGGTTTAATGTTGTCGGCGCTGCTCCACCTTATCAATGCCGCAAAGTACTGGCCTTTTTTCTTATTTTACCTTCGTTTGTATTAGTGTAAATTTTGGCATGTGGCTGTTTTGGTATTTGGTGTGATTTTTAGTGTTTGAGCTGACTGGGTATTAGTGCCGATTGGGCTAATGCATGTTTTGGACTTAAACGTGATGTTGATTTGGGTATTTTTCTTGAGGCTTATTTGGCTGATTTTGAAGTATATTGGGCTGATTATTTGGTATTTTGGCTGATTTTGTTATTTGGTTGATTGGGTATTTTTATTTGGAATATTTATGGGCTGATTAAATATTCTAATTGTTATTTAGATTTTTTATGAGGCTTTATTTTTGCGGTGCTATGGATTCACAAGTGGGTCAATGAAGATGTGTAAATTGTGCATACAAGCTCCTCTTTTGAACTTGCAGTGTTGAAGTGGTTTGTTTTGACTATCTGGGTAATTTCTTATCATTTAATTTTCAAGTTACCATTGCTATTTTTGACAACTTCTGCTGCTACTATCTACTTGTGTTGTGGAACGATCTTGTTTTGCGAAGAGTGATTTGATATTTGGTTTTGGATTGATAGGATGTTTTGCACCAATTCGTTATTTGGATAGTTTGAGATGATTTGGTACATTATTGATTGGACTTTTTGGTCGCCGACACATACCACACTTTAACCCTGCGTTCTATTATTATTGAGGGTTTATTTTTTATGGATTTGAGTTGGCTGTCTTTTGTTGTCTGCACCAATTGCAAATGATAGGAGGATCTATTCGTGTTGCTATCTTTTATTAAGAACTTGGCATTTGGCTTATTCTATGATGATGTTGTTGGTTCTTTTATAAATTTAGTTATATTTCTTGTCTTTATTCTATTGCTATGATATCTAATATATTGTTGTGCTTTTATGTTGCCGCTCTTATGTGAGTTATATGTATTAATTGAGGTTATTATTTGATTGATTGAAGATTGGTTATTATATGTTTATGTCTGCCTAATTATAAGGTTATCATTCGAAACTCCAAAGAATTCGAGTTTTACTTTTACTGCCTTATAAAGGGTTTTGTTATCTGAAGATGCTTTTTATATCTTATGTTGTATATTTATAATCGAACTTAGAAGGAGAGTTAGAGTGTTGTCCTTCTACCTATGTTAATAACTACTTACACTAACTTTTGTTTGTTAGGTGTCCTTGCTATCGACACTGTTACTTTTTAGCCGCATTTGTCCCTGACTGTCCTAGTTGCTAAAAGGCCATTTTTTTGTGTGGTTTTGTTGCTATTTAGCTTATGTCACCACGTTTTTTGTTACTTTCTGTGTCCAAGGGATTTTTCTGTGTTACTCTATATTCTTAAGAACTTTCTACATGTGGTTACAACTTCATTCGAGGTTAACATCATCTACAAAGTGATTATTTCATTATTATCATTTATATTTGGTTGGTTCAATGACTCTTGTACACTCTTTGGCAGGACTTATGTAAGCAGTTTTGAGATCCAACTAGGCGGATCTATTATGGTTTTGTTTATTTTTATTTTATTGTCCTTTAGTTCAAGTTGAATTTATTTGTGTTCAGCTTTAGGGTGAGAATTAGAATATTAAATATGTAATACTATTAGTATTAGAATATTAGATATTAGATAATCATCATGATGTTTCCTTGTTAGTTTAGAAGTCTTATTTAGTCTTATTACTCCTATAAATACATATGTAATCTTTCAGTATTATTAATGAACAAGAATTAGAATGTTTTTCTTGAATTTTCTGGTTTTCCTCTCTATCTATTTCAATTATTTTTTAATGTTCTATCCTTCATAAAGCTATTTTATATTTCCTTTTGTATTCGGTTGCTTGTTATTAGTTTTTATGCATCATAGAACATATTTTTTGATCGAAACTGTCAATAATATTGGCACTAGAATGGAGTATTTTTTATTTATTACTTTACATTGCATAAATTGAGCACCAATGAGGCATCTTCACTCTTGGGGGATGTGCATGTAGTAGGGAATTACGTTCGTTTGCTCCATGATCCAGTAATTATTGTTTTGCAAAATTTCTTTTTGCGTATGCTTTGATGCTGAGATTGTGTATGAAACTTGATTAAAGTAATCATCTCATTTACTATTAAGCTTTCAATAATAATTTGTTCATAATAAAAAAGAAGAGATTTTATTTGGTGACAATAATAGTCAATGAATAGTTTACTATTATAACCACTTTATTTTTTCATTATGCAGGAACATTTACTAATAGTATGTGAGCTTCTGAAGGCAAACTTATATGAGTTTCATAAATTTAATAGAGAATCAGGTGGTGAGGTTTACTTCACAATGCCAAGGTTGCAGGTTTGTTGAATCTCCCAGTTGAAAGTTCTTTCATCCTTTATGGTCCTAAACTGATAATTAAACTATTTATTCAGTCAATTACCATCCAGTGTTTGGAGGCCCTTCGGTTCTTGCATGGCCTTGGTCTAATACATTGTGACTTAAAGCCGGAGAATATTTTGGTAAAAAGCTACAGTAGATGTGAGGTGAAGGTCATTGATCTTGGGAGTAGTTGTTTCGAAACAGATCATCTATGTTCATATGTTCAATCCAGATCCTATCGTGCTCCAGAAGTTATTTTGGGGCTTCCGTATGATAAGAAGATAGATATGTGGTCACTTGGTTGCATCTTGGCAGAACTTTGTACCGGCACTGTAAGTATTTTTTATCAATGTGACTTTTCAATGTCAATTTGGGGATAATTAAAAAAACCTGCAATATAGATGTAATATTTGTCATAGAGAAAAATGAAGAAAACTGTAACATTTGTACCTCGGGGTATATTGGCACTTATCACTAGAAGTATTCGTGGGTATTGGGGTTATCTTTGAGCTGGGAGGTTTTGCTTAATTTGACGAAGTTATATCTGGTTATGAAATCTGGGTTAAATAGCAGGTCTCTTTAAGAATTTCCATTTTTCTATACATTTTGTTTTGCTCTATCATAACAATCAATTTTCCATTATTTTGTGCTTTCTCTAATGATGTTCATCTTGAATGTTTTCTATTGATATTAGTCTAAAGCATTAAATAGTGTCAGCGACTGCTGAGAGCTATGTAAGTGACTTGGGATGTAGCTTAGTTGGCCACAATGATATGCAAAAGATTTGATAATTTTTTTAAATTAATATTTTTGTTGATAATGATTTACATTGATTATTGATTCATTAGTTAGTATCCTATGTTTTATTCTTCAAGGGCTATGTTCTTTGACCTTGAGGCATGTGCAAGTAGCGTTCAATTGGTCCTTTCAGAATTGTCATACTTGGATTATTAGCTTTTTGCACCTTTCTTCTGATTGATGCTAAATGGTTGTTACCAAACTTGCTTTCGCATAGGTACTATTTCATAATGATTCCCCTGCAACATTACTTGCTCGGGTGTTAGGGATCATTGGACCCATCGATCAACGCATGCTGGCCAAAGGACGGGATACATATAAATATTTTACAAAAAATCACATGCTTTATGAACGGAATCAGGTAATGCTTACTGTTAAGTTTAACAGATATTCTTGAAACTTTTCAATGATAGCCTTGCATGTTCCATCTAATATTATTTGTGATGTAATTCTGCTCACATAATGTGATAATGCCAAAATCTAGAGCAATAACAAAGTAGAAACATGTAACGGACTCTTTCTGTACAATGAAGAAGCAAATATTGGGACCCAAAGGCAATCACTTGAACTAATTAACACGGTTTTTATTTACATTATTTTTTTAATAATTTAATGTTGATTAAATGTTTTAATACTTTACCCTTTTGAGGAAATTTCCTGTGGATAATCCCTTTTGATGTATGAGTCATCTTTTTTAAAGCTGCTGTATTTGATTTTTTTCCAAACAGATCCCCAGATATATCTCATTTGTCTTTTGGCAGAGTTCTTTGGTTGACATTTGTGGTGCTTCAGTGTGAACATGATTTTGTTTTCTCCATGCTCATCCTAATATATTTTCTTAGGGTGTAACCATTTTGTCTCTCCTATTTTATTTAGTTCATCATGCACACACAACCAACACATTGTTGATTCCATTGTTCCTGAAATGCATTGGTTATTTTGCATTTCAGATATTAATGTTTTTGAGTTTAAAGCTTGCATGAAAAGTTGTGTTTTTGCCCCCACTTTCAGGAAACAAACAGGCTTGAATACCTTATACCAAAAAAGTCATCCCTAAGGCACCGACTTCCAATGGGAGACCAAGGCTTCATTGACTTTGTTGCATATGTGCTTGAGATAAACCCAAAGAAGCGTCCCTCTGCATTGGAGGCTTTGAAGCATCCTTGGTTATCATACCCTTACGAACCCATATCATCGTAAACTGTTTGGAGGATTCTATTGTAGGCTACTTCCAGCAGGTGCCCTTGTATTTTGGTTCAAGAGGGAATAGCTGCAAATTCGTGCTCTTGGAAGATTAGATTCTACCTCCTTCACATTCTTGCACAATTTGTTGAAAGGTGTGTTTGGTTTGTGGTTATGCCTTTCCCTTACAAGTTGTATATTCCAGTTAACCATTATCAAGGATGTAATTTTTTTGCACGTGTCAAATTCCTAGGGTCTGCTTTGTTTGATCTAGTTGAAGGGGAATCAATCTTGTAGTATATGATTCTTTTAGGGTATATCCTATGAAATATCTGGCTTATGCCACAATTTTTGGCTGAGTCATGACACGACAAGTCATTCGAGTTCTATGAAATCCCAGGGATAATGTGCCACTGTGTAGGTTTATCCTTTCATCTCTGGAATCCATGTAGTTGAGGTGAATTTCTGGGTGTGGTTTAATATGTTGAAACAGCTAGTTAGGAATGAGAAATAGCTGTTAGCTAATGGTTATGTAACTCTTTCTTGGGTTTTGAGGGCTTTTTTCCCCTTCATTTTTTCCCCTGTTATGGATATATTTAGGTCATGTTTGGTTAACACGCAACGAGAATCACATAATGGAATTTAGTTTCTTTTTCATTGGTACAGTGAAAATAGGTTTTTAGTGGGAATATAGAGTTTTGCCATACAATTTTGGTAATTAATTGCTTTCCTTTTCTTCCTAAAAATTAAACCTAATAAAAGAATCCCAATTTTTTATAATTAAATTACATTTTTAATAGCATATTAATAGCTTTAGATCCTATATCTAAATTATGTTATGATCTTATTAATAAGATAGACTAAAAAAGGTTTTTAAGATGTAAGATTCCGAGCCTATTCCATCATTTTTTATATTATTAGATAGGATTTGAACTCAGCATGCTCTCAGTCACTACAATTACATTATAAATCTTCTAATCAATTGTCGAAATTGTTGGTCTATTTCTTTTTTTTAATCATCATCATCATCATCATCATCTTTTGTTTCGTGTTAGCGATAAAGTTGGACAACCTTGTATTATAACGATCTCTTTTAGTTAATTACTAGGTGCTGGGGGCACGTTTGTCTTTAAATTTGATTTATATTTTAAAATAATTATTAATAAAAATAAAAATATATAGTTAACTCAAGTTTTTTTTAAAAATATATTATGAATTTCTTATAGCATATACATTTTTTAAATATGTATAATATGCAAGTGTATAATTGTTAAAAATAAATATAAAATAAATGATACTAACATAATTATATAACTAATATATAGAAAAATTATTGAGATAAATTATAATATTACCAAAATAAATATACTAATTTTTTGAAAAAATTAGGCACAAGATTTAATGACCTAAATGTCTATTATTTATTTAAATAATATATTTTAAAAATTAAGTTAATGTTTAAAAGTTGGTATTTTATAATATGATTTAATTATAAATAATGAAGTCTTTAGGCTCAATAATTTTTATATACTTAATTATAAGACCTGTATTTATTATAACTTTAGGTGTCAATTATTATTACGTAAGTTTTTAGTCTTAGAAAGTTTAATTTTTTGATTTAAAATATTACGTTCACATGCGAAACAAAATTTAGTTTGAGGTTTTTAAGGTATTTTTTTTGGTTTGTTGCATTTCTAAAGACATTTTCAGTCATTGTGGTACTTAAAATAAAAAAAAAATAACTACACAGCTTTTACTTGAATTAAGACATATTTGATAAGATGGACATGTAATTATTTTAATAGATAAATCCATGTTTACAATACGCAAGAAAAAAGATTTGAACTTTGTAGTGTTTGTTGCAATTTTAAGTATTTTTTCTGGATTGTGCTACTTAATTTAAATAATATAAATAAATAAATAAATAATTTGTTTAGGTGAAATTTGATTTTTACGTGATTCAACAAATGACAAACAATATATATGAGATCCTTTCCCATTATGCTACGTCATTTAAGTTAAAGAAATAACAATTATTTAGGTAATCAATAAATAAACTTATTAAAATATAAAATGGTTCCTACGTGAATATAACATAAAAGACAAATGATATAACTATAACATAGCAGTAGTTTTAAGTTTTGATATATATATATATATATATATATATATATATATATATCGAGACTTTGAACGTTGATGTTAGAAACCTTAATGCGTCTTTCAACGTTGAAGCTAGAAACCTTGATTTTTAATATAAGCAATAAAAATTTACATAATTTACATTGATTAATTAATTCTTTCATTGTTTAAAATTGTGAATAAGATTGTAACTTAACAATATATATTTTATTTAAATATATAAAAGATTAGAATTTCAGTATCAATTAAGATACATAAACAATATAGTTATTAAAAATATATATCAAAATTAAAGGAAATCGCAATGCCCATGATATAACAATTTAAGAGATGAGTAGTATGTGTCATACTCCTAGCAAAAAGGACACAAAATAATAGTTGATGTTGGGTCACGTTTTCCTGATTATTGTCCAACCGATAATTGGGTTCATTGAACCACTGTTTCATTATATCAAGAGATTTAACATTTTAGAAAAAATGTGGTTAATTTGTATTTTTTCAATAAGATTTATATATATTGTTTAAATAGTTTCAAATCAAATCAATTAAATAATCAAAAAGTTATCAACTAAATAATTAAACAATTTTTTTTTTAAAAAATTACCTCAAATAAAACTTTACTTTGTATAACTTATAAAAATTAATGCTTAATAATATTGAGTGAGATCTAACCGATTAAAATATAATATTAAATGATATTTAATTACTCAGAATATAACATTAAATCGGGTGTAACTAATCGGAATTTATAACTAATCAGAGTTTAACTTGTTGGATTTTTAATCTGAATAATGTTAAATGTAAAATATTTGAATTAAGCTTTCTCTTTGTTGTAAAAATATGAAAATGATTTATGGTTCTGAATTTTATAAATGTTTTCCCAAATTGTTTTGGTGCTAATTAAAGTTGACAATTTGTGTTAGACTATTATAATAGTAGTAGTGCTTTGTGTCCCAACTTTAGAGTTGAGTTTTGTAACAAGAAAATAGAGAAAATAAAATAAATAATAAATTCAGTTGAGATAGATCGCATTGTAGTAGTACAAAATATGATATCTCTACCTCACCAAAAAAACAAATATGATATCTGTAAATTATTTTTCAGTTTGAAGTACAAAATATGATTTGGTTGAGATGTCTTTGTTTCGAAGATAAAGTAAGCTTACTCAAAGTGGAGTTCTTTGGGAGGATATCATGCCTAGAAATTGCATAACTTTTTTATTTTTGGTATTTATGAGTTGTATGGAATGTTGAGATTGAATCTGTAATTATTTTAAAGGGGGGAGGGGTTGATGATTCATGCATATTATACATGTTCGTTTTTTTTTTGCTTGTATTTTGCATGTTCGTATTCCTGTTTTTTAATTTAGATTAAATTATTTTAGTCAATTTATTTGTACTCTTATTTTCAAGCTCAAATTTATCTATTTTTTACCATTAAGAAAAAATCAAAATTTTTTAGTAAATTTGTTTATTTATAATGATAAAAAACTCGATATCTTAAATACAAAAGAATTAATAGTTAAATTAATTAAAAAATAATTTATTTGGTGTCATTTGGATTCGTGTTTTTAATTGTAGCCCGAATTAACACCAATAATTCGAAGTCTATAAATTTATGTTAAACTCTATGTTTTCAAATGACTTTTCGTAAGCTCACCAATCGTAATATTTTCGTTTTAAATGTCAAGATAAATTACTTTTAGTTTTAATTAATTAGTATAATTTCTTTTTTAAATTAACTTTTATTTTTAATCCTTCAATTCAATGTACATATATTTTTTACACAATGTAAATTTTTTTTTGTAGGTTCAAAAATGTAGTACACATGTTTTTTTGAAAAATTACAAAAAATAATATCTCTAAAACTTATAACTATAAAAATAGTATCCAATAACATTGAACATGGTTATTAGACGGTGTTCAACATGAATAGGTCTAAATAGTTGGCATTCAATGTAAAATTATGTGACATATTTTTTGATAGTGAAATGTATGAAATTGATATAAAAAGTGCTATTTTTATGTTTACAAATTTTAAGAGTTATTTTTGTTGTTTTCCCATTTTCTTTATAATGTTTAAAAATATATTTTTAGGTGGTCAAAAATAAAACCTATTGAATATTCAACTTGTCATATAAAAATTGGAAAGTTATTTTTGTGTGTTGACCATTGTTTAACTTTATACCAAAGTTTTTGATTTTCTTACATAAGTATATTACTTATGCACTTATTAGAATAAAACCCACACCTCACAACAATTACATTTCTCCAATTATTTTTTATTTTACTTTTTCAAAATTTCAAATTTGTGCTCTCGAGAAAAAGAGACTTTCAGAGTTGATTGAAACTTCTAGAAAAATTAGAGAACTGTAGGTATATATCTTAAAATATGGAGGATCTTAAGTGTACATTTTAATAAATTACATGATCAAAGATGTATAAGATAAATAAAATGTACATTTTAATGAATTATATAAATTTTAAAGACCTTAACTCTTTTTATATCTCTTAATACTCTCCCCATCCTTTGATTGACTTACTCTATCATGTCAACGTGATAATGGAAATTGAGGTGCTTATTAAGTTAATGTTCCCAAGTATTGATTAAATTAATGTTTCTAAATATTTTCAAGATCTTTTGCAAGGAATTGACAGTCCAATGACTAGGGATAAATTTGAAAAATCAAGTTAGGTGCAAGGTTTATTGTAGGAAGCAATTTTTGTTTTAATTAATTGTGGACATTTTATATTTAGCTACTTTTATTTTAGTTCATTATGTGCTTTTTATTTCAAGTCTTTATTCTTTTTATTTTTAAGGATGAATTAGGCTCAACCCATAACTAAATAGGCTCATTAGGTTGAACTGTGCCTAGTGTTTTCTTAGGGGATAGAAGTGGTGCCTAGGGTTTTCTTTAGGGAAGTGGCGTCTAGGGTTTTTATGGCTTATAAAAAATATCCATGCAAAAAAAGGGTAGACTATATCATTAATGAAAAGTATATTTTAGAAAACCTTTTCCTTTGCCTTCTTATGTTATTGATTGAATGTTTGAATTTGATTTATTAAAAGGAGTGATCATCCTTTGTGGCGTCTCAATATTGGGGTTTTAAGAACTTTGTTTCCTTAGGGTTCTAACTAATCATCTTTAACACGTACTTAGCAATTCAATCATTCTTTCCTTTGAGTTCGTGGGTTCCTAGGTCTATTTTCCTAGAGGATCCGTATCATGTGATATAAGATCAATTAATAATTCCTCTACATACATACCTATTCTAAGTCATCTATACGTGCATTGGGACGTATGCCATGAGTCATCCCATATGGCTCATCATCGAAGATAAGGAGAATGTAGTCGTTGTTCGAGAACATTTTTGAGGGAGACATTTATAGTTTTGTCCCTTACCTAGCAAGCGTTCTCTTCCACTTTTGTTGATCTATTGACTCTATATTCGACACCTAGAAATCCATCTCCAAGTTTGTCATTGATGAGATCGACGATCGTCTCTTTCGTCGAACAATTGGACTACCTTTTCAACCTTCAAGCTCGATAAATTCTTATTCCCTTGAAACTGTTGTCTTTTTTTTTTTACTTCAATAAGACTATTATAGTTGCAACAATGATTATTAGGTAGTAGACGAGTTAGGTTTCACCGATTTGTTTAACTAGCTTCTTCCTACCAAGGCTTGGAATTCTCTAATGGTAGCAACTTAGCATTGTTTTTTTCCCTTCTTCTTCTTCTTCTATTTCCCCTTTAGTTTTCTCAAAGTTTACTTCTTTTTTATTTTATTTTTTTCTGAATGTAAATTGTTTTTTTTAATCATCCATTAAAGTAGCTCATGCTTTTGGGTATTATTTTTTCACCCTTCTTCTATTATTAGGTATCTTTGGTATTTTTGAAGAGTTTATATTGACGGGGTTTATTTATTTTAAATATTTTTGGGTGTGATTTGAGTATTGTTAGTGATGCAAATGTTTTCTTCATTGAGATAATTTTGAAGCATCTTGGTTTGAGTGATTATGTTTTAGACATTAACATAAACTCAGGCTTTATTGATGAAGAAGTAATAAGGCTCTGGATTTTCCCTTAGCATGATTTTCATAAATCATCTGATAGATGTTGTCTCTACCCTCCAAATATGTGCAAGATGTGTTATTTCATTCTATTTAATTTTAGTTATGGCATAATCTTTATCTTTAAATGTAACATGTTATATTATCTTTTATATTTTGATGTAACATGTTACATCACCTCTATCAGAGCTCCGATGAGGTTGTCAAAGCTCTAATGAGCTCACTGGTGGGTGGCCGAAGTTACGATGAAATCGTTAGTAAGTGGCCAAATTAGGGAGAGTGAAATCATATGAATGGGAGTTGTGGTTTTGAGTTGGGTTGAGATTTTAGACTCAAAGGACAGTTTGGTAAAACTTAATTTAATGTTAACATTAAATTGGGACTTTTGGTCTTTATTTTTGCTAGTTTGAGAAAATGAACAATAAACCTAAATGTTCTATTTAAGCCATTCATTGTCTTATTATTGAAAAGCAATAAGAACTTGATTGGGTTGGAAAGTGATTTTTCTATGGGCTATAAAATAGATTTTTTTAACTTAAATATTTTTATTTTGTCTAAATCTAGTTTTTTTTAAAGGCTACTAAAATTTATTTATTTTATTAAATAAAGAAATAATATAGGAATGATTTTTGAACTTAGGTCTATGGTGGTAAAGGTAGGGAGTCTTACCACTTGAATCCCAAACCTTAAGATTTTATGATATGAGACAATATTGAAATGTAAATTCAACTTTAATTACTCTATGACAAGAAACATGTATCTTAATGGTTATATTTTTTATGGTTAGTATGAAATGTCAATGTCCAACAAGAATTGGATTCATAAAAGAGTGCATGTAATTGTTGAAAATTTATCAAGATTAAGTCAAACTAGATGACAAGTTTTTTAGGAGAAGAAGATGAGGGTCCTAACAAGGAATTATTTCCTAGGGGTCTAAGTATTTTTTAATCAGACAATATTTATTGTGATTTGAATATGTTATTTGAAATGAAAAAAAATACAAGTTTTAATGCCAAATCACTAGGTAAACCACCTAAGGGTCCAAGACCTAACAAGGAATTATTTCCTAGGGGTCTAAGTATTTTTTAATCAAACAATATTTATTGTGATTTGAATATGTTATTTGAAATGAAAAAAAATACAAGTTTTAATGCCAAATCACTAGGTAAACCACCTAAGGGTCCAAGACCTAACAAGGAATTATTTCCTAGGGGTCTAAGTATTTTTTAATCAAACAATATTTATTGTGATTTGAATATGTTATTTGAAATGAAAAAAAATACAAGTTTTAATGCCAAATCACTAGGTAAACCACCTAAGGGTCCAAGTAACTCGTGCTAGTACATGTAAAAGAAAATAAAAATTGTATGTAATTATAATTGAAGAAAAAAATGAACACATGTTCAAAATTAAAGCCTATTTGAACACATATTTAAGAGTATGGTTTTTCAGTTCTTGAATGACCATCCATCATTGGAATTTTTGGAACTTCGACGACCTTTATGATTATGAACTCTTGTACAAAAATAAAATAATTTTTGAACATCTCTATTCAAAAGTATTAAGGGGTCAAACCCTTAAATTATTTGAAGAGAATCAAAGAGCATCACTGAAGGATCCATGACATCCAAATGGGTCTATTACTACAAGTCACTTAATAGGTTTGTAAGTCTCGTTGTACTTGTGTATGTGTGTTGGCTTCCCGTGTACAAAATACAGTGTCTGTTATTTTAGTTAGTGTTTTTATCTTCCTTTGTGTAATGTTGGTTACTATAGATCAATAATTCACACATGCATATAGATAAGGTGTTATTGGACTGTGTGTCCCTTGAGAGTGTAAGTTGTTACACTTCTAGTTTATTGATCTGTGGTTTCCAATCACACTATATTGGGTAGTGTTGGCTATAGATGATAGCCAGGTTCGAGAGTTGAACCAATCAGTTATGGAAGTAGCAAGTGAAAAACAGTAATAGGCAGTTTGGATGAAAGTTCTGATAGAGGTAATAGTAGTTTTATTGTCTATTATGTTGTAATCTGTTTGTTGTTTAGTGAATTATTTATTCCTAAGTGGTTTTCTTAAGCAACTTGAGGATGTTACCATATAGATAAGGTCTCTATATAGGGTTACCTTGTTATATCGAGTGTTATGCATGATATGATATTTTGCTAGTATAATTCAAGTTTAAGGTGTGTATGTTTCAACATACTAATAGTTTAAATTTGATTAGAAAGCATTTATACTCTTGCACACTTTTTATTAATTTTATTATTATATTTGTACTTCTAACTATGTGTTTTGCTAGGTGGTTGTTTCTTTATTTGAGCGAGTTAGTGATGAGTCCTTAAAGAGTCTGTATCTCTTTACCCTAGTATTAGACTGGGTCTCAGACTATTTCATTTGGTATCAGAGATGGTGCACCATTTTGGGCTTAATTGCTTTAATGTTGATCTTGTTAAATCTTTTTTTTTCACACATACACACTTTCTCTCTGATTGAGTCAGGAGAAGGAGTTAATGTAAGTAGACTTCCACTTTTCAATGGGTTAAACTATACCTATTGGAAATCTCAAATGAAGGCCTTTTTATTATGGTTCCAAGGAGACCATGTCTGGTTCCTTGTTGAAAATGGCTAGACTGATGATTAAATGGACCAAGCAAGAATCCAAGGAATCTGAATGGAGTAGTAAAAGGTTATTATATGCTATTATCAAAGCTGTGTCATCTGATGAGTATAGAAGGATTCAAAGTTGTACTTCTTTTAAAGAGGCTTGGTTTATTCAGGAGACAACGCATTAAGGCACTTAAGTAGTGAAGATATCAAAAATGCTGAAACTGAATAGAGATTTTGAATTGTGCATCATGCAAGAAGATGAGACCTTCAATTAGTTTTATGCATGATTTTCTAACATTGTAAACTATTCTCACAACCTAGGTAGAGAAATTAGTAAAGAAAAAAAATTGAAAATATAATTGCTAGTATACCTTTTAGGTTTCATGCTAAGGTCATTGTACTAGAGTCAATGTACAAACCAAATGAACTCACTATAAATGAACTGGTTGGTGATTTACAAGTCTTCGAACTAAATCACCTTTTACCAAGACAAGAGTATATTGCTTCTAAAAAGGGAAAAATATTAGCCCTCATGTCTATTAAGGGAAGTGAACTAGTCAAAGATGTGTGTATCTCAGGTGGTGATAATGATGATTCTGACCCTAATAAGGAGGAAATGGAATTCCTTTCTCAAAGATTTATCAGATTCTACAAGAAGAAGAAATCTTCGTGTGGGACTACTGGGAGAAATACTTCTAGTCTAAAACTTTAAGATCTGTTAGAAGTGATGAAGACTTATAAAATGGTTCTAAGAAACCAAGTAAAGGTCGCTTGAATAAAAGAAGGTGCTTTGAATGTGATGAGCCAGAGCACATTGTTTCTCAATGTTTTCAAAAACTAAAATGCACAAAAAAATGTGCCATAAAAGCTGAGGTTATCGTTTCATATAGTACAAGTAGTGACAATGAGGATGACACTACTTTTATGATTACATCTAGTAGTGTTGCTGATCCTCCAACTACTACCTCAGATACTCAAAAGGTGACTATTGAAATTGATAATGAATATGGTGATTAAGATATTCTACTTGATTCTTATAATGCTCTCTTATTGGACCACATTAAGTTTGAGAAGGAAAAGAAAAAAGATTTGAAAAGGCTTGATTAAAAAGAGAGCGAGATATGCATTTTAAAGAAAAATATAGAGGAAAAGAAGTCTTCTAATGATTGTCAACAACTTAACCTCATTAAGAAGTGTGACGTTATTCAAAAACAGATATTTATATTTATTTGAGGAACTCAAAACAAATCAAGAAAAAGTAAAGAAGCTTGAGCCAAACCATTCCAAGTTATAATGGAATCAAGTGGAAAATAGTTTAGCCAAGTTAGCAAAACAAATAATAACGTAAAAATTAGATTAAATAATATAATTAAATTATAATTATAATTTTGGTAAAATATTAGATTATTACATGGTGAAAATTAAGTTCATAAGATCTTTTGATTAATAAATTAGCTAGATATAATTTTATCCATAAAGCTCATATTTTTCATAAATAAGTACTAATGTAGATCGAGATGCTAATCAAGTTAGTGTTCCCATTTTCAAATATTCACAAGATCTTTTGCAAGGAATTGTCGGTCCAATGACTAGGGATAGATTTAGAAGATCAATTTGGGTACATCGATTACTTTAGGAACTAATTTTTGTTTTAATTAATTGCGGGCCTTTTATGTTTAGTAATTTTTATTTTACTGAATTGTGGGATTTTTATTTGAAGTCTTTTAGTCGTTTATTTTTAAGTTTGGATTAGGCCTAATCCACAACTAAATAGGTCCATTATGTTTAGTCCATCTAGAGTTTTTCCTTTTAGGGTTTCTTGCTTATAAAGAAGAAGAGGTATGTAATTTGTAGGCAAGAAAAAAAGAGAATGAATATCATTAATAAAATTTATATTTCATAAAGCTTTTGCTTTGCCTTATTGTGTTCTTGTTTGAATGCTTGGATTTGACTTATCAAATGGAGTGATTATCCTTTGTGGAATCTCAAGGTTTGGGTTTTAAGGGCTTTGTTTCCTTGGGGTTCTAATTTGATCATCTTTAACACATTCTTAGCAAATCAATCGTTTCTATTCTTTAGAGTTCTCTTTGGTTAAGAGTATTCCTCTAGAGTTCTCTTTGGTCAAGAGTCTTTCTTTAGAGTCTTTCTTGGTTAAGAGTATTTCTTTATTGTCCTCTTTGGTCAAGAGTCTTTCTTTAAAGTCCTCATTGATCAAGAGTCTTTCTTTAGAGTCCTTTTTGGTCAAGATTTTTTCTTTAGAGTCCACTTTGGCGAAAAGTCTTTCTTTGGAGTCCTCTTTGGTCAAGAGTATTTCTTTAGAGTCCTCTTTTGGTCAAGAGTATTTCTTTAGAATCCACTTTGGACTTTCTTTATTTAGAGTCCTCTTTGAACTTTCTTTTTGTCATACGTTTCCATTAAGTTCTTTTAAAATTTTGAATTTTTAGATTGTCACCAACAAAATGGTTACTTCTTGAGATTATTTCTATTCTTTGATTTTGTTAAGAACACAAAGGAGGTTGACATGAGCTTTGAGTGGTAAGAAAAGAGTGAAAATAGTGTGAAAAAAGAAAGAGCGAAAAAGTATGAAAAAAAGATAGCATTAAAAATCTTATTTGAGAGCAAATACAAGAGAGAGTGCATGGATTATCTCATTTTATTTTATAGGTTGACAACATGAGTAAGGAAGGAAGAGAACCATAAGAGGTTGACTTGAAATTCTTCATCAAATATGTGCGTGATAACTGTATTTTATATAGTTATTTTCATCAATTTTAGTATTGATAATTGCTATGTTCTTTTAATATTTAGTTAATTTTTGTAAATAAATTAATATTTTCCTTTTATGTGCTAAAAATACATTTTTAATATAATTAAATAATTTGTATCGATAATGTACTTAATTTCATATTTCTGTCCACAAATATAATTTCAGATAATATAGTTTCTTAATTGCAATTTATAAAAATCGAAAATATAATTTAAATTAAATTTGGGCTTAATTATAATTATTAAAAGTTTAAAAATTTAATTTAAAATTAGCAAAGGGCTTAACTGTAATTTAAGAAAGTACAAAATGTAATTTGGATTAAATTTATGGGTGAAAATAAAATTAATAAAAGTTATTATTCTTCGCAGATTAGAGGAACCACGTGCCAACATCATGCGCCAATCATGGACCGTCCGATCAAATAAGAAACGGCTACGATGCGCGCATCCCGATCACATCCTACGAAATCATGTGTTCCTAGATTTGTTCACGGGTTCGGCGGCCCGGGGCCCCACCTACCGCGCGTGCCTGGGCATGGAGCTGGACCCACGCTGACGCTTCCACCGCTATCTCACGCACGCCCGCCCGATCCTGCGGCGTTGATCTCGGCCGCGGAAACCGAGTTTTAGCTAATCGCACTGCGACGTGTCCACCGAATCCATTCCCCAAATCAGAAATTTCCACGTGTCCCACTCTATATTTCATCCAATAATGTGGATGACACGGGCATATTATCATGCGCGCGAAAGTCACAGGATCAAGTCCCCTGCTCACCGTTGTCTCCATTACGCGTGTCAATTTCCGGCGCTGCTTCTCGCGCGTTCCTTTTTGTTCACCCAATGATACGCCGCTACGTGGCCTTGTGGAATCTTTTCAAATAATCGTATTTTTGAAACGTGGCACGACAATGAATAAAAAATGCAGTAAACGGCTCTTGTCTCGCGTGGAATTAAAAATATTTTTTTTGATTTTCGCGCGATCGCAGATTTGCAAGGAATGTCGGGGTTTTATTTTTCGATACAAATTTTAACGCGTTTATGATATTTTAATATTTTTGATGTATTTTTTTTAGCTATAAATAGTGATATTATGAGAGTAAAAGAGTTTTTTTTTTGGTTTAGAATTTTTGTGTTGTTCGGTTTGGATCGAGAATACACGTAAGTCATTTTTTGGCTTTTTGTCAGAAACAAGGTGGTGCCAAATATTTGTTCTACGTGGTTGTTTTAATTTTCCTTCTTGTTCTTCTAATTTTTCTTCACAATGGTAATTTTAATTTTTAATTAATGAAGTAATTTAATTTTTCTAGGGTTGCATTTGATTCAAATATATGAAGCTTTGATTTTAATTATTTTTGATAGATTTATAAGACGTTCAATTTGTTTGTTCTATTTTGTGCTTAATTCTTTTTGATTATTTATGAATTTTATCAAAACGATTTGTGGCATATAAATAAACTTGAGAAAGACATTTTTGTGTATATTTCTCGTAAATAGAATGACATGTATGATGAAGGATAGGAATATACCCTAATTGTATGTGTGACCATTTGAAAACTTAGAACTTAATGAATCTTATTAAATTTAATTCTCATAGAGATATAGTGAATTAATTTAACGAGGTGTGTTTATACGGAGCTCGGAAGAGATGTATGAATAAAAAAGAAGTTTTCGGTTGACAAATTAAATGTACAAAAAATATAAATCTAAAGAAAACAATATGATTCGAGTGGATTAGTTTGGTGAAAAATTGCAATCTTAGATTTCTTTTATTTTATTTTTAAACATTTTCTTAATCAACGATTGTTTTGGATAAAATCAGAGAGATACAATTTTAGTACTCAACAAACTATAGTACAAATCTCCGTGGGAACGATCTTTACTTACAAATCTTTATTACTTGTGACCGTGTATACTTGCACGATTTTCTGTGTGTTGCAAAACACCACAACAGTGCGTGACCAATGTAAAAGGATGAATGCATGGTTGGATAATTTAGAATCCTCTTCCTGCCTCTAAATTACATAAAAGAAGACATATAAGACATGGTTAGACAAGGAAGAAACTAATTCCAATGTGGAAGAGAAAGCAAGTTATAAACTAACAAAAAATCATGGTTGCAGTATACCAAATGGAGAAATACCACTAGTGAAGGATTGTTCTAATGTTGAAATGGAAGAATCCCTATGCATAGAGATTCACTTGTCACAAGGAGTCCCTAATATACCACCTAATAATGAAGAAGATGACAAGCACCGTGATCATATTTTCCACACAAGATGGCATGTGGAAGGATAAAGAATGCACATTAATTATTGATAATGCGAGTTGCACTAATGTTGCTAGTACCTTGTTGGTAGAAAATTAAATTTGAAGCCAGTGAGCATCCCAAACCATACAAGTTACCATGGTTGAATAATCGTGAGAAGGGCTAACAAACAAGTTTATGCTCTTTTTCAATTGGAAAATATGAAGATGATTTTCTTTGTGATGTGACACCAATGTATGCTGCTCACATATTGGTCGGCTGACCATGGCAGTTTGATAGGAAGGTGTCACATGATGGTTACAGAAATCGTTATTATTTTGAAATGAACAACCAAAAATTTGTATTTGCCCCTAACAAACCTTTGCAAGCTTATGAGAACCAAATTAGGATATCAAGAGAGTGCAAGATGTGGGAAAAACAAAAGTGTAAGCAGGAGGAAAACAAAAAAAGAACAAGTGAGGTTGAGAGCAAAATGGAGGAAAATTAAGAAAATGGAGAGAAAGTGAGCATAATGGAGAGAAAAGCAGCAAAAGAGAAGAAAGTGAGCACTTAAGAAGAGAATAGTGAGAAAATAGAGATAAAAGTGAGCAAAAAGGAGAGAAAATAAAGAATGTTGGTATTTGTTGAAAAATAAGAGATTAAGAGTGTAATGATGGCAAGGCAACAAGCACTTGTACTTATGTACAATGGTGTTTATCTTTCTACTAACGATCATAACTCATCTTTCCCTTGTCGCTTGTATCTTATTGCAAGACTTTCGAGGATCAACTTTCTCAAGATATTCCTATGGATTACCTCCTTTGAGAGATATTAATCATCAAATAGACTTCATACATGGATATTTTATACCAAATCGACTTGCTTATGTAGCCAAGATTCGAGGATCTAATCTTTTTGAAGAGGAGTGGGAATAATGGAGATCAGGTGCTAACTCAAGTTAATGTTCACAGTGTTGATCAAGTTGATATTTCCAAATATTCTCAAGATCTTTTACAAGGAATTGGCAGTCCAATAACTAGGGTTATATTTGGAAGACTCAAGTCATGCAAGTGGTTACTTTAGGAAATAATTTTTGTTTCAATTAATTGTAGGCATTTTATGTTTAGAAATTTTTATTTTACCTGAATTGTAGGCTTTTATTTTAAGTCTTTAGTCTTTTATTTTTAAGTTTGTATTAGGTCCAATCCATAACTAGATAGGCTCATTAGGCTCCATTCCATTTAGGTTTATTATTTTAGAGTTTCTTGTTTATAAAGAAGAAGAGCTATGTAATTTGGAGGCAAAAACAAAAAAGAATGAATATCATTAATGAAAATTATGTTACATAAAGCTTTTGCTTTGTCTTCTTGTGTTCTTGATTGAATGCTTAAATTTGACTTATAAAAGAGAGTGATTATCCTTTATGGCGTCTCAAGGTTTGGGTTTTAAAGACTTTGTTTTCGTAGGGTTCTAATCTGATCATCTTCAACACGTTCTGAGCAAATCAATAATTTCTATTCTTTTGAGTTCATGGGTTCCTAGATTGTTCACCTAAAGGGTCTGCATCAAGTACATAAAAATTTATAAATAAAAGAGTATAAGAAGAAATACAATCAATCTCGTGAATTGATTGTAGTACTAATTTTCTCTTGAATCTCCACCAATATATTATCTCCTTTTGATTTTTTTATATTTTTCTCTCTTGTTAGCTCCAAAAATTGATAAAATGTTTTTCTAATGGTGGTTCATTAGTGTTTATGGGGTGATTAGTGGCTTAAATATAGCTCAGGTTCAATTTGGATCATCAGATCACCTTTATGTCGATGAATGATATCAGAACAAGCCAAATTAATAGTGCCAGCCAATTACACGGTAATGGATGGCGTGGGGCACAAGTGGAATGCCTGGACAACTAGATTGGCAACACATGGCGTGAAGGTTTGATCGTGCTCAAACTCGAAATGAACATTATGTTGACAAGTGGCACGTGGTTCATCACTCCTTACACGCGGTGATATACAATTCGTTGTCCCTACTTGTGTGGCATCCGTATGGTTTACCTAGTCCGCTCCTTTTCTTCCGTGGTAGGCCACATGGTAGCTTCTGATTGGTCCTCGATTAAAATCCCAAAAATTATTTTTGGCGTATGAGATGGGTTTAAAGAAACTTCCTGGTTTGTTTGATAGGTTAAGCCAAAATTGCTTCATTACCTCCACTTTGCACCTACGAAAAAAAATAACATAACAAAATATAAAAAGTAATACATGCAAAAAATAAAAATAAAACACATGGGTTGCCTCCCAAGAAGCGCTTGATTTATAGTCTTCAGCTTGACTTCTCAATTTGTTTTTCTTTTTATAAGTTAAGATTTGTGTGTCAAACAAAATCTCAACTTACGAGAAAATTGAAAAATAAATTAAGAAACAATAACCATAATTTTTTTTTATTTTTTTATTTTTTTTCTTTTGTGAATTAAGATTTGCGTGTCAAACAAAATCTCAACCCACGAGAAAATTACAAAATAAAAAAAAACAACAAACAATAAGCAAAAAAAAACAAATTTATTTTTCTTTATGTGAGATAAGATTTCTGTGTCAAACAAAATCTCAACCCACGAGAAAATTGAAAAATAAATTAAACATGCAACAATAATTTTTTTTTTGAATTAAAATGAGATTGATTGGTATTAATATCAACAATGAAAATAGTAAAACAAATCCACGGCAACGACGCCAAAAACTTGTTGTCTCTTTCGGAGAACATAAAATAGTGCAAGTATACACGGTCACAAGTAATAAAGATTTGTAAGTAAAGTATCGTTCCCACGGAGATTTGTTACTATAGTTTGTTGAGTACTAAAATTGTATCTCTCTGATTTTATCCAAAATAATCGTTGATTGAGAAAAAGGTAAAAAGAAAATGAGAGAACTCTAGGATTGCAATTTTTCACCAAACTAATCCACTCAAATCATGTTATTTTCTTTTGATTTATATTTTTTAGTACATTTAATTTGTCAACCGAAAACTTCTTTTTTTATTCATACATCTCTTCCGAGCTCCGTATAAACACACCTCGTTAAATTAATTCACTATATCTCTATGAGAATTAAATTCACCAAGATTCATTACGTTCTAAGTTTTCAAATGGCCACACATACAATTAGGGTATATTCCTATCCTTCATCATACATGTCATTCTATCTACGAGCAATATACACAAAAATGCCTCTTCCAAGTTTATTTTTATGCCACAAATTGTTTTGATAAGATTCGTAAATAACCAAAAAGCATTAAGCACAAAATAGAACGAACAAATCGAACGTCTTATAAATATATCAAATATAATTAAAATAAAAGCTTCATAAATTTAGATCAAATGCAACCCTAGAAAAATTAAATTACTTCATTAAATTAAAATAAAAATACAACAAGTGTAGAAAAATAAGAAGAAGAAGAAGGAAAATTAAAACATCACATCAAACAAATATTTGGCACACGCAAAACATAAAAAAAGCCAAAAAATGGCTTATGCGTGTTCTGCAGTCCAAAACCGAACACAAAATAATCTCTCAAAAACTTTCAAACACTCAAAACTCCAAAAAACTATCATCTAAACTCCTATTTATAGCTAAAATAATACATCTCAAATATTACATCTTTTATTTTTTTTATAAAAACGCTTATTAATTTTGTATCGAAAAACAAAAATCACGAGTATATATCGAAAATATTAATTAATTCATGCGTGAGACAGGGCACCGATTCTGCATTTTTTTAAATTCATAGTGCATGCCACGTGTCAATGTCTGATTCGATGCAGGAATTAGTGGGACACATGGCGCTTTTCATTGGTTACGGGAAAACGAGCGCACGATTGCTTGTCGCACGGGAGCCAACGGCTGCAACGAGGGGTTGATTCAGTGCGGTCGCGCTCATTGTAACATGCCACGTGTCGAAAGATTATATGCTAAAATATTAAGTGGGACACGTGGCAGATTCTGGTTTGCCCCACGGATTAGTGCAAACATGTGGCACCATTTTATTAGTTGAAGATCCGGTTGCACGGGATGAGAGGCGCGCGACGTGGGGGACAGTAGCTGCAACGCGTCAAAAACGTGGGTCCCACATGCACACTGGCCTGCGCGGCAGGTGGGCCCCACTCGGACGCCGAGCCGCGTGAAAGAGAATTTTCTGCATCCACTCGCTTTGGTCGGATGTGATCAACACGCGCCAATCCTTGCCGTTTATGATTTGATCGGACGATCCACGTGCCACGCGTGTAGATTGCTGCGTGGTTCTTCCTTGCTGTGAAAAATAAATAACTTTTGTTAATTCCATTTTCACCCACAAATATATTTCAAATTACATTTTAAACTTTATTTAATTGCAGTATAGCCCTTTTGTTAATTTAAATTAAATTTTAAACTTTTAATAATTAAAATTAAGCTCGATTTTAATTTAAATTATATTTTCACCTTTTATAAATTGCAATTAAACACTCTTTTATTTGAAATTATATTTTTGGACAAAAATTTACAATTAAGAACGTTTTCGATACAATTTATTTAATTTTCTTAAAATAAATAAAAAACAGAAAATACTAATTAATTAAACTAAAATTAACTAAAAATAAAGAAAACATAGAAATTACTATTAATAAAATAGGTGAAAATAACAATATAAAATACAGTTATCATGGCACGTGGTTCATCACTCCTTACACGCGGTGATATACAATTCGTTGTCCTTATTTGTGTGGCATCCGTATGGCTTACCTAGTTCGCTCCTCTTTTTCCGTGGTAAGCCATGTGGTAGCTTCTGATTGGTCCTCGATTAAAAATCCCAAAAATTTCCAAAAATAATATTTTCACCATTTTTCAATAAAAATCCATCAACATTGATAGGCATATGGCTAGAAGAACATTTTAGGTCTTTTTTCTAAGTGCATCCATGGGTATGCTAAGTACATCCAATTATGCGAAGTATATCCATAGATATTTCTAAGTACATCAACCTATCAATTAAAAATCATAAAAAAACCAAACAAATACAAAAAAACTCCCAAAAAATGTAAAAATTAATATTTTCTCAATAAACGTAATGTAAATAATTTTAACTCATTATAATAATAATAAATTTATAAATATAATGGAATTTATAAGGTTTATTTGGGTGTTAGTGATATTATGAACAAAATATACAAATGTAATTTTAGCTTCTAACTGTACCTTTTAAGAATATTTCAACCCAAAGAGACTATTGAGCTCCAATGAATACATGTCAAGTATATCTCTATTCTTATGCACTTTAGATTTTATATTAAACACATAGGAAAATTTTGAATTTATGGTACTTGATTGATCGAGACATGTCTAGATTGATAGAGGTATGTAGATTGATCAAGAATCAATCTTCTCAATTTAAAGAGTCTAGAATTAATTTTTTAACTGACTAGATTGATTAAGTAATTATTGGTCGATCGATCGAGCACTAGATCGATTGACTAAGTATTTAGATCGATCTAAATTGGTTAGAATTAATTACATATTATAAGAGATTGACTAGATAGATAAAAAAATGTTTAGATTGTAGTATTGGATTCATCGATAACGGTTTTGATCAATCTAATTATGTGTTCAATTGGTCGAGCATAGGTTAGATCGATCGAGCAATTAGGGATTCAATTTCAAAACCTATTTTTAACTCTAATTGAATTGGTTTATTATTATATTGCCTTCATTCTTGAAAACTCTTTTAACTAATTTTATAGTCATAATAATAATATTGCTTTAACCTAGTTCTTCAAAATATTATATTTAAACAAATCAAAGCGCACAAAATTATTAACCACACAAAAACATTATTCTCCTAATCTTAATCTCTCTCATGTTTTGCAAAAAACATTTCAAGTAAGCTTTTCATTTAGTTAATTTATTAAACATTTTGTAGTTATGTTAGATTAAATAACAAGCATACAATATTTGTGGTATTGCACTTAAACTGATTGTTTAAGTGTTGCTAGTTGATTTTGATTTATTTAATATATTATTAAATCCTCTAGTTAGGGTTATTTATTATTGAATATGCTCTAGGAAGAACATTTGTAATTGTGCTATTGTGCTAACATCTTAGGTAATAATTGAATGGGTTCAATTGATTGTGTGACTCAAGTTATCGGAGTTTTGGTCGGATTTGAGCACGTTATTTGTAGAGACTGTGTGAAGAAAGCAGCGGTTTGTAAGTAGATTAATTGGTGGCATTACCTTGGTGGGTATTTTCATATTGGATAGTTAGGTGGTCCGGTGGATACTCTTAGGTTATTGATATATCCTAGGGTTTTTCTACCTAAAAAGTACTTTATTTACAGGTGATTGTATTCCTGACCGCCAATTAAAACTTTGATTTTTCATAATTCTGTTAATTATCTATTCATCCCTTCTACCTAATTAGATCCATAACTAAAAAGAACCTTTCATTTGGTGTCAGAGTAGGTTGCTAGATACACTTAGTGTTACCTAGGACCTTGTTATAGATAATTTTATTAAGGGTTATATTTGATTAGCACAATGCAATCCACAAGCATACGAGCTATACAAGTAATATAATGTACCTAAAGTAGGGATATCGATCCCACAAGGAGTTGTGTAACTTATAACCAAGTACTAATATAATTATTACGAATACTATCTAGATAATGAAAAATTATAAAAACTGGAAAATAAATTAAAACTAATTTTAAATCACAAGACTCAACAACAAAGAAGATATATGAGAAAACGATCTAAGAATCTTTAATCCCCTGATTTCTTAACTTGTGCATGTGAGATTGCATATTAGACACATATGAACAATATAAAAATAGGCTACTCGATCGATCGAGTAGTGACTAAATCGATCGACCTATATTACCTATTGAATTAATTGTTTATATGACTAGATCGATCGAGATTAATGACTAGATTGATCCATTTTTTGGGAATTAATTAATTGATACACTCGATTGGTAGAGAGGATGTTTGATCGATTGAACTATGTACTCGATTGATCAAATACTTGATTAGATCGATTGAGCAATCAAGGCTTTGATTTTAAAAGCTATTTTTAATACGAATGGGATTGACCTTTTAATATATTGTCCTTATTCCTTAAAACTCATTTAATTTATTTTATAAACAAGATGGTAATTTCAAATTGACCTAAAGTGTTTTAAAATATTCTATAAATATAAACCTGATCACACAATTGAAACTAGCCACATAAGAGCTTAATTGTGATTATTCTCTCCCATGTTTTGCTAAAAGTTTTCGAGTAGTTTTTTTGATTAAGTTAATTTATCAAATATTTGTGATTATGATTGATGGATTAAGAAGCTTACAATAATAATTGTGTTATTATGCTTTTAATTTATTGTTCTAGAGTTACTAGTTGTGTTCAATTTATTTGATATATTGTTTAAATCAATAAGTTAGGGTCGTTCCTTATTGAACCTACTCTAGGACACATTTTCACTTGTAAAGACTACGATGAAAATAGCAACTTATAAATTGGTTACTTGAGAGAATTACATGAGTAGGTAGTTTGAGTCCTACCCTTATAACTTGACACTTATTTCTCATAAAAGATAGTTAGGTGGTTCGGTGGACCGATGGTTTTTCTCTTAGGTCATTGGTATGAGTTTTTGTGTAGTTTAGAAATTTTGTAGTGTTCGGTTTTGGACAACAGTAACACGCAAGCCATTTTTTGGCTTTTGTTGTGTTCTGCGTGTGCCAAATATTTTCGTTTCTTGATGTTTTAATTTTCCTTCTTCTTCATCTTATTTTTATTAATGTTGTAATTTTAATTTTAATTTTATGAAGTAATTTAATTTTTCTAGGGTTGCATTTGATCTAAATTTATGAAGCTTTAATTTTAATTATTTTTTGTTATAGATTTATAAGACGTTCGATTTGTTCGTTCTATTTTGTGCTTAATGCTTTTTGATTATTTATGAATTTTATCAAAACGATTTGTGGCATAAAAATAAACTTGAGAAAGGCATTTTTGTGTATATTGCTCGTAAATAGAATGACATGTATGATGAAGGATAGGAATATACCCTAATTGTATGTGTGGCCATTTGAGAACTTAGAACTTAATGAATCTTATTCAATTTAATTCTCATAGAGATATAGTGAATTAATTTAACGAGGTGTGTTTGTACGGAGCTCGGAAGAGATGTATGAATAAAAAAAGAAGTTTTCGGTTGACAAATTAAATGTACTAAAAAATATAAATCCAAAGAAAACAATATGATTGTAGTGGATTAGTTTGGTGAAAAATTGCAATCTTAGATTTCTTTTATTTTATTTTTAAACATTTTCTTAATCAACGATTGTTTTGGATAAAATCAGAGAGATACAATTTTAGTACTCAACAAACTATAGTACAAATCTCCGTGGGAACGATCTTTACTTACAAATCTTTATTACTTGTGACCGTGTATACTTGCACGATTTTCTGTGTGTTGCAAAACACCACAACAGTGCGTGACCAATGTAAAAGGATGAATGCATGGTTGGATAATTTAGAATCCTCTTCCGGTTCTAAATTACATAAAAGAAGACATATAAGACATGGGTTAGACAAGGAAGAAACTAATTCCAATGTGGAAGAGAAAGCAAGTTATAAACGGAACAAAAAAATCATGGTTGTACAGTCAAATGGAGAAATACCACTAGTGAAGGATTGTTCTAATGTTGAAATGGAAGAACCTATGCATAGAGATTCACTTGTCACAAGGAGTCCTGAATATACCACCTAATAATGAAGAAGATGACAAGCACCGTGATCATATTTTCCACACAAGATGGCATGTGAAGGATAAAGAATGCACATTAATTATTGATAATGCGAGTTGCACTAATGTTGCTAGTACCTTGTTGGTAGAAAAATTAAATTTGAAGTGGTAGGAGCATCCCAAACCATACAAGTTACCATGGTTGAATAATTGTGGAGAAGTGGCGGTTAACAAACAAGTTTGCGTTCCTTTTTCAATTAGAAAATATGAAGATGATTTTCTTTGTGATGTGGCACCAATGTATGTTGCTCACATATTGGTCGGCTGACCATGGTATTTTGATAGGAAGGTGTCACATGATGGTTAGAGAAATCGTTATTATTTTGAAATGAACAACAAAAATGTTGTATTATCCCCTCTCAATTTTTTGCAAGCTTATGAAAACCAAATTAGGATAGCAAGAGAGTGCAAGATGTGGGAAAAACAAAAGTGTGAGCAGGAGGAAAATAAAAAAAGAGTAAGTGAGGTAGAGAGCAAAAATGGAGTGAAAATTAAGAAAAATGGAGAGAAAGTGAGCATAATGGAGAGAAAAGTGAGCAAAAAAGAGAAGAAAGTGAGCACGAAGAAGAGAATAGTGAGAAAATAGGAGATAAAAGTGAGCAAAAAGGAGAGAAAAATAAAGAATAAGTGCATTTGTTGAAAAATAAGAGATTAAGAGTGTAATGATGGCAAGGCAACAAGCACTTGTACTTATGTACAATGGTGTTTATCTTTCTACTAACGATCATAACTCATCTTTCCCTAGTGTCGTTGTATCTTTATTGCAAGACTTTGAGGATCAACTTTCTGAAGATATTCCCTATGGATTACCTCCTTTGAGAGATATTAATCATCAAATAGACTTCATACATGGATATTTTATACCAAATCGACTTGCTTATAGAGCTAAGATTTGAGGACGAATCTTTTTGAAGAGGAGGGGAATAATGGAGATTGAGGTGCTAATCAAGTTAATGTTCACAGGTGTTGATCAAGTTGATATTTCCAAATATTCACAAGATCTTTTGCAAGGAATTGATAGTCCAATGGCTAGGGATAGATTTGGAAGATCAAGTTGGGTGCAAGGGTTACTTTAGGAAATAATTTTTGTTCAAATTAATTGTGGGCCTTTTATGTTTAGAAATTTTTATTTTACTGAATTGTAGGCTTTTTATTTTAAGTCTTTTAGTCTTTTATTTTTAAGTTTGTATTAGGTCCAATCCATAACTAGATAGGCTCATTAGGCCCATTCCATTTAGGGTTTATTATTTTAGAGTTTCTTGTTTATAAAGAAGAAGAGCTATGTAATTTGGAGGCAAAAACAAAAAAGAATGAATATCATTAATGAAAATTATGTTACATAAAGCTTTTGCTTTGTCTTCTTGTGTTCTTGATTGAATGCTTAAATTTAACTTATAAAAGAGAGTGATTATCCTTTATGGCGTCTCAAGGTTTGGGTTTTAAAGACTTTGTTTTCGTAGGGTTCTAATCTGATCATCTTCAACACTTTCTGAGCAAATCAATCATTTCTATTCTTTTGAGTTAATGGGTTCCTAGATTGTTCACCTAAAGGGTTCGCATCAAGTACATAAAAATTTATAAATAAAAGAGTATAAGAAGAAATAAAATCAATCTCGTGAATTGATTGTAGTACTAATTTTCTCTTGAATTTCCACCAATATATTATCTCCTTTTGATTTTTTTTTATATTTTTCTCTCTTGTTAGCTCCAAAAATTGATCAAATTTTTTTCTAATGGTGGTTCATTAGTGTTTATGGGGTGATTAGTGGCTTAAATATAGCTCAGGTTCAATTTGGATCATCAGATCACCTTTATGTCGATGAATGATATCAGAACAAGCCAAATTAATAGTGCCAGCCAATTACACGGTAATGGATGGCGTGGGGCACAAGTGGAATGCCTGGACAACTAGATTGGCAACACATGGCGTGAAGGTTTGATCGTGCTCAAACTCGAAATGAACATTATGTTGACAAGTGGCATGTGGTTCATCACTCCTTACACGCGGTGATATACAATTCGTTGTCCCTACTTGCGTGTCATCCGTATGGCTTACCTAGTCTGCTCCTCTTCTTCCGTGGTAGGCCACGTGGTAGCTTCTGATTGGTCCTCGATTAAAAATCCAAAAATTATTTTTGGTGTATGAGATGGGTTTAAAGAAACTTCCTGGTTTGTTTGATAGGTTAAGCCAAAATTGCTTCATTACCTCCACTTTGCACCTACGAAAAAAAATAACATAACAAAATATAAAAAGTAATACATGCAAAAGATAAAAAAAATAAAACACATGGGTTGCCTCCCAAGAAGCGCTTGATTTATAGTCTTTAGCTTGACTTCTCAATTTGTTTTTCTTTTTATAAGTTAAGATTTGTGTGTCAAACAAAATCTCAACTTACGAGAAAATTGAAAAATAAATTAAGAAACAATAACCATAATTTTTTTATTTTTTTTTCTTTTTTGAATTAAGATTTGCGTGTCAAACAAAATCTCAACCCACAAGAAAATTACAAAATATATAAAAATAAAACAACAAACAATAAGCAAAAAAAAGAAAATTTATTTTTCTTTATGTGAGATAAGATTTGTGTGTCAAACAAAATCTCAACCCACGAGAAAATTGAAAAATAAATTAAACATGCAACAATAATTTTTTTTTTGAATTAAAATGAGATTGATTGGTATTAATATCAACAATGAAAATAGTAAAACAAATCCACGGCAACGACGCCAAAAACTTGTTGTCTCTTTCGGAGAACATAAAATCGTACAAGTATACACGGTCACAAGTAATAAAAATTTGTAAGTAAAGTATCGTTCCCACGGAGATTTGTTACTATAGTTTGTTGAGTACTAAAATTGTATCTCTCTGATTTTATCCAAAATAATCGTTGATTGAGAAAAAGGTAAAAAGAAAATAAGAGAACTATAGGATTACAATTTTTCACCAAACTAATCCACTCAAATCATGTTATTTTCTTTTGATTTATATTTTTTAGTACATTTAATTTGTCAACCGAAAACTTCTTTTTTTATTCATACATCTCTTCCGAGCTCCGTATAAACACACCTCGTTAAATTAATTCACTGTATCTCTATGAGAATTAAATTCACCAAGATTCATTACGTTCTAAGTTTTCAAATGGCCACACATACAATTAGGGTATATTCCTATCCTTCATCATACATGTCATTCTATTTACGAGCAATATACACAAAAATGCCTTTCTCAAGTTTATTTTTATGCCACAAATCGTTTTGATAAAATTCGTAAATAATCAAAAAGCATTAAGCACAAAATAGAACGAACAAATCGAACGTCTTATAAATCTATCAAAAATAATTAAAATCAAATGCAACCCTAGAAAAATTAAATTACTTCATTAATTAAAAATTAAAATTACAACAGATTCAGAAAAATTAGAAGAAGAAGAAGGAAAATTAAAACATCACATCAAACAAATATTTGGCACACGCAGAACACAACAAAAGCCAAAAAATGGCTTCTGCGTGTTCTGCAGTCCAAAACCGAACACAAAATAATATCTCAAAAACTTTCAAACACTCAAAACTCCAAAAAATTATCATCTAAACTGCTATTTATAGCTAAAATAATACATCTCAAATATTACATTTTTTATTTTTTTTATAAAAACGCGTATTAATTTTGTTTCGAAAAACAAAAATCACGTGTATATATCGAAAATATTAATTAATTCACGCGTGAGACAGGGCGCCGATTCTGCATTTTTTTTAATTCATAGTGCATGCCACGTGTTAGTGTCTGATTCGATGAAGGAATTAGTGGGACACATGGCGGATTTTCATTGGTTGCGGGAAAACAGGCGCACGACTGTTTGTCGCACGGGAGCCAACGGCTGCAACGAGGGGTTGATTCAGTGTGGTCGTGCTCATTGTAACATGCCACGTGTCGGAAGATTATATGCTGAAATATTAAGTGGGACACGTGGCAGATTCTGGTTTGCCCCACGGATTAGTGCAAACATGTGGCACCATTTTATTAGTTGAAGATCCGGTTACGGGATGAGAGGCGCGCGACGTGGGGGACGATGGGCGCAACGCGTCAAAAACGTGGGTCCCACATGCACACTGGCCTGCGCGGCAGGTGGGCCCCACTCGGACGCCGAGCCGCGTGAAAGAGAATTTTCTACATCCACTCGCTTTGGTCGGATGTGATCAACATGCGCCAATCCTAGCCGTTTATGATTTGATCGGACGGTCCACATGCCACGCGTGCAGATTGCTGCATGGTTCTTCCCTGCTGCGAAAAATAAATAATTTTTGTTAATTTCATTTTCACCCACAAATATATTTCAAATTACTTTTTAAACTTTGTTTAATTGCAGTATAGCCCTTTTGTTAATTTAAATTAAATTTTAAACTTTTAATAATTAAAATTAAGCTCGATTTTAATTTAAATTATATTTTCAACTTTTATAAATTGCAATTAAACACTCTTTTATTTTAAATTATATTTTTGGACAAAAATTTACAATTAAGAACGTTTTCGATACAATTTATTTATTTTTCTTAAAATATATAAAAAACAGAAAATACTAATTAATTAAACTAAAAATAAGTAAAAATAAAGAAAACAAGCAATTACTATTAATAAAATAGGTGAAAATAACTATATAAAATACAGTTATCATGGCACGTGGTTCAGCGGTGATATACAATTCGTTGTCCTTACTTGCGTGGCATCCGTATGGCTTACCTAGTCCACTCCTCTTCTTTCGTGGTAAGCCACGTGGTAGCTTCTGATTGGTCCTCGATTAAAAATCCCAAAAATTTCCAAAAATAATATTTTCACCATTTTTCAATAAAAATCCATCAACATTGATAGGCATGTGGCTAGAAGAACATTTTAGGTCTTTTTTCTAAGTGCATCCATGGGTATGCTAAGTACATCCAATTATGCGAAGTATATCCATAGATATTTCTAAGTACATCAACCTATCAATTAAAAATCATAAAAAATCCAAACAAATACAAAAAAACTCCCAAAAAATGTAAAAATTAATGTTTTCTCAATAAACGTAATGTAAATAATTTTAACTCATTATAATAATAATAAATATATAAATATAATGGAATTTATAAGGTTTATTTGGGTGTTAGTGATATTATGAACAAAATATACAAATGTAATTTTAGCTTCTAACTGTACCTTTTAAGAATATTTCAACCCAAAGAAACTATTGAGCTCCAATGAATACATGTCAAGTATATCTCTATTCTTATGCACTTTAGATTTTATATTAAACACATAGGAACATTTTGAATTTATGGTACTTGATTGATCGAGACATGTCTAGATTGATAGAGGTATGTAGATTGATCAAGAATCAATCTTCTCAATTTAAAGAGTCTAGAATTAATTTTTTAACTGACTAGATTGATTAAGTAATTATTGGTCGATCGATCGAGCACTAGATCGATTGACTAAGTATTTAGATCGATCTAAATTGGTTAGAATAAATTACATATTATAAGAGATAGACTAGATAGATAAAAAATGTTTAGATTGTAGTATTGGATTCATCGATAACGGTTTTGATCAATCTAATTATGTGTTCAATTGGTCGAGCATAGGTTAGATCGATCGAGCAATTAGGGATTCAATTTCAAAACCTATTTTTAACTCTAATTGAATTGGTTTATTATTATATTTCCTTCATTCTTGAAAACTCTTTTAACTAATTTTATAGTCATAATAATAATATTGCTTTAACCTAGTTCTTCAAAATATTATATTTAAACAAATCAAAGCGCACAAAATTATTAACCACACAAAAACATTATTCTCCTAATCTTAATCTCTCTCATGTTTTGCAAAAAAAATTTCAAGTAAGCTTTTCATTTAGTTAATTTATTAAACATTTTGTAGTTATGTTAGATTAAATAACAAGCCTACAATATTTGTGGTATTGCACTTAAACTGATTGTTCAAGTGTTGCTAGTTGATTTTGATTTATTTAATATATTATTAAATCCTCTAGTTAGGGTTATTTATTATTGAATATGCTCTAGGAAGAACATTTGTAATTGTGTTATTGTGCTAACATCTTAGGTAATAATTGAATGGGTTCAATTGATTGTGTGACTCAAGTTATCGGAGTTTTGGTCGGATTTGAGCACGTTATTTGTAGAGACTGTGTGAAGAAAGCAGCGGTTTGTAAGTAGATTAATTGGTGGCATTACCTTGGTGGGTATTTTCATATTGGATAGTTAGGTGGTCCGGTGGATACTCTTAGGTTATTGATATATCCTAGGGTTTTTCTACCTAAAAAGTACTTTATTTACGGTGATTGTATTCGACCGCCAATTAAAACTTTGATTTTTCATAATTCTGTTAATTATCTATTCATCCCTTCTACCTAATTAGATCCATAACTAAAAAGAACCTTTCATTTGGTGTCAGAGTAGGTTGCTAGATACACTTAGTGTTACCTAGGACCTTGTTATAGATAATTTTATTAAGGGTTATATTTGATTAGCACAATGCAATCCACAAGCATACGAGCTATACAAGTAATATAATGTACCTAAAGTAGGGATATCGATCCCACAAGGAGTTGTGTAACTTATAACCAAGTACTAATATAATTATTACGAATACTATCTAGATAATGAAAAATTATAAAAACTGGAAAATAAATTAAAACTAATTTTAAATCACAAGACTCAACAACAAATAAGATATATGAGAAAATGATCTAAGAATCTTTAATCCCTTGATTTCTTAACTTGTGCACGTGAGATTGCATATTAGACACATATGAACAATATAAAAATAGGCTAGTCGATCGATCGAGTAGTGACTAAATCGATCGACCTATATTACCTATTGAATTAATTGTTTATATGACTAGATCGATCGAGATTAATGACTAGATTGATCCATTTTTTGGGAATTAATTAATTGATACACTGGATTGGTAGAGAGGATGTTTGATCGATTGAACTATGTACTCGATTGATCAAACACTTGATTAGATCGATTGAGCAATCAAGGCTTTGATTTTAAAAGCTATTTTTAATACGAATTGGATTGACCTTTTAATATATTGTCCTTATTCCTTAAAACTCATTTAATTTATTTTATAAACAAGATTGTAATTTAAAATTGACCTAAAGTGTTTTAAAATATTCTATAAATATAAACCTGATCACACAATTGAAACTAGCCACATAAGAGCTTAATTGTGATTATTCTCTCCCATGTTTTGCTAAAAGTTTTCGAGTAGGTTTTTTGATTAAGTTAATTTATCAAATATTTGTGATTATGATTGATGGATTAAGAAGCTTACAATAATAATTGTGTTATTATGCTTTTAATTTATTGTTCTAGAGTTACTAGTTATGTTCAATTTATTTGATATATTGTTTAAATCAATAAGTTAGGGTCGTTCCTTATTGAACCTACTCTAGGACACATTTTCACTTGTAAAGACTACGATGAAAATAGCAACTTATAAATTGGTTACTTGAGAGAATTACAGGAGTAGGTAGTTTGAGTCCTACCCTTATAACTTGACACTTATTTCTCATAAAAGATAGTTAGGTGGTTCGGTGGAATGATGGTTTTTCTCTTAGGTCATTGGTATGAGTTTTTTGTGTAGTTTAGAAATTTTGTAGTGTTCGGTTTTGGACAGCAGAACACGCAGAAGCCATTTTTTGGCTTTTGTTGTGTTCTGCGTGTGCCAAATATTTTCGTTTCTTGATGTTTTAATTTTCCTTCTTCTTCATCTTATTTTTATTAATCTGTTGTAATTTTAATTTTAATTTTATGAAGTAATTTAATTTTTCTAGGGTTGCATTTGATCTAAATTTATGAAGCTTTAATTTTAATTATTTTTGTTATAGATTTATAAGACGTTCGATTTGTTCGTTCTATTTTGTGCTTAATGCTTTTTGATTATTTACGAATTTTATCAAAACGATTTGTGGCATAAAAATAAACTTGAGAAAGGCATTTTTGTGTATATTGCTCGTAAATAGAATGACATGTATGATGAAGGATAGGAATATACCCTAATTGTATGTGTGGCCATTTGAGAACTTAGAACTTAATGAATCTTATTCAATTTAATTTCATGTAGAGATATAGTGAATTAATTTAACGAGGTGTGTTTGTACGGGCTCTCGGAAGAGATGTATGAATAAAAAAAGAAGTTTTCGGTTGACAAATTAAATGTACTAAAAAATATAAATCCAAAGAAAATAATATGATTGTAGTGGATTAGTTTGGTGAAGAATTGCAATCCTAGAGTTCTTTTATTTTCTTTTTACCTTTTTTTCCATATAAACGATTATTTTGGATAAAATCAGAGAGAAATAATTTTAGTACTCAACAAACTATAGTAACAAATCTCCGTGGGATCGATCTTTACTTATAAATGTTATTACTTGCGACCGTGTATACTTGCACGAGTTCGTGTGTTGAAAAACACGCAACAAGTTTTTGGCGCCGTTGCCGGGGATTTGTTTTACTATTTTTATTGTTGATATTAATACCAATCAATCTGATTTTAATTCAAAAAAAAAAAAAAAAATACATATATATTTTTTGTTTAATTGCTTACTGTTACTTTCTTGTATTTGTGTGTTTATTTATGTTTTAAATTTAATTTATATATTGTATTAGATTTAATTTTGGATAGAGTGGGACTTTGTATGCGACGCATTAGAAATCTTGACCTAGTTCCCTTAGATCTAGAAATTCATAGAACTATTCTGAACTTAAAGAAAAATAATAAACAAGAAATCTTCGAACAGCTAGCTATGGATAATGAAATTCCAGAAGTTGAAGAACCAAGATCCTTAAGAGATTATGCAGTGCCCATGGTTGGTGGAATCCATTCAAGCATTAGAAGACCATTAATTCAAGCCAATAATTTTGAAATTAAGCCTGCAATCATTCACATGATTCAAACATCGGTACAATTTGGTGGGTTACCCCACGATGATCCAAACTCCCATATATCAAACTTCCTAGAGATTTGTGACACCTTTAGGCATAATGGAGTCACTGATGATGCTATTCGGTTGAGACTTTTTCCTTTCTCATTGAGAGATAAGGCAAAGAGTTGGTTGAATTCATTGCCATGTGGTTACTATCACTACGTGGGAGGATCCGGCTCAAAAATTTTTAGCCAAATATTTTCCAACCCGGCAAAGACTGCACGGATGAGGAATGAAATCACCACTTTTATGCGGTTTGACTCGAGTCATTATATGAAGCTTGGGAGAGGTACAAGGAGCTACTTAGAAGATGTCCGCACCATGGATTACCGAAGTGGCTTCAAGTTCAAACATTTTATAATAGTTTGATGGGTCAAACTAGAAATATGATTGATGCTGCAGCAGGCGGTGCTCTAATGGGGAAATCAATTGATGAAGCATACAACTTATTAGAGGAAATGGCTTCAAATAGTTATGAGTGGCCATCAGAAAGGATGGTTCCTAAGAAAGCAGGAATTCATGAGATTGATGCTATGACTGCTTTAACTGCACAAGTGTCTGCTTTGGTTAAAAAGATGGATACTATGGGTGTCCATTCTATTCAGAGTCCTTTTGTTGCATGCGAAATTTGCAATGGTAACCATGCCAGTGAGAGATGTCCTCACAACTCTGAATCTGTCAATTTTGTTTCCAATTATAGTAGGAATCAAAACAATCAAAACAATCCCTATTCCAACACATACAATCCAGGGTGGAAGAATCATCCTAATTTTTCTTGGAGTAATAACCAAGGTCAATCATCTTCTATGAAGCCCACTCACCCTCCAGGTTTTCATAACCAAGTCCCACAAATGAAGAAAGCCTTCATTGGAAGATATGTTTGCTCAAGATATGGCCAAGAATGAGACTATTCTCCAAAATCGTGCAACATCTATTAGAAATCTAGAAGTTCAATTGGGGCAACTAGCTACCGCATCACAATCGCCCTCAAGGATCTTTACCTAGTGATACTTGAAATCAATCCAAAAGGAGGAAAAGAGCATTGTAAGGCAAGTGACATTGAGGAGTGGAAAAGAGTTAGAAGAAATACAAAAATCCATTTCTCCACCGAGCTCTTATTGTTGAAGGTGTTGACCTCGAAAAAACAAGAAAAGGCTAATCATAGGGTTGAAGAGAATGAATCAACAGAAAATCCCATAATAAAACCAGCGTTAGATAATCTCAAGCCTTATAATCCACCAATTCCATTCCTCAACGCTTCCATAAGCAAAAACTTGATAAACAGTTCTCTAAGTTTCTTGAAGTATTTAAAAACTTCATATCAACATCCCTTTCTTGATGCCTTGGAGCAAATGCCCAGTTATGTGAAATTTATGAAAGACATTTTGTCTAAGAAAAGAAGGTTAGGTGACTTTGAGGCATGTTGCTCTCACAGAGGAGTGTAGTGCCATCCTTCAAAAGAAGCTACCACCTAAGCTTAAAGATCCGGGGAGTTTCACCATTCCCTGTACTATTGGTGAGAAATTTTTTGGTAGAGCTTTGTGCGATCTTGGTGCAAGCATTAATTTGATGCCACTTTCCATCTACCAAAGACTTGGATTAGGAGAGGCACAATCGACCACTGTGACTCTTCAACTCGCTGATAGGTCTTTGAAACACCCCAGAGGCATTATAGAAGATGTGCTTGTCAAAGTAGACAAGTTTATCTTTCCTGCAGATTTCATAATTCTCGACATGGAGGAAGATAAAGAGATTCCTATCATTCTAGGGAGACCATTTTTAGCAACTGGTAGGACTTTGATTGATGTTCAAAAAGGAGAGCTGACCATGAGAGTCCAAGACCAAGAGGTAACTTTCAACGTCTTTAAAGCTATGAAATTTCCAAGAGATTCTGACGATTGCCTTAGAGTTGACACGGTGAATGCGTTAGTTGAAAGCAATTTCAAGGAAAATTTTAGTACTGATGCTTTGGAACTTGCACTTGTGAATGACAATATTATTGATAACTCTGATTCTCTTGAATATCTCAAGTTATTTAAGGCATCTCCACAACTCTTTAGTCCTCAAACTGATGAAGATGCATCACAAGTTGTAACACCGTCTAAGTTTACCTATGGGAAGCCATCTATGGAACAGAAACAATTACTAGAGCTTAAACCACTGCCAACCCATCTAAGGTATGCTTATTTGGGTGAAATGACTACAATGCCTGTGATTATTTCAGCATCTCTAGATGACGATCAAGAAACGAAGTTATTGAGAGTGTTGAGAAATTACAAGCTAGCATTAGGATGGTCTATAGCTGACATTAAAGGAATCAGTCCTTCAATATGCATGCACAAGATCTTGTTTGAAGAAGATATCAAGCCTACTATTGAGCATCAACGACGTTTGAATCCAATCATGAAGGAGGTAGTAAAAGAGGAAATCATTAAGTGGTTAGATGCAGGCATTATCTATCCTATTTCAGATAGTTCTTGGAGTCGACCCAATTCATTGTGTTCCAAAGAAAGGAGGAATTACGGTGGAGACTAATAGCAATAATGGTGATTCCCACACGGAAAGTGACAGGATGGCGGGTATGCATGGACTATCGGAGCTCAACAAGGCCACTCGAAAGGATCATTTCCCACTTCCATTTATTGACCAAATGCTAGGACAGTTAGCGGGACATTCTTTCTCTTGTTTTTGGATGGCTATTCGTTACAACCAAATTGCTATCGCTACCGAAAGATCAAGAGAAGACCACTTTCACATGTCCATATGGAACTTTTGCTTTCCGAAGAATGCCTTTTGGATTATGTAATGCTCCAGCCACTTTTCGTGTGTGATGGCTATCTTCTCAAGTACAGGAAGATTTTATTGAGATATTTATGGACGACTTCTCAGTTTTTGGGGATTCATTTGATATGTGCTTGCATAACCTTTCTTTGGTCCTACAACAGTGCGAAGAAACAAACTTGGTTTGAAATTGCGAAAAAGGCCACTTCCGAGTAGGAGAGGGTGTTGACCTCGGCCATCTAATTTCGTCTAAAGGAATTGAAGTGGATAGGGCAAAGATTGAAACCATTGAGAGACTACCGCCTCGACATCGGTGAAAGCAATTAGAAGCTTTCTTGGGCATGCGAGGATTCTATAGGCGTTTCATAAAAGATTTTTCCAAGATATCAAAGCCTCTGTGTAATCTTTTGGAAAAAGATACAAAATTCACATTTGACGAAAAGTGTTTGGAAGCTTTCCGCGTTTTGAAAGAAAAGTTGATCACGGCTCCCATCATTGTTGCACCAGATTGGAATCTACCTTTTGAGCTTATGTGTGATGCCAGTGATTTTGCAGTAGGAGCTGTTTTAGGACAACGGAAAAAGAGAGTTTTTCATGCCATATACTATGCCAGCAAAACTTTGACCGAAGCTCAAATGAATTATGCTACCACTGAAAAAGAATTACTTGCTGTTGTATATGCTTTTGAAAAGTTTCGTTCCTACCTAATCGGAACTAAAGTGACAGTTTATACTGATCATTCTGCTATAAAATATCTGATGGCTAAAAAAGATGCAAAACCAAGATTGATTAGATGGATCCTCCTACTTCAAGAATTTGATTTGGAGATCAAGGATAAGAAAGGAACAGAAAATCAAGTGGCCGATCATCTATCGAGATTGGAAAATAATGATGGAGCCGTGGACAAGACTATCATTGGTGAAACTTTCCCTGATGAGCAATTGTTTTCCTTTGATCATAGAAGTGTGCCATGGTACGCAGACTATGTTAATTACATCGTAAGCAATGTGCTTCCACCTGAAATATCTTTCCAACAGAAGAAAAAATTCTTACATGATGTTAAGTACTATTTATGGGATGAACCTTACTTGTTTAAGCATTGTGCAGATCAAATTATCAGAAGGTGTGTCCCAAAGGAAGAAATTGAAAATATACTTAAACATTGTCATTCTTCAGCCTATGGGGGCCATTTTGGAAAAGAAAGAACTGCGGCTAAGGTTCTTCAATCTGGTTTTTATTGGCCAAATTTGTTTAAAGATGCACATTTCTTTGTTTCACACTGTGACAGGTGCCAAAGAGTTGGTAACATTTCTAAGAAACACGAGATGCCTTTAAACAACATTCTTGAGGTAGAAATATTTGATGTTTGGGGAATTGATTTCATGGGACCTTTTATCTCGTCCTACAACAACCTCTACATTCTGGTGGCTGTGGATTACGTTTCTAAGTGGGTAGAAGCAATTCCTTGCCTACCAATGATTCCAAAGTGGTACCTTGAATTTTCTAAAGAAAAACGCTTTCGCTCGATTTGGCACCCAAGGGCAATCATAAGTGATGGAGGAACTCATTTTTGCAACAAATCTTTTGAAACCCTCCTTGCCAAATACGGTGTCACTCATAAGATCACAACTGCTTATCATCCTCAAACTAGTGGACAAGTTGAGATATCCAACAGAGAAGTGAAGAGAATTTTGGAGAAGACGGTAAATCCTTCAAGGAAGGATTGGTTCTAAGAGATTGGATGATTCACTGCTGGGCATACCGAACAGCATACAAGACACCCATTGGGATGTCCCCATATCGGTTGGTTTTTGGGAAAGCTTGTCATCTCCCCGGCTGAATTGGAGCACCGTACGTATTGGGCTATCAAGACTTTGAATTTTGAGTTAGGCGGCTACTGGAGAAAAACGTCTCCTCTACAAATCAATGAGATGGATGAGATTCGTTTACACGCATATGAAAATCTTGAGATTTATAAGGAAAAGACGAAGAGGTGGCATGACAACAAAATCTTGCATCGACACTTCGAACCGGGACGAAAGTATTGCTGCTTCAATTCTCGTTTGAAGTTCTTCGCAGAAAATTGAAATCTGTGGTGGGGCCTTTCATTATTACCAAAGTACACCCGTATGGGGCTGTTGAGATTAAAGGTGAAGAATCACAAAATTCTTTCCAAGTGAATCCGCAAAGACTCAAACACTATTTAGGGGTGACATTGATCGTCAAAAGTCCACCATTTTCTTATGTGATCCAACCTAAAGCAAAGAGAAAGGCAGTCAAGCTGATGACTCTAAATCAAGCGCTTCTTGGGAGGCAACCCATGTGTTTTATATTTATTTATTTTATTTTATTATTTTTTTTTTATATTTTGCTATGTTGTTATTTTAATTCTTTTTTTTTTTTTCGTAGGTGCAAATATGAAGAAATGAAGCTATTTTGGCTTAACCAATCAAACAAACCAGGAAGTTTCTTAAACCCATCTCATATGGTCTTTAGCTTTCACACATTGAGGACAATGTGTATATTAAGTTTGGGGGTGGTGGATATATTGAACATAATCAAAATACTTTCTGGATGTTATTGCTTGTGAAATTTTTTTTTGTTTGTTTGGTTGATTGAAGATATGTGCTATGAATAGTGATTTATTTTTGTTTCTTCGATTTAAATGATGCATATCTCTTTGAAAAATCTGAATGTTGTCTAAGTGATGATTAATTTTTACGTATATGTCATTTTTACAAAAATAATTATTCATGAGCACTAGTCTTGATTTTTGATTTGATATGATAATTTAGAGAATGTTTATGTGAGTATTGAATTCGATTGATTTTTGTGGTGCCACAGTTCTTAGAATTTGTTTGATTTTCTCTCGAGGCGAAATTATAGATAACATTTAACTAAGAAAATGATTTAGGCCATCTTTGGATCGTTTGAGCCTTTCTATCTACCTCACATGCATTATCCATAGTATACCCCATTTGAGCTTCAAAGTTTTTATATATATATATGTCTCATTTCAAAAGCCTATCTAAAAAGTATATATATATATATATGTGTTTAGATATACCTATTGTTCTTATTTCACTAGCATGTTATAATTGTTAGTAAATGTTGAATGATATATCGAAGAAAAAAAAAATGTTTAAAAAAAAAAAAAAAAAAAGGAATAATGTGAGGATAAGTCCCAAATTGGGAAGTATTTATTGTGGTGATAGAAGATCTCGTTTTCAATCCTGAAATGTTATGCTCGGGAAAAGTTTTAAGCTAAATATTGTCCTTCATTCCTTCCTTTACCTAAGCCATACATTACAAGCTTTATAAAGTCCTATTGATTTGGTTTTTTGTGTTTGTCTACATTAGTGGAGAGAGAAATGAAAAATAAACTTATGAGATTTTGTGATTTCATGATAATTTGTTTGATTTTATATTTGTATAAACTGATCCGGATTGCATGTGATAAAATTTGAAAAGACTTCACACACACACTTAAAAGTTCATTGTAAAAAAGTTATATGCTTTTAAATTGATTTTGATGCTTAGATAAAATTCTTTTATTTCTTTGAGTTATGTTATATGGAATGTTTAAAAAGAAATATTTTGAAAATCACTATTTTAAATGCAGTTATCTTTGTTTTATTTTCTCCCTTTTGCTCGAGGACTAGCAAAAACTTAAGTTTGGGGGTGTTGATAACTGTATTTTATACAGTTATTTGCATCAATTTTAGTAATGATAATTGCTATGTTCGTTTAATATTTATTAATTTTTGTTAAATAAATTAATATTTTCCTTTTATTTGCTAAAAATACATTTTTAATAAAATTAAATAATTTGTATCGAAAATGTTCTTAATTTCATATTTTTGTCCCCAAATATAATTTATGATAATATAGTTTCTTAATTACAATTTATATAAATCAAAAATATAATTTAAATTAAATTTGGGCTTAATTATAATTATTAAAAGTTAAAAATTTAATTTAAAATTAGTAAAGGGCTAAACTGTAATTTAAGAAAGTTTAAAATGTAATTTGAAATAAATTTCAGGTGGGTAAAAATATAATTTATAAAAGTTTGAATATTCTCCGCGCGAGGAGATGAAGTCCACGCGCATCATCACACTTCCTTATAGCCGAGGACCTCCGATCAATGGATCAACGCTCGGTCAGCGCGTGTCCGTCAAGCCCGACCAAGGAGAGTGGGGACAGATTCGTTTTGCGCGGTGGCGTGTCGGTGGGCCCCACGTGTCGCGCAGTCGGCGTCGAGTGGGCCCGCGTACATTGCCGGTGTACTGATTTCCCCGAGGCCATCGGCGACCGTCAGATCGATCGACGGTCCCGGTTGAAGCCGCGTCCATCCAAGTCGCCCACCGAGCCATTAAATGTGACAATCCCGTGTGACGCGCGGTCACAAGCGCGTGCATCTTCACCTTTTTACGGTCGTTCTGCCACGTGTCCCAAGAATATTTAAGCTAATCAAGTCCGACACGTGGCGTACTGCAATCGCGCGCGACCGCGCTGGATCGGTCCCGTTTCAGTGCCAGGCCCGTCGCGCGCGCCCCATCCCGTGCGACAAAGTCTGCGTGCACCCATCCGCTTCAACGAATGAGATCTTGCCACGTGTCCCACCAATTGTTTCCGCGAATCGAAAGTCGACACGTGGCATGCACTTTGAATTAAAAAGAACGCAGAATCGGCGCCCGTCTACGCAGCGTGAGAATAATTTATATTTTTTCGATACAAAATCGTACTGGCGTGATTTTATTTTTTCGATAAAAAATAATTACAGCGTTTCGATAAAAAAAATAAAATAAAAATGTAATATTTTAGATGTATTTTTTAGCTATAAATAGGAGATAGTTTTTAGTTGTGAAAAAGTTTTTTTTGGTTGGAGAAGAGTTTTTTGTGTAGTTTAGAAATTTTGTAGTGTTCGGTTTTGGATTTATATTTTTTAGTACATTTAATTTGTCAACCGAAAACTTCTTTTTTTATTCATACATCTCTTCCGAGCTCCGTACAAACACACCTCGTTAAATTAATTCACTATATCTCTATGAGAATTAAATTGAATAAGATTCATTAAGTTCTAAGTTCTCAAATGGCCACACATACAATTAGGGTATATTCCTATCCTTCATCATACATGTCATTCTATTTACGAGCAATATACACAAAAATGCCTTTCTCAAGTTTATTTTTATGCCACAAATCGCTTTGATAAAATTAAGTAAATAATCAAAAAAGCATTAAGCACAAAATAGAACGAACAAATCGAACGTCTTATAAATCTATAACAAAAATAATTAAAATTAAAGCTTCATAAATTTAGATCAAATGCAACCCTAGAAAAATTAAATTACTTCATAAAATTAAAATTAAAATTACAACAGATTAATAAAAATAAGATGAAGAAGAAGGAAAATTAAAACATCAAGAAACGAAAATATTTGGCACACGCAGTAACACAACAAAAGCCAAAAAATGGCTTCTGCGTGTTCTCATTTGTCCAAAACCGAACACTACAAAATTTCTAAACTACACAAAAACTCATACCAATGACCTAAGAGAAAACCATCATTCCAGGAACCACCTAACTATCTTTTATGAGAAATAAGTGTCAAGTTATAAGGGTAGGACTCCAAACTACCTACTCGTAATTCTCTCAAGTAACCAATTTATAAGTTGCTATTTTCATCGTAGTCTTTACAAGTGAAAATGTGTCCTAGAGTAGGTTCAATAAGGAACGACCCTAACTTATTGATTTAAACAATATATCAAATAAATTGAACATAACTAGTAACTCTAGAACAATTGGTGGGACACGTGGCAGCATCTCATTCGTTGAAGCGGATGGGTGCACGCAGACTTTGTCGCACGGGATTGGGGCGCGCGCAACGGACGCAACGGCTGGAAACGGGACCTGATCCAGCGCGGTCGCGCGCATTGTAAGTCGCCACGTGTCGGACTTTGATTAGCTTAAATATTCTTGGGACACGTGGCAGAATCTGATTCTGTAAAAATTGAAGATGCACGCCGCTTGTATGGACCGCGTCACACAGGATTGTCACGTTTAAGCGCTCGGTGGGCGACGGCTTGGATGGACGCGCTTCATCCGGGACCGTCGATCCGATCCAACCCGGTCGGCCGATGGCCTCGGGAAATCTGCGGCCAGCCGTAGCTGGGGCCCACTCGACGCCGGCCCGTAGCGACACGCGGGGCCCACCGACACGCCCGCCCTGCGCGCAAACGAATCTCTGTCCCACTCTCCTTGGTCGGGCTTGATGGACACGCGCGAATCCGAGCCATTGATCCATTGATCGGACGGTCCTCGCTTAGCGAAGTGTGATGATCGCGCGTGGACTTCATCTCCAAGCAGAATATTCAAACTTTTATAAATTATATTTTTACCCACAAATTTATTTCAAATTACATTTTAAACTTTCTTAAATTACAGTTTAGCCCTTTACTAATTTTAAATTAAATTTTTAACTTTTAATAATTATAATTAAGCCCAAATTTAATTTAAATTATATTTTTGATTTATATAAATTGTAATTAAGAAACTATATTATCATAAATTATATTTGGGGACAAAAATATGAAATTAAGTACATTTTCGATACAAATTATTTAATTTTATTAAAAATGTATTTTTAGCAAATAAAAGGAAAATATTAATTTATTTAACAAAAATTAATAAATATTAAACGAACATAGCAATTATCATTACTAAAATTGATGCAAATAACTGTATAAAATACAGTTATCAATGGTATAGGTTATTTCCATCTAAAACTCTTGTTTGTTGATCTTTATTTTCTACATTACTTTGTTTATATGTGATTGCATGCTTGGTCGCTTATGAAATTTTAATTTTTTATACTTCTGCTAATTAGATAATTAGATCCATAACTAGATAAATGAACTTTCAGAGTTAAACATATGAGAAGGGAGGAAAGAACCAACACCAAAATGGTTAAGCCCAAAGAAAGTGTACTTGTTCTGATACTAAATAAGAAAGTCCACTTCTCGATAAACAACCAATTTAAGGATTCAATGACTCCTAGAGACTCACCCCCAACTCACAAGTAGCAGAAGAAAGGTAGCTTAAATAAAAACACATAAGACAAGAAACACAATAGAAAGTTACCTAACAAATTAATCATATAAGTAGACAAATTAATTTAAAGAAAGAAAGAGATAACATAAATAAATTTTTACTATCGTAATAAGATTTACATATATTGGTACATACTTTGATAGAATAATGATTGTACCAACCAAATATATGAGCATGCAAATAAAATAACTAGATAAACCCATATATACCCCTGCCTATGCGGTAAAATATTTGTATTACTTATGATAACTACTTGATAGCAAACAACCCACTAACAAAATAAAAACATTTTACAACACAATAAAAATATATATCTAATACCTCTACCAGTTAGGACACATGCCCTTACTGCTCCTATGCTACTCTAGCTAGCTGTCTCGATAACTGCAGTGATCCAAGCTGAATCTAGATCTCCTTCTAAACCCAACCACCACTTGGTGGCACGATCAATCACTAATGATCAATATAAATGAAACCTATGGGTATGAATTATCTAAAGTTCATGTACCCAACAATAAATCTATGTCTCGTGTGATAATGTAGTTTTAATTAAACCAACCTCAATAAATCATTTTTTACTAAAAATACACATGAATTACTAATATTGAAAGCGCACTTGAAGTATTAGCAATCTAAAATTAGAAAATAATTACTTTTAAAAATTGTAAGTTTCAAATTCACTAAAGTTTCTTCATGTTTTTCTAATTAGTGAAACATTTAAAAGAGGTAGAAAATTCCAAGTAGTACAAATACCTTGCTGACCTCTCACCGCCTTCCTCTCCATCCAGGGTGGCGAGAGAGTAACAGTTGTTATCTAACGAGGGTAATAGTTCCTACACACTTGTTAGTCAAGGGTGGCGAAGGGGTCAAAAGTTTTCATTTTTAGTTTCTAAAATTTGCCAAGTTTTCATAAATACTAGTAAAATACTAAGTAAACAAAACATACTACATGTTTTGCATATGAAAATTCCAACAAAGACACAAAGGACTTATATAACTTACAATAATAAGAGTGGTTGTGTGGTGGAATGAGGTTTTGAGCTAAGTATATGCAATCTATTGACGAGATTCAAAGGTTACAATTCTATCAATCCGATATAGATTGTAGTCATTTAAGGGAGATACCAAAGTATGATGGACATAAGTTCATGTTAGGCCCCTTGAGGATGAGGATGACGTAGTGATGAGCAGAATCGGGATTGCCAAAAACTTTGATGCCATCCCCGAAAACGGTGCCAAAAACTTGATGAACGAAAACTGGCATCGCCGATTCTGCCAATACTTTGGTTTTATATTTATAAAACTCTCGCAAGTGCACGAATCATTTCGTAGAAAATGATAAGTATACTCCCAAGGTCAATCTAAGGAAGGAATGTATGTGGTTTTAATTTATTATTCAAACTTTTAAAAACAAAATTAAATCCTAAACATCCTGTCACGATATTTTGGGGTTTTTGTGTTTTTAATCTAATTACAGAAAATTAAACATAGATTCAATAAACATTCATGCAAATTTTATCTTTTATAAATAGTGGAGTATTTATGGATATAATAACTAAGTTAATTATGCTTGCTCGTATTATTTAGGTTATTAAAGATATGAATTGATATTTATTGATTCTCCCTTTTTTGTATGAATACCACCTTTGGTGGGGTTAGATATTCTTTGTTAACTAAACAAATCAATTAACACCTATGGGTGGGGTTGATAACTAATTTAGTTAATTAAATTAATTCCTTTTTCTAAGAGATTGAAAATGAGCCATTTAAATGCCACCTTTGGTGGGGTTAGACAGTTTAAACTTTATTCAAGGTGTCCAAATTAAACCTAAGAATTTAGTTATCCGAGTACTAACTTTCAAGTTTTAAAACTACTACTGAAAACATGTTGTCAATACATTTTCAGATAATAATTCTTATAAAAACTTTTGAAATAGAGCTTCACTCTAACTACTAGGCGATTGTACCAACAAATAAAAGAGCACTACTCTAAATCAGACCGGATAACTAAACCTTAAAATCTAATTTTCAGATTTAAGTTTGTAATGAAAAATAATATATTTCTCTCTAACATTCTTAATATAAAATCTTCAATAAAAATAAAATCAATTCATTTTAGAGATTTTTACCTATTTAATATTTCGCAAGCATAATAATGTTATTATTATATCATTTTTACAAACAGCCAGCACAGTTAAATTTAATCATAGACAAATTAAATATAACATGTAAGAAATAAGCATAAAAAATAACTGCAAAGAAAATAAAATCCTTACAGTACTTCGATGCTATTGCCATAGCTGGAAAACCTCCAAACGGAATTTGCACTCCCATTTATTGAATCAAAAAGCTAATAAATTACAAAAACATAACTAGTTCTTCCCAAAGAGGGAAGAACTCTAAAACTAAGAGAAACTAGCTAAAACATAAGAAAAACAAAAAAAAAACTAAAAACTAAGAAATGGAGAGAAAGAAAGAAGAGAGAAGTGTGTTTTTTTAGGTGTGTTTTGAAGTGAAGAGAAGTGGGGTATTTATAGGTGAGGATGGAGAGAAAAAGTGGGTGAAAAAATGTTGAAAAAATGTAAAAACGCGGATTAGTGATTGCTGACGTCATTTGATGACGTCAGCATGACGGGGGGCGGCTGCACGTGAAAAATGAGGCGAAACGGGCGTGGGCGTGCACGGAGGCAGCTGGGTGCGCGCGGATGAACAGTACCAGCGGTTGGGCGCTGGGGTGCGGCGACTGGGCGGCGTGATCTTCTCCTTTTTGACATTTTTGACCTTTTTGACCCATCTTGTCCAATTTTTCCATATTTGTTGACCTTTCCTCATTTATTTATTAATATATTTGTGATGTATTGCTTCCAGTATTCCTATTTGAGTCTTTAAGTTGCATTTTTAAGCCAAAATACCTGAAAAACAATAAAAATACCCGTGATTCCGAAAAAGACAAATTTATATAAATATATGATAAAACATATAAATATATATATTTTTAATCAATTAATGTGCATAAAATCATGGTTATTTTAGTGCTTTTTGAGCACTTATCACGTAGCCAATGATGACATTTAAGATCGAAAACCTGTATAAGTTTTGGTTTATTTTTAGTGTAATTTTATTTTATTTTCACTTCTTTTAGACTATGCTATTTATACTTTAAAACCTTAGTTTCGTAATTAATTAGTGATGTGTTGTATATGAGGTACGCCGTGTAATGGAAATCGAGGTGCTGACCAAGTTGAAGTTTACAAATATTTTCAAGATCCTCAAGAACCTAAAAATATTCTCAAGATCCTCAAGAACCTACAAATATTCTCAAGATCTTGTGCAAGGAATAGATTTGGAAGATCAAGTTGGGTGCAAGACTAAATTATGTTACCTAGGGTTATTCGCCTAGAGGGTCTGCATCAGTGTGACACTCTCTGTTTGATAGAACTTGATATAGATGATGATATGGAATAAGAGTGGGTACAAAATCCCCATGATTAATAGCACTTCACTACTACAAGGTATAACTCTTCTCTTATTTTCCTCTTTTTCCTTTGATTTACATTTTCATGTTGGGGACAATATAGATACTGAGTTGGAGGTGGGAGAATTTCTTTCAAAATTATGAATTTTTGAAATTTCAAATGTTTTCAAACATTTTTGGGTTAGTTGTTGTTTCTTCTATTTTTATTTTTTATTTTTTGGTTCAATTTATATGTCAATGATAGAAACAAGATTGTGATAACACTAGCTTATAAAAGAAATTAAATTTTGCTTCAGTAAAAAATGTGATTTAGATGTTAACTTCATTTAATTTGAGATCATATGGTTTATGGTTAGATTATTCAATTAATCTAAATACTTAGGACTAATTTGTGTACGAATTTTCATGGACATCTCTAAGATCTGAAAAAACTGTATAACTTGTTTAAAAATCACTCAAGGTAAAATCCTAGAATACGCAATGCTTAGGAAATAATTTAGGTTATCTTTGGACCATTTGAACCTTTTCAAGCCTTCCATCTATCTCTTTTGTCACTAGTTACCCTTTTGAGCTTATATAGAATAAAAATGTGATCTTAATTTTTCTTTCTTTAACTTACAACCTAATTTTTTTAAGATGAATTAATATAAACACAAATTTAGTAAGAACTTTTCCAGAAGAAATGGTGAAAATTACAGCAAAAATAGACTACAACTTGAGAAATATCAAAAATAAAAGTTGAGGGTTGTATATAGTCAATTTTGAAATTAAAAAGGATGGAAGGTTATAGTAATATTGAAAGATTCCACAACCCAGTCAACCACCAACGTAAGGAGAAACAGACTCCTAAAGGGCTCGACCCTCTGACTCATTCAAATAGAAATGTAAACACTTAAGCAGTTCACATAGTAGAAGGATAGATAGTATAGTATCAAAAAATAGATAACTTACAACAATAGATATTATATATCAAATAGAAAGCAAGTAAACAACAAATACTTTCTAATTAGGGTTTATGTTCAATGTGTTTAGACATATATACACACCAAACTCCGATTTATTAACTTAGATAATTGATCATGCATTACACCAATATAACAAGGTAAACCCACATAGAGACAATATTTATGTGGTAATACCCTCGAGTTGCTTAAGGTAACCACTCAGTAGTGAATAATTTACTAAGCAATAAACATGTTACAAATCTAATAGACAGTAAAATCACTATTTTATCTGTCAGTATGGACCTTTATCCTAACTTTCTATTACTACTCTTTACTTGTTGCTTATGCAACAATTTGGTTCAAAACACGAACCCAATTGTCCTCTATAGCCTACACCACTCAAGTGGTGTGATTGGTAACCTCAAATCAGTAACATAATGTGTAGCAACTCTCTCATTCTCAATGGACACTTAGTCCACTATAAAAATCAAACCTTATACAGGAGACACACAGTCAAACCATGTATGCAGATAGCCTAAGATTTGATTTTTAAACTCAATGAATGACCCACGTACACTCAATTGTAAGCTCTTGAAAATGATTTAAGACAGATGCCAATCTCGATAAGAATTTTGGTGGAGTTTTGACAGTGTAAACAAGGGTAAGAGATAAGAGAAATGAATGGGCATTTATATCACTTGGATTTTCCACCTCGTCAGCAACCTTGCCACCACTTGTGGTGAGATCTATGTCGAGCTTATTGGTCAGGTGCTAAAAAGTTACACATTTTTTCATTCCAAAAATTGTCGAGTAAAATCTATAAATATCCATACTCAAAACTAAACAAATAAAGTGACAATGTCAACGAGCGAGCTATGAATCTCATGAAAACCAACACTCTCAATCTAGCGTGCATACTATGAAAATCAACCCCTTTGTATGTGTAAAAATGTTCACATATAAAATGTTTATAATTATGTGTTTGTGTGTGTGTGTGCATTACTGATTCGTAGTAACCAACATTACATAAAGGAAGAAATAACAATGAGTAAAATAAAAGATACTGTGTTTTGTACACGGAAAGCCAACACACAGATACAAGTACAATAAGACTTACAAATATTATATTATAATCTTCTAAAAATAAAAAATAGAGAAAGAAAAAAAATAGTACAATGATATTTGATACAAAGTGATATTTTATAGATAATATATATATATATATATATATATATATATATATTTGGGTATGAAAACCAATATTGGTTATAACATATTGTGATATCAGGAGTAATTTTAGAATTTAAAATGATTGTATTTGAAGTTAATTAAGTTATCTTATTTTATAATAAGCTTGGAAAATACCCATTGATCTAAGTAGGGGTGAGAAAAATATCCAATCAATCTGATCAATCCAAAAAATCCGATCAAATCCGATAAAATTGAGTGGTTTCGATCCGAAGTCGGATCGGATTCGGATTGAATTTTATCAATCAACTCGGATTCGGATTATAAATATTCAAATCCATATAATCCGATCTCATCCGATATATTTAATATATTATTTAAATATATATATATATATATAATAATAATAATTAATAAATCTAATTACTTAACCTAACCTAACTAGCTGCCGTATCTCTTATTCTTAACACAAAACCTAATATATTTTCAGTTGCCTCTATCTCTCTCCCTGCCTCCCTGCCTTCATTCCTGGTTTCAAACTTTCAATCGTGCTTCTCTGCTGCTGCTCGTGCTTCTCTGCTCGCTCCCTGCTGCTGTCACTGCTCGCTGCTTGCTATTTGTTGTTCTTCATCATCCTGAACATAAGGTTATATTTGTTTGAACTTTTTTATTTTTCCTGAATTTTGATTTCAGATCTAATATTCAAATGTTTTGTTTTGGCTGCTATTGATAGTTATTGCTTTTGTTTCAAATGGATGTGTGAAGCAATAAGCCATCTAGAACATATTGTGTGATTTACGATTTTTTTATAGTAATTTTCAAGAGCTATGAGATGAAATTACGAGTCTGAGTGAAAATGTGATCGTATTGTAGAACAAAAATTGGATAACATTATAAGAAAACTTTGAACGGTCATAACTTTGTGCTGGGAGGTCTGTTTTGGACGAATGTTTTTATGATTCTATGTAACTTTTCGATATCTAGGCACTCCAAACTGTCAAAAGCATTTTGTCCAGAGTTTTCCCCAAAAAAATGCTTTTTTTCATGCTTTAATTGAGTTACAAAAATTTTTAAACTATTTTTAAAATATTAAGGTCTATCGTGGCTTGGTGGAACAAATGTCAGCATTGTAGTACAACGGATTAATATTTCATAATTTGCTTATTTATGTAATTTTTTTAATAGATTTAAATTAAAATTTCAATTTGAATAATTTTCGGATTGGATCGGATTCCGATCGACTTAAAATTAGCAAATTCGGATTTGTTCGGATTGGCATGTACAACGGATTGGATTCGAATTGTATAATTTTTGGATTGAATAATTTTTGGATCAGATCGAATTTGTTCGGATTAACATTTACAACAGATCGGATTCAGATTGAATAATTCATAATTTATTTCGGATCGGATCGGATTCGGATCGACCTAAAATGTGCGGTTTCGAGCCGATGTTCAATCCTATGTCAATTCTATATGAATGGATAGTGATTTGATAATTAAGCGAAAAGACCGTAACTTACTCTATGTGTACACATTATATTTTAAGAAAATAAGTAAGATTAAATTGATAGTTGCATTTGGAGGGCATCAAATTCCCCGTTCCATATGTTGCGCTTCTTGGTACTAATACGTGTCAGCACATTGATGGGCTTGTGGACTTTTTAAGAACATCTCTACTAGCTAATACATTCACATATCTTAAAAAAATTCAAAAAATTTTAAAAAATTATATTTTCGTCCCATTTTTTTCATTTAACCTAAAAATATTATATTTAAATATTTTAATCCCAAATCACTGTTTATTTAATAATATAGAAATTATAATAATAACTCTATTCTCTATTCTCTTATAATTATCAATTACATCGTATTTTATTAATACAACTCTGAGTCCTGTAACTTAATTTGACATTGTTTTCACTTATAAGATAAAACCAATATAATTATTAAAAAAAAACTCTAAAGTTTTGCTTCAAAAACAAACTCTAGGAAAACAAATTTTAGAATGCTATCCAATTCAACATTATTTTCACGTATAGAATAAAACAAGATAATTAAAAGAACATTAATATTAATATTAAAATGTTTGAAAAAAAAAATACTGAAAAGAGAAAAGACTAAAGACTGAAAAAAATTGATAAAACTATTTCATCAAAAGAATTATAGTGTATAAGGATATTGTATTCTTAAATAGAGAAAAAAGTAAGATAAAATAAGATGCTATATGTTTATTTTTATTTAAATTTAAATTAGTTATATTACGATAATTTAACTTAAATTTGAGAAAAAAAGAGATTGTAATAAGTGTACCAATTAAAAAAAGATGATTCTTGAAATTGTATTGACATGTTTAATATTTTTCATTTTAAATTTGAGAAGGTAAAGCACTAATTTTTTTTAAGAAGATTAATCCAATCATTTTCTTTTTTTTTCTTAAAAGAAGGTTAAATATAAGTGTTAAAGATAGAATTATATTAAATTAAATCTAATGCCATTATTTTACTTGTAAATACTTGGAAAAAAAATTCTTTTATTAACCAATTTATGTGTAGTGTTCTATTCATCTCATAGTTGGAAAGTAATGATTAGGTCTCTCTAAAACGATTTTAGATTTATATCAAATTATATCATATCTTATTTCTACCTTTTTTTTAATTTTATATACAATTTTAAATATATATATATATATATATATATATATATATATATATATATATATATATATATTAGTTAAAGACACTTGCAATTTTATTTCTTGTAATTTTTTCCCTTTAGTTAATTTATACATGTAAATTCAACCATAAATATTTTAGTTAATTAAATATATGTTGTTGTAAATTTATCATAATTTTTTAATTAAAATTATAAATGCATATAAAAGAGATTACTATAAGCATTGTTTTAATTTTTTTTAATGAAAGATTACAATTAATAAACTTTAGAGGTGCACCAAGACATCCCAATTAAGTTGATACCTCAGCAACATTCTTTTTCATCTAATTAAAATGGTTAAAAAATAATAATATGAATCATTTATCAATAAAACCTATAATTAAACCCATTGGTAATATTTAAAAAAAAATAAGCATTGTTTTAAACTTTCTAAGCTTTGAAATTGTGTTTAACATGTTAATAATTTTTTTTTTATAAAAAGTAATGTTTTCTTTTTTACTTTTTAGAAAACATTTTACGAAAATGTTAAGCAAAATTTATGTATATTATAGAAAAACATACATCTTAATATTATAGATGTGTGTTTATTTAAGATAATACTTTGCTTTTGTTTCAAAATTTAAAATATAATCTTTAATGAATTTTTTATTTAAGGTACTTAGCTTAATTTTTTTTTAAATTTAAAATAAAATATAAATAATAAAATGTTATTATTTTAAAATAAAAGAGCATCATTGTCTAAAATTATTTAACTATGATTTAAAATTTTATAGATAATATAAATAAAAGATATAACATTTCATTCATGTTGAATTTTCCATTGTTTCATTAATATCACATATAAAAATATGTTAGATTCATGTGCAACAAAATTTATGAAAATGATCTCATTTAGGTTCAATTTTAACATATTTTACTGGGAATGATAAGTTAAGTAATTGTTTTAATATAAAGTTTGGGTATATGAAATTTTCACATATTTACATTAAAAGAGAAGTCAAATGAGTGTGTAAGATGTGTGAAAAATCCATAAAGACTTGTAATATATATGTGAAATTTTTGCAAACATGTGTCCCAATTATTATAAATGAAAATTTAAAAGTGAACAGTGAAATAAGTAGTAACTAAAATATATTAAAATAAAATTAACTTAAACTAGATTTTCATTTTTATATTATAAATTTTCTTTAAAAATAATTTTTTAAAAGTCAATTTAAGTTAAATACAAGAAGTGTTATTGAACCTAAAACTTTATACCAACTTCTAGGTAAAACAATCTTGTGAAAAAACAGAAACATCTTTTTTAAAAATATATATAAAATAAAAGTAATATATTTTAAATCAAATTTTATATTTTTATTATTAAAAAAATTTAACATAAAATATTCCTGTAAGTCACAAAATTGAATGCAAATAGAGCATATTATAGGAAGAATAAATTAAAAAAAGAAGAAGAATTTATTATAAAAGTACTTTTTTGAACATTTATTTATCAAATAAAAATTTGAGGAGGGATTTGAATAAGACTATTTTCTAAGAAGATATCAAGCCTTTATTACTCTACTAGAGAGCACTTGGCATTATTTTGAATGTTAAATAGTTTAAAATTTAAACATTTAAATGTAATTTTTTTTTTCAAAAAGTAAAAATGATAGGAAAATGTCCCAATTTTGCTGGGTAAAAGTATATATAAGATATAATTACATGTTTGATACAAATGTTCATAGAAACTTGTCAAATTTTAAAAATATATTACAATTTTGCAACATAAATAATTTTTTTCAGGGACACTTATCAAAGTTTTGCACATATATTACAAGTAAAAGTCACACTTACAAGGGCACATGCTCCTCTTAGAGTGCATGTGCCTCCTTTTATGTATTCAAATGCATAGGATAGTTGATTCGGTGATTTTCTTAGAAATATGACTAGATTTTGACAAATCACAAGATTCATGAAAAGAACAATCAAAGGTTTGTTGTTTAGTCTTTTTCCCTAATTGGGTTGGGCACACGAGGATGAAAACCTCGAGTAATAATACTTGCTTGGATATTTCATGTACGTGCGATGAAGTAGATCTACATACATATCTTTGCAATACAATAACATAAAATGGTGTATGGATTTCAAAAGCACTGGGTTGTTGTTTCTCAAAGCAGTGCTTGCTGAGCTGTTGCACAATCTGTTGTCTGAAGAACCAAAACCTCATCTTTTTGTCTAGTTTGGGTATTTCTGTTTTTATTTTATTAACAGGCTGGGATTAGGAGGAGATTATAATTCAGTTACCAACAAGTTAGCATTTTGATAAGAGGATTATGTTATTACTCAAGGGAAAGAGATCTAGAGAATTTTGATTGGGATTATTGCTTTGCTAGCTTTGTTTTTACTTTCTCTGCAAGTTTTTGAAATTTTCACACCGTTGAATCATAGTGTTCAATTTGATTACGAGGATTTTTGTAATCACTTAGAATTAATTAAAAGGCTTCTCCACCAAATTGGTATCATATATAGCATAGGTATTTCACGCGTTCTCTTCGAAATTGGCTTGAGGTGATCATAGTAATCTACACGAGACGATGGAAACACCGTTGCTACAACCCTGCCGAAGTTACTTTGAGACCAAAAACATAAAAACGATTCTCTTTTCTAGTCGTTTTTGCCCAGGAAGTTCGAGAAGCATTAACCTAGTTTTGCATTGAGTTCTTGATTGAGTTGTGAACACTACCACCATCTCTAATCAGCTCGAAATTATTTTGCAATGCCCATCAAAGCCAACCTATACCTTTTCAACCATTTTGGCACCAGCAACCTCCACCATCTCTACCAACCCACCACTCTAACCAACCTCTATACTTCTCATGACCTCTAATTGATGTTAACTGAGATCCCTTTATGGGAGAAACCGATACCAATTGTCCCGATCCACTACGATAGTACAATGGTTATTGCTAAGATTTAGAACCATTATTACAACAAGAGACGACATATACGTCATAAGCATAGTATTATTAGAAAATTTCTCTCTACAGGAGTTGTAAGAGTGGATCATGACTTTCAGTGTAAACATGAGCTTTCAAGACTCAAGTGAAAATAGTTTCACCGAATCATAGGATAGTACCACTATGTAAAAATTTAATTTTCCTTTGAGTGTTATGTAGTGAGAGAGAAGTTTTATCACACAAATATGCTAAAGGGGAACATTGTATGATTTATATGAGTGTTGGAGATATTCATGAAAAAAAAATTGTAATTTTAGTTTGTAGGTGTCTTAGAAGAAAATTTTCAAGTTGAAGAAACTATCGAGCATCAACAGTCACATACCAGGTATATTTCTATTCTTGTGCACATAAGATTGTATATTAGACATAATAGAGACAATTAGAAATTAAGCCATGATTGATTGAGTAAAGACTAGATCAATCGAGCAATATAATCTGATTAAATTAATTTTAACACATGACTAGATCGATTGAGGGATTTACTAGATCGATTGAGGACTAGATTGATAATCGCTAAATTTATCCACTTCTTGTATAATTAATTAAATGTTGACTGAATCGATCGATCAATGTACTCAATCGATTGAGTAGCCAGTTATCTAATTTTAAAACGTATTTCTATTACGATTTGGATTGAATTTTTACTGTATTGTTCTTATTTCTTTTTAATTGGTTTTATGGAAAATATGATAATTTCACTTTAATCTGATGTGTTTCAAAATATTCTATAAATACAAACCTAAGCACACAATTAAAGCTAACTACTCAAGAGTTATTGTACTTATTCTCTCCATCTTTTATTCTCTCTTATTTTGCTAAAAGTTTTCTAGTATGCTTTTTCATTAAGTTAATTTATCAAACATTTGTGGTTGTATTTGATGGATTGACAAGCTTACTATAATAATTATGTTATTGTGCTTTTAATTGATTATTCTAGTTGTTTTTTATTTATATAATATATTATTTAAATCAATTAGTTAGAGTTTTTCATTATTGAATCTACTCTAGGAAACACACTTGCACCTGTGTTTATGGTCTAACTTTTCAGGTGATAGTGGTGCAAGTTTGATTTATTCATGAGAACCGATTTTGAAAAAATGTTGGTTTGGATCTGAACACCTATCTTGTAGAAACTATGATGAAAACAACTACTTGTAAGTAAATTAGTTGGGGGCATTACCTAGGTGGTCAGTTTGAGTCATAACCTTGTAATTAGATACTTATTTTTCATAGTGGATAGTTAGGTGGTCCAATGGACTGGTGGTTTTCCTCTTCGGTCATTGGTGTGACCTAAGTTATTTCCACTTAAAAATCTTGTGTTTATCTTTTTATTTTCATATTATTTTACGTGCACATAATTAGTTGTTTGGTCGCTTACAAAATTTTAGTTTACTATACTTTTGTTGACTAGATATTTAAATCTATAACTAAACAAACTTTCAAGACCAACCTTGGAAGTAAACTTATTTCTTTTTACAAAGTGATGTGTGCACTTATGAACTATTTATTAAATACAAAACTTGAGCATCACGGATGTAGATACATCTTTTAAGAAATGATCTAGAGTTCAAAAAAATGCCCACACACCTAGAAAAGTCTATCGATTCAAAAGCGACACCATTTGTAATTACCTTTATCCATTTTGTAGGTGGCACCCTAAAACAAATCACCATAATCCATGGAGCCTTTCATAGAATACATTGTATTCATAGATACATGAGTGCCTGAAGTTCATCCACTATATTTTGTATGGATCTGCAATGGTAGATGCCATCAATTTTCTAGTAAATAATCTCATACTAACAATTGAATGGATGAATCTATTAGGGGGATATCCATCATTTCAATTGGTGGATTATCTATCCAATTATCAAATAAAAATCATATTATAGAATTTTTGCTAGCTAGCCTTCTAGATTCCTTCAAAAGGGTCAAGTTGTGAGGCCATAAACCCAGCTAGATGAAAGAACAAATATAATAGCACCGAGGAGCTTCCTCCATATCCAAGTATCATCTACATAAGTAAAGCAGCTTGCTAAACTTCCTTATCATAATCCACTAAGACATATTTCTTAACCTAGCCTCATTTAAAAGATCAAGGTATCATAATCTGTGACCTTCATCCTCCAAAGGGCGACAAAATTCCTTTAAGCAATATTGACCAATTTAAGTTTATCTGTCTTTTCTGACCAAAATAAATTATGGATGGAATTTTTTGGACCATTCAAGACTAATTTTTTCCATTTATATATCTTAAATGAGTGAAGAACATGCTCTGAATGACCAAAGAAATCAAGCATATGTGCTCTACTAGAAAGAGTGTGAGCCCTTTTCCACACTTCCATTCTTGCATGGATTTTATCATCCAACTTTCAAACCAACACTTTTGAGGGGCCCCTAAAAATATTGATACCTAAGTAGAACATAGATGATACCTAGTATAAATCCTAATTATTTTTCGAAGGAGACATTGGGTCCCCTTTTCGAACGCCTCTAGAGAAAGGGAAATAAACCCTCGGTGAACCATTAACTAGGATCAAGATTCTTGTGGAAGCAAAAAGATCTCAAATTCAACTCATAAATGTATCATCCAAAGTATTGCATCACTTTTAAAATAAAATCCCAATGTATGACACCAAAAGCCTTGGGTATATCAATTTTGAGCAAAACAATTCTCCTACGACTAGAGAGTTGCATTGTTTAAAGCACTCAGAAGAACCACTATACAATCACTAATGTTTCGACCTTGAATGAACCCAAACTAATTTTGGGACCAAATGAGACAACAAATGTGTCCAAGATGTGTAGCAACAATCGTTGTGATAATTAGCTTGAACATAAAGTTCCCAATGAAGATTGGCCTAAATTGATCAATAGTGTTTGCCTTCGAGTTTTTGGGTATAAGGATTAAAAAAATTTTGAATTTAGTCCAAAATTCATCCAACCTATTTTTAAATAGTCCTAAATTTCTCGTATTACTTCTATACCAATAATATCCTAACACTGATGAAAGAATTTACTTGTAAACCATCTGACCCAAGAGCACACAAAGGATCTATATCAAAAACTATGGCATTTATGGACTCTAGTAGTGGTATGCTTCGTAGATATCCATTGTTCATTGAAGTGACCAAGAAGGGCATAACTAACTCTATAAGAGTCAACTCCATAGCATCACCCACCTTAGTTGAGAAAAAATTTTCATTGTATCCCAAAATATGACTAGCTATCATTTGAGGGTTATGCGTAATCTCTTCATTAATTTCCAAGTAATTTAGGTGGTTTTGGGCCTTTAAACGTTGAAGGAGCAAATGAAAAAAGGTAGAGTTTCTATCACCACCTTTCAACCATTTTAATATGATGTTTTCTCTCAAAAAATCTCTTATTGATGTAGTAATCTATCCAGTTTACCATAGGCATTAGACTCTAATTGGAGAAACTCTTCAAAACTGGAGTTATCATCATACCATTTTTGTATGTGTACAAGAGAAATTGAGATTGTTGCAATGTTTTGATATAAATTACCAAGGACCTCTTTATTTTGAACCTTAAGAGCTAACTTCAGAGCCTTAATCTTACCAATAACAATCCCCATGAGACTAGCTTGAATGAGGGTCGACTAGGTAACATGTACTAGATTAATAAAACTAGGATATTCAAGCCAAATACCATATAACCCCAAGCCTAGTCATAGTGGTGAAAAGTAAGAGTAGGTAGTGATCAGAGTGATTTCATGTGAGAGTGCAACAAAAGATATTGGACCAGGATTCAAGGAAGGATTCAGATGACAACCCATGGTCTAGTTGTGATCAAATATGAGAGAGCCCATCTTTGGAGTAATTATAAAATGCCTATTTAGTAACAATATCAACCAAATTACAATAAGATACTATAGTGCTAAATTCCTCAATTAATATCGCACTGTAGATTAGCTCGTAGTTTGATAAGATTTAAGAATCATAGTGAAATCCCCTATTACTTACCATGGGGATTGAATATTTGAAATGGACCTCATAGAGTCCCATATATTTTTCCATAAGTGATCTTCTAGAAAGCTTAGAACTCACATAGGCTCTACAATACATAATAAATTAGTGTTAGAATGAGGTAGGACAGTGAGAGCAGGTAAAATGAACCTTTGTATGATGAGGCAAGGTATGGATCTAGTGTTAGAGGTACCAAAAGAGGCAAGGTAAAAGGTAGTAAAGCCATATACGATCAAGGAAGTAGTAGTTGAGTAGGATAAGTTATAGAGGTGACACTACTATAAAATGTGGTATTTAAGTCGATATGTAAAGTCAGTTCGGTGAAAAACCGATGCTACATGTAGCGTTGGTTGGCATGTAGAACCGATACTACACATGTGGATATATCTATGACAACTGCAAGTAAATCTTTAGTTTCAAAGACGTTCATCTTGAAGGACAAGTTGTGAAATAGGGCTAATGTAATGTTATCAATTGCTGGTATAGTTGTTATAATAGTTGAGTCAATAGGTATGGTAAGAAAGGAAGATGCCACTCAAATGGAGGTAGGAGCCTCAACATCCAAGGCATGGAAAATCATTACTTATTGGAAGTACATTAGTAGTATTGGTTATCTTAGGCCTATTGACTATTTGTGCGCGAGTTTGTTCATGGGGCCTAGTTGTCTATGTCTCCTTGGAATTTTTCATTATAGTAGTATAATTTTTCTACAATTGTAAGCTGTATGGCCTACAGAGTGTAAAATTTTGGCACATTTTCATAGAATATGTCAAAAAAGATCTTAAGCGAGCCCACTTTTACAACATCAAGTTTACGAGAAAGATCTATATCGATTAAGGGTCTAGCATATTGGAATAACTCACTATTAATGGTGGGATTGTCAATTTTTAAAGGGATGCCAATGGCTCGTACAATTTATGCAAGAATCTATTTATCCCAAAATTCCCAAGCAAAGTTATAGAACCACACCTATACTTGAGCATATGTATATTTTTTTATTGTGAAGGCTAAAGTTGGGTGCCCATGGTTGAACCAAAAATATCTCAAGTTTAACATTTATGGGGCATTAGATTAGTTGACTGGGGTTTTACGTCACTATGATTGCAAGGCTTGTCTCTTTTAGATATGATTAGTTGACCAATAATTAAGAACTTGCATAAATCAAGGCAAGATTGATAGATTTATAGATCTAAGGTAACACGTGCGATATCACACTCGACAGGTGCCTCATATGACTAGGTAATAATTTTTGTGGAGTTGTCGCCAATAGCTTGGACATAGGTCTTTAGAGGCTATTTTTGTCCATGTGCAATAACAGTGGGTCTAAATAAATATGGATGTCTCAAATAGTCAAAGTTGTATAATTAAGGTTTGTTATGATGGAGGCAAAACTTCGATCACCAAAATAAATCTCACAAAATTTACAAATAAAAATAATAAAAATTGAAGTTTAACCAATAAAAAGGAGCAAGAGTACTCGAATATGCTTTCAAAATGTTGATCCAATCAGCAAAAAAATCTTGTGTTCTCACTTACTATAAGATTGTTTTGTTTTAATCAAAATTAAGAAAACTTATGCACGATCTCTTAGAATCGAGGGATATTATTCATTATTGTTGGAATATATTTAGTAGAGAGTGGGTCAAATTAGTCAGTTATTCCCTTAGACTACGTATCTATTGCATCCTCAAATGTTCTATCAATCATATTATTTTATTTTTTTACCTTCTATTGTATTTTTTTTCAAAGAAAAATTTACAATAGTCTTAAATTTCATTGATCTAAAATACTGTAACATCACATAGTTTATTAAAAATAAATAATTTCTCATTAACTACAAGTCAATATTACGAGATTACATTAGTGCACGAAAACTAAGAATCATAATTATCTCATCTATATTAAATTACTATCTTTGTCACCAATTTACTTTCTCGAATACTTTTTTATGTGGCAAACATGACAAAATGTGATAGAAATCGTAAGTGTAATAAAATGTGATAGATACGGTAATAGAAGATAATAAGTTTTCAAGTGGATGGCAAATTCCAAAACGAGGTCAGTTGGGTTTTTAAGTCCTCTTTGACTCCAAAGCTTGTCTCTTTTAGATATGATTAGTCAACCAATAAGTGAGACCTTGCATAAATCAAGACGAGATTGGTAGACTTACGGATCCAAGGTAACATATGTGATATCACTCTCTTTCGACGGGTGCCTCATATGATTGGATAAGAATATTTGGGAGTTGTCCCCAATAGCTTGGATATAGGTATTCAGAGGCTATTTTTGTTCATGCACAATCCGAATGGGTTTGAATAAATTTGCATATCTCGTATAGTCCCACGTAGTATAATTAGGGTTTGTTATGATGAAGGAAAAACTTTGATCACCAAAATAAACCCCACAAAATCTGCAAAAAAAAATAATAATAATAAAAATTGAAGTACAACTAGTAAAAAGAAACAAGTGTACCTGAATAAGCTTTCAATATTGTGGCTAAGATTTCTTTATTGACGCCACAAAACTATTGATCTAATCGACAAAAAGATCTTGTGTGCTTACTTACTGTAAGATTGGTTTGTTTTAATCAAGATTAAGAAAACTAATGCATGGTTACCTAAATATTATTCATTATTTTTAGAATATATTTTTATCAATTATACTGTTTTATTTTTCATCTTTTATTGAATATTTATCTAAAAAAATAATTTATACTAATTCTAAAATTTATTAGCATGAAGTATTGTATCATTAAAGATTTCGTTAACAATGAATAATTTCTTATTAACATTGAATCAATATTATCAGATTGCTTCGGTGCACGAAAACTAAAAATTATAATTATCTCATCTATATTAAATTATTATCTCTGCAACGATTTATTTTCTCCAGTAATTTCAAGTCCCCTTTGACTCCATAGCTTGTCTCCTTTAGATATGATTAGTCACCCAATAAGTGAGAACTTGCATAAATCAAGACGAGATTGGTAGACTTACGAATCCAAGGTAACATATGTGATATCACTCTCTTTCGACGGGTGCCTCATATGATTGGATAAGAATGTTTGGAAGTTGTCCCCAATAGCTTAGATATAGGTCTTCAAAGGCTATTTTTGTTCATGCACAATCAAAGTGGGTCTGAATAAATCTGCATGTCTCATATAGTCCCATATATTATAATTAGGGTTTTTATGATGAAGGAAAAACTCTGATCACCAAAATAAACCCCACAAAATCTACAAAAAGAGTAATAATAAAAATTGAAGTACAACTAGTAAAAAAGAAACAAGAGTACCTGAATAAGCTTTCAATATTGTTGCTAAGATTTCTTTATTGACGCCACAAAACTATTGATCTAATCGACAAAAAGATCTTGTGTGCTTACTTACTGTAAGATTGGTTTGTTTTAATCAAGATTAAGAAAACTAATGCATGATTACCTAAATATTATTCATTATTTTTAGAATATATTTTTATCAATTATACTGTTTTATTTTTCATCTTTTATTGAATATTTATCTAAAAAACATTTTATACTAATTCTAAAATTTATTAGCATGAAGTATTGTATCATTAAAGATTTCGTTTACAATGAATAATTTCTTATTAACATTTAATCAATATTATCAGATTGCTTCGGTGCACGAAAACTAAAAATTATAATTATCTCATCTATATTAAATTATTATCTCTGCAACGATTTATTTTCTCCAGTAATTTCAAGTCCCCTTTGACTCCATAGCTTGTCTCCTTTAGATATGATTAGTCACCCAATAAGTGAGAACTTGCATAAATCAAGACGAGATTGGTAGACTTACGAATCCAAGGTAACATATGTGATATCACTCTCTTTCGACGGGTGCCTCATATGATTGGATAAGAATGTTTGGAAGTTGTCCCCAATAGCTTGGATATAGGTCTTCAAAGGCTATTTTTGTTCATGCACAATCGGAGTGGGTCTGAATAAATCTGCATGTCTCATATAGTCCCATATATTATAATTAGGGTTTTTATGATGAAGGAAAAACTCTGATCACCAAAATAAACCCCACAAAATCTACAAAAAGAGTAATAATAAAAATTGAAGTACAACCAGTAAAAAGAAACAAGAGTACCTGAATAAGCTTTCAATATTGTGGCTAAGATTTCTTTATTGACGCCACAAAACTATTGATCTAATCGACAAAAAGATCTTGTGTGCTTACTTACTGTAAGATTGGTTTGTTTTAATCAAGATTAAGAAAACTAATGCATGGTTACCTAAATATTATTCATTATTTTTAGAATATATTTTTATCAATTATACTGTTTTATTTTTCATCTTTTATTGAATATTTATTTAAAAAAAATTTATACTAATTCTAAAATTTATTAGCGTGAAGTATTGTATCATTAAAGAGTTCTTTTACAATGAATAATTTCTTATTAACATTTAATCAATATTATAAGATTGTTTCGGTATACGAAAATTAAAAGTTATAATTATCTCATCTATATTAATTTATTATCTCTACAACGATTTATTTTTTTCAATAATTTTTTTAATATGATAAACATGACAAACATTAATCGATAACAAATGTCTTCGTGTTGATAATGTTGTAATGATCTTGATCAAATATCAAATCATAACTCCCACTTAAAAGAAGTGATTATTTCTGAACTTAAAAACATGTTGATAATGTTGTAATGATTTTGAAGAAAATATAAAATCATAACTCCCACGTTAAAGAAGTGATTATTTTTTAACTTAAAAAACATTAACAATAACTATAAGTTTTCATTTTAGGGTGGGGGATTGTATTATTTATACTCATTTAAAAAATAATATTCAAGTCTTATACTTAATTTTAATCATATTATTTTTAAAATATAAAAATAAAATCATATTTATGGATTATTTAAAATTACACAAGATGCATATTATTATTTTTAAAAGACATATGATATCATTTTACCTACTCATTCTTTCGAAAAAAAAAAGAGCAAATTATTTCCAAATTTTTTGGCTATTAAAAGCTTTAATTCCATTTTATTTTATTCCTTTTTCTTTGACCCTTTCTGTTTTTTTTAATGTATTTATTCTTTTTTTCTTATATTGTTCTTTATTTTTTATTATTTTTTTGTAAAGCAAAAATACTATAAAATTAAGTATCTTCAATAATAAAAGAACAACATAAGAAAAATAAAAAATAGAATAAATACATAAAAATTTAAGGAAATTGAAGAAAAATAAATAAAAATTGATAGGAGTGAAGTTTTTAACAAGTAAGAATAATAATGAAAATAATTTCAAAAAATAGTTTGCTTTATATGTTTATGATGTATTAAAAATATATTTTTAAAAATATCATATGAATGACACATAACTTATTTATATTAATTTAATGAAACAAAGTTAACTATTATATAAAGATTTTGTATATATCCTATTAATAAAATATTTCTTACATAATATACTCAAAAATATAATGGAATTTATAAATAATTATTGATTACGATGATAATATTATTATATAAATATTGTTGTACTTTGAACATAACCCTCAACATTTTAAATTTAATTGGAGGATGCGATGAGATCAAAGTCGACGTAGCAACATACTACCACAAGGGTATTATGGTCAACTAAAGGATTTATTAACGTGAGAAAGTCGCCACTTCTTTATTTCAATTAATAATTATTTTAAAAATATTTTGGGATAGAAAAATAATTTATTTCAATCAGTAATAAATATTGAATACAATGATAATATTGTTGTTGCTATGTTTAAAGATGTTTTCTGAAACATTGATTAGGGAACCTAAATTAGTCGTATTGAGTAGAACCCTAAACATTTTGGGGTTAATTAAAAAGCGGGGATGGTGGGGGGTCAGGAACGAGTTAACCGCGAAGCGCTATCCGCCAGCGCAGGCGGCACACTACCAGAGATCCGCCCCAGGGGTATAATGGTCCAACTAGGGGAATTATTGACGTGAGGGGGTCGCTATTTCTTTATTTAACCGCACGGGGGAAAGAACGAAACAAAGACCCCAATCATTTGTCCAGGTCAGCCTGGAAGGTTTAGGGTTTATTACATTCACGTCGACACCCCAACCCCACATCCCGAAGTTGTTTCGCTTGTCTTGAAACTAGTACTTTAACGTTCATCTTCTTATGCGTCTTGCCAATGTGGGACAAGTCAAAATAATAAATTTGGTCAAATTTTTCTTCTTTAGCTAGACAAGTGAGTGAGTATGTCAATTCATTCATGGCAAATCTGAAACTGATAATGGTACAAAACCCTCGAGAGGGACAAACCCTATAAGAGATCCCTCTCTCTCAAAGACCTTAGTATATCTCAAATAGCCCTCCATTCAATTCTATTTCATTGAAAATAAATTGGTCTTTTGGGACCTTGATTCATTCAATGGAACTGGAACTCTCCTCAACGGTACCCAAATATAACTGAACACCAAATTCTTCGTTCTTCGCTACGGCGACTTAATCAAAATTGGTGCGTACACTTCAAATTTTATTGATATTCATTATATAATCGTTTTAGACGAAACCTGAGGCTTGTTGTGGTTGAGAAGGTGAATAGTGTAGAGATAGAGGAAGTAGTGAGTGAGAAGGTTTGAGGTGGAAAGGTAGTGTTTTGAAGAGCGAGGAAGGCAAGGATGGAGATAGACCAATGAAGAAGGTAAGGACAAAGGAGAAAAACTCTGAATTACATTTGGATATATGTATTCGGGGACACACAGTATTAAAGAGTAATAGTCGTACACACTGGATGCCTTTTCGGGTGTCAGGCGTGTTCATTTAGGCACTGAGAGTAGTAATTATTCGGATGCTGGACATGTTTTTTATCTTTTTAATTTTATGTAAATTTTCTCCAATTAGAGTGTTCAAAACCTCTGTTCATATCATATGGTTTGGGTACCCCACGGGTAATTTAGAACAAATATTCGACAAAACCAACAAGATAATTGACAGTATGAGAGAAAAGAGCTGCATGTGTTCATGAATGCATGATCCAGCAGGGAAAAAAGAAAAAGAAAAAAAGATGAATGTATTGCATGGTAATTGTCACTTATCTGCCCTGTTCTCAATGAATGGATTTTGTCAGGTAATATGAGCTAGTTTGATTATGTAAAATTAAGCGTTTGAAAGTGCAGTGAGCAATACCTTTTTAACTGAAAAAGTGACAGAATGTAGAGATTAGAATGATATGGATTCAGAATGAGCTGTAAATATTAGCTAATAGCTAGAATGAGGATAACAAATACGATGATTAAAAGTAAGTTAAGATACTTTTCTGCAAATTATATCCAAAAATATTAGACCTCTCAATAACATAGGTACAATTACTGTACATATGGCGTATGTTACACACTTTTTAAAGAAAATTAAGAGTAGGAAACTTTTTCTATTTGATTTCGGGCATTAGGTACACCAATTTTTCTCATGTTTATATATATATATATATATATATATAATTAGAGAATTGAGTATCATACCCATGTTCATATCAGGTCGTTTGAACTTCGGTATATACATCAAAATCCAACAATATAACATATATGTCCTAATGGCCTATTGTGCTTCAATTATGTTGAGTCCCTGCTTATGAATTGAACACTGGAATTTTATTTTACCTTGTGATGGTGCATTGGTGTCAGTTCATGTATGTTACTTACTGGTGTTCTTTGTGCTACATGCTCTGTTCTATTGGAGTTTTTGCATTTCACCTTTCGAAGATTTTACTCCTTGAACTGTGAGAAGAGCTTTGAGTTGTTTCTGGATTGAACTTGAATAAAATGGTAATATGCAAGATCTAGATCTAACTTTGAAGCTAGAAGAAGATCAGATCAACCAAGAGTATAGTTCTCTTGAATCTCAACCCATTTTTTTAAGATTTATGTATCCAGATACTTTGATGAGTGGTGTGCCAGATAGCTACTAAGGAATCTTCTTGTAGTTTTGTTAATATAATGTCCCAAAACTTCAAGCCCAAGTCCATTTGCATTAACCTAATTTTTTCCCAATCTCCCTTATATATATAAAGCAGTTGCGTGAAGAGAAAGCTGAGAAAGCAGCAGTCGAAAAAACAGACAGAGCAGAGAAAGCAGCAGCTGAACAAACAGAGAGCAAAGAGAATAAAAGAAAAGAAAAACTGCAAAGAGTTGAAGATATAGCAGCTGCAGCAATTGGGAAGAAGAAGAAAATTTGTTTTTCTTCCATGGTTTCATGTCCTTCTTCTTGCATAATTATATTGATCTCGTTGTATGCGGTAATATTTGATTTAATATGAGTTTGTTAATTTATCTTGTTATATATATTACGGTAAATTAGAGGATATTTTGTAGGTTGATTTTAGATTTTGGTATAATTTGTGAAGCTCTTTGGAAATTGGTGTTTGTATCTCCATTTTGATTATTAGTGGATTTTTTCGATTGTGCGTGTCGTCGGTGGAGTAGACTTTTCATTGAAAAGTTGAGCCACTTAAATCATTGTGTAAATTTAATTTCTTAATGCTTATTTATTTTTCTTTGTTACCCGTTATTATTAATTTGGTACAACCAAAAATTGGACACGATATTCGCTTCATGATGCCAATTCCTTAACAAATTGGTATAGAGCTATTAGGTTATTCGGTATTTATTGGGCGATCAAGTTTGCTCTTTTGGATTTATTTTGAGCTTACGGTTATCGATTGGTTTCATATTTTACGGGTTGTACTTGTTTATTTAATATTGGGTTTTTAAATCATGGCGGCAAAATATGAAATTGAGAAGTTCAATGGTAGAAATGATTTTAGTCTTTAGCGTATGAAGATCGGGCCGTATTAGTTAAAGAAGGGCTCGTTAAGACAACTTTGAAGGTAAGGATAAATTGCCGAGAAAAATTGATTGATGAAGAAAAAGATGCATTGATGGAAAATGCTTTGAGTTCAATTCGATTATCCTTGTCGATGAGGTATTACGCGAGGTTGGTGATGAGGAATCTCTGTGGGTTATGGCTTAAATTGGAGAATTTGTATATGACCAAGTCTTTGACCCGATCGGTTATATTTGAAGCCGGCGTTTGTATACATTCGAGAATGTTAGAAGGTACACCTTTGCCACGATCATCTAGATGAATTTACTAAAATTATTCGTGATCTGAAAAATGGTGGTGTTAAGATTGACGATGAGGATCGAGGCCTTGGATTCTATTATGTTCTTTACCTCATTCATTTGAACATTTTTGTTGATACCATGCTATATGGGCGAGACAACATTTCTTTGGAAGATGTCAAAGCGACTTTGAATTCCGTAGAGTTGAAAGAAAAATGTGTCTGACAGCAACAATGATAATAGCAGTGGTTTATTTGTTAGAGGTAGAAATCAAAGAAAAAGGCCTGACGATAATAGAGCAAGTCTAGATCCAAATCTAGAAAAGAAAGATAAATGCAATTATTGCCGTCAAGAAGGGCAACTTTGGAAAGTAAATTGTACGAAACTCGAAAGGTAAAGGAAAATTTGCCACAAGCGTCTTACGTACTAATGATGTTCTTTGGTGTTGCGGAATAGTTACGGTTTCGATGGTGAAAATGTTCAATCCGGTATCTATTGGTTCTCCGGAGATGTTTGGATTCTTGATTTGGTTTACACTTACCATATGTGCCCCGGTAGAGATTGGTTTCTTCTTATCGATCTATTGATGGGGGTGTTGTCTTGATGGGAAACAATATGTCTGAGGTTATTGGTATTAGTCTTGTCCGAATTAAGATGCGTGATGGTATTGTTAGGACTTTGAAAGATGTTCGCCATGTTCAGTTTGAAAAAGAATTTGATATCTTTAGATGCTCTTGATTCTGAATATAAGTATGTAGGCGAAGGTGGAGTTTTAAAAGTTATTAAGGGTGCTTTCTCATTGTTATTAAAGGGCAATTGTCGCGTGGTCTACTATATGCTTCGGGGTAGCGGCTTGTTATTGTGTGTCATGGGTTTCATCCTCGTCGGATCAAGATTCGGACACTACTCGATTATGGCATATGCGGCTTGGGCGTATAGTGAGGCGAGGATGTCTATTTTGAGCAAACGAGATTTGCTTTGCGGTCGGCAGGAAACTTGATTTACGTGAGCATTGTGTCTATGGAAAGCATCGCGGTCAAGTTCGATTCGGCCATCCATAAAACGAAAGTCTTGGTGATTATATTCATTCGGATCTTTGGGGTCCTTACCGTGTTGTGTCTAAGTGGTGCGATATATGTTGATTTTTATTGATGACTTCTCTCGTCAGTGGGTGTATTTTACGAAGAATAAGAATGATGCGTTCTCGAAAATTTGTAAAATTCAGAGCTTGTATAGAAAATTAAACAAAGAAAAGTCGAAAGCATTTGAGAAGCGATAATGGTTTGGAATTTTGTGATAGTCGGTTTAATGAGTTACGTGAAAGGAATGGCATAGTGAGACACCGCTTAGCTGTGCGTCGTACACCCTGCAATGAGAATGGAGTAGCGGAACGTATGAATAGGACTCTCTTAGAAAGAGCTCGTTGTATGCTCTTTCAAGTGATTGGATAAATCCTTTTGAAAGCTTGTAACCATGCCTGTATTTGGTAAATCGATCTCCATCAAGCGCAATTGAGTTGAAGACTCGTTTGAGGTATTCTTTGGTACTCACTTGCTAATTATTCTGATTTGAAAGTTTTTTGGTTGTCCTGTATGCTCGTATTAATGATGGTAAACTTGAGCCTAGAGGCGTTGAAATGCATATTTTTGGGGTATCCTTACGAGGGTGAAAGAATTATAGATTATGGTGTGTTGAACCCAGAGTCACCTAAATTTTTGATTAGCGAGAGATGTTAAGTTTTGATGAGCCTTCTATGTTGCAAAGAAAAAAGAGTCTGTGTTGCGAGATAAAGACCACGGTGTTAGTGAGCAGGTGGAGCTTGAGAGTGGAGTTCCTAGTCGATGCAAGAAGGCCATCGGATCGGCCCATATGTGGATGAGATAGATGGTCTGCTCGTGATGTAGTAGAAGATCAACATGAGCAACCATACGGTATGTAAGGGTAAAGGAATAAGAGAGATTCGACGCCGCCAGTGCAGCAGATGGAACTTAGTTTCTTTTGCATTGTACGTGGCGAGTCTATTGAGGTGTATGAACCTTCTAGTTATCATGAAAGTACATCACTTGTGATGAGTGCATTCGGTGGTTGGTTGCTATGAATGAGAGATTGAATCACTTCATAAGAATCATAGAATTGGTGAAACCGCCAGACGCAGAAGATTGTTGGAAACAAATGGGTCTTGAAAAAGGAAGGTATACACGAGGTTAGGCATTAGGTTCAAGGCACGTGTTGTTGCAAAGGGCTATTGTCGAAGAAAGGTATTGACTTCAATGAAGTATTTTCTCTCATTGTGAAACATAGCTATATTCGTGTCTTGCTTGCTATGGTTGCATTGTTTGACATGGAATTAGAAACTGACTTGATGTCAAGGCAGGTCTTACATGGTGAGCTTGAAGAACAAATATATATGCATCGACGAGAGGGGTTTGTTGTTCCAGGTAAGGAAGATCATGTTTGTTTATTGAAAAAGTCTTTATATGGGCTGGAAGCAATCTCCCGAAGGCAGTGGTATAAGCGGTTTGATTCTTTTATGATTGATCATGGTTACTCTAGGAGTGATTATGATAGTTGTGTTTATCATAAAAAGATTCCGTGATGGTTCATCGGTTATTTGTTGCTTTATGTTGATGACATGCTTATTGCTTCTAAGAATAAGTCGAGATTGAAATTAAAGTCTCGACAATGGTGAGTTTGAAATGAAAGATTTGGGTGCGGCGAAGAAAATTTTTGGGCATGGAAATTTACGAGGGGATAGGCAGCGGGCAAGCTTTATTTGACTTCAAAAAGTTATATTGAAAAAAGTTCTTGAACGTTTTGGCATGAAAGATTCTAAAAGCTGTGAGTACGCGTTAGGCTGCGCATTTCGAGGGCTTTCTTTGGATTTGTCACCACGATCCGAGAAGAAGAGGAGGCGGTACATGTCTCGGGTTCCGTATGCTAATGCGGTTGGGAGTTTGATGTACGATATGGTTTGTACTCGTCCAGGACATTTCACATGCGATTAGTGTTGTCGTGAGATATATGGGTAATCCTGGTAAGGGTCATTGTGACGGTGAAATGGATACTTCGGTATTTGAGAGGTACATCTAAGTTTGGTTTGGTATATGATGGAAGTTCTAATACTAGTTGCGGTGTTATTGGTTATGTGGATTAGATTATCTTTGGTGATATGGATAGAAGAAGATATCGGCAGGTTATGTCTTCACTCTTTCTCATTGTGCCATTAGTTGGAAGGCTACTTTATAGTCTGATTGCTTTGTCTCTGACGAGCGAGAATATATGGCAATGACGAAGCGGTGAAAAAGAAACCATTTTGGCTTAGAGGTTTGGTTTGTGATTTGGGTTTACAACGGATACTTCTGTTGTATTTTGTGATAGTCGAGTGCTATACACTTGACCGAGAATACTATGTATCATGAAGAACCAAACACATTGATGTCGAGATATCACTTCGTTCGTGACATTGTCTCTCAAGGTGCTATTGTTGTCAATAAGATAGTCACTACAGAGAATCCAGCTGATATGTTAACCAAACCAGTTCCATTTAACAAGTTCAAGCATTGTTTGGTATTTGCAAAAGTTGATCACCCTTCGGGGCTTTGGACGACGTTTATTTCGTAATCCGAGAAATTTCATTAGAAGAATTGTTTTTATTTTTGTTTTGTTTTGAGCCAAGGTGGAGATTTGTTAATATAATGGCCCAAAACTTCAAGCCCAAGTCCATTTGCATTAACCTAATTTTTTCCCAATCTCCCTTATATATATAAATCAGCTGCGTGAAGAAAGGTGAGAAGCGGCAATGAAAAAGCAGACGGAGTAGAAAGCGGCGGTGAACAAAGCGGAAGCCAGAGAATAAAAAGAAAAGAAAAAGCTGAGAGAGTTGAAGATATAGCGGCAATTGGGAAGAAGAAGAAGTTGTTTTTCTTCCATTGTTTCATGTCCTTGCTGCTGCCAATTATATTCAATCTCATTTGTACGGTAATATTTGATTTAATAGCAAGTTTGTTAATTTATCTTGCTATATATATTACCAGTAAATTAGAGGGGATATTTTGTAGGTTGATTTTAGATTTTGGTATAATTTGTGAAGCTATCTGGAAATTGGTGTTTGTATCTTCATTTTGATTATTAGTGGATTTTTCTTCAGTGTGACGTCGTCAGTGGAGTAGACTTTTCACGTTGAAAAGTTGAACCACTTAAATCATTGTGTGCCATTTAATTTTTTTACTGTTTATTTATTTTGCTGTTACCCATTATTATTAATTTGGTACAACCAAAAATTGGACCTGATATTCGCTTCCGCAAGTTCCAATTCCTTGACAAGTTTGTTTTGTATTACTCATCCTTCGTAAACGAGCTGTTTTAGATTCATTTTTTGTTGATTAAACTACACTACATTAATAGTCATTATATTTTTTTCCTTCTAATTTACACTTTAATCCCGACTTTATTCTTCAATTTTAATCCCAAAAGGGAACATTATGAATCAAAATTGACTATGTGTTACTCACATTGGGGATATAACTAACCCAAATTATATATATATATATATATATATAACCAGAAATAATATCTTAAGAGCTGAGTAATTAAATTATGTTTTATATATATATAAAGATTATCATGAAAAAAGTTATTTATTTTTATTCTCAAAAATAATTTAAATTTGTTTAACAATATATGTGTGTGTGGGTAGGGTATTTTCAAAATTATTTTTATTTAGTATTACTATACAAGTAATTCAACAAATTTTAGTTTTTTTTTAAATCAAGTCCATTAGATTTTTTTTTAAATTGACATTGTATAGTGTTCATCTAAGCAAAATATAGAAGACTCTAATAACAAAATCAAAACTGCACCAAATTTTGTTTCTTTATTAAATTAATTATTTTTTTGCTAAGAAAAAAATCAAGAATTTGATATTTTACGTTACAAAAATGAAAAAAAATAAATAGAACATAGATGCATTTTAAGGGAGCCAAAACTCATTTATATCCTTAACTAGCAGATAGTTTTAGTAACAATGTGGTTGGTTAATGCTTTTATGAAGAGGTGGGGTGCCAAAGCCACCTTTAAGTCGTGAAGTAGTTTTGCCATACTTATATAATATGAATAAAATATTTTTTATTTTGTGTATTTATATATAGCAAAAAAAGGTAACATATTTAATAAATAAAAAGGATAAAATAGTTTATTTAATAATTAAAATACAAAGTTTAAAAAATCTTAAATTTAATCGGTTTAGTGTTTAAGATTTAGGATTTAAAGTTAAAAATTTAAGGTTTATGATTTATGGATAAGATTTAGAGTTTAACTATCAATAAAAAGATATTATTAATAAATCAATATTTTTATTCTTATTTAAAATGTGACTTTTAATTACTAACCTCTTATTTTTATTAATTTTATTTTTGACAATAAATAACAGTTATATCAACCACGAATTCATACATATATCTATTATGACTAAGATAATAGATATATGACTAGATCATATCTTATAAATTTGGGACAAAATTACCTATATATTTTAAATCGAATAATGATTAATATTGTTCTTATTTATTGTATAATTAAATTAAAATTCATATTTTTTTATCAATTAAGCAATGAATTATTGATAATTAAAATATTGAAAATTATCTACATTAAAATCATTTATTTTTTTCAATAAAAAATTATTAATCATAAATAAACTAAAAAATATAAATCAAATGGTAGATTAATATTAAAAATTGAAAAATCCAACAACCTTGTACATGATGGGGGTAAGGAGTGATAACTCTTAGACACTAACCACCATCTTACACACAACGAAAGTACAAAAATAAAGCAAGAATAGCAAAGAAGAAATAAAGTAGGCAGATAAAATTATAAGGAGAAGAAAAAGGAAATAAGTAATTTTTTTAATCACAATACAATCTTCGTATGTTGGCACAAACTTGGATGAGATTTTACTTATAAAAACTAAAATAAGAAATTAAGAAATACGTTAAAATAATAAAATAAACTCATTTAAATTTTTATTTATATGGTAAAATTCTCGGATTGTTAATGAAAATTATTGATAAAAATATTTTTGACCTATAATTTGTTATGTTTTTAAGCATTAATTTTATATTTTATTATAAAATTTATGTTTTTTAAAATTATTTTTATGTTGGGTAGGTTCATAAGCTTTTGGAAGAATAAAGGAATAAAAACATGAAAATAATAATAATAATAATAAAATAGTGAAAATAGGAACAACTTGGACAAGTTGGAACCATCAAAAAAAAAAAAAAATCCTGAAAGCATGAATCCAAAGCCCAAACTCTTGCATGTCACGGTTGACTAATCTTGAATTATTTCTATGGGATTCAACACATACCACGGCACGATACTCTTGGCTTTTTCATATGAAATTTGATTTTCATCATGCATTGCAGAGCAATTAAAATCATGCTGCAGTCCGTCTTCATTTACTGGCCACCAATCCCCTATTAATAGTTACACGTTTTTCCTATTTCTTCTCTTAAACCTAACTATAAATGCATCACAAATCTTTTCTAAACCTAGCATTCAAAATGGGATAAACCAATTCCAAGATTTGGAGATAGGAGATAAAGAAGGATATTTAAATTTTTATATTTTATTTTTCTCTATATTTAAATTGTCTTTTATAATTAAATTGATTTTGATTAATAAGATTATGTCAAGTTAAATTATTGTATGAGATATTAGTTTTGTTTCCATGAATGAAAAAATATTTTATGATTTTATTTAATTAAAAGTTGAATTTTTTTTGTTCATTGTTTCTCTTACCTTGGTTTAAGAATTATAATTGGCCATTTTAAGTTTTGATCAAAATATTTTTTTAGAATTAGGCATTAGACACATCATCTATGTTTAATTGTACAATTATAAATACGAATCTAATTTAATTACATTGACTTGTATATTAAATTATATGATTAAATTATTTCCTTAAGATTGCTAATTAATTAATAAAATTCCATCAAAAAATTAATTAATGAATTTAATTTTTGAGACTCACCTCGATTATTGGGAGCCTTTCATTTAAAAAGGAAAAAAAATCAATAATTCTCACATTTAAAGGCAATTGTGAAAAATTATTTAAATGGTTCTACTTATAAGTGGTTAGCTAACTAATATCCGTACTTGCTTAATTGTTTTTAATTTGGCTCAAGATTTTATCACTTAATTTTATTTGTTCAAGTATTTTAGATTATATAAGTAGTTTTCAACCAACATTGTTAGAGTATTTAGGATTATTTTGTTATTTTATTAAGAGAATGAGTTTAAGTTTAAAACCACTGTAAATTCTTTTAGAGATCTACCTTAGGATAAATTTATCGCTAATCTATTAGTAATTTGTGCACTTACAAGCATATAAAATTTTCACTTCAAGTTTTTGACACCGACCGAGGAATTTGGCATTTTTAATTGTCTATTTTTTTTCTTCTTAATTTTGTTGTTTTTCTTATTTTGTTAATATTTTTTTTTGTTAGTTATTTTAATTATTTTTATCTTTTCTTTTGTCAGTTTTTCAATTATGCTACTTTGGTGCTTTGATCTCTTTATTATTTTTGTTAGTTTATGTAAAATATGAGATCCCCAGGGAGCGAACTCATACCCTTCATCGACAACATCAATAGGGCAAAAGAGCACTCAAGACAACCAAATATTGAGATTCAAGAGGAAAACAAGCTACTATAAGGCCAATCATTGGCATTACTACTTCTTATATACATTGGAGAAGGCTACTAGGAATTATGAATTGAAAAATATTAATTATTCCATGTTGCCTTCATTTTATGAAATTCCTAATGAAGATCCATTGACTTTCATTAGGGATTTTTATGCAACTGTGTAGACATTTTCACTACAGGGACTCAATGAGGACCCACTAAGGATGAGATGTTTCCTATACACACTCAAGAATAGAGTAAAGGCTTTGCTCATGACTCTTTTCACCGGGCTCTCCAAAAACTTGGGAAATAGTGTACAACAAATTCATGGAAAAATCCTATTTCCACCAAAAACTATAGATTTGAGGACTAAGATAGCCACATTTTCACAAATGGATAGAGCCATTTCATGAAACTTGGGATAGGTTTTAGTGCCCATACTAACATTTCCCACTACAGCTACAAAACAAGTTTTTATAATGGAGAGATATATGGAGTTTTGTAGTAACTATAGGCATAGTTCTAACATTTGTAATTTTCAAAATGATCCTTATGTAAGTCCTAGTCATGAACAAGTGAATGCAAGGGAGAGTTATCAACCTAGACCTAGGAATGAACCCTTATGCAAACACTTATAATCTGTATAGATAAATCATCTAAATTTGTCTTGGAAGGCAAATAGCCCTCTACTTATGCCCAAAACCAAAACCATATGCAAGGCCAACATTTGAATCAAAACATACCACACAATCCACCTAATAAGATAACTTTAGAGGACAACTTGAATGCTTTTATTCAAGTGAGAAAGACAACTAAGAGAGAAACAATCAAATGTTGAACTCTTTGAGGGCATCCATGAAAAAGGTGGAAGTTCAAGTAGGGCAACTAGTTGAGGAAATGTAGAAGCAAGAGAGTAGCAGATTACTTAGTCAACTCACAAGCCAAGGCTATTATAGTCCTTCAAAATGAGGGAACTCAGTTTCCTCCAAAGATATGGGAAGTTTTAATAACAACATCACCATGCGTGATAAAAAGGTGGTAAAGGCCATGTTAGATTTAGGTGCAAGTATAAACCTAATTCCTTACTCGATATACTTACAATTAGATTTAGGGAAACTAAAAACCACAACTATGCCCCTACAATTAGTTGATAGATATGTTCAATATCTGTAAGGTATATTAAAGGATTTACTTGTGAAGGTAGTTAAGCTAATCATACCTGTTGATTTTCTTATTTTGGATATACAAGAGACCACACACTACTACAAAAACGGGCTTTAAAGTCTGTTCGCTGAACCAATTTTAAATTGAGGGACTTAAAATGTAAAGTCGGTTCACGCGATCAACACACTTTACGTGTAATGATATTTTTTTATTTTTATTTTCATTTTTCACTCCACCCTGTATTCAATATATATAGCATAAAAAAACCAAAATATAATAATTATACAAATAATTGAAAATTTAAATATAATTAATTACTTGATAATTAAATTTATTACAAAAACAAATAATGTATATGCAATACATATATATATATATATATAGTTAACTTAAATTACAAATAAAATAATGTCATCAAAGTGTAATTGGATTGTGCGAGCAAGCTTGGTTGGCTTAAAATCATCACCATTGTCACAAGGAAACTAGACAAAAAAACAGTTGATCCATATAACAATTCATTTCCCTACATACATGAGCACGTAAACATCCATCAAATAAGTAGTCTAAACTTCAGAGACATACGAATGGAGAAATTAAATCATTATAAATATTACCATCAAAAAGAGATTACCACAGCGACATTCGAGTGGTATAACCCTTCGAACCCATATCGACACTTTATTAATCATTTGTCTATAAATATGAAGTTATTTGGAATCGCTGCTGGTATTTTTAATGCTATAATGAGCTCTAAATATGAAATCAAGTGTAACTCTGATTTGTTACTTGGCTTGTATGAGTTTTGGTACCCTTAAACGTCTGAAACAATTTTGTAATACATTCATGGGCACCAAAAGTCATATAAGTCAAGTAACAAAATATGAGTTACACCTGACTTCATATTAGAGCTCATTATAGCATTAAAAATACCAGCAGAGATTCCATATAACTTCATAATTATAGACAAATGATTAATAAAGTGCTACCATGATGTTGTCATAAAGAAAGTAGGCAAGAGAGATGAGATGAAGTTTGGGCCAAAAATAGGTCCATAAAACAATGCATTCCCCTAAATACATGAGCACATAACCATCCATCAAACAAAATATCCATCAAACAAGGGACTTCAGACACAAGAATAGAGAAATTAAATCATTAAAAAAATTACCATTATGTTGTCATATGCTATTCAAGATCATCAGAATCTTTTTTTGATTCTTCTTGTGATGATATAATTTGAATCATGTATTTTTCCCATTCCTCTCGTAAATCATCAAAAAATTGCTAGTCGTAGTCTGTCTTGTTCCAACCAAAGAACTACATGAACACACAAGTGAATCATTATATTGAAGAAAGAAGAAGGAAAATATTTTTCAATTAGACACAAAGTCTCTACAACATCTTTCTGTAAAGAGTTTAACTCGCCAATTGATATAGATTTCTTGCATATTGTATTGAAGAATGAACAAAGATGAATTATTGATAATCAGACATGTTTTGGAAGAATTGATCTAATAGCAACTGGTAATAACTGTTGCATTAAGATATGACAATCATGTGATTTCAATCCATAAAATTTCTTATCAATGATAGACACAAAATTTCTTAAGTTGGATGAGTAACCATCAGGAACTTTCACACCCTCCAAAAATTTACAACACACATCCTTCTCTTTTGTTGACATTGTATATGATGTTGGTGGCAAGTATGTTCGATTCTTATCATTTTCCACACTTAGTGCCAATTCAGATCATATGCCTAGTTTCTTTAAATCTAGTCTTTCTTTAATTCCATCATTTTTTTTCTAGGTATATTAAGTAAAGTACCAATCAAGCTCTCACATACATTTTTCTCAATTTCCATGACATCTAAGATGTGACGAATGTGTATGTCTTTCCAATAAGGTAATTCTCAAAATATTGATTTTTTATTCCAACAACCATGGTAAGTCAGTTCAAACTCTTCTTCATTTTCACCCATTTCATTAGTTGACCTCTTTCGTTTCCCTACCTTAGTTAGTTTCTTTTTTCATATTTTCATATCATTTGAATGTCATACCATTAAATTGCCTTAATATCTCAAAACCTTGTAAAGTTCGGGTTGCATGATCATGATCCTCTTCATAATCGAACGGTTTCTTTTGGTATCTAAACTTGTGTTGAGATGGAAAAAATCTTCTATGTCTTCTATAGGGCATCCCTTGTAACCTTTTGTTGCATGTCCTGATAAGTTTTCATAGGTAGGAAAATCATTAATTGTTCATAAAAGGATCCCCCTCAAATTAAAGTGATCTTCTTTATGTGCATCGTAAACATTTACACTATCATTCCACAACATCTTTAAATCATCTATCAAAGGTTGCAAATATACATCAATATCAACACCGAGTTGTTTCGGTCCTAAGAACAATAATGTTAACATCATTAATTTTCTTTTCATACACAACCAGGGAGGAAGGTTGTATGTTACCATAATTACTGGCCAACAACTATATCTACTACTAAGGAAACTATATGGATTAAGTCCATCAGCACCAATGGCAAGACGAAGATTGCACCAATCAGATAAAAATTAAGGAGATAAATTATCTACTACTTTCCAATTTGGATAATCACAAGGATGACGTAGCACCCCATTATGAGATCGATTATCTAAATGCCAAGTCAACATCTTTGATGTCTCTTTACTTTTGAACAACCTTTGAAAGCGAGGAATCGGAGGAAAGCACCAAAGAACCTTTGCAGGCACGCCTTTCTTATGTGTTGTCTCATTTGTACCATACTTCCATCTCGATTCTTTACACATCGAACAATCATCTAATGTCTCGTATTCTTTTCTATAAAGAATGAAATCATTTGGACAAGCATGAATCTTATGATATTCCATGCCAAATTGACTAAGAGATTTCTTCACTTCATACATTAAAGATGGCAATTCAATACCCTCAGGAAACATATCAACTAGTAGATTTAGTAATTCTATGAATCTTTTGTCAAAAAAACCATGTTTTGCCTTCACATTGTACAAATGAACCAATCCTGATATTTTAGTGTATTTTTTGCATTTTGGATACAACGGTTTTTTTGGCATCTTCTAGAAGTTTTTTAAAGGTTTCAAGATCATCCTCACGTAGTTCATCTTCAACACCATGAAACATATTTTTTGTCTATACATTATGATAATATGTATGTAATCCAATCACATTCTTATTTATCTCTCTCACACGAGTATTATTAATATTTTCTCCATGATAATATCAACATTTATAGCTCAAAAGAATACCACTACGGATAAGGTGATACTTAACCTCGTCAAATTTATGAAATCGCTCATTTTTACATTTAACACATGGGCATCGAATCATACTAGTTCTAGTATTACTATTTCTGCAAGTAAATTCTATAAAACTTTCAACTCAAGAAATGTAGTCGTGCTCAATTCTTCAATTTGACATCCAAGATTTGTCAATTTTCTATTATTGACATTAATTATGTATCAAATGAATATATTTCAAGTATTATTATATATAAATTAAGAGATGCTATAATTAAAAGATATCTTTTTTATACAAATAATATATATATAATTTTAATAATCTAAAAAAAAGTATTAAATAAATAAATAGTTAAAAATTATAAAACAAAATTATAAATCATAATTTTTTTATATTTATTTATTGTCACTATTTTTATTTGAACATTTTATTATTTTTAGTTTTAAATAAATAATATATTTAAATATTTTTGTTATAATTTATTATTAAATTTTTTAAAATAATTTTATATTAAAATTTTATTTTATCTCGTATTATATCCATTTTAATTATTAAATTTTTAAAAAAATATTATTTTAATAATAATAATTTATTTTATTTTATAAAAAAATTAAAAAACTACTATTTAAACACAACTCATAGTTTTTATAAAATAAATCATTTAATTATGTTGTTTGCAACTAAAACATTCTAATCCCATGACTAAAAAATTATACAATTAAATCTTAAAAATTCAAAATAATAAGTATTACTTTAAACTTTTAAAAATTAAATATATTTTTTTTAAAACTAAAACACAATTATTTTAAATTATAAAAATAGAATACTTCAATCGTTATACTAGTATCTACTATTCCTTTAAAGCTGTGCATGCAAGATAGTAACAAAAAAAGCTCATAATAATATTTCAATTTTCATAGAACAATTGAAAGGTCACTAGTTTGAATGTAGATATTATTTCCATAGAAAATAAGTCAAACATTTAATAACAAGCATAATACAAAACATACATAAATCAAAAATTTATACAAAAAATAAAGCAAACTGAATAATAAGTAAAAACAATTAATAGAAATACTTACAAGAGTAAATGAACTAACTAAATGAAGCAAATGAAGAAGAAATGAGTGTTTTGTAAGTGAGAATAAGTGAGAAAATGGGTATAAATTTTTTTGAGTATTTCGCTCAAAAAAATAGGGGATCTGAAAGATAATAAGAAGAGGAATTTAACCCACAAAATGACATTAGAAATGGTGGTCGGAGGTGGCCAAAAATTGAAAAAGAGTGGAGGGTGAGCTCGGTTTTGGGAGAAGGGGGAAGAAAAATTTGGAATTTTTGAAATTCTACTAGTGAAGAAGAGAGAAGAACGGTAATAATGCGTGGATACTGTTGGTTGACTTGGCTAACCGACGCTAGCCATGTGTGTAGCATCAGTTCGCCCCGTCAACCAATGCTACACACATGGTTAGCGTCGGTTTGACATGTGAACCGAGGCTATCCATATGGAGGTAGTGTCGGTTCACCACATCAACCGACGCTATCCAGGCAATTTAAAATTGAATTTTTTTTTCAATTATTATTTTATTTGAACTCTTATATATATATATATATATATATATATATATGTGTACTATAGAAAAATAAAAAAAAATTAAAATAATATCTATAAAAATACAAATAATTATATAATTTTAAAAACCAATTGTCTCATTTGTAGCATGCTTCCATCTCGATTCTTTATACATTGGACAATCATCTAATGTCTCATATTCTTTCCTATAAATAATGCAATAATTTGGACAAGCATGAATCTTATGATATTCCATGCCAAATCGACTAAGAGATTTCTTCACTTCATACATTGAAGATGGCAATTCAATACCCTCAGGAAACATATCTATTAGTATATTTAGTAATTATGTGAATCCCTTGTCAGAAAAACCATGTTTTGCCTTCACATTGTACAAATGAACCAATCCCGACATTTTAGTGTATTTTTGCATTCTGGATACAACGGTTTTTTGGCATCTTTTAGAAGTTTTTTAAAGGTTTCGAGATCATCCTCATGTAATTTATCTTCAACACCATGAAACATATTTTCTATCTGTAAATTATGATAAGATGTATATAATCCACTCACATTCTTATTTATCTCTTCCCCGTGAGTATTATCAATATTTTTCCATGATAATACCAACTTTTATAACTCAAAAGAATACCACTACGGATAAGGTGATACTTAACATCGTCAACATCATGAAATCGCTCATTTTTACATTTAACACATGGACATCGAATCATACTAATTTCATTATTACTATTTCTATAAGAAAATTTCAAGAAACTTTCAACTCCAGAAATGTAATCCTCTTCAATTCTACACTTTGACATCCAAGATTTGTCCATTTTTTATTAATGACATCAAACATATTAAATATGTATCCAATTAATATATTTTAGGTATTATTATATATGAATTTTCTTCCCTAATAATTAGAATATATACCAAAACATCATATAAAAATAAATACATAAAAACCAAATATAAAAAATATATACACATAAATATAATTATATGAGATTGATTGTAATAACTAATAATAATATGCAACATCATTTGAGTTGATTTAAAATTTAAGATATATAAAACAGAATTTATATAACAATTTTGTGATGATTAAGATTCTTTTTAAATAACTACACTACTTCAAATCACAGATATTTTAATGAGTATCATATTGTTGAATCATATCTTTACCATTTCATATTAACATAAATAAATAAATTATACACCAATCTTAAATCATAGTCATAAATATATATATATAAATTTATTTTATTATGAAATACTTATACAAAACCTACGTAATAAAAATAATAACATACATAATACAAAATCTATACACATAATATACAAAAAAAAATAACGCAAAGTGAATAATAAGTGCGTAGGATTAATAGAAATACTTAGAAGAGTAAATTAAGTGACAAAATGAAGGAAATGAAGAAAAAATGGTGTTTTATAAGTTAGAAAATGGGTATAAAAAATTTGGATATTTCGCTAAAAAAATAAAGGATATGAAAGATAATTTGGAGAGGAAGAAAACCCACTAAATGGAAATGGAATTGGTGGTCGTAGGTGGCCGGAAAATGAGAAAGAGTGCAGGAAGTGAAGCTTGATTTTGGGTTTTTGAGTATTGTTTACAATGCTACAAATTAAAAATGTTCTGTCTGATGGGGAAGAAAGAAGAGAAAAGGAAAAATCCATATGGATAGAGTCGGTTGACGTATTGAACCAATGCTACACGAAGACGTAGAGTCAGTTCTATGTGTCAACCGACACTACGTTTTCGCGTAGCATCGGTTCAACACGTCAATTGATGCTATACGTAGCGTCAGTTTTTCACCGAACCGACCTTAAATTCATTATAAGTCGGTTTTATCCAAAAGCAAACTTTACATATTGACTTAAATGTCACATTTCGTAGTAGTGTAGGGAGAAAGAAATAAGCAAATGACAAAACAACCTGACACCACAGATAGAAGAAAACAACCACCCAAAATGGAGGAAGGTTTGCATTTGGGAACTAAAGGTAGTATCCCACCAGAATTCAAACTCCATGATAATTATAAATCTGATCTTTTAGACTTAGACTGTATAAGAGATTGGAAAAAGCCTTAGATGAATGGGCTAGTGATATGAGTGTGATCATACAAACTTCTCAAACTACCCAAACAAACCCTTGAATCTGTTGGGTACTTATAACACATAAAATGACAGGAAATGTTAAAGTTCGGTTTTCAAACTTAACCTATCAACAATATTTATTAATGTAAGGAAATGTTTCCACAGGAAGAGAATACTTGGATATAGTAATAAATAAAATATACAAGAAATTTATTGGAGAAGATAAATGAAGAACTATCACTAAATCCAATGAAAATGAAATCAATGAAACTAAATGGAATCTAACAAATATGGAAATTTGTGGCATGTGTTACGTAGATTCTTTTATTAGTAAATATGAAATGTATTACCATAAATTATCACCCTCTATGCAAACCATTTATAAAGAAATATTTTTCCAAAAATTACCTAGAATACTACATAAAACCTTAATAGAAAGTTGAGAACAGATACATATATATACCAGATACTCTAGGAGGAAGGATAAGAAGCCTTAAAAGTTAGATCATTATTAAATGTCAAGAAAGAAATGAATATAAAAAATAAGAGGAAATTATAAAATCTATTATGATATAAAAGATTTTAGAATACTAGGAAAATATGGATGTAATATAAAATCTTATAAACCAAAATATAAATATAAAAAAAATAAAAGGTTTAAAAAATATAAATTCAAAAAACAAGATTTCCAAAAATATAAAAAGAGATTTAATAGAGAAACCTATAAGAAAAGATATTTTAGAATGAAGAGGTATAAACCTTCTGAAAACATGAATTTTTGCCCTTCAAGAAAGAAAAAAATGCAAATGTTGGATTTGTAATGAAGGATATTATGCCAACGAATGTCCAAGCAGACTTCAACATAGAAAAAAATGTCACAGAAAGTAAAAATCTTAGAATAAGCTTTCAAAATGGAATTAGAACCAATCGAGGAATCCGATATAAATGATACTTATAGTAACTATCTATTGGAAGAAACTGAGGAAAAAATAACTGAATCAAAATACGGATATTCTTCATTAGAAGATGAATGATTTGTATAGTATTAAATATCCAAATAGTACTTACATTAAAGTAGGACTAAAATTTAAAAGCTATATCATTTATCATTTAGATGCATATATAGATACATGAGCTAGTATGTGTGTAGCCAATAAATATGTACTTCCAAAAGAACACTAGAAACAAACGCCAAGAGATTTAATTGTAAGAATTACTAATAATACTACCATAAATCTTAATAAGGTATTAAAAGATATAGATATAATAATAGGAGCAGAAAAGTTTCACATTCCTTTCATATATCAACAAAAAATAAGAGTTGATATACTAATAGGAAATAATTTCCTAAACCCTATATCAACCTTTCACATAATATTTTGACAAAATAAGTCTCACAATCCTAGACGGCGATACCATCTATGTCTCAAAAATAAGAAAAACTTTGGCCGTCTCGAAGCCCACTTTTATGCACCAATATAAAAAGCAAAAAAGTTGTGAGATAGATGACCAGAAAAAACCTTATTTAAAAAAAAATAATTAGATATAGAAGAGAAACAAAACTTTTTTCGTAATGAAATACAGGAAGACAAAGCCTTAACAAGCATTAGAAAACTATTAAAAATAGTCAGTTCAGAAAATCCTTTAGATCCAAAAATAAATAAATTTAATACAATAGTCAAAATAAAATTAAGAGATCCTAACAAGGACATAAGATAAAACTAATGATTTATACTATAGAAAACAAGATTAAATTTAGAAAAAACAAATTCATGAACTTTTGCAATTAAAAGTCATAATACCAAATAATTTACCTTACTCTAGTCCAACATTCTTAGTTGAGAAAAGAAGAGGGAAAAAGGGAATGTAAATAAACTTTAAAACATTAAATAAAGAAACCATTGACGATGGATACTTTATTTCAAAGAAAGAATAACTATTATCATTAATAAAAGGAAAGATAAACTTCTCAAGTTTTGATTGCAAAAACAGATTTTGATAAATAAGACTGGATGAAGAATCTCAAAACTTAACGGTATTTAGTTATCCCCAAGGACAATTCCAATGGATAGTTATACTATTTGGATTAAAACAAGCTCTAGGTATCTTTTAAAGATATATGGATAACATCTTCAAAAAAATTATAAGATATATGTTGTGTTTACATAAATGATGTTTTGGTTTTTAGTAATAAATTAAATAAACATTATTTTGATATTATCAATATTTTAAAAAAAATGCAAAAAATAATGCATTGTACTATCTGAAAAGAAAGTAGTACTTGCGAAGTAAAAAATTAAATATTTATGGTTGGAAATTGAAGATGAAAAATATAATCTACAACTCCATATACTAAATAATATTCAAGTTTTTTTCTAGTAAATTAAAAAACAAAAATCAATTATGAAGATTTTTAGAATGTTTAACATGTGCAGAAACATATATCAAGAAACTTGTAGAAATGCGAAAACCATTACAAGAAAAATTGAAAAAAGATCATAACTGGAAATAGATAAAAAAAAATACTTTGTATATGGATAAGGTCCTTTATTTGCCAATTTTATATCATCTAGAGCGAGATGATAAAATGATAATTGAAACAGATGCTTCACAAAAATATTGGGGAGTGGTTGTGAAAGCAAGAGTAGATGACAAAGATGAACATCTTTGTAGATATACATTAGAATCTTTTCATGGTACACAATTAAATTATCACAATAATGAAAAAGAATGTTTAGCTATTTAAAAAGCCATTAAGAAATTTACAATATATGTTATTAGCTCTAGATTCATTGTTAAAACAAATAACAAGAATTTTGCTTATTTCTTAAGAACTAATATTGTGGATGATTACAAACAAGAAAGATTAGTCAAATGGCAACAATGGTTTAACCATTACAATTTTGATGTTGAACATCTTCCAGGGCATAAGAATAACTTAGCAAATGCTCTTACCAGAGAATTAACACCTCTAATTATTTTTATGCTTTCAGGAATGGAACATCTTGACATCAAAATCAAGATAAAGGAAAATGAGATAAAAATCTTCTAGGAACAACTCGAGCTACTATATCTCGAGAAATCTCTTATGGAGAAAGAAAGAAACAAAAAGAATTTAATTGTTTAAAACAACCTTTAGAGTCTAAAATCTCAAAAGAGGAATCTTAATTAAAAATCCAATCTAAAGAAGGTGAAACTTCTAAACAAAGAATTCAAAATGAAAATGAAGAACCTAATAGTTCACAAGAAAGAAAAACTTCTGAAACCAAAAAACTCAACTAGACATATGAGACAGAAAAAGAAGAACATAAAAAAGTTTATGTGGTCTATAATAGCCCAAAACTAAGAATTTATAACAAATGAGTAGAACTAGGAATTTATAACAAATGAGTAGAACTAGGAATTTATAACAAATGAGTAGAACTAGGAATTTATAACAAATTAGTAGAAGCTAATAAATATTTTCTAGGAATTAGTAGAATAACTCATAAAGCCTTCATCAACATAATAGAAGCTGAAGACACTTATGCCAACTACAAAACACCAAAACTAATAACCCCATAAGAAATAGTAAGAAATTATTCTACAACACTACAATAACAACCAACAACTCCAAGCAAATTGACAAATTTAGGAAAGATAGCAAGGCCTCCAATGCTATTTAGAGAAACATCTCTTCTAGAAACACCAAAAATAGTAAAGAATTCAGTCCCATTCAAGGAGATATCCCCCAGAAATGTTCCAATCATTGAAGATGAGAAGGATCAATACAGAAATCTCAGCAAACCACAATGGTTAAGTCTCTATAACTTGGCCAGGAAAACTACCTAGGAACATATTGAAGATATGAAGTTCTATACCATAGACAAGGAATTTCTTGCAAGAAATAAATTCAATATCTTAGAAGGAGCTGATTCAACATTTGTTTATAAAGTTTTCCATGTAGAATTAATAGAAAATATATATCTAGGGTTTAATTTAAGTGAATTAAATTATTTCCCAAAAAAATTTAAAAGAGCAATCAAGAACTTCAGAAGGAAGATTAAAATAGGTGACAAACCTGTTTATCTTAGATTTTTCAATTCATTAATGGACTAGAATAAAGAATGATGTATCAGTCCCTACCATTTCATCAAGAAATGGATTTCCAATACAAACAGAGAAGTTCCCCAACCAATGGCACTTTTAAAAAAGGAATTTAACACAAAAGAACTTGTGTACTAAGAGGTCAAATGTTAAGCTAAATTTACTATAAACTCAAGAAGATTGACAATTCTAACAAGATCAAAGTAAATTATTTAACCAATAAAGTCATCACCATTTCCTATAGTAGCATGGCTCTATCAGAAGAAGATGGTGAAAATATTTTCAAATATGAAGCCAATTTTAACAGCAATATACTTAAAAATTGTCAAGAAACAAGGAAAGTATTCTGCTTTATGCCAAAAAAGTCACCAAAGACAACAAATGTATTTTTTGCATCAAAGATCAAGAAGATGAAGATGTGTCATCATCAACATCATCAAAATGGTCGTCGATAGAAAACAACAAAGAAGAATAAAGAAAGGAATTGTCGACAGAAGACGATAAAAAAAATAAAGATGTAGACCCCACATCTTAATCATAAGGATGTACCAAGGAAAAAAGAATGACTATCATTTAAAGTAAAAAACAGATAAATTATTAAAGTAAGGATAAAATAATAATTCTAGTTTTGTAAACAGAGATTCTTTGTGCTATAAAAGGAACCCTTTGCTCATTTCAAAATACACGAACACATAGAAATACAGAGCTCTTTATTTTGAAAAATAAAAAAACTATAGCATAGAAATTCCCTTTTTCTAGAAATTTCAAAACCAATAATGTTATTCCCAGTAAATATGAACAGGTGATAATCCTTTCAAGGTTCTTATTTGACCTTAAGTTGTAATAATTATTATTCTATGAATAAAATAAAGTTATATCACTCTTTACTAGCAAGTCAAATATCATAAATCATCCTGTTTTAAGGATATTAAGATACTATTTTAGTTAAAAATATGTAAGAATAGAAGAAGAATAAATCAATAATTTAATATTTATATACTATTTCTTTGAAGATTATAAGTATAATGTATGTACAAAAAAAACATGTTTTTATATTACAAATAGGACAAAATAATATGCATTCAACACATATGACTTATCGGAATAATATCTTATAAATATCGAATCATTAGTACATAAATTAAAATTCTTAAATTTAACAAATAAAAAAATAATTTAAAATTTTAAAAGACAATAGATTCAAGATTATAAATAAAGAATCAACGTACCTAAAAACATAATATACACTACAATTGTAATGAATATAGAAGAAAATTATATTTATACCAACAAATAATAAGTTTTTCCAATAAATTATTATCATAAACAAATAAACAAAGACTATAAAATTTACCTTGATTAAAAATTTATTTTGATATGCATAAATAAATATCAGAGTAAAAAATTAATACTACTAAGAATAAGGTATGAAAAATACACTAGATATTAACTATAAAATCTATAAATATTCTAAATATTTTTACAAACTTATAAGTTACGAGTGAATATATACTAAACCTCGAAAACATTTGAAATATTATCTCGTGTCTACCAAGAATGGCAGACGAGGCAAAGATTGACAAAAGCTATCCATTTCAAGAGACGATATAACGCCAACTAGAATTAGCAAATGATGACTTATGCAAGTAATGATAATTTTAAAATCAAATATTCATGGCTGCTTGGAAATCTGAATATAGCACAAGTTTGTTTTCAAACAAAACTTTGGTGAAATTTATAAAACTAAGTCAACCCAGCTTATTACCAGTCTATATAATTTTCTTAAAAATAAATTGATTTATCCTCGCAGAAAACCTTTATAAAACCTAAAATTGCATGAAAACTCTTCCAGAGCAAATAAGAACATATACTTAAACAACATAATAACGATCTATTTAAGCTTTGTTCCGAGCAAACAAACATTTCTTCACAGGAAAAGGAAAAAAGAAAAAGAAAAAACCAAATGGTCATAAGAAAATTGACGAACAAACTCGCCCTATCCAAAGAACCAATCGTCGTACCAGATGTCCGAACTTTATCTTCCATAACCCAACCATGTGGCAAACAATTCGTGTCCTGTTCCACTCCTTTTCTTTTGGGTCAAACCGCCGGCACACCTTGTGCAGGCACTCAGCTCTATTCGAGCTCTATGAAGCTCTGAACTCCGTAGCGAAAGTAGACGATCCACATGCCCGAGTCGTTGTACAGTCTGTAGTGTTGGTGGTTTGGGGGCTTTCGAACTCCGATATAGCTTTGGGAGGTTGGAAGCGAACCTCCTGTCCAGAAGCCAAGGCTGCTTGCCAATGGAGGTGGAGAGTGGGAGGCTCGATAAAGGAAATGATGGCTTGAACCCTATTCTATCAATAAGGGTAAAATTGATAGTTTACATAAATGTCCAAGTGGTCCAAGTGAGTAAAAGTAGTAAAAGGGTATTTATCCTATTACTCTTTTTATAATTAGTATAATTTAATCTACTGGTTATAATGTTTTAAATATTTTAATTTTTTTTTTGTTAATTTTAATTTTTAGATGAAATAAGTTTTTTAAATAGAATCAAGTTAAACCTTATGAATATTAGACAAGTAGATGTTTGAAAATAAAAATACCTCAAAAAATTGAAAAAAAATATAAAATAAAGTTGTAAAATGTCAAAATTAGTTTAAAATTCCTTAAGTATAAAATAATTAAAATGTATCAATTTAAAATAACATGAATAATAATAATCACATATGCAATCTTTTTTATATTAATATTAATAAATTACTTTTTAGATATTTATTAAAAATATCCTCAAGTTTTGAAATAATATAAAAAATAATTCAAGATTTCAATAATACCATAAATACTCTCCAAATTTACTCAAAGTTAAAATTAATGAAAATGAATAATAATTATATATATAGAAATAAAAGAAATAATAGAAAATCAAAGAATATTAAAAGTGAAATCATAAAACATTTCAAGATGTTTCTCATAAAAAATAATAATTAGTAAAAACAATTGAAGAAATTTAAAAAGTAAGATTAAATTTTAAAAAATAAAATAGATTTAAAGATCCATCATTTTTAATAGTAAGAAAATTTTTTTTAAGAAAAGATTTAATTTATTATACAATAAGTAATAAAGAAATAAGTATCATATTACAGATGTAAAAGGAAGATATAATTTACCATTAATTAATAAAGAAATCATAACGAATAAACTTTCAAAAATTCTTGAAAATGATAAAAAAAATTTAGATACATTCATTTAGAAAAAAACCAAATATTAATAAAATCACATTTTAGAGAATGAATTGATATATTAATAAAACAAGTATTACTAGATAATAGAATAATAAATAGGAAAAATGATTTACTAGAAATGATTTATGGTAACTTAGAATACCATAAGTTAAAATTCACAGCATACTCTAAGTTTACTATTAATATTCATGATAAGAACTTAAACCAAATGTTAAGTTTAGTTTATGAATTTGAAAGAGAGATTTAATGAAAGAAGTAAATCATTTATTTTCAATACACTACATTGTAAGGTATTCATTAACAAACAATCATAAAAATTCAATATATGGACAAATAATTAAACAAGAAAATAAAAATGATTGCCCATCAGGGAATGAGAAATATAGATGTTAGATTTACAATGAGGAAGGACATTATGTCAATAAATACTCTAATAGGCTTCAACATAAGAAAGAATTTAAAAAGAAATATCCATAGAAAGCAAAAATCTTAAAAGAACCTTTTAAGATGAAATTAGAACTAATTGAGTAATCATATATAGATGATACTTATAATATTTATCTATTGGAGGAATCTAAAGAGAAAATAACATACTCAAAATATGGGTACTCTTCATTAGAAGATGAATGATTTGTATAATATTACAAATCCAAATAGTACCTATATTAACTATAACTGAAATTTAAAGGTTATGACAGTTATCATTTACATGCATATATAGATACATGAGCTAATATGTGTGTAGCAAGTAAATATGTATTCACATAAGAATACTGAAAAGAGACACTAAAGATTTAATTGTAAGAATTACTAATAATACTACAATAAAATTTAATAAAACAAAAATAAAGAAGAAGCTATAAGAAATATGATCAAAATATCACAAACCAATTAAGCTTATTAATCAATCAAACACAACAAAAAATGTTTTATAAATTAACTAAATGAAGAAGCCTAAAGAATTATGATCTTATAGTTGTAAAATGAGAGAGAGAGAGAGAGAGAGAGAGATGAAGAGACTAATTCTCTTGTGTGGTTAGAAAGCCTTACATAAATGGTTTTTGATGTTGAAGGAGTAGAGCTCACAGCCTTATAACCAATGTCATGTGTATCATCTGAGGAGGACATGTTTAAAGGTTTGACAAATTTAGTTGATTTTGAAGAAGATGGTAAGCACCTTTTATTCTCCATTTAGTTTTTCATAATCCAAAACTTTGTTCAACTTTTCAGCTTCAATTCTTAACCTCATTACTACTTCCTTTGATTGTTCCAGTTCCGGCATAAGATACTTGTTTTTTTGTTTAAAATTTGCAAGACTCAATTCAAAATTTTTGCATATTCAAATAGGTCAATATTTTCTTTTTCTATAATTGAGGAATATATTTCAAATGATTAAATTTTTTGAGTATAAATTCAACATCATTTTTCTCATCATCTAAATTAATGTCAGACTTATCAGATTGTCCACCAGTAGTTGTAGTAAATGCCAAGTAGTTGGTTCCAGATTCAACTGGATTATTGTTATCACTTTTAAAGTCAGTAAGTGTAGCATTGAAAGTTGTTCCATCTTGGTTATTCTTGTTTTCACATTCAACTACGAAGTGATCAAAACCCATATATTTAAAACATTAAAGTCCAGTGGATTTAGATTTCTTACCATTGTTATTCACAGATTAGAGTTCTCTCATATTTTGATTCATTTGACAACTTGATTGTCCTTTATTTTGAGGATTCTTTATATAGATGATTTTGTTAAATCTCCTGATTAAGAGTATCAGTTCTTCATCATCATTGTCACTATCTTCAATCATAGCAATTTTGAAAGTGAAAGCTTTATTCTTTGGAAGTTTTCAAAAGCTCATCTCAATGGTTTGAAATGAGCCAACATGTTCCTCTATTTTGATGGTTTCCACATCCTTAATTTCATCAATGGAAATGACCTTTGCATGGAAACAATTTGGTAATGAGGAGAGAATCGCTCAAACTATCTTGAAATCATCGATTTTCTCTCCAAGATTGGCAGAGGTGTTATTAATATCATATAATCTAATAAAACATTTAGAGAAAGTTTCATCTTCTTTCATCATAAGATTTTCAAATTGACTACCAAGCATGCCATGTTTAGCTCATTTAACTTGTGTGGTTGTCTCATAGGCAACCTTTAAAATATCCTAAGCATGCTTAGCAATATTAACATGAGAAATATGATGAAACTCATCAGCAAACACAATACTCAAAATAGCGTCAATACCTTTTTAATTCTAGTTGCTAGTAGCTTTATCTTGATTGGTACATTTGTTCCTAGGCTTAGGGGTGACTACATTATCCTTGGTAACCATAGATGGTTCCCAACCATAAAGAATAGAGTTCCATATGCTTTCATCTATAGATCATAGAAAGGCTCTCATATGAGCATTCCAATATAGGTAATTAGGCCCATCAAAGTAAGGTGCATGGGTTACAAATGAACCCTTTTCTCAAGTAATCTATAATAAGGTCCTAGTCATAGTAAGTATATCTAGAAATTGCTCTCATACCAAATATTTAGTTATGGATCTAATTATCTAATTAGTAGAATATTAGTTAAAATATGATAAATTAAAAATTTATAAGCGACCAAGCATGCAATCACATGTAAATAAAGTAATAGAAAAAATAATGATAAACACATGAGATTTTTAGGTGGAAACAACCTAGGCCATACCAATGACCTAATAGGAAAACCATCGGTCCATCGGACCAGCTAACTATCCACTATGAAAAATAAGTATCCAATTACAATACTAGGACTCAAACTATACACCCAGGTAATGCCCCTAAGTAATCTACTAACAAGTTTCTAATTTCATCATAGTCTCTACAAGAATGGTGTTTGGATCAAGACCAACATTCCAACAACTTTAGTCACACAAGTAATTGAGCATGTAAAGGTCGCACCTAAAAAAGTTACCACAATAACACAAGTGCAAATGTATGTCCTAGAGCATATTCAAAAATAAATAACCCTAACTAGATGACTTAATAAATATTTAAGATAAATCAAAATCAGCAACAACTCTAGAACATATGTTTAAGCACAACTTCAATAAAGATATATTCTTTAAAAATTAATAATAAAACCAAAAACCAAATAATTATGATATGACACACAATTATTTGATCCAACAATTCAAGAACAAAAATAAAGAAGAAGCTATAAGAACATATGATCAAAATATGATAAACCAATTAGGCTTATTAATCAATCAAATGCAATTATCAATGTTTGATAAGTTAACTAAATAAAGAAGCATAAAGAATTATGATCTTATATTTGCTAAAAAGAAGATAGATTAAGATGAAAAGAATGAAGCTCTTGTGTGGTTAGTTTCAATTGTATGCTTATGTTTATATTTATAGAATATTTTGAAGCACTTTAGGTTAAAGAAAAATTACCATCTTGTCCACAAAATCAATTAAAAGAGTTTTAAGAAATAAAGACAATATAATAAATGACCAATCTAATTCATAAAAAGAAATAGATTTTAAAATCAAAGCTCTAGTTACTCGATCGATCTAATCAAGTGCTCAATCGATTAAGTACATAGTTTGATTGATTGAATGTCCTCTCAATCGATCCATCATAACAATTAATTAATTCTCAAAAAAATGGATCGATCTAGTCATTAATCTTGATCGATCGAATATTAATTCCTCAATCGATCTAGTATATAAATAATTAATTCAACAGGTAATATAGCTCGATTGATCTAGTCACTACTTGATCAATTGAGTAGCATATTTTCAAATTGTTCCTATGTGTCTAATATGCAATCTAATGTGCATGAGAATAGAGATATACCTGAGATATGATTGTTGAAGCTCGATAGTTTCTTAAGCTTGAAAAGTATTCTTCTAAGACACACTTAGAAACTGAGATATGTTCGTTAGAGATCAATAGTTTCTTTAGCTTGAAAGTATTCTTGAAAGATACATCTAGAAACTAAAATTATATTTAGATGTTTTGTTCATAAATATCATCAATACTCACATAGATCTTACAATAATAAATTAAATTAAAGGGCAAATAAGAAAGAGTAATAGGTTACCTCCCATCCAAAACTATATTTATCATCTTTAGTGAGGCATTGCTTAGGGAACCTCATCATTTAGTAAACCCAATGTCCCCTCATCATTGAGTTTAGTTGTTGATCTATCAAGGAAACATATCTTTTCCTTCCTTCTACAAGTGCTCAGCAAGTTGCTCAACTTGTACCTTCACCTTTTTGATAGAAGCCTCCACAAAATTGAACTTCTTAATAGTTTTAGATTGGTAATCTCTACTGACTTGAATGAAAGCATTCAAGTAATCCTCAAGAGTTAAATGATTGGGAGAATTTAGAGGCATCTACTAGTGGTATTGCTACCCTATTGATTAGAGCCCAAGACGAATGGAGGATTTTTTTACCTCTAGGAAAAGTTGGGATGATTCCTCCATCCTAGTTAAAGGTATTTTCAGTGGGGTTGTACCTAGGTCTTGGTTGGTTCCAGATGAGTGCTTGAAAAGAAATAAATATAAAATGATTTTATGTACTTTAAATCTTAAAATAGATTTGTATTTGAATAATTTTATCATTATTTTAGCAAATCTATTTTTTTGGAATCACAAGTATGTTTTGTTATTTTTTTATTTATTTATAGCTTCAAATTGATTCAAATAATAAACACTTGAAGAATAGTACCTATAAGCACTTAGTTGCCAACATGAATGTTAAAATAATAACATATGCATTCCTTACATATGTTTCAACTTAATGTAAAGTGATGCGGACCTTCTAGGCGAACAATCCTAGGAACCCACTAACTTAAAATAATAAGAACGATTGATTTGCTAAGATTGTGTTGAAGATAATCATATTAGAACCCTAAGGATACAAAGTCCTTAAAACCCCAACTTTGAGGTGCCACAAATGATGATCACTCCCTTTGATAAGTTGAATTCAAGCATTCAATGAAGAATACAAGGCAAAGCAAAAACCTTTCTGAAATAAATTTTCATTAATAATATCAGTTCTTCCCCCATTACATGGCTTTTGTTTTCTTTTATAAACAAAAAACAACTAGATGAAATTTACCCTAAAGAAAAGCCTATGCTCCACTTCAGGCCTAAAGCAAACCCTAAGCGTAAGTTCAACCCTAATGGGCCTATTTAGTTATGGATTGGACCTAATCCATCTTCAACAATAAAAGACTAAAAGACTTATGATAAATAAAACAGAAAAAGTCCATAATTAATTAAAACAAAAAATTTCTTTCTAAATTAATCATTGCATCCAACTTGATCTTCCAAATCTATCCCTTACATAAGATCTTGAGAATATTTTTGAATGTTGAGAATATTAGTAAACATCAACTTGGTTAGTACCTCAATCTCCATTATAAGGGATGAAATACAAAAAAGAATTCTAGAAGCTTAAGTTAACATGGGCTGTAGTAAAGTTTTATGTATGCCATATCATGGGAAAATGGAACATGATTCAAATGTATTCCATACTGGCGTATGCCATGGCTCAAATAGAATGCATATCGCATCACCCAATCCTATGATCCACATTTTTTCTCTTTCACCATGTGTTTCCACCCTATATAAACCCCTAACCTTCTTTTGTAATTATCATCCCTCTCAACTCTATCTTAGCTTTCTCTTAGATTTCTTAGTTTTTTAATTTTTCTTTAAGTTCTTTTTTCAATTTGAGAATTAAACAAAGTGTAGTTTATATAGTAGTTCTTTCAATTCAATAAACACTATTGGTAAATCTGTTTGGAGATTTTTTATATATAAAAACAATACTGAAATTCTATACTTGGAACGATACTCTTGAGATATAAAATTTTGAATTTATTCTTCTATTTTCAAATTAATTTTATGTATTGTTCTGAATGCTATTTTAATTTATTGATTATTTACTAAATTAAGCAAGTCTAGCTGAAAATATTATGGTTTTGTTATACTTGTGAAATATTAAAGTTGGTAAACATTTTTTATAAAATAAATTAAGTTTTATTTTTTCATCAAGATTTATACAATTGTTTTTAAAGAAAAATATATTGACGAAATATTTTTCATAATAAACTTAAAATATGAAAGTTAGATTTATGATTTAATTATTTGGATCTAATTTAGAGTAAATGCCTTTCATTTGGATTTGATTGTATCGATTTGAGTAATACTCTATTTCAAATATTTTTATAAGAATTACTATTTGAAAATATATTAATGACATATTTTTTTGTCATAAATTTTAAAATTCGAGAGTTATTTTCCAAATAATTTTATACTTTTACACCTTGAATGAGAGTTTAAATTGTTAGACCTTACCAAAGGCAAAAATTAAATGATTTGTTAATCTCGTAGAAAAAAACATAATTAAATTAAAATTAATTGATAGACCAGACTAAAGGTGCTAAGTGATTTTAATTAATAACAAATAGTAGACCCAACTGAAGGTGCTATTTTATATATAAGAAAAAATCAATAATCTTATTTTATATTTTTAATATCCTAATTAATATTGAGTAAGTATGATTAATAATCTAATATATCCCATTAATTATCCATTGAGTGATAAATGTTATTTGCCTAATGTTTGTTAAATCTATCTTTTATTTTATGTCATTAGTTTAGATATTTCAAAACCCAAACTTTGTAATAGGATGTTTAGGTTTAATTTTTGTTTTTAAGAATTTTGTTAAATTATTTAAAAACATGTAGTTTTTCTTTAGACCAACCTTGAAAGTATACTTGTTATTTCTTATAAAGTGATTCGTACACTTGCGAGTTATTTTATAAATATAAACTTGAGCATCAATACTCTTCCAATGCATTGACCTATCAGGTCTAGTAACTGTTTTTTTCTTGGTAGGGATAGGTATCAACATTGTGTGCAAAGTACTACATAGTAAGAAGTGTAACTTGATCAGTTGTCTAGGTTGCTTAGATACTTCAGTACTAAACTCTATTTCATGGACTCCAACCCTTCTCACTTGCAAGCTTTTATATTGGGAATTTTCACCCAATATCTCAAAGAGATTGTAAGTCTCTACGACATTCTTTTCTCCCATATCCCTTTCAGTATCATTGCCAGTAATGAACTGACATTGTGGTGTCAATCCATCATCAAAAAACTTTTTTTGTAGTTATAAAGGGTAGTTGTGATGTGGGCATTGAGTAAGGAAGAGTTTGAACATATCTCAAGACTCGTGGAAAACTTCTCTCTCCATTTGAAAGAAAGTATCTATTTTTTCTCTCAACTCTGATGTTTTCTTATGGAATATAATTTTTCCATGAATTTATTATATACATCCTCTCAGGTCATCGAAAAACATGAGGTGAGTGACATCAACCAAGCATTGGCTTTGTCCTTGAGGGTGTAGGGGAAACATCGCATCCTTAGTTAGTCTTTGGTGAGTACACCAAGAGGGAATATTTGGACTATGGAATGAAAGTCCCTAATGAAAGACAAAGAGTTTTTACTAGATAGTTTGTGAAAAGAAGGTAACATGGAAAAAATGAATATTTCTCGATTCATAGATCCTTTTAGCCTCACCGTATTGGATTAAGGAAGTAGCAATGCCAATAATTGTCTTTGCATACTCCTTCATGATAGTTTCCCTAGGTCATGGATTTTTCCCCATAATTATATGTTCAAGAGGAGGGTCTAGGTCTAGTTAAAGGTTTTATTCAACTAAAGGCTATAGGAACTCAGTGCCTTCTTGACAATTCTTTGGATTTATTTATTTTATGTAAGGTGCAAAAGGATATACCCTTAGGATCTCCTACCTCCCATAAACTATTAAAACAAAAAAAATTAAAAATCACATGTCAAGTAGATAAAAATAAAAGGATAAAATTAATATATAAGTATGTTACAAATAATTTATAATACAAGTAGTTTATGATTAAAGAAATTCATGATAGAATAATTTATAATACAATATAATTATAATATAAACAATAATAATACAAGTTTAACACATAATTACAAAAATTTAAGGTTTATAATACAATTTATACATGTTAGTACACAAAAATATTAAATAAGATATTTAATAAAAAAAATTAAAATTACAAAATTAAAAATGAATAAAAGAATTGAAATAAATAAAAGAAAGGAAAGGCTCCACTATTTAAAAAAAATCATGGATATTTATAACACAATTTTTTTTTACTATTTTTAATAATAAAAATTTAAAAACTCTATTCCTCCCGACAAAGGTGCCAAAAACTTGATGCTTTAGTTTTATATTTAATAAATAGCTCACAAGTGCACGAATCACTTTGTAAAAAACAATAAAATTAGTTTAAAAAGAAATTACGCGGTTTTTAAATAATTCAACAAAATTCTTTAGAATGAAAAATAAACCTAAACAATATGTCATAACATTTGGTTTTGAAATATCTACACTAATAATATAAAATAATAAAAGATAAAGGATAGATAGATTTACATAAACTATAGGCATAAATGAAATTCATTAATTAATGGAGAACTAATGGGATAAGCTAGTTAATTGTGTTTGGTAAAATTAATTAGATCAATAAAATATAAACTTAGATTTATTGATTTTTTCTTATGTATACAAATAGCGCTCTTGATCGGATCTACTATTTTTTATTAATTAAAATCAATTAGCACCTTTAGTAGTAGCTATCAATTAATTTTAATTAAATTATGTTCATTTTTTAAGAAATTAACAAATCATTTAACTTGCCACCTTCAGTAGGGTCTAACAAGTTAAACTTCTATTCAAGCTATTTAAATTAGTTTTTAGATTGATGAATCCGAACTAACTTTCATATTTTAAAATCTATTACAAAAAATCATTAATATATTTTAAAATAATAATTCTTATAAACTTTTCTGAAATAGAGTATGACTCTAAATCAGCTCTAGATTCATGTTTCTAAAACCTAATTTTCATATTTGAAATCTATTGCGATTAATAATAAATCTTGTAAAATTCTTGAATAGAAAATAATATATGTTTAATAATTATTTAAAATATTCACCTATTTTAATATTATACAAGCATAATACGTAACTAAAGTCTCATTATCACAATTATCCAAACATGCTCAACTTAATAAATTGCCAATATATTAAAAATAACATTAAGAAAAATACATTAAATTAAATTTGTAAATAGAATATAATTAAAGTTAATACCTTAACTATATTTTTATAGATAACTTCTGTCACAATCTGTTATCTAGAAAATCTCTTTATTATTGTTACTATTTGTGATAACCTAATTTAAACTATTTATAACATAAGCATTAACCAAAACTTATTCAACTCTTAAATTTGAAAAATTTAAAGAAAAACTAATAGAAAAATAAGAAAAGAAAAGATTCTAGAGCTAAAAGGATATAACAAATGAAGAATAAGAGAGGGGAAGGAAGGTATTTATAGGTAAGAAAACATTGCAAAAAGAAGAGAACAATGGATCGTATAGTCACTCATCATGGCATGCATTTTTCACCATCGTAAGCCACATTTATTTAGTATGAAATTAAATTATGATCAAAGGCACTCACATAGCGACACACGTTTAACTACAATTTCTTTGTATTTCAAACCGTCACATTTTGGTTGGAACATATGTAAGGCTTATATAAGTTATTCTTTTATTCTTTATGGTTGCAATTGAGTGATTTTAGGTATGATTCTTCATGTGTTGATCTTTTTAATCATTCAAAGCTATAAATATCTAAAAAATAACAAAATATACTTGTGATTCCATAAACATAGATTTCCTAAAATAATGAGGAAATTATATAAATACAAATATATATTTTTACATTAAAGTTCAAATAAATCACCTAATATTTAATGCTTTTAAGCACACAATATCTCAATTGGGGTGTCATATGCTTTTGAGGTAGAAATTTATGTGGCTATACACGCGGTGATGTATGCAAAAAACTTAAGCTCGAGGAAACTTTGGTTCGAGTCGGACTCAACTTATGTTGTCACTCCCTTTTGGACTGGATTGCAATTAGTGATATACAGATGTTACTTTGCTTAGGTTGATTGTTTAAAGAAAGTTAATTGTATGGACTTTTATTATTCCCATATTTATAGAGAGGGTAATGTTGTAGCTGATAGTATAGCATCTTAGGTCCTTAGTATTTGTACAACAACTTGGTGGTAGGAGACCCCATCATTTGCTAGGTCTTTCTTTTATTCGGATGCTAGTAGCAAACCTAATTATAGGTTTTGTAGTTGAGATTTATTTTGTATATCTTTTTTTCTATTTATTTAATAATATTCGAAGTTAAGGGACTAGATGAGGAGGGTGCTAAGGAGGTATAAACCTAAATAGAATATCCTAGTGTACCTACTAAGGCATGTTAGCTACAATCTTTCAATAAAAAAAAACAAATAAAAAAAATCTTTGAACACTACATAAAAATATCATTTTGAAGGCCTAAAAGGCAATGGTTGTCATGTTAATAAATTATATTAAATTATAAAGTTTTGAAAATTTTGACCTCATTTTTCTATAGATCTCTTTTGGTGAAAATTAATGTTTAATTTTCTCTACCAAAAAGTAAGCTTGCTAATTTTAATTTATTACCACTTACTTTAGATGTGGTGATATTATCAATTTGTTATAGCACAAATTATTATGCTACGAAGATAATTCAATAATGAAAAATTTATCCAATAATAATTATTTAACAGTAATTAATTATAAGAATATAGATAATACATACACTTTTGTTATGATGAGGAAAGTTTGTAAAATACAGATCTAATTAACCTACAACGGGTGAATAGGTTATTTTCAGTTTTTATCAATTTATAATTTAATAACCTAAACAAAGTTATCATGAACCTAATCACATGTAAAATTAAAGTATAGAAATGAAAGAATAACATACGATGTTTTTAGGTGGAAACAACCTAGGCCAAAACTATGACCTAAGAGGAAAACCATCGGTCCACCAGACCACCTAACCTTACACTATGAAAACCAATGTTCAATTACAAACTCGGTCTTGTGCTACCCTTCCTAGTCTACAATATCAATGTACCTTACTTACGACCCTTGCTCTATTTTTATAGTTTCTAATATTAGTGTGAGTAGTATACAGACCAACATTTCAATAAGCTTCTTGTCAATCAGATACATTCATGAATCAACTACAAAAGGATTAGCACAAAAATACAAGTGTCCATGTGTGTTTTGGATGAGTCAAAACATATGTCACTTAAATCAAATCAACTAGCAAATCCTAGAGCAAAACTGATTAAGCATAAGTTCAATAAAAATAGCATCTTTCAAATTTAATAATCAAATTTAATAATCAAATCAAATAATTATGATCACACATAAAATTATTTAATCTAAACATGTAAAAATATAGTAAAAAAAAAGCTGTATATTAAGATAAAAAATACCAAAACAATTTACTAATAAATACCTCTGTTACAATACTAATTTGGTATTAACCAACTTATGTATTCACTTGTGCTTCAATTGCTTAAGATTCATTAATCAATAAAATATTACAATTGCTAAATCATTAAACTCTTCCAATAAGAGGTTTGTCTCATCAACTATCTTGAAAGAAAGTATGATAACTGTTTTTGTAGTATTGATGAAGACATATCATTTTATGCTAGGGTTTGTGTTTTTGGGTGTTTGGTTCTTATGGCTTATCATTATGAGACAACTTCATCAAAGACCTTTTATTGGATTGATGATGCTAGTGACAATGATTTCTCTCTTCAAGACTTTTATGATTAGCTAGGTTATAGAACTTATAACTAAGAAGAATTTGATCAAGATTAATGACGAACAGAAAGAAAAAGAGAAAGATCATTTGGATCTTTTGAGTCCATTATTGAATCTCTCTCACGGAAGTGAGAAAGATACAAAATATTTAAAGATGAGCTTAGAAAATCACATCAAGTACTTTCAACCTCTCCAACGAGACAATGAGAAGTATTTTTCTAATATTAAGGATCTCGTGAATTCTATTCATAACATTGAACTAAAAATTTCTTCTATACAAGTTAGTCTAGACCCTACTGCTAAGGATGTAAGAAAGTTGAGCAATTGGAATAGGATATCTTCATGCTTGAAAACAAAAAGGTCTACTTAAGTCCCTTTTGATAGATTATGAAGTTGAGATTGATAATCATCAATTTCATCTAGAGAACTTTTCTCATAAAGTTAAGTTGTTAGAATCCTACTTAAGGGACAAAGTATAAATGACTGTGTCTCTCTACATAGAAACTACATATTGAAAGAAAATTAGAAGAAACCCAAGAAACTATTTAGAAGTTATCTCTAGGAACTCCACATCTTGATGAGATGTTGAAAATTGGTAAGACTCATGATGACCTGAGAGGTCTTGGATACATTGATGATCAAGCTACTTCCTATTTGTTGTCCACTTAGTTCGTTAGGGAATAAAATCTTGCTCAGATGGATTTTGTGTGTGATTACTCTTTAGATGTTCTACGTGCCAATTGTGATTCTCTCTCTCTCCTTCTTCTAACTCATATGAGTTTCTCTCCATTGCTACTTATAGAGATGAAGCTCCCTTCCTTGATAAGAATGTTTTGGGGTTATATTGTAGAATTTCTTAATCATTCATTAGGACTTAGTAATGAAGCTTTGATTATTTAGTATGAAACTGTTATGCTTCTTGAAGATTATAAGTCCTCCCTAGTTATTGATAATGGTGTTCTTGATCTAAAGTGCAATGTTGTCCATATTACACTAAAATTTCAAACCTCTAGCAGTTGGTATTTTGATAGTGGGTGTTCTCACCATATGATTGAAGATAAGTCCTCCCTAGTTATTGATAATGGTGTTCTTGATCTAAAGTGCAATGTTGTCCATATTACACTAAAATTTCAAACCTCTAGCAGTTGGTATTTTGATAGTGGATTTTCTCACCATATGATTGAAGATAAGTCCTTCCCCAACTTTGTTCAAGTTAATTAATGATGGCTCTATTACTTTTGCTAAAGAGAATAAAGCTATGATTTGCAATAAAGGGTCTATTAGTGCTCTTGGAATCCTGAAACTCAAGGATATTCTCTCTGTGGATGGTCTAAAAGCAAATCTTATTAGCATAATTCAAATATCTGAAGATAAGTGTTTAGTTAAATTCAGTGAAAAAAATGCACTATTTATGATAGCTCTAGAAGGGTTATGGTTAAGGGAATTAGATTAGAAGATAAATGTTATTGTCTTGGTGACACCCCTTATCTCATATGCATCAAAGTCATCTTAGTTTAAAGGAGCTTTGGCACCAAATATTGAGTCACGTACCCTAGAAGATTCTAAAAAAAGGTTCAAGTCTTGAGATTGTTAGACGTCTCCTTTCGATCTCTAAAATTCTTGATCATGTCTGTGATCCTTGCCAATTGGGTAAGTAAAGTAAGAGTGAACTTAAAAAAATCAATATCTCTCCACTTTGAGGCCTCTAGAACCTTTTCACATTCAACTAGCATTAGGGGAAGAAAGAACATTATGGGGGTGGTTGATTACTACTCTAGGTACTTTTAGGTTATATTTCTCAAGGAAAATATATGAAGCCTTTGTCAATTTCAAGACTTTGTATGTTAAAATTCAAAATGAAGAGGGTAATTCCCATTAGAGGCACAATCAAGATTAGAAGTGATCCTGGTAAGGAATTTGAAAATTCTATGTTTAAATCAATTTGGGACAACTTGGGTATTTAGCATGAGTTCTCTTATCCTAAGACTCTTAGAATGGAATTTTTTTAAAGAAAGAAAAGTCATCCAAGGAATGGCTAAAGTAATATTGACTAATAAAAACTAAGACATTTATGGGATGAAGATGTAAGTACTGCTTGTTACATCTTGAACCAATGTTTCTTGAGACCAGATTCTTTTCATTCTCCTTATAAGCTGATGAACATTATTTTGACCTATAATTCTTTATGCTTTTAAGCATTAATTTTATGTTTTATTTTAGTATTATCATGTTTTTGGAGGGTAATGTTTTTAGTTTAATGTGTTTTGGAAGAATCTTGGATGAGTACAAGGCAATAAATGGTAACTCAGACAAGTTGAAATGAACCAAAATATCAAAAACTAGGAAATAGGTGCACGCCATAGCCTTAACATACTCCATTCCATGACAAGGTTCTCTCATGTGGAATTTGGTGATTATGGAAATTCAACACGCATTGCGGTGCAAAAATAAGCATGCCTTGGCGTGGTGCTCTTAGGTTGCATTAGAGGATCTTACTTTTCTATCATACAACAATGCCAACTATTATGCCCGTTGCCCGTGCGTGTTTAATGGCCATAAATCTTAACATGCAAAGTGATACATTCCTAAAAAGAACACATATCTTATGATTTATTGGAATAAAAAGAATGAATTAGATTTTAATATTGCATTTCAAGCTACCTATTTTATAAATTTTATTATCAGAATCAAGGGTATTTTTTATGTATTTTATGTATTTTTGGTCTTAAAATATTTAAATGATGAAAGACCAATCAAATCTCACAACCAAGGGTATAATTATCATATGATGGTTGACGTAAATGTAAATATGTATACAATATACATCAAGGAGGGGTGAAAACATTAAAGTCAAAATTAAGGGTGTATCGTGGCATGATTATATATATGTCACAACATAGCACTCTTATGGAATCTCTCAAAACTTGAAACAAAGTCACACTGCGGCATGAGCCAATGCACATTTTGGCACATATAGAAAAATTTTCACTCCAACATTGGATTTCAAGTACATGTCTATCCAAATAGTTCCATATATATTACATTAGCATTTTAAATGTTTTAGGTCTTTACAACCATATCCTAACTAATTGTAATTACATTGTAACTCTTTTACTATAAATATGTTGATAAGCTTAACAACAAAAGTAGCCACAGGTTAGGACACATATTAAGCCACAATTTAAGCTATAGATTATAAGTACAAAAATTTATAGAAAATACATAGGTCTACATAGAAATTAAAGGCTAGAGACAAGATAAAATTCAAAAAGGCAATTAAGGAGTTACAAATCAACCATTGATATTAATCAATAGTTTCTTCTTCTTCTTCTTCTTCAAGTATCTATTATTTTAATTACGATTCTACACTACTAATTTATTTATGTAATTCTAGGAAATTTTCAAGCTTTAGATTATGATTTTATTTAATAAAATATTATAATGATTTTTAGATAACATCCTTGAGTTTTGATGTGTTTGACTCTATGATTAAATTCTATAAGTATGCACGTATGAATTAAAATAATTAACTAATATAATACATATGTATGTTTAGTACTAGTTTAAGATGTTCCTATTATATCGTGGGAATCTATAGATTTCTATTTGTTTCATCAGTTATGGTATTCACTAATATTATTATTCAAAGTTATAACTTATTACTTTGTGATAGTGTGACGAGTAGAATTGAATGCCTTCATTAAAGATTATTAAGAATTATGATCTTACTAAGTTTAGTTATCTCATTTTTAGATTATAATGCGATGAATGAATTATCTAGTAACTATGATTAGGTTGTTCTAATTTAGGATTGATTTACGATGGTATTCTACTTCAATTAAAAGTAAAAAAAGGTGGGTTGGTAGTCGTTATTGACTAGTGCATAGATTTCCCAAGCTAGAGTTGTTAATTCAATGATAGTTCTAATATTGACTCATGATATAATTTGTTAAATAATAGGCTAGTGGTAAGGGTTGTTCCATGATCTCATATTTCTCTTGATCTGTGTGCTCATGTATTTTATTTATTATTTAAAAAAAATGTCAACACCCTTTTTTGTAATATACTAATAAGCTAATAAAGAGTGGTATTTATTGTAGTAATTCTTGTGGGTTTGAGAACCTTTGTTCTTTAGTTACTTATCACTTGTACAATTTGATCGCATATAATTGCGTGTTTCCAATCGTATCACATAAAAAACATGTTTTACCAAAAACCTTACCTAAAAATACACTATAAACTCCTCTTAAACCATATACATCCTTATAAGCTACCTATAGCCATATTTTTCATTCCATAACACAGAAAATAGAGAGAAAGCTCCTAATTGTGAAGTATATTCTAAGGATTACAAGAAGGCAATCAACCAATTCAAAGATTTGGAATCACATATCAAAAAGGGTCATTTTTATTATTAGACCTGTTTTTTTCTCTCTATGTAATCTGAATATATTTATTGTAATTGAATTAATTTTTGTGAATTTATTTATGTTAGGCCAACTTTTGTTATGGAATTTTAGTCTTGCTTTCAATGAATGGAAGAACAATTTTATGATTTAATTAAATAAAAATTGATTTAATTTTTGTTCATATTTTTCATATCTTTAATTATAAATTAATAATTGATAAAATCTTAATTTATAATTTAAGAGAATATTTTAAAACTAAGCATTAGACACATCATCTATGCTTGGTTGTGCATTTACAAACACGATTCTAATTTAATTTCATTGATTTGTGTTAAATTAGATGGTCTATGTATTTCTCTTAGGTTTACGAATTAATCAATTTCAAGCTCAATCCTAGAAATTATTGGTTAATTTATAATTGTAGGGGCTTACTATGATCATTGGGGATTCGTTTATTTAAAGGAAAAATCTATAATTCTAATTTTTATGCAAATCATTTAATTTGTTCTTTCAATGAATGGATAGGAAACTAATTTCTCATATTTTTTTCATTATCAATTCAGCTATAATTTACTTGCTTTAATTTAGTTATTTAATCAATTTAGAATTTACAATATTTCTCTCAATCAACTATTTTTAAAATGTTTAGGATTGTTTATTTTAACTAATTTAGGAAATAGTTTAACTTTTTAAAACACCTACTAATTCCTTTTGAGACTGGCCTCGAGTAAACTTATCATTAGTCTTCTAGTTATTCATGCACTTGTGAGCAATCAAAATTTGTGCCTCATAAGCTTATGCATGGAAACAAACCCAACATAAAGCATCTTCATGTGTTTCAGAGCATATGTTATGTTCTCTAGGATAGAGAAAATTTAGACAAGTTTGAACTTAAGAGTGATCTTGAAATCTTTATTAGATATTCTTACAACAACCGAGCCTACCGTGTCTATAATCTTAGATCCTCTAATTTGGTGGAATCCATCAATTTTTTTATTGATTATTCAGGTGATACTAAGATGGTGAAGTATGAGGACAGTGATGTCTTTGAAATTTGGGACTCTAATAAGAATGTTGTGAGTGATGGAGACTTGCTATCTACTGCCAATCCTCCTAAGCCACCAAAGAATACTGAAGATGAAGAAAAGTAATCTTATCTTCCCAAATAGGCTAAGGGTGCACATTCAAATGAAAACATCATTAGTGACATAAGCCTCTAAACTACATGTGTTACACTTCTACTATTCTTCCTAAATTTTTTAAGAAAACCTGGTAGGATGTACATTGGGTCAATTCCATGCAAAAAGAACTTACCAGTTTCAAAGGAATAATGTATGGTATCTAGGTCACAAACCAAAAGATAAATATGTCATTGGTACACGTTGGCTATACAAGAAAAAAGAGGATGAGAATGTCATGATTGCCAAAAACAAATCAAGACTTATAGCACATGGTTATACTTAGATAAAGGGTATTGACTTAAGGAAATTTTTAATCTTGTTACCCACCTTGAATCAATAAGATAGTTAATTGGGTTAGCCTATTACTTTGGTTTCAATCTATATCAAATGGATGTGAAAAGTGCTTTCCTAAATGTTGTTATCAAGAAGGAAGTCCATATTGAGCAACCTAAAGGCTTTGAAGATCCACACCTTCCAAATCAAGCTATGAAGTTATAGAAAATCTTTTATTTGAAATAAGCTTCTCGTACCTAGTATGAGTGCCTAGTCATATTTCTTCTCATCAATGGTTTGTACGAGTGCCTAGCCATATTCCTTCTCATCAATGGTTTTTAGAAAGGTAGTGGTGACAAATGCTTATTCATTTAGAGAATAAAAGCAGAAGTGGTGGTTGCCCAAGTTTATGTTGATGATATCACCTTTGGATCCACAAAGGATAACCTTGTTCAAGATTTTTCCTTAACCATGCAAAATGATTTTGAGATGAGTTTGGTCAAAGAAATGAAGTTCTTCCTTGCTTTTTAGATTAAACACTTGAAAGATGAAATCTTCCTCTCTTAAGCTAAAAATTCCAAAGTGTTGGTTAATAAATTTGGGTTTGATAAAGATAAAATTTCTTGTACTCCAATGAGCACTTCTATTCTTCTCTCATTGGATCTTTCTGAAAAAAAACTTTGAGCAAACTTTGTATAGGACTATGATTGGGATTATACTCTATTTGACTATGAGTCCCTATAATATCTCTTTCAGCATTGGTGTTTCTGCTATATTTCAGGACTGCTCCAAAACGTCTCATATTGCTGTAATAAAAAGGGTTATAAAGTATGTTAGTCAGACTTCATATTTAGGGATATATATACATGAGACACAACTATTGAGTGGTAAGGTATTATGATGCTAGTTGGGCAAAAAGTAATGATGACCACAAAAGCACTTCAGGTGGTTGCTTCTACTTAGGAAACTCTTTGATTTTTGATGCACAAAAACTTGATTATCAAATTTTATAAATTTATAAAAAGCTCACAAGTACACGAATCACTTATAATATATGAAAAGTATACTCCTAAGGTGGTTGATAACTATATTTTATACAGTTATATTGTCAAATTTATTAATTATAATTGCTATGTTCTTGATATTTTTAGTTAATTTTAATGTATTAAAATAATATTTACTGTTAGTTTTTTAAGGAAAATTAAAGAATTTTAATTAAAAAAGGACATAATTGTAAATAATAAAAAGCGAAAAATATAATTTAAATTAAAAGAAGGCTTAATTGCAAATATCAAAAGTTTAAAAGTTAATTTAAATTAAACTGGAGGGCTAAAAAGTAATTAAATAAAACTTTGTTTTTCTACGCAAGAAAGAAGACCACGTGCCACACTCACCATCACATCAGAAATCAATGGTGACGATCAGGCGTGTGAGATGCACGTGCGACACAGACGAGTGGACACATTTCCTAGATGCACACTACTTGGAGCGTAGAGTGGGACCCACCTGGCTGTGCAGGCCTACATGTAGGGTGGGACCCACGTGTCTGCGCTTGTAATTTTCCTATGCGACTCATTCCATACAACATGTGTGCGCCTTCCCATTCCACCGAATGAGAAGATGCCATGTGTCTCGATTATTCTCCCAGCAAATCAAATGATGACACGTGGCATGAGTTATGTAAAATGAAAACGCAGAAACAACACACGCTTGCAATTTTCCCATGCGATGCGATCCACGTGCATCCTGTCATCACAACGAATTAAAATATGCCACGTGTCTCGATTATTCTTCCAACCAATCAAATTCTAACACGTGGCATGCATGATTTGAAATAAAAATTCAAAAATGGTGCACGCTGCCCACGTTTTTTATTTGCATGATATTTCTCACTTTTTAACGCGTCTGCTGAAGAATAATTTTGTCTTCCATTAATTATTATTTTCGATGTAATATTTTTTTTATTGTTGGAGCTATAAATAAGAGATTATTGCGATAAATTTAGGGGGGTTGGACGGAGCTACGCAGAAGCCATTTTTGGGTGTGTTGTTTTCTGCGTAGTAGAAATTAGAGAGCATAAATAATTTTAATTTTCTTTGTGTTGTTCTTCATCTAATATTCCTTAAAGTTTTTAGTATTTTCGTTTTGAAATTTTAATTTTTCTAGGGTTGCATTGTAGCTAAATTTATGAAGCTTAAATAAATTATTTTTGAAAGATTTATGAAGTTTATATATATTTTTTTATCTCCTACCAAAGCCTAGTAAAAAAAATATATATGTATAGATATATCAATTTTTCTTATCTCACTAACATGTGACCATTTTTAGTAAATTTCTATAGATATATCAGAAAAAAAGAGGATAGTGAAAAAAAAACAGAAAAGAAAGAAAAGAAAAAAATATTTATAAAAATCTCGCAGGTGCATGAATCACTTATAATATGTGAAAAGTATACTTCTAAGGTTGGTCTAAAGAGAGGCTATATGGTTTTAATAATTTATAAAATTTCTTTATTAAAAAAATAGGAAAATAAAAACCTAAACATCCTATCACAATATTTGAGATTTTGAAAAGATTAAACTAATGACATAAATAATAAAATAATGAAAGAGAAATTTCACTCAAATAGATTCAAGGCATATATGAATTTAACAATCAATGGAGAATTAATGAAAATTTTAGTTAGTTGAAAATATTTATTAGAATTTTTTAGGTTAATTAAGTATAAATCCAAATTAATGGTTCTCCCTTTATGTATAAATAATGCCTTCGGTAAGGTCACTATTCGTTATTAATCAAATCACTTAATGCCTTCCGTCGGGTCACCATTTAATTTGATTAGTTTTTGCCTAATTCTCAAAGAATTAACATACCATATAATTTGATACCTTCGATCGGGTCACCATTTAATTTGATTAGTTTATGCCTAATGTCTATAGAATTAACACACCATCTAATTCGATACCTTCGGTAGGGTTACCTATTTAAACTCCAATTTAAGCTATTTAAATGAGATCTAGATGATGTATTTAAAACCTATTTCTCATATTTTAAATCAATTACAAAAAAAATTCGTCAATATATTAATCAATAATAAATCTTTTAGAAATCTTGAAATAGAAGATAATCTGTACTTATTAATTATTAAAAATATTCGTCTAAATAATCTACACAAATATAACAACATAACTAAATACCCATTATAACAATCATCTAAACATGCCCAAAATTAATAAACTATTAGAAAATTAATTTCATCAAATTCAAGAAATACAAGAGTTTATTGAAAAGAAATAAAAATACACATTAAATCTTAATATCCAAAAGTAGATAGATGGATGTGCCTTGCTCCATAGTTGTGATCTTGATCTTCACAATAAACCCTAATTTCTAGCAACCTTTTTGTATTAATTGATCTAAAAAATCTCCCTATTGTTGCCTCTTATTTGTTATTACCTAACTTAAATTATGTATAAACTAACCCTAAACTAATAACATAAAACAAGAAGAACAGTTAATGGCTTCCCATAAAGACAAAAACTATGTACTGATTGTATATTATTATCTAACTCACTGATATAGAGAAAATCAAAACATATATATAGGTTGAGACTAGCATAAGGGCTTTGGGTTGAATTAAAATAGATGCATTGTGGCCTAGGTTTTACACCACCACGATTGAGATATGTAGAGCCACACCAATTCTATCCCAAACCACTTATGTCGTGACACACTAATTCCACACTGTGGTATAGAAAATATTTATGTAAAGAGGAGTGTGTTGTAGCCTAAAATAATCCTCACTACAACACGACATGTTTAACTTGAATTCTTGCCTTGCACCCCTTACATACTCGCTGGTTGTTCATGTAAGGCTTAAATGCCTTATTATTTTAAGCTTTTAAGGTGTAAATTGAATGCTTAAAGTGTTTTTCTTCATATGTTAATAAATGTATACATATGAAGCTAAAAATACATGAAATATGATAGAAATGTCACTGATTTTGAACATATAGATTTGCATAAATAATGATAAAACCATGCATAATGAAATCTATTCATTCACATTTAAGTATGCTAAAATAACAAAATATTTTCCTATTCTAAATTGCATATAAACTAAACCTAAACTAATAACATAAAAGAAGAAGAACAACTAACAGCTACCCAAACTACCTACTAATTCTATATTATTTTCTGACTCATTATCCTTGAGAAAAACAAAACATACATATAGGCTAAGGTTATTGCAAGAGAATTGAGCCAAATTAAAAAAGGCACATCATGGCATAGAAAGTGTAACGTGCCTAGTGAATTTATATAAAGAGGAGTGCACCATGGCCCAAAATAATTCTCGCGGCAATACAATATGATTAACTTGAACTCTTCCCTTGTACTCATTATATACTAGCTTGTTCTTCATATATGGCTCATATGCGTTATTCCTTTACACTTTTTAAGGTATCAATTGAGTGCTTTAGGTGCTATTCTTCATGTTTTCATAAATTTTATATATTTGAAGCTAAAAAACACCTTAAATAAAAACAATATATAAGTAATTTCAAACATATAGATTTGTATAAATAATGAAAAAAAACATGCATAATCAAATCTATTTACTCGCTTTTAAGTACAATAAAATCCCAAAAATATTTTCCTAATCTAAATTATGTATAAACTAAACCTAAACTAATAACATAAAATAAGATGAATAGCTGATGACTACCTAGAAAATGAAAACGACATACTAATTCTATATTATTATTTAACCCACTAACCTAAATAAAATCAAAACATGCATATAAGCTAAGGATGGTGCGAGGGCTTCAAGTCAAATTAAAATGGGGCATCGTATCCCAGGGTTCCCATGGCCCTAAAGCTTCACCAATTCTATCCTGAATAGGTCACATCATGAAACACTATATACACACTGTAGTATATAAAGTGTAATATGCCTATTGAATTTATGCATAGAGGAGTGCACTATGGCCCACAATAATTCTCGCCATGGCATGATATGTTTAACTTGAATTCTTGCATTGCACCTCTCACAAAATGGATGATTCTTCATGTATGGTTTACATGTCTTATTCCTTTAAAATTTTTAGGTGTAAATTGATTGCTTTAGATGTTGTTATTCATGTGTTAATAAATTTATACATTTGAAACTAAAAACACCTAAAATATAATAGAAAATACCCGTGATTCAAAACATATAGATTTGCATAAATAATGATAAAAACATACACAATCAAATCTATTTAATCATATTTAGGTACAATAAAATCACAAAATATTAGTTGTTTTAAGTACTCATCAATTTTCTAGCATTGTAAAAATCAAAGGCAAGTTTCTCTATCAACTATTGAAACAAAGTTTATTGAAGTGGATATATGTTGCTCTCAACTTTTAAGGATGAAGTAGATGCTGATAGACTATGGTATAATGGTAAAATGTGTTGTTATTCTTTGTGATAACATCAATTCCATCTACATTTCAAAAATCTTGTCCATCATTCAAGAACCAAACATATCAATATTCGACATCATTTTATTAGGGATTTAGTAAAGTAAAACACGTTGTTGTTGCATCATATCAGTAATGACCTTTATCTTGCTGATTTGTTCATTAAATCTTTAGATTCTCTTAGGTTTGAATCCTTAAGAAAAACTATTGGTGTGTACATTTCTCCTTGAGACTGCATGTGGTGTTTTGTTAGGGGGTGTGTATACTTGAAGAATCTTGTAGGTATTTTTATTTTTTTCTCCATGCTCCTTGTTTATTCCATGTTTATTTTTATTTTCTATGTTTGTTGTGTTGCATGTTATCTTAATGTTATTACTTTAATATTCTCTAGTGATTGCATGATTATTAGGATTATTCCATGATTGTATGCATTCTCTCCATCATATAAGGGTGTTCTTTTTTATTTTTTTTGCAAAAAAAGGAAAAGTTTGTTTGCACAACTTGTAATTTGTTGTTTTGCTATGTATTGCATGAGTATGTAAGTGTATGGTATATTGTATATTTGGTTTCCTAATTTTAATATACCTAGGGAGAGTGTAGCATAAAGTCAGGAGGAGTTGTGTGAACCAATGCTTTTCTTTTATATGTTTATCTGTGTTTAGCCTATATGTGTATACTTGTGTAGGGATAACACTATAATTCTTCTAGTTAGACTACACATCGGTTTGCATGATGCACTCATAAGTATATGTTATTTCTTACGTATAGGTAATAGATTTAGGTGGAGTTCAGAAATGCAACATGGATGTGTTGATTCATGTAGATGATTAGAACACATATATGTTGATACATGTAGATGGTTAGAACACAACAAGACATATTCACTTGACATAAGTGTGTTTAGAGGGTTTGGATTATGTTCCATTGTTTTTTCTTTAGAACAAACTTCTTTACACCATAAGTCCTTAAGCATTAGCTTCCATTCCTATGAGAAAACATAGAATCTATTTTATTTGATTAAGTTTTTGTCATCCTCTATGTAAGGTCAATTACTAATGGTCAGTACTTGACACAATCATATAGTTGGTTACACTTTGTATGTTTTCATTTTTACACACACCCTGGGGTTTGGTTCGTTAGTATTCATACTAGGTTTTTTTTCATGTTTTTGTTTAAGCTATTTTATAGGTATTTGTAGAATATCACTTGGAAAATTTTTGAAACAAAAAATATAAATTTTTTTTGTGTGCTTGGCGGGGTTTTTCCACCCCCTTGCTACCCTAATTGACGAGGGGTCGATGAGCAACTCAAACTACTTGATTTTTTTTATAAATACCCATCTTTTAATTGCTTGAGTAATTAGAGAAACATGGAAAAACTCTAGAAAATTTGAAACTTGTTATTTTTAAAAGAAAGTTTTTCTAATTTTAGATTGATAATACCTTTATTGTGATTTTGGTACTAATGGTCAATGAGAGTTTTTAGAAAAAAAATCATTTTATCTAGTTGGTTAATTAAAAGGAATTAAACACCTAAGACATAGATTGCTTTTAGGTTCTAGAGCTTGGATTTTCCTACCATTAGGTTTTACATATATTGACCATTGGTGATTGATCATTCCACCTTGTGATGGTAGGGTTCAGGAGGAGAGCTGGATTTAGCTTGGATAATAGTAGCTACGGAGGCAACTAGTAAGGGAAAATAGGGGCAATGTGGAAGGTGTCTCGACTGATAGAGATATTAAAGATATATTCTACAAAGTTGGAAAACAATTTATTTTGTTATTGGATTTTTTGCTATGAAATGGTTTCCATATGCAACTCAAGGATAATACCAAATATGTAGGGGTGTGGGTTTACCTCATTATTTCTCTATGTTTACATGCTCATTGTTTAGTTAGTACAATCATTATTTAGTCCATGTATGTACCAACATATGTTTATCTTAGTTGAAATATTTTTATGGTTATTGTTGCTTGTGAAGCTTTATTTGTTTGGTTGATTGAAGATATTTTGCTTTTAATGGTGTTTATTTTTATTTCTTCAGTTTAAATAATGCATAGCTCCTTGAAAAATTTGAATATTGTCTAAGTTTGTGTATAATTTTTGCGTATGTTCCATTTTTATAAGAATATATATTTATGAGCACTAGTCTTGATGTTTGAGTTGTTATGCTAATTTAGAGAAGGTTTATGTGAGTATGCAATTCGATTGATGTTTTTTTGGTGTCACAGTTCTTAGAATTTGTTTGATTTTCTCTCGAGCCAAAATCCTAGATATCACTTAACTAAGAAAATGATTTAGGCCATCTTTGGATCGTTTGAGCCTTTCTATCTACCTTCACATGTTTTATCCATAGTATACCCCTTTTGAGCTTCAAAGTTTATATATATATATATATATATATATATATATATATATATATATATATATATATATATAGATGTATCGATTTTTCTTATCGCACTAACATGTGACCATTGTTCGTAAATTTCTAAAGATATATAAAAAAAGAGGACACTGAAAAGAAAAGAAAAAAGAAGATTACGAGAAAAAGAAAAAAAAGGAGAAGAGATTCTGAGAAAAGAAAAAAAAACGATTGTGAAGTTAAATCCCAAATTGGGAAATATTCATTGAGATGTTAGAAGGTATCTTGTTTCAATCCTAAAATGATGTGTTTAGGAAAATTTTGAGCCAAATATTATCTTTTATCCTACCTTTACCTAAGCCATACATTACAAGCTTAATAAAGTCCTATTAATTTTTGGTTGTGTTTGTCTACATTAGTGGAGAGAGAAATGAAAAATGAACTTATGAGATTTGTGATTTCATTAAAAATTAATTGCATCTATATTTACATAAACTCATCCAGATTTCATGTGATGAAATATGAAAAGACTTCACACACACACAAAATTTTATTGTGAAAATGTAACATACTTTTAAATTGACTTCAATGCTTAGATAAAATTCTTGTATTTCTTTGAGTTATGTTATTTGTATGACCAAATAGAAATGTTTTGAAAATCACTATTTTAAGTGCATGTATCCTAGTTTTATTTCTTTCCTTTTGCTTGAGGACTAGCAAAATCTTAAGTTTCGGGGTGTGATAACTCTATATTTTAGACTTATTTTTGTCCCATTTATTAATTATAATTGCTATGTTCTTAATGTTTTTAATTAATTATATGTTCTTAAATTAATATTTACTGTTATTTTTTAAGGAATATATTTTTAGAGAAAATTAAAGAATTTTAAGTGAAAAAGGAATTAATTGCAAATAATAAAAGCTGGAAATATAATTTGAATTAAAAGTGGACTTATTTGCAAATATAAAAAGTTTAAAAGTTAATTTGAATTAAATTGGAGGGCTTAAATGCAATTAAATAAAATTTGTTTTTCTACATAGGAAAAGGAGGACCATACGCGCCATTATCAACGCTCATCACGCACCGTTAGATCATACAATCAACGTTGAGGATAAGGTGTGTGTGATACAGATATGACATGGGCAATTGGGCACATTTCCCAAGTTGCACACTGCTCGGTACGTAGAGTGGGGCCAACGTGCAAGGTAGGACCCACATGTCTGTTACACAAAACATCTCCCGTGCGATGCGGTCCATGTAAACTACGTACGCCCTCCCATTACAACGAATACAAAGATACCACGTATCTCGTTATTTTTTTGGAAAATCAGAGATCGCCACGTGGCATGAGTTTTATAAAATGAAAACATAGAAACGGTGCCCACTTTCCAACCGGTTCTGTGTCACCCACGTGTCTGTGCCAACAATTTTCCCATGCGACGCGGTCCATGTTACCAAAATGCACCCTCCCATTCCACCGAATATAAATTTTCCACGTGTCTCGATTATTCTTCCAGTAAATCAGATGACGACACATGGCATGAGTTTTGTAAAATAAAAACGCAGAAACGCACACTCTATCCAACCGATTTTTGTGTCTCCTACGCGTGTTTTAATATTATTTTCGATGTAATATTCTATCCCCCACTCTCCCACGCGTGTTGTAAAAAAAATATTTTGTGATGTATTTTTTAGAGAGATGGAGCTATAAATAAGTGATTATTGCAATAAAATTAAGGGGGTTGGAACGGGGTTGGACAGAGGACTGTGGAACACATAGAAGCCATTTTTGGCTTCTATTGTTTTTCTGTGTAGATGAAATTTTAATTTTCTTTTTTTTTGTTCATCTAATATTCCTTAAATGCTTTAATATTTTCGTATTGTAATTTTAATTTTTGTTATGAAGTAATTTAATTTTTCTAGGATTGCGTTGTAGCTTAATTTATGAAGCTTGAATTAATTATTTTTGAATGATTTATGAGATTTTTTATTTGTTTATTCTATTTGTGCTTAATGCTTTTGATTATTGGAAAATTTATCAATTGATATGCGGCACTTAAATAAACTTGGAAGAGGCATTTTTGTGAGTTGCTCGTGGATAGAATAACATGTATATATAGAGGATAGAAATATACCTTTATTGTACATGTGACTATTTGAGAACTTTGAACATAATGAATCTTGGTGAATTTAATTCTCATAGGAATATAGTGAATTATTTTAGTGAGATGTGTCTATATGGAGCTCGGAAGAAATATATGGATAAAATTAGGAGTTCTTGGTTGAAAAATTAAATTAAAAAAAATATAAATCAAGAGAAAATAATATGATTCGAGTGGATTAATTTGATGAAATTGCAATCCTAGAATTTTCTTATTTATTGTTAAAAAAATCAGTTTAGTTAAACACCTTCCAAATTTCGTTTGTTTGGATAAAATGGGAGTGAAATAGTTTTAGTGCTTAACAAACTGTAGTAACAAATCTCCGTGGGAATGATATTTTACTTAGAAATTTATTACTTGTGATCGTGTATACTTGCACGTTTTCATGTTCTCTTAAAAAGATAACATGGGTTACAACTCCTTTTCCCACACATAGTACAAAATTTCTTGATCAATGTTAGAACAACTCTAGGAAATTTTTTGCCCAACTACTATAGGGTGTTACTTAGTTGTTAAGTGCTCTGGAAGGAGTATGGTAGAGAAATAACTATTAAGGAGTTCAAATATTGCTATCATTCATCCTTATAGGAAGGTAATAGAGACTATCTCCATTTTAAGCCCTACTATTAGCATATCCCATTTGACAACTTACTAGATACTAACAAAGGGTGGAAAAATTCCCTCTTCACTACAATAGGCAATTTTAACATTTTGTCCCTTGATATTCCTCCTACAATGACCCATTTGAAAAGAAATTGTAAGGTGTCTGAGATTTAGTCTTTTATTGTATGTTTTTCTATGTCTTAACTTATTTCTTTTTGTTTGCAATGCGTTTAATGCAAGACGGTGTACTATCTCTACTAACTTCCTTCATTGAGGCAAAGTAGCAACCAATTCATCTTTCCCAAGTGGATCAATTATTAGGGCTTAAACCTAATTGTAGTTGATCCAGAGGGTGAAAGCCCCACAAACTTAGATAGTAAGTAGTTCTTGAAGTTTAATATTCTTATAGTGCTAGTTTTGGATGATCAGTTCACCTTATTAACAATTAATTTCTTATAGACATGACTTTTAGACATCCTTTTGAGAAGAAGAATAGGATATAGAAAGTGATCCACTTCTTGAAGGATTCTAGCTTGGAGGACTCACCTAAGAAGGATAAGGGTATTCAAAAGCTTGGGGCTTCTAAGAGTAAAAGATCCCCTAACTCTTGGTTAACCATTACTAGATAAAGTTCTTTGAGGGTAGAGTCCCTTCTAGCACCTAGTGACATTCAAACTGACCTAACCCAATAATGGATGAGTCTTCTCCAGGACCCATTAACCTAGATGAGGATATATTGGATCCATATGAGCCCTCTATTGTTCTAAATGTTCTATAGCTTTCTAGGCTTACCCATAATGATATATATGCCTTGGTGAGAAGATCATGATAGTTTATTGAGGACTTGGAATGGGCCACAATTGCAAGTATTGACTTGGAAAGATGTTTGGTAGTTACTGAGGAGGCATTTGGTAGGGTAGTCAACATTAGAGATGCTTCTAAAGCTATCTGTCTTAAGTTAGAGACTCAATTGGAGGATTTCAAGAGAGGAAGATTTAAGCCAAGTACATAATGGCTTAGGAGGCAACCATGGGAGAGGTCAATCGATTAGATACTTTCTTAGTGGAGGAGTAGGCTACTTGGACCATAGAGAAGGAATGGATTGATGAACTGTCTGAGAATCTACTCTTGGTGTGAAAGCAGCTATAGGTGACCACCATAGAAGTTGGTACAACTAGAGTCCAAGACATTGTTGAGTACTATGACTCTGATAAACATGTTAGATATACTTTGGATGTTTAGGCTTATGATTTCTAGACTATGATGATATAGTTCAGATAAGCCTTCTAGAGAATATTCTTCTTGAGACTATTTTCCCATCTTCAGAGAGATGTGCTTCACAGTACGATGTAGTCATCTCTTAATGAGAGGGTGATTGTTCTAGAAATTTTGGCAATGAAGATTTCAAGAAGATAAAACATGATGATGGGTTGGCAGTGTAGCTTAGAATTTTGTTAGGTGCAAACACTAGCACCATGTAGCCCTTTACTCATTTTACTATTAGGTTAGTCTAGAATTGATGTATCCCTCCACTAAAGTGTGTGTACTTAGTGGATTTACTTTTATTCTCAGATATCTTTTTGTATAGACATTCTAGACATGACTATGCCCTCATTATTTCATTGGATCTTATATTACTTCTATAATTTGTCTTTTACTTGTACTTTTAGCATTACTTCTAAATCTTATAATTGTCTCATCTATTTTTGAGACTATGGACCTCTAATTTAACATGCTAGTCTAAGAGGACGTATTGTCATAAAATAGAGTACAAATCCTAGAGCTGAGATGTGTGGGGATAGGGAATAATTTCTCAAACTATGGCTCAATCCCATCCGGTCCACCATACGCATGTTCAGTCTCTTTCTTGGCCAACCAGCCACATTCTTGGATGGATATTTCCTAGAAAACTATCCACATTCCTAATAGTCAAAATTATGGCAAGCCATACTTCCTAATCCTAACCCACCATATTTGATCCTAGCCTATTTGGTTGGATGACAATTTGATCTCTAGCCTATATGTATTTTTGGTTTGATGATCAATAGCTTGAAGCTTAGGTGACTATCAGCTTATGTTCTTATGGCCTTACTTTTTTGTTTATGACTTACTATGTTTGCTTGAAACTTTTCTAAGTTTAGGGTGACTTGTTGGTCAAAATGTTGCTTGGATAAGCCCCTCGGTCTATGAGCCCCCTACTAGGAGTACTGATCTTATTCTAATTTTTCTATTAGAAAGAGTTTGAATTAAGAGTTTATTTAATTTAACGAATAGGTAAGAAGAAGTTGAGAGTTTCGAGCTTGTGAATTTCTATAAGGTTGTATAATCAAAGAATAGGAAGTTAGGATATATTTTTATTAATTTGTAAAACATGCTAATGGTGAAGAATAATTCTACAATATTCTTTTATTCATATTTTCATTGTAATATTTAAAACCTATTTTAATTTATTAGTTCAAATTTATAGATTTAATTTTCAATTTACAACAAAAAAAACCCTTATTTTTGTAAAAAAGATTTTTTTTCTAAAATCATTTGTGCAAAATATCATTACTTGTTATATACTACATTATGACATTTTAAGTAATTTAAAGTAAGGCTTAAATTGACAATTCATTGAAAGCATCAATTTTTAGCTCGTATTGTTAGGCATTTTTGTAAAATTAACTCTTTGTTTACTTTTATTTATTTTTAAATATTTTATATTATTTTAAAAATATTTATTTATTTATTTAGTTTTTTAATTATTCTTACTTAATTAGTTTCTTGTCTTTATTTGTTTTTCTGAGTCATAGTGAATGACCTCACATTACAATATGAGAACTAATTCACGCATTACACTTTTACTTAGCAAGTAATTCAAACAAATCTTGCATTTTCATGTGATTCATTTGACAATTCAGATCGTTCCAATAATGAAGAAAATGACTTTGAATAATCCACATCGAACTCTTAAGGAGATGGTTGCACCAACTTTAAATCAAAAACCGTTGTGCATTCAATACAATGACAATCGTGATACTCTTGAATTGAAGTCTAGCATGATTCATCTTTTGGCTACTTATTGAGGTCTAGTTGGTGAGGATCCAACAAACATCTAAAGGAATTTCATGTGGTTTGTTTTAGCAAGAAACAAGATGTCACTACTGAAGAATGATATTCAAGGCATTCCCATTCTCCTTATTTAATAGCGCTAAAGAGTGGTTATACCACTTATCATCTAGGACTATTAATAATTAGAATGAGATAAAACAACTCTTCTTAGAGAAATATTTTTCAGCTTCTAGAACCACTATCACCCGAAAAGAAATTTATGGTATTCATGAGTGTAACGAAGAAAGTTTTTATGAGTATTGAGAGAATTTCAAGATACTATGTGCTAGTTTCCCTCACCATCAAATAAATAAGAAGCTCTTAATCCAATACTTTTGTGAGAGATTGATACCCATGGATAGAAGCATGATTAATGTAGAAAGTAGTGATGCATTGGTTAATAAAACTTTAGATAATGCAAGAAATACTATTACCACTATGACTAAAAAGGCTCAATAGTTTGGAAACCTTTCTAATCCACTACACATGTTAATGAAGTGGGAGTTCCAATTAATAATGATTAACAACTGAGCACATTTACTTTAATTGTGCAATAATTAGCATAAGGATACGTAAAAGCTTGTGAGCTTTGTACTAACATTAGACACCCAATAGATATGTGTCCAACTATTAAAGATCCTAATGTGGAACAAGAAAATGATATGAGTGGATACCAAGGACAAAAAATTCAAAAATTTGACCTCTTATCCTACACTCACAATTTTGGTTGGAGGGAACACCTCAACTTTATCTATTCTAGAGACAATCAAGTAGCTGCCCCCTACTAATTCACTAGGTTTTTCTTATCCAAGAGCTCAACAACCTTATCAAGTAAGGCCACAAAATCATCCCCCACCTCAATTTCAATCTCTAGATGATTTAATAAGTTCAGTAGCATCCAACACTGTTCAATTCTAGCAAGATTCTATCAGATTTCAACAAGATACAAAAGCTTTTATTAAGAATCTTGAAAATCAATTAGTCAGTTAGCTACTTTTGTTGGAAGATTATAAGCATAAGGATCCAGTAAAATTGCCTCATAACCCATGGTCAATCCTAGGGAGAATTTAGTGCTATCTCATTGAAGCGGGAAGCAACTTGAAAAAGCTCACAAGGAACTAACCAATGATAAAAAGACTAAAGATGAGCTAATTCAAGTGGAAGACAAGGAAACCGACCTCAAGAAAGAAAAACAACATTAAAGATAAAATATAAAGTTTCAATTTCCACTTATGAACCTCCTATGCCTTTTCCTAGTAGGTTTTCATAATCAAAGAAGAAGGAGCATAAGTAAGAAATTTTGAACACCTTTCAAAAAGTACAAGTTAACAATTTGCTATTGGATACCATCATGAAAGTACCTCCTTATTGTGCACCAATAAGCAAAAGCTCAAAGGAAATGAGGTGGTGAGCATGAGAGATAATATTTCGACAATCTTGCAAAGGAAACTCCCACCAAAATGCAAGGATATAAGTAGCTTCTCCATACCATGCATTACACGTAACACTAAATCTAAACAAGTTATGCTAGATCTAGGTGCCTCAATTAATGTCATACTTTACTCTATTTATACTAATTTAAAGCTTGGTTACCTTAAATAGACTAGCGTAGTTATTCAACTAGCTAATAGATCTAACATTTATCCAATGAGATTTTTGGAAGATGTTTTAGAGCATGTGAATGAGCTTTTCTTTCTGGTTGATTTCTATATACTTGATATGAAAGATGACTTCACTACTAAGGAAACACCCTTGCTCTTAGGTTGGCCTTTCACGAGAATAGCATGTACAAAGATAAATGTATATGATGGAAATTTGAAAAGGGAGTTTGATGCTGAGGTTATTTGCTTTGATTTATTTGAAGAAATGAGGTTGACAACCAAAAAGAAGGGAGAACCACACAGAAAATTGAATCCATCACTATATATGAAGAATGGTTAAAGAAGCATTTTGAAGCAAAGTTAGGCTAAGGATATTAAACTAAACGTTAAATAGGAGGCAATCTATTGAGATTTGTTTTCTTTCATTTTACTTTATTTTTGAACATTTTATTTCTTGATGATTTTTTTTATTTGGTGATAAGGCGGACATTATCTGATTTAGGTTAGGGGTTGATACATTGTAATTTAATGTTATTTAATTTCTAATTTAATTTAGAAAAATTGAGATTTTTATTTTATTTTTGGAAGCATGCTGCGACAAAGTGGTCTTAGGTTGTAAACTAGAAAAAAATTGTTTTCTTGCATCGCAGCATGAAATATTGTGCTCCGTGGCCTATGTGTAAAATTTTCACTTATAGCTCTCTATGCAAGAAACAACACAAAAAAATTTAGTTAACTTTTATTTTATTTTATTTTCATTTGCTATGATTTTGTGTACTTAATTTATATATTTATTTATTTCTGCTTTGGACAATGTTTGTTTGATATAGAACCCTTAATTTAATAACTTTTTTATGATGTGTGATATACATGAGTTACACCGTAACTCTCTATGTGTGATAGAACTTGATTTAGATGATGGATGAAACAAGAGCAGTGACTGGACAACCATGATTAATCACACTATGCTACTACAAAAAAGGTAAATTTTCTTTTCTTTTCTTCCTTTCCTTAGATTTACATTTGAACATTAGGGATAAGGTAGATTGTAGGTTGGGGTGAGGAAAAAGTTCCTTAGAAATTTTGAATTCTAGAATTTTCAAACATTTATTTTCAAAAAATTTATGTTTTGTAGATTTAGTTGTTTTGTTTACTCATTATTTTATTTTATATTTAATTTTATTTCGAGTCAATTTATATGTCAATGATAGGAATAAGATTGTGATAACACTAAAATATAGAAGATTTTAAATTTTGTTTAAGTTAAAGTATGATTTGGATGTAATTTTCATTTAGTTTGAGATTCTTTAGGTATGTTGTAAGAATGTTTGGTTAATCTAAGTATTTATGCATATTTTGTGTGTGAACTTTACATGAACATAATTGAGGTTTCAAAAATCTCATGAACTTATTTGAAAATCACTTAAGATGTAATCATACACAGTGATTAGGGAAAGATTTAGGCCATTTCTAGATCTTTGAGATTTGTCAAGCTTACCACTTGTATTTTTGTCACTAGCATCCCTTTAAACCTATATAGAGTATACAATTGGCCTTAATTTTTCTTTCTTTAACCTGTTATAGCCTATCTTTTTATTAGCCAAAGAAATATACTATTCTATCCTTCTAATCTCTAAGATGACTTAACATGAACACACATTTGGTACAAACTTTCCAAAAAGAAAGTGTGAAAATTTGAGTAGAAATAATAGGTCAGAGGTTGTATAAAATCAATGTTGGATTTAAAAAGGATGAAATGTTTTTGTGAATCATTTTTTTTATCTCTTTTGTTATAAAAAAAGGGAACAAGAAAAAAAAGGAGGGAAAAAAGAGAGGGTATAGTGATATTTGATACAATGTGAAATTACATCCATAGTGTACTTAACTATGGATGTGAAAGTAACTAATGGCTTGAAGAGTTAGGTAACATATAAAGCTATTCTATAACTTAAAATCGTGGTGTTTGAATTTAACTAAGTTCTCTTATTTTTATAACTCACCTTCCCGTTCTTTCATAGCTCTAAACCACAGTTTAACATTATAATCCTAATAAAGATCTATTGATCTAAGGTAATGTGTCCATTATATATTAGTGGAGATTGATTTGAAAATTAAGCCTATGAAATTTGTGATTATAATGCTTACACATATCATATTTGCATAATCTTGACATTAAAATTTTGGTTCTTTAAATGTCATACATGAAACCATCCAATATTGAGATTAACGATTTGTATTTAGATGAATTTTTAAGAGTTGATTATGAAAGTAAAATTAATGTTTGAATTATTCTTTGATCGTAAGTGATACTTGAATATTATGTATGCTATATGTTATGGATGATTTTTCAAACAAAGATATCAATTGATTCGGAAGCCAAATTTTATTTTTTTATTTAATTTAATTTAATTTAATTTGGTTTAGTTAGGATATTTGTAGGTGTCATCATCGAAAGCCCCAATAAGACTATAATTCGTCAACTAAGACCACCTAAGGGTTTAAAAACTTGTTGCATATGCTAAATGCAACTGTGATAATCTACGGAAGTGATTTAAGTTACATTAGATTCAAATTGTTTCTTTTCTTTTTAGAGAACCACTTAGATTGCTTGGCTTGCTAAGGACTAGCTAGAAGCTAGTTGAGGTTGTAATAAGTGCTTAAAAATCACACTTACTTGGTAATTTATCGAAATTGATTGGAAAAATTAAGTTTTAATATTGTATTTTTACTTAATTATATGAAAAAATATGTTTTTGAAATTATGAGATATGTTTTGTTTATTTCAAGTATTTTGATCATAAAAATATACAAAATTAAAGAATTAAAGTTGAAAGCATAAGTCCAAACTAAGAAGAATGAAATATTCAGCACGTGAAGCATAATTGTCAAACAATGGAGAGCCTAAATGTAAATATTATACACAAAATACATTAGAATTTATCTAAGGAAAGAATTATGGAAATCCACTCTACACCATGGCTAATTACTCTCATGTTGTAAACTAGGAACATAAATTGATCGTGCGTCATGGCATAGAATAATATGCAAGGACCTGAGTGTCGTAAATCAACATTAATTAGCACCCAACTTTTAGTCTTTTTATTCCATTTGTTCCCCGTTAAACCTAGTAGTATAAATAAGCTAATTAGGATTAATAATTAAAAAATCTCTACTGAAGGTAAAAAGAAGAACAAGATTTAATGAGGCAATTAAAAGAGTTGAAGATCAATTCCAAAGACAATAGTCCAAGCTTTCTTCTCCTTTATTTTATTTGTTATAATGAATACTATTGTGATTTTATTGTTTTCTATGAATAGATAATTTTCTATTTGGCTATGGGTGATTTTAAGCCCTAGCCAAGGATTACAATTAATTAATAGAATCTATTATACTCTAATTTTTCATTCTTCTTCGTTATGAATTAATTTTCTATTTTAAGATTTGTATGAGTTTCTTGATTATTTAGCTACACAATTGAATAATTATATTAATTCACCATTAATCAATTTAGTTAATTGAGTACGTAATCGATTAATCAATTTAAATAATTAGTGATAATTGTTTGCAATGTGAATTAATACTGAGGATAATTAAACTGAGCTTATGAGTTTAACCTTGATCCAATATGCTTCTTGAAATTAAATGTTTTTTATAGATTAAATTTTGAAAGCTTGTTCTAGGTTGTCCATTAGAAAGGGTTTGAGTCAAAAGATTATTTAATTCAACGAATAGGTAAAAAGATGTGAAAGTTTTCGAGTTTGTGAATTTCTTCAAGTTGTTATAATCGAAGAATATGAAGTTAGGATATGTTTCTATTGATTTGCAATTCATGGTAGTGATGAAATGATCTTACAATCATCTTTTTTCATATTTTTATTGTAATCTTTAAAACATAATTTATTTTATTATTTTTAGTTGATAGATTTAATTTACAATTTACAAGAACAAATTGCCCCCAATTTCTTAAATAAGAGTTGTTTTCTAAAAATTTCTATGAGAAAGGCTCTTACTTTTTATAACTAAACAACAAAATTTTAAATAATTTAAAGTAAGGTTTAAATTTACTATTCATTTAAACATAACACATGTGCTTCTTCTGGACCTATCGACTCTTTGTCAACTCTTTGCAGGGAACAGGACTAGGTGCAACACCTATGTTTATGATGGGCTATGGCAGAGTAGAAAGGACTAACAGACGTTAGACTTTCTCCTAATAAGTCACACTCTGAGAGAAAAAGCTAGTTGTCTAGTCCATGATCTCTCTTAAAAGTCCAGAGAGACAAGTTAGTGAAGTGATGGACCAAATGAATGTGAAGCTTTCTTTTTAAAACAAGTTGATCTCTTTTCAAAAACTTATATGAATTTTTTGCAGATTAAGAACTTAGAGAACTTTTTTGAAAGTCCTACAATTTTTTATTTTTTCAACGAAGTAGAACATACTTTTTCCCATAAATGAGGCCATATGTTGATATCAATTTTTGTCAACAATATGTAAGACTATCCTATGTGGATCTGCAAAATGAACATACTGAAAAAAGATAATGTTTGGTTGTGATTCTCTATTACGTGAAAGATATCATAAATCCTCGTGATTGTTTACATATATGAGTATATATAGGAGAAAGAATTAACCTAATGGTTATCTCTTATCGGAATAGGATTGATTTGTTATGACATTTTAAACATTTATCATTAGTTATCTTTTTAGGATCTCAACTCTTGCTGAACAGTGAATACCATGCCACTTTTTGTCCTCTTCAATGAGAATTTTCTCTTCTTTCTGAAATGACATTACCTTTACTGATAACCATTCATCAGGTGGTTCAAGGAAGAAATGTGAAGGTTTGATCTGAACTTAATATCTACAGTACAACAGCAAGTTACACGTACCTGCTAAAGCTTTAATCAAATCAAATATCAAATGCCCACAAGGAGCATTTAATATCTCAAACTAAACACTTACATTTCTGATCAAACTTGTATGGTACAAGTATATCAATTTATACAAGAAAATTATTTTTACAACTTAATGCATGCATCAATATACATGTCACAATGTAATTGATCCTATTAGTAAGTGGTTCCACAGTTACTTTAACATCCTACATCCCAAATTTACATCCAATCCAATACTGAATTATCAATTGATGCATACAACTTGATGTTTGCATGACTCACTTGTACATGGAATAACATTTACTGCAATTCCTCCTAAAGTCCCCTTCTTTCTAGAGAGCAAAGCAGTATTTTGTACTCAGCAGAAGGTCTAAGCTAAAACAGTTGAAGAATACCGTGCTAGTTCCACCCTCACCCAACTAAGAGGAAAAATATTAAAAAAAGGTGAACAAGAAGAGAAAGTGGAGCTAGAAAAGAGACTGAACGAAAAAAGAAGATTAATCAGGTCCTATACTTCAAGAGAAGAAAGCAGCATTTGGTACACAGGACAATAAAGGACATAAGTTAAACAGTTGGAAAGCACCAAGCTATCTCCATCCTCCTCCCAAAATAAGAGAGAAGAAATAAAGAAAAAGGGTACATAAGAAAAGGAGAAAGTGGACAAGGTGGCAGAAGAGAAGGGAAGACTGATCAATCAGGCCTTGTACACAACCGTGAATGCTTTAACCATAATCAATAGCAAACACATCCAAATGCAATGTGAATGTCTAGGCCAAGCTTCATCATAAAGCTTCTTATAAGTTGAAACCAGAGCACTCTCCAAAGTAGTTCCGGTAACAAGCCCAATAAAACTAACGAGGGAACATGTATATATACAAGTGGGAACAAGTACATGGCACAAACACTTGTAACACACACGAAACAAAATGCATACACAAACACAAACTCAAAAACTTTTCATATATTAAATTCTAGGCTGATAAAGGGGGATTAACTCTGCCAACTACAATAATAATTAGTTTATTAAATGAACTTCTACATCAAACATTGGTTTCTGGATGGTCAATTAATCACAAACAGATGTAGCTTGCCTTCTGCTTCACCAAAAGAGATAAATAGTTACTATGTTCCTAAATTCAAGTCTATTTTCTGAAAATTTATTGACATAGACTTTCTAAAGTATCGGCAGCATCATTAGAAGATAAAAAAGTAAGAATTATTGGGGACTATTTGATTGCAGTTAAAAGTTTTCTGAAATAAAATAATGTTCTCTTGTCAACAATTCTCATCAGCTCCACCATTTTTTTTTTCCAAATTGAAAAGTTCGTTCTGTATTCTATATAACCAGAAAACAACAAAAAGCAACAGAGCCAAAAAGTTACAATGTTCCTAAATTCAAGTCTATTTTCTGAAAATTTTATTTTCCAACACCTTTTACAGCAGTGTATTATCATCAACGGGCTTCAACCGGGTTCCTTCTAGTAGCTGGGCAATAGCCTTAACAGTTAGCTACATAATCATCACAAGAGGATCCATTTGCTGCAAAATAACTGCTTTGATGATCAGTCCACTTCCATTACACAATAGTAAGCTTTTAAATCTACACTTTAATGAATTTATAATGTTGTTAAGGAAAAATAAAAGCAAAAGGAACATGAAATCAAACCCAATAATGCTGCCTCTTCCCTAATTAGGGGAATATCATTCCCCAATCCCAAGTCCATTATTCCAAGATCAATCAAATAGGGAGAACAAACATTTGCCGAGAAGCCTAAGAATGTGTATTCTCCACACAAATTGTCGAAGCAGTTGCAAGGAAATATCAAGCAAAATATAAAAAGTAATCTAAACCATCATTTCATTAAAAGCATTATGCACACTGTACACTACCATACGCCTAAAAAGGATACATAAAGATCAAGAGCATTGCTGGTGTTACGAGTGCAATACCAATAATTGTCAATAAAAATCCTGTCTAGGCTCTGATCCAGTATTCTGATCCCCTACATTTCCAGAGTTTGATCCATCACTGTTTTCATTGTTAGTGCCACTTTCATTGTTACTAGTCTCTGCAGGTGAACCAAGTGTCCTTAACAGCCACGGCAATGAAATAGTAAACCTCCTCTCCAAAGTGCGTGGTGTAAGAACACTTTCTCCAGTGCCTGGATTATTTCCACCATCGCCACCAACACTGGCATCAGCACCACCGCCACTACTACTAGAAGAATCAAACACACCAGCCAAATGATTTTGATTCCCATGGGCCGGGTTCCCACAAGTCCTCTGATCATAATCTGGATCATCGGTGAGCAACTCATAACGACACACAGGGCAAGAATTATGCAATTCCAACCAAGGAAGTATACAATTTGAATGATAAATGTGTTTGCAGGGCAATTGTTTGGCTTCTTCGCCAAGCTCAAACTCGTCCTCACATACCGCACACTGTGACGAATCCGAACCCAAAATTTCTTCGGTAATCTTCACCACAGGCAATCCCTCCACAGTCGATTTGGATGCCGGTGGTGTTCCATATCTATTGGGATCATTCTCAGCAAGCTGTTGGATCAATTGTTCTAAACCAGGTCCAAAAAAGTAATCTCCAAGATTAAGATTTGAGGGAACGCGTATTCCGCTAGGATCCCCAGGATTACTATCAATGACAAACTGAACATTTGCCCCATTATTCCTTAGGGTTTGCAAATAGTTTTGTATAAACATAAAGGGGTTGAAAGCGTCCGGATCCTGAAACGTCCGAGACGGTGCTCCATCAAAAAGAGCAACGAGATCTGAGAAATCATCAACAATGGCTTCGCCACCACCACCACCACCAATGCCAGCGGCACCAGAATCAGAGGAGGCGTTAGGTGAGAATAGAAAAGGGGGAAAACCGCTGGTTCCAAAAGAGGAAGGGTCTGATGAGAAATACAAGAAAGGATTAGGAGTGGTGTTAGGGCTAGGGTTAGGGTTATCAAGTTCTTCGAGAAAGCCACCACTACAGACGGGACAGACTAGATCGGAGGTAGGTGAAGGGGTTAGGGTGACGGAGTGGTTACACTGGTAACAAAAGTAAAGCTGAGGCCCAGCGCCGGCGACAACGACGGAGTTGCCTCCTGTAGACGACATGTCGTTTTTTAGACAGAAATAAAGAAGAGGAAGATGAAGGAGATTGATCTGGAACGACGACGAAAAGGGTAAGAAAAAAAAGGAGATAATTGGTGTAAAAACGAAAGTGCTTTAGAGAGATTTGTGTAAAAAATGGGAGATGCAAAAAAAATTAAAAAATAGAGAAAATGTAAAAAAATAATGTGTAAAATTTATAACAATAAAATACCGTTAAAAATGCTTTGTCCAAAAAAAATCAATAAGAGTATAAATCTTATATTTATTTTAAAAATAATATTTAAATTTTATATTTATTTTTTTAAAATAATTTTATTTTATTATTATAAAAAAAATAAATGTATAAAAATAAATTATTATTTTTTATGTTTTTAATTTATTTATTTTCTATTTTTATTTAATTTTTTTTATTCTTTCTATTACAATTTGTTTAAATTAAAATAATTTTTATTTAATATAATTAAAAAAATAAAAAATAAAATAAAAAAAATTATTTTGTCATTACATAATCACTTTTTAATAAACTGTTACAAAAAATAAATATAAAATTTAAGTGTTATTCTTATAATAAGTATAAAATTTTAACGATATTTATCTCAAAAAATAGTATTCAATATTAAATATAATTTAATTATATAATTTTTAATATTAAATAAATTTAAATAGTTATAGTTTGATTTAACAGTATTATTCAGTTAGATGATACTATATATAAAATAATATGTTAAAAATTTTTAATAATAAAATATTAAAAAAATGGTTATAAAGGAAACTAACATGAACGTAGCTTACTTAGGGTGAGCTTTTTTTTTTAAAAAACAAAAATCCACCTACCAATCTAAGCTTACATTGAAACCTAGCGTATACTTTTCTTTTTGGAGATTGTTTAATCTAAATAAGTTTAAAAGTTACATAAATCAATTAATATGTTAAGATTGTAGATTTTAAAAATAATAAAACTATCACAACTAAATCGAATTTAGTCTTTGAATACACTAATTTATAAGTATTATTTATTATGTATTTATGTATTTATATATCATAATATCTATTATTATTAAATTATAATTATAACTATATTAATATTTTATATAAATTTTTCTTTTTCTCGTAATCTTCTTTTTTTCGTTTTCTTTTCAATATCTTCTTTTTTCGATATATTTTTAGAAATTTATTAACAATGGTCACATATTAGTGCGATAAGAAAAATCGATATATATATATATATATATATATATATATATATATATATATATATAAACTTAAAAGCTCAAAAAGGGTATACTATGAATAAAATATGTGAAGGTAGATAAAAAGACTAAAAGGGTATACTATGAATAAAATATGTGAAGGTAGATAAAAAGACTAAACGATCAAAAGATGGTCTAAATCATTTTATTAGTTAAATGTTGTCTAAGATTTTGCCTCAAGAAAAAATCAAACAAATTATAAAAACTGTGACACCAAAAAACATCAATCGAATTACATATTCACATAAACTTTCTCTAAATTAACATAACAACTCAAAGATCAAGACTAGTACTCATAAATAGACATTCTTGTAAAAATGAAACTTACTCAAAAATTTGCACACAAACTTAGACAATATTTAAATTTTTTAAAGAGCCATGCATTAGTTAAACCCAATAAATAAAAATAAATCACAATGAAAAGCAAAATATCTTCAATCAACCAAACAAATAAAGCTTCACAAGTAACAATATCTAAAAAATATTTCAACTAAGTTCAATCTCTCTACCACTCCCAAACTTAATATGAACATTGTCCTCAATGTGTGAAAGTTAAAGAACAAATGAGATAGGTTTAAAGAAACTTCCTAGTTTGATTTGTAAGATTGAAATCCAAAAATAGCTTTAATTCCTCCGATTTGCACCTTCGAAAACAAAATAACAATATAAAGAAATATAAAAACTAATACATGTTAAATTAAATAAGAAAAATAGAAAATTAAAACACATGGGTTGTCTCCTAAGAAGCGCTTGATTTAGAGTCATCAGCTTGATTTCCCATTTTTTTTTTCTATTTTTAGGGAGGTTCACATATTGTGTGATAAATACAAAGTTTCAACTTAGCAGAAAATTGAAAAATAAATTTAAGCAACTAACAATAAGCATAAAAGAATATTTTTTTAACTAAAATCAAATTGATTGGTATTAATATCAACAAAAATAGTAAACAAATCTCCGGCAACGGCGCCAAAAACTTGTTGTCTCTTTAAAAGAACATGAAAACGTGCAAGTATATACGATCACAATTAATAAAATGATAAATAAAATATCGTTCCCACGAAAATTTGTTACTATTATTCGTCAAGTACTAAAATTGTTTCAATATTATTTTATGCAAACAATCGAAAGGTTGGTAGTTTAACTAACTAATTTTTTTTAACAATAAATAAGAAAATTCTAGGATTGCATTTTCACCAAATTAATCCACTCGAATCATATTATTTTCTCTTGATTTGTATTTTTTTGAATTTAATTTGTCAACCAAGAACTCCTAATTTTATCCATATATCTCTTTCGATCTCCATATAAACATATCTCGCTAAAATAATTCACTATATTCCTATAAGAATTAAATTCACCAAAATTCATTATGTTCAAAATTCTCAAATAGACATACGTACAATAAAGGTATATTCCTATCGCTTATATATACATGTTATTCTATCTACGAGCAACACATAAAAATACATTTTCCAAGTTTATTTAAGTGTCACAGATCAATTGATAAATTTTTCAATAATCAAAAGCATTAAGCACAAATAGAATAAACAAATTAAAAATCTCATAAATCATTCAAAAATAATTCATTCAAGCTTCATAAATTAAGCTACAACGCAACTCTAGAAAAATTAAATTACTTCATAACAAAAATTAAAATTACAAAACAAAAATATTAAAGCATTTAAGGAATATTAGATGAAGAAAAACAAAAAGAAAATTAAAAGTGTTTCTGTTCTCTAATTTCTCCTATGCAGAACCACAACAGAAGCCAAAAATAGCTTCTACGTGTTCCACAGTCCTCTGTCCAACCCCCCTAATTTTATCGCAATAATTACCTATTTATAGCTCCAGCTCTCTAATAAAAATTCATCACAAAATATTTTTTTACAACACGCGTATAAAAATGGAGGACAGAATATTACATCAAAAATAATATTTAAACACGCGTGGGAGACACAAAACCGACTGGACAGCGTGCACGTTTCTTCGTTTTTATTTTACAAAACTCATGCCACGTGTTGACACCTAATTTGCTAGAAGAATAATCGAGACACATGAAAGCTTCATAAAAATACGACTAAATTCTTATAAAAAATAAGTACATAACCTAACTATTACTTTTAGAATAGGTATACGACTTTTACAATCACCTTATCAAAAAATTGAGTTCTAATATTTTAGTTTATAATTATCTACCATATCATTTATAATTATACTATAATATATAATATAAAGAAATGTTATTAATATATATCACAAATATATATCAATAATTGATGTGATATTTTTTTATTAAATATAATTATATAATTTATAGTGTATTTACTAATAAAATAATAACACATATAAAAGTCCACAATTCATTAAAACAAATATTACAAACTATGAAAGGCCCATAATTAACTAAAACAAAAACAAATTACTTCCTAAATTAATCTTTGCGTTTGATATTCCAAATCTATCTCTTATGTAGGATCATGAGAATATTTATAAGATCTTGAGAACCTTTAGAATATTTGTAAATATACTCTTGATCAGAACCTTAGTCTCCATTACAGCTTTATTGAATAAAACCGAAAACAATTAAAACGAAAAAGGTGCGACAAACAATTTAAACCCTTAGTAAGTGATGTAAATGATGGAATTAGGGTTTAAAAAATGTAAGTATGAAGATAAGGCCCACTCAGCTTATGGGAATTGATACAAGCTTCGATTTAAGTCAACAATTTTAACCGTTTAAAATTGTAACTCTGATTTATCAAAAACAAAATTAACTATGAATAATAGCACACTTCTTCTTTTTTCCTTTTTTTTTTGAAGAACAATTATTGATTGACACATAAATAAAGAACAAGAAAAAGATACCAAGATTTTAAAGATAATTACGAAACAAAATCCAAAGATGAAAACAACAACAACGAAATTGAAAGAAAACACAAGACTTGAAGGATGATTTTTTTTAAATCAAGGACTCAGAGGAAACTACAAAACAAAATCCAAAGAAAAAGCAATGAAAAAAATATTTAAAGAAAACTAAAAGACTTGAAGGAAGGATTTTTTTGTGTGAATCAAGAAAACGTAGAAAAGAACTTAAACAAGAAAAAGATGTTTTTTTATTCAAGAACTGAAAAAATGATAGATTTAGATAGATAAATTGTTTTTAGTAACCAATGCTCTGATACCAAATGATGCGGACCCTCTAGGGGAACAACCCAAGGAACCCATGAACTCAATGGAATAGGAACGATTGATTTGCTAAGAATGTGTTGAAGATGATCTGATTAGAACCCTAAGGAAACAAAGTCCTTAAAACCCCAACCTTGAGATGCCACAAAAGATGATCACTCCCTTTGATAAGTCTAATTCAAGCATTCAATCAAGAACACCAGAAGGAAAAGAAAAAATCTTTCTGAAATAAATTTTCATTAATGATATCAGTTCTCCCTCCATTACAAGGCTGTTGTTTTCTTTTATAAGCAACAAAACCCTAGACAAAATTTATCTTAAAGAAAAGAACCCTAGACATAATTAAACCCTAGTGGGCCTACTTAGTTATGGATTGGGCCTAATCCATCCTTAAAGAATAAAAGACTAAAAATATTTATGATAAATAAGACATATAAAGTCCACAATTCAATAAAACAAAAATGGTTAACCCTAAATGGCCCATAATTAACTAAAGCAAAAAACATTTTGCTTCCTAAATTAATCCTTATGTTTGATATTCCAAATCTATCCCTTATGTAGGATCATAAGAATATTTGTAGGATCTTAAGAATCTTTAGAATCTTTAGAATATTTGTAAATATACTCTTGGTCAGAACCTTAGTCTCCATTACAGCTCTATTGAACAAAACCAAAAGCAAGCAAAACGGAAAAGGTGTGACAAAAACTTTAAACCCTTAGTAAGTGATGTAAATGATGGAATTTGGGTTTGAAAAATGCAAGTACAAAGAAAATGCCCACTCATATTATGGGAGTTAATACAAGTTTCAATTTGATATATTATAATAGTCGTTTCGATACCTGAGCAAAAGTTTTAGCCATTTGAAATTACAACTCCAATTTATCAAATTATTTTTTTGAAACTGTGAACAGTAGCACACTTCTTTTTCTTTTTTTAAAGAACAATGATTGATTGAACACAGAAATAAAGAATAAGAAAAAGATACTAAGATTTTAAAGAGATATACGAAACGAAATTCAAAGATAAAAACAACAACAACAACGAAATTAAAAGAGAACACAAGACTTGAATGATGATTTTTTTTAAATCAAGGACTCAAAGGAAACTACAAAACGAAACACAAAGACAAAAACAATAAAAAGAAAACCAAAAGACATGAAGGAAGGACCTTTTTGTGAATTAATAAAATGTAGAAAAAAATTGAAATAAGAAAAATATGATTTTGTTTATTTAGGAACTGAAAAATTGATAAATTTAGATAGATAAACTATTTTCAGCAACCAATGCTCTGATACCAAACGATGCAGACTGTTTAGGGGAATAACCCAAGGAACCCACGAACTCAATGGAATTGGAATGATTGATTTCCTAAGAACGTGTTGAAGATGATCCAATTAGAACCCAAAGGAAACAAAGACCTTAAAATCCCAATGCCATAAAAGATGATCACTCCATTTGATAAGTCTAATTCAAGCATTCAATCAAGAACACTATAAGCCAAAGTAAAAAGCTTTCTAAAATAAATTTTCATTAAAGAAATCTGTTCTTCCTCAATTACAAGGCTACTGTTTTCTTTTATAAGCAATAATACCCCATAATAAATTTATCTTAAAGAAAAGAACCCAGACATAATTTAATACAAGTGGGCCTACTTAGTTGTGGATTAGGTCTAATCCATCCTTAAAGAATAAAAGACTAAAAAGATATATTACAAATAAGACATATAAAAGTCCATAATTCAATAAAACAAAAATTGCTAACAATAATAGGCCGTTAATTAACTAAAACAAAAAAATTTCTTCCTAAATTAATCCTTGCATTTACTATTCCAAATCTATCCCTTGTGTAGGATCATGAGAATAGTTGTAGGATCTTGAGAATCTTTTGAATATTGTAAACATACTCTTGGTCAGAACCTCAATCTCCATTACAACTCTATCTAACAAAACTGAAAGCAAGCAAAACGGAAAAGGTGCAAAAAACTTTTTAAACCCTTGATAAGGGAAGTAAATGATGGAATTTGGGTTTGAAAAATGAGGATACATAGACAAGGCCCACTCGGCTTATGAGAATCGATACGAACTTCGGTTTGATATATTATAATAGTCATTTCGATATCTAAGTCAAAAGTTATTGAAAGAAAACACAAGACTTGAAAGACGATTTTTGTTTTAAATCATGGACTCAGAGGAAACTACAAAACGAAATACAAAGAAAAAAGCAATAAATATTTTTTTAAGAAAACTAAAAGTCTTTAAGGAAGAATTTTTTTTGTGAACAAAGGAAATGCGGAAAAGAACTTAAACAAGAAAAAAATTATTTTTTTATTCATGAATTGGAAAAATGATAGATTTAGATAGATAAACTGTGTTCAACAACTAATACTTTGATACCAAATTATGCGGATCCTTTAGAGAAACAACCCAAGAAACCCACTGATGATTTACATAATTTATCATAATTTATCATTTCTTAACTTTAAATTTTAATCTAATTTTATTTAATATTTATTGATTTAATATTTTATTTTTATTATTTAAATTTTATTACAAATTTAAAGATAATAAAGATCCAAAATTTTAGAAACATATCATCTAAATACAAATAAATAAAAACCTAGAAGATAGAAACAAAAAAAAGGGAGACAACGAAAGAAACTAGATGAGAGAGTTAGACTTAAAACTTTTTGTGATTCAATTTTCCTTCGATTCTTCTTAAAAAATTATAATGAATTCGTTTATATTAAATTTAATTTTTAGTATGAACTAGTTTTTTATTATTTTAAGAAAAAATGTAATTTAATTTTGAACTATGATTGATTTTCTATATTAATTTGAATTATTTTCTCTTCATGTTTGTTTGATTTATTCTAAGTTTAATACTTCTAATTAACTGGCTATTAATTCGATGATTTTAGTCTTGTGATTTACTATCGAAAGAGAGAATTATAGGATAAATCTAAAATATTTTGACATAGGTAAATATATAGGATCGAAAGACTTATATGAACCTATGTAGTTTTAAAAATCATTGGTCTTAATACTTTCTTGCTTTATTAAATTGCATACTCTTGTGTAAATTAATGAATAAGATTATTTCCAATTGATTATCGAAAGAGACTTTTGGATATTTTGGAGATTGCTAACAAACATAGATAATTAAATTCAATTAGCTAGATGATAAAAAATAGTGATAGATTAGGTGAAATCGATTTTCTAGAAGTTTTCTTCCTATTAATTTGATCTTTGAACATCTTTATTTTCTTTTACATATTTTCTTTAAATTGATTTTATTTTAAATTTTAATTACAACAAGCTTAGTGATTTGTCTAGATAAAATTGAGATTAATATAATTTTGGTATTTGTCAAAAGTAAGTTACTAATCCCTGAGTTTTGCACCGATCAAGTTTTTGGGGTCATTCTTAGGGATTGATTTTTTCTTATTTTTGCCAATATCGATACAAAGTAATTTTAGTTTTAATTTAGAATTTTATTATTTTTTTTTTTGCTAGGTGTGTTTTGACGTTGGATGTGTTATGCTAGAACTCGAAACATTATTCCTTTTGATCTGGTGATTGAAAGAACCTTTAGATCACAAAGAAAGAAGAAAGTACTAACCATGGCTGTAGAAGAACATAATGCACAACCACCACCTTGAAGGATTATGTAAAGCCAACTATGAATGAAAATTATTCAGGTGTAAGATGCCAGACTATTAATGCCAGTAATTTTGAGCTCAAACCTGTGTTGATTAGCATGGTACAACAAGCCCCCAATTTAGTGGATCACCACTTGATGATCCCAATATTAATTTGACAAATGTTTTTGGAGATTTGTGACACTGTAAAGATGAATGGTGTTACTGAAGACACCATTAGACTAAGGTTGTTTCCTTTTCATTGAAAGGCAAGGCAGAAATTGGCTACAATCTCTACAACTGGGAAGCATCATTAGTTGGTAGGACATGACATAAAAGTTTCTTGCTAAATTCTTTCCACTTGCAAAAACAGCCCAACTCAGGAGTGAGATTGGTCAATTCAGACAAAATGATTTTGAGACACTTTATGAAGCATGGGAAAGGTATAAAGATATGATTTGGCATTGCCCTCAATATGGATTACTAGATTGGTTGCAAATTCAGATGTTCTATAGTAGGCTAAATGGGCAAACTAGAACCATAATTGATGCTACTTCTGGTGGAACTTTGATGTCAAAGACACCTGAAGGTGCTACTTCTCTTTTAAAATAAATGGCCTCAAATAACTATCAATGGCCAACTGAAAAAGATCTATGGCTAAGAAAATTGTTGGGATTCATGAAATGGAACCATTTGCGATCGTTTCAGCTCAAATAGCTTCTCTATCTTATCATATTTTAGCCTTGATAACCCCAAGAATACCACAAAGTGTAGAATATGTTATAGATTCATGTATGACTATTCCGATGAATAAAGCAAGTCAATAACAGGTTCAATACATCAACAATCAGAACTACAACTATCATGGTAATCTTATGCTAAATTACTACCATCTAGGGCTTTGAAATCATGAGAATTTGTCTTATGAAAACACAAAGAATGTGCTGCGACCTCCTCCAAGGTTCAATAGTCAACCAAGCAAGAAGAAAAATCTTGAAGTACAAATTGGGAAAATAGCCACAACCATCAATGCTCAACAAAGAAGAATTTTTCCTAGCAATACAGAAGGGAATCCAAAGGAACAATGCAATGCAATTACACATAGGAGTGGAAGAGAAATTGAGAGATCACCATCAAAGGAAACTGAGTCCACCCTTACAGCTCCAAACAATGGCCAAAACAATCATAAAGTAGAATAAGATGAGATTTATGATGATACACTAAGAGAGACTAACATACATCCATCAATTTCATTTCCTAACAATCCTCCTATTCTCTCTACTCCATTTCCTTATCCTCAACGCTTTCAAAAACCAAAATTAGATAAAAAAATCCAAGTTTTTGGATATCTTTAAGAAAATTCACATATATATTCCTTTTGTATATGCCTTGGAACAGATGCCAAATTATACCAAATTTCTGAAGGACATCATTTCCAAGAAGAAAAGGTTGGAGGATTTTGAAACAGTGAAGCTTTCTGAAGAATATAGTGCCATTCTTCAAAAGAAATTGCCTCAAAAATTAAAAGATTCAAGGAGTTTCACTTTGCCTTGCAATATTGGAAATTCATTTTTTGAGAAAATTTTATGTGATCTTACTAGTATTAATCTTATGCCATTTTCTATCTATAGGAAATTGGGACTTGGAGAGATGAAACAAATAACAATTTCTTTACAACTAGCAGACTGATCCATCAAGTATCCACGTGGAATCATAGAAGATGTATTGGTAAAGGTGGATAAATTTATTTTTCTTGTTGATTTTATGGTGTTAGATATGGATGAAGATCAAAATGTCCCACTAATTCTTGGCCGACCATTATTGGCTATAAGAAAGGCTTAAATGAATGTTCAAAAGAGTAAGTTAACATTGAGAGTGAACAAGGAAGAATTTATATTCAAAATCTACGAAGCTATGAGATTTCCAGAAGATCCAAGCACTTACTTTCGAGTAGATGTCATTAACCAATGTGTAGTAAAAGCCTTTCAAGAGGATATGCCAGTCGATCACCTAGAACGATATATCACCACTTCATCTCATGCTTACGATTTCAATAACTTTATTGTTTATGAACCTGATTTACCTTTTGTTAGTGAAGAATTTCTCCACTACGTATTTGCCTTGGAAGCATTGTAGCATATTACATCATGCAGCACAGAAGTGGAGAGGTTAGAGCCAATGGTAGCAAAGACGCATTCTATAATCTCTACAGAAAAAGTGCAGCAAACTACAACTCCAGAGTTGAAGCAATTGCCTGATCATCTTCGCTATGTGTTCTTGGGTGATAATTACACCTTTCCAGTGATTGTTGCGGCATCACTTACACCCGAAGAAAAGGAAAAGTTACTATGTGTGTTAAGGGAGCATAGAACAGCATTAGGATGGAATATTGACATAAAAGGTATAAGTCCATCCATTTGCATGCACAAGATTCCAATGGAGGAACCTTAAAAACCATCAATCGAGCGCCCAAGAAGATTAAATCCAACAATAAAGAAAGTTATGAGATTTGAAAATTTAAAGCTCTTCAATGTTGGGATTATTTATGCTATTTCAGACAACTTGTGGGTAAGTCCAGTGCATGTTGTACCAAAAAAGGATGGAATGACGATGGTGAAAAATGACAACAATGAGCTTATTCCTACAAGAATAGTCACGGGTTGGTGTGTACGTATAGATTTCTGCAAGTTGAACAAAGCAACAAGGAAGGATCATTTTCCACTTCTATTCATTGATCAAATGCTAGATTGGTTGGCTGGATATCCTTATTATTTCTTCTTAGATGGTTATTCAGGGTATAACAAGATTGCTATATCCCCCGAAGATAAGGAGAAAACTACATTCACATGCCCTTATAGAACATTTTCTTTTAGAAAGATGCCCTTTGGACTATGCAATGCCTTAGCAACATTTCAACTTTGCATGATGACTATTTTTCTGATACGGTGGAAGATATAATGGAAATTTTCATGGATGACTTTTCAGTTTTTGGTACATCTTTTGATCATTGTTTGCATAATTTAGCTCTTGTTTTGCAGAGATGTCAAGATAAAAATCTTGTCCTAACTTGAAAGAAGTGTAATTTCATGGTTCAAGAAGGGATCGTGCTTGGCCATAGAGTGTCATCTAAAAGAATTGAGGTTGATTGAGCTAAAATTGCAACCATAAAAGAACTACCACCTCCAAAAGAAATAAGGGGAATCAACAGTTTTTTGGGACATGTGGGATTTTCTAGAAGATTTATAAAGGATTTTTTTAAACTCTCTAAACCTTTATGTAATCTTCTTGAAAAAAATTTCTGCATTTGACTTTGATGATGTTTGTTTGCAAGCCTTTAATGTAATCATGGAGAAATTGATTTCAACACCAATAATGATTGTACCTAATTGGATTCAACCTTTTGAAATCACGTGTGATGCAAGTGATTTTGCAATTGGAGTAGTGTTAGGACAAAAGTGAGACAAACCTTTTAAGGCCATATACTATGCAAGTCAGACATTGAGTGAAACCCAATTGAATATACAACAATTGAGAAGGAAATGCTTGCTGTGGTGTTTTCTTGTAACAAATTTTGGTCATATCTCATGGTACAAAGGTGATTGTGTTCATTGATCATGCAACACTTCGTTATTTGTTTAGCAAGAAGGATGCTAAGTCTAGATTGATTCATTGGATTCTTCTTCTTCAAGAATTTGGTTTAGAAGTTTGAGATAAGAAAAGAAGTGAAAATTTAGTTGCTAACCATCTCTCTCAGTTGGAGCAAGTGGAAGTAAAACTAGATTTTGAGATCCAAGAAGCATTCCTTGATAAAAATTTACATTTAAAAAGAAAGTTCAAATTAAATAATCTGCGTTATGTTTGCTCTATTTGATCAAAGTGTGAAAAAAAAAGAAATAAAAAAAATGAAAGGAAAGAATTGAAAAAAGGGTTAAAACGGTTGAAATTAGTAAAAACTATGAGCATTAAGTCAATCACAACTACTAAAAAAAATCATTGATTTTAAGACTTTATTTTGATTATTTAAATTTTATTATAGATTTAAAGATAACGAATATACAAAATTTTAGAAACATATCATCTAAAGATTTAAATTTAAATTAAGTTTTATTTAAATCATATATATATATATATATATATATATATATCACGGCAAGATGGATATATATAGTCCTCTACACAGTTTCTGTATGTATATATCACGGCAAGATATATATATATATTCTTCTGCACAGTTATATATATATATCTAAGAACCAGCTAAGGGGAGCTGGATAGGATATATATATATATATATTTGTTCAGATAAGGGGAGTTGCATATGATATAGATATATAAAAGGAAAAAAAGGAGATTAAGGACATAGATATAAATTATATGTATATGGCGCTGGGAGATTGAAAGGGAGTGTGGTTTTATAGATTTATATATATATAAAGAGGAGAGATACAGAGATGACGAGAAGGTGAATACAAATAAATAAAAAGCTAGAAGACAGAAACAAAAAAAAAAAAAAGGAGAGAACGAAAGAAACCAGATAAGAGAATCTGATTGCGCAGGAACCGGGAAAAAGAAAAAGAAAACTCCGGAGAATACATTAAACGAGATTTTTTTGCTATATTTTTTGTTTTTTAATATCTTCCCATAAATTATTATGAATTCGTTTATATTAAATTTAATTTTTAATATGAAATATTTTTTTTATTATAGAAAAAAAGATGTAATTTAATTTTTAACTATGATTGATTTTCTAAGTTAATTTAAATTATTTATTTTTATATTTGTCTGATTTATTCTGAGTTTAATGTTTCTAATTAACTGGTCCTTAATTATATGATTTTAGTCTTGTGATTTACTATCGAAAAAAATATTATAAGATAAATCTAAAATATTTCAACATAGGTAAATATAGAGATGGAAAAACTTGTATAAACCTATGTAGTTTTAAAAATCATTGGTTTTAATACTTTCTTTATTAACTTGCCTATTCTTATGTAAATTAATAAACAAGATTATTTCCAATTGATTATCGAAAGAGACTTTTGGATATTTTTGGAGATTGCTAACAAACAGAGAGAATTAAATTCAATTAGCTAAATGAGTAAAGTATAATGAGGGATTAGGTGAAATCGATTACCTAAAAGTTTTTTTCCTATTAATTTGATCTTTGAACATATTTATTTTCGTTTACATATTTTCTTTTGCATATATTTCTTTAAATTGATTTTATTTTAAATTTCAATTACAACAAGATTGGTCATTTTTCTAGATAAAATTGACATTAATATAATTTTAGCAAAAGTAAGTTATAAATCCCTGAGGACGATTTGATATATTATAATAATCATTTTGATACCCGAGTCAAAAGTTATAACCGTTTAATGTTGCAACACTGATTTATCAAATTGTTTTTAAAACTGTGAATAAAAACACACCTCTTTTTTTTAAGAACAATGATTGATTGAACACAGAAATAAAGAACAAGAAAATGATACCAAGATTTCAAAGAGAACATTGAAACGATATCCAAAGATGAAAACAACAATAACAATAAAATTGAAAGAAAACACAAAACTTAAAGGACGATTTTTGTTTTAAATCATGAACACATATGAAACTACAAAACCAAATACAAAGAAAAAAACAACAAAAAAAATTTAAAGAAAACTAAAAGTGTTTAAGGAAGAATTTTTTTATGAATCAAGAAAATGTAGAAAAGATCTGAAACATGAAAAAAGATGATTTTTTATTGAGGAACTGAAAAATGATAGATATAGGTAGATAAATTGTTTTCAGCAACCAATGCTCTGATACTAGATGATACAGACCCTCTAGGGGAACAACCCAAGGAACCCACAAACTTAATAGAATAGGAAAGATTGATTCGTTAAGAATGTGTTAAAGATGATCTGATTAGAACCCTAAGGTAACAAAGATCTTAAAACCCCAACTTTGAGTTCTTAGCGAATCAATCTTTCCTATTCCATTGAGTACGTGGGTTCCTTGGGTTGTTCCCCTAGAAGGTCCTCATCGTCTAGTATTACTCCCTTTGATAAGTTTAATTCAAGCATTAAATCAAGAATACTAGAAGGAAAAGCAAAAAGCTTTCTGAAATAAATTTTCCTTTAAGAAATCTGTTCTCCCTCTATTACAAGGCTACTATTTTCTTTTATAAGCAACAATACCCTATACAAAATTTATCTTAAATAAAAGAACCCTAGACGTAATTCAACACAAGTGAGCCTACTTAGTTGTGAATTGGGCCTAATCCATCTTTAAAGAATAAAAGACTAAAAATACTTATGATGAATTAGAAATATAAAAGTACATAATTTACTAAAACAAAAATTGCTAACCATAAAAGGCCCATTATTAACTAAAACAAAAAAAAATTGCTTATTAAATTAATCCTTGCATTTGATGTTCCAAATCTATATCTTGTGTTGGATCATAAGAAAAGTTGTAGGATCTTGAGAATCTTTAAAATATTTGTAAACATACCCTTGATTAGAACCTCAATCTCCATTACAACTCTATTGAACAAAACCGAAAGAAGCAAAACGAAAAAGGTGTGACAAAAACATTAAATCCTCAACAAATAAGTAAAATTTGGAATTTGGGTTTAAGAAATGTGGGTATTAAGGAAAGGCTTGCTCGGCTTTTAAGAATTGATATGAGCTTCGATTTTATATATTATAATAGTCCTTTTGATACCCGAGTCAAAAGTTATAGTTGTTTAAAGTTACAACTCCGCTTTATTAATTGTTTTTTGCATCTGTGAACAACAACACACTTATTTTATTTTTTGAAGAATAATAATTTATTGAACATAGAAATAAAGAACAAGATAAAGATACCAAGACTTCAAAGAAAACTACGAAATGAAATCCAAAGACGAAATTGAAAGAAAACAAAAACTTGAAGAACGATTTTTTTTGAAATCGAAGACTTAGAGGAAACTACAAAATGAAATCCAAAGAAAAAGACAACAAAAAAAATTTAAAGAAAACTAAGTGACATGAAGGATGGTTTGTTTTTTGTGAATCAAGAAAATGTAGAAAAGAACTGAAACAAGAAAAAAATGATTTTTTTATTCAGAAATTGAAAAAGGATAGATTTAATTAGATAAATTGTTTTTAGCAACCAATGCTTTGATACTAAACGATTCGAACACTCTAGGGGAACAACCTAAGGAACCCATAAACTCAATATAATAAGAAAGATTGATTCGCTAAGAACGTGTTATAGATGATCCGAATAGAACCCTAAGGAAACAAAGACCTTAAAACCCCTCCAACAATTGGAAATAAGTAATAAATCCATTCTTAGGTTTAGTGGAGTAACTCATAGAGCCTTCATCAACAGGATAGGAGCTAAAGGCAGTTATGCCAATTATAAAATGCCAAAATTAATAACTAAAAAAAAATTATAAAAAATTACTCTGTAGTACTATAACAACAACCAGCATCACTAAGCAGGTTAAAAACTCTAGAAAAAATAGTATGATCACTAATACTATTTAGAGAGACATCCCTCACAGAAGTAACAAAGGTTGTACGACCACCGGTACTAATTAGGGAAACAACTTTCAGGAGCACATAAGCCATTGAAGAAGAAAATATCAATACAAGAATTTATTTAAACCATAATAGTTAAGCCTTTATAACTTAGCCAGGAATTCTACCCAATAATATATCGTAGAAGTCTTTATAATTATAACTTTAAGTTAATTAAAGAGATTAAAAATAAAATTTAATGGGTTCATCACGTAAAAGAGATTAAAAATAAAATTTCATCTTTAAAAAAAATTATATTATTTAATTAAATCAATTTTAATTTATTAAAATTATTGATACCATTTTTATTATCTAATCAAATTTTGTCACCTAACCTAATTTCAAATCCCAAGTTAGATGAATAAAAGAAATAAAAAAAAATACCAGCCAAGCATAATAGATCCGCACCTGAAGTCTGGTCCCAGTCAATTCAACTGATATTGCTTCAAATCAAATCTGAAATTATATCATGATAAAGGAACGAAGTGATATTGCTTTACTTGACACACATCTTATGTATCAAATGACATGAGATGTGTTGATACAAACAGCATGTCAAGTCACACCGTTTTAGTGTTGCGTTGTCTGCAGAGAATTTTCACATAATTTTTTTTAAATTTAAAACTAGATATGCACTACTATCAAATATACATCCAGTTCTACATCAAAGCTGACCTAACCTTGAAAGTGCAAAATTAATCAACAAACCACAACATTATTTATGGTCCCGGACCATTGCTTTGAAATACAAATGTTGTTTCACTTTTCTTTTAACAAAGTGAAATAAGCATGACATGTGATTTACTAGAACTTTACCTCAGCTTGTTTCAAGACCAATAAATAATTTTTCAAGAACCAAATATTGGTAGGGACTAAAAAAATGAAGATGAAAGTGATTAAACTTTTACATTTACGAGCAATTATGTGTATGACGTACTAATTTAGTAGTAAAATTATAAATTTAATCAATATAAATCTTATTAAGTTTTACATCGGTCAAGAATTAAGCAACAATATTGTTTATAAGTTTAAATAACTCTCTAATTCACAAGTTAATTTTTGGATTCAAAGTTAGGCTTGAATTTTTAAAAAAATTGATGAATAAACATACGTATAACATAAAATTTCGAGAAAAATGACAGTAAAAAAATATAAACAAAAGACTTGATCAATAGATAGGCCAAAATGCACATGAACAAATAATTTAGCATGTGATATCAAAAATTGCTCAAAGGTCTTCGAAAGGAAAAGGCAAAATTTATGTTTTCACCATGTATGGATAAACCGAACCCAATTCTAAAATGATAATGTAATTCTCTCTCAAAATCCCATATGTAATTATCGTCTTTGTGAAGAGTATAGAGAGATAAGAAGAAAGAATGATTTAATGTTGTATTGGTGTGTTTAGAATGTACATAGAGAACCCTATTTATAGGATTGTAACAAGTGCAGTACAAGTGTAGTACAAGTGAAATAGTGGAAGTGTAGTACAAGTGAAATAGTGGAAGTATAGTACAAGTGTAGTACAAGTGAAATAGTGAAAGTGTAGTACAAGTGAAATAATATAAGTGTAGTACAAGTGAAATAATATAAGTGTAGTACAAGTGAAGTGAATTACAATATCAAATATAACTTAACATCCCCCCTCAAACTCAAGGAGGAAGAGAAACAATCAACTTGAGTTTGGAAACTAATTCTTAAAATCTGCCTGGTAGATGAGATTTGGTAAAGATGTCAGCTGTTTGATCTGTGGAGGATATTGATTTGAGACAAACAGTGTCTTGAAGAACATGTTGACGAACAAAATGACAATCAATCTCGATATGTTTTGTTCGTTCATGAAATACATTATTGTGAGCAATCTAAATAGCACTCTGATTGTCACAATATAGGATAGTTGCAGTTGATTGGAGAACACCCATATCAGCAAGTAACCAACGGAGCCAAAGAAGTTCTTGAGTGGTGTCAGCAAGAGCACGATATTCAACTTCAGTACTGGATCGAGAAGTGAGAGATTGTTTCTTGCTTCGCTAAGATATAAGAGAGTTTCTAAGAAAGAAACAATATCCAGTGGTAGAGCGACGATCAGTTGGGTCACCTACCCAATCAACATCAGAGTAGGCGGAAAGAAGAAGATTAGACTTATTGGAGAAGTGGAGACCGTGAAACATGGTGCCTTTGATGTAGCGAAGAATGCGAAGAACCATAGTATAATGGGTAGACCGTGGAGCAGACATGAATTGACTAACCAAATGAACAGCATAGGCAATGTCAGGACGAGTGACTGTGAGATAAACAAGGCTGCCTAATAGTTGTCTATATAATGTGGCATCTAAGAGAATAGTACCATCTAATGGAGTAAGTTTGACATTGGTTTCTAGAGGTGTTGATGCAGTTTTGCAATCAGTAAGGCCAGCCCGATTAAGAATATCGGAAGAGTACTTTTCTTGAGAGAGATAATATCCTTGAGAATCAGATGAGATTTCTAGGCCCAAGAAGTAGTGGAGACGACCAAGGTCTTTCATTTCAAATTGATGACTTAGAAACTGCTTGAGATCAATAATTCCATTAGAGTCATTCCCGGTTATGATCATATCATCTACATAAAGGAGTAGAAGTGTTACACCAGTAGGAGTCTTCCGAATAAAGAGATTGGAGGCATAAGAACTGGAAGTGAAACCAAAGTCAGTAAGTGTAGAGCTGAATTTGGAAAACCAAGCTCGAGGAGCTTGTTTGAGGCCATAGAGAGCACGATGAAGTCTGCATACTTGATGAGGTGAATGAGTGTATCCAGGAGGAGGTTTCATATAAACTTCCTCATTTATGTCTCCATTGAGAAAAGCATTTTTGACATCCATTTGAAACATGTTCCAATTTCGGGAAGTAACAACAACAATGATACTTCGAATAGAGGTGAGTCGAGCTACAGGTGCAAAAGTTTCTTCATAGTCGATTCCATATTCCTGTGTAAAACCCTTTGCAACCAGACGAGCTTTATATCGTTCCACAGACCCATCTGAATGAGTTTTGATTTTGAAGATCCACTTACAACCAATCAAAGATTTATTAGATGGAAGATCAACAAGATCCCATGTATGTGCTTTTGTTAATGCCTGTAATTCATCTGTCATAGCTTGCTGCCAATGAGGGTTAGAATTAGATTCTCTATAGTTTTGGGGTTCATGATGAGACAAAATAGTAGAGAAACATTGGTAATCACGAAGATGAAAAGGAAGACTACTTACATGAGTAGAACGACAAAGTGATGACTCTGGACAATCAGGTAATTGGTCTTCAGAAGATGTTGTTATGGTAGGATCAGCAGAAGGAGCAGACACATCAGGAGAAGCCATAGTAGACGATGGTGAAGGTAATGGAGAAATGTCAGGAGGAAATAAATCAATAGTTGGGTCATTAAAAAATGAGAGTGAGGTAGGAGATGAGATATGAAATGAAGAAATAGAGGAAAACATTTTATGTTCCCAAAAGATTACATGACGAGAGATGCGCAATCGTTTAGAGATAGGGTCCCAACAACGATAGCCTTTGTGTTCTATTCCATACCCTAAGAAACAACAAAGACGAGAACGAGGTTCTAATTTATTGTGTTCATGAGGGTGAAGAAGAACAAAACAGGCACAACCAAACACTTTGAGTAGTTCATAAGATGAAGAAGTACTATAGAGACGCTCATAAGGGGATTGATTGTGAATAATAGGCATGGGAACATGATTGATGGTATAAACAGCCGTAATAGCTGCTTCACCCCAAAAGCGTTCAGGACAAGAACTAGAAATGAGGAGAGTACGAATAGTATTAAGAACATGTTTGTGTTTTCGCTCAGCTCTTCCATTTTGTTGATATGTGCCAAGACAAGAATATTGAGAAAGAGTCCCATTTTGTCGAATAAAATTTAAAAAATTTGTTTCTTTATATTCCATAGCATTATCAGCTCTAAGCACTTTGATATTTTGAGAAAATTGGGTTTTAACCATTTGGGCAAAATCATAATAAATTTTGGGTAATTCAGATCTATGTTTCATGAGAAAAATTCATGTGAATCTTGAATAATCATCAATAAAAATTATAAAATAAACACATCCCCCCATAGTAGGATGTGGGGATGGACCCCAAACATCAGAATGAATTAAGTCAAAAGGGGAGACAGAAGTAGAATCACTTTTATTAAAACATAAAGCACCTTGTGAGTTAGAGGATTGCCGAGATTTATAAGGAGCACTGTTGCCTTACTCTTAGCCAATGTGGGACTTAACATCCCCCCTCCACATCGGCTAGAGTCCGGATTTACGGCACGGTCCGGATTTACGGCACGAGGGCCGATGGGAGTACGAGGAAGCCAAGAGCCTAGCTCTGATACCATGTGAAGAGTATAGAGAGATAAGAAGAAAGAATGATTTAATGTTGTATTGGTGTATTTAGAATGTACATAAAGAACCCTATTTGTAGGATTGTAACAAATGTAGTACAAATGTAGTACAAGTGAAATAGTGGAAGTGTAGTGCAAGTGAAATAGTGGAAGTGTAGTACAAGTATAGTACAAGTGAAATAGTAAAAGTGTAGTACAAGTGAAATAATACAAGTGTAATACAAGTGAAGTGAATTACAATATCAAATATAACTTAATAGTATTAAAATGCAAAATTCCAACATCTGAATACTGCTCATGCATCGAAGTTATTACTTTTCGACACAATAGCTGCAAAGAAATGTGCTACTGCTCCAAGAAAAGGAAAAATGGTTTGGATTGATGTCATCCAGGGGAAAGGTACACAAAATTGAGGCATGACTTCCCCATTTATGAAAACTAGCATTTAGAACGTGTATTTCTCGTGAGGAAGTAAAAATTCTTAGAACCTGTTACTTATTAATCATGAAAACTATATAAATAATTTACTCAATGAATGAATTCCTAGGAATATAAGGAGGGGACAGTTCATAAAGTCAAAAAAAAAAAAAAAAGAAAAAAAGCAAACAAAGAAATAGTAAGAATATTACAATAAATAAAACTTTATCATGAAGAAATATTGATAGTTTTTCTAGAATCATGTCGTGCATCTTTAAATAGAAAGAGAAAAATAAATCATGCATGATAAAGGCCAATTCAAATTGCAAGTAGAGATTTACTCAAAAATCGTATAACAGAATGAAAATCATTCTAGATATCGTCCAACCAGGAATTAACACTTCCCAACCAACAGTACCACAATATAGTACTCCATCGTACGCATGGTTGACGACTTCTCCTAGATGGTCTAGAGTCCGTGCCTCTTTTAGATTAATCAAGTCTCGTATTATCTTTTTCTGTCTTTATATTTTGTCTTCATTCTCTCACCATCTCTTCCTAATGTATAATTTGGTTTGGCTAGAAAAATAAAAAGGAAACACATTTTTCTTAATAACGGTTACACATTCACAGTACTACACACTGACACATATATTTACGGGGTTCTAAATATTGTATTTTGTAGAAAAGGAAGAAAAATTGGAAAGTAGCTTAAAGAGGAAGGATATTGAATCATTATTAATAAGTTATTTGTGCTCACTTTTTAAAACAGCTTAAATGCTCACAACAATAACTATTTAGTGGCCACTAAGTGTTTCAGTCGCAATAACTAGTGAAACTATGCATCTCTCGAAAATATAATTAATCATCTGTATAGTTAATTGAAAAAAGTAATATTAAAGATTAAAAATTTATTATTAACAAGTAAAAATATTATAACGATAGTTTTCATAAGTTTACAACCTTTTAATTTAATTTTTTAGTTTAAATTTATTCCAAGTTTAAATTTTATATCTTTTAGTTTAAATTTATAAAAATAATGTCTAATTTTAATGTCTAATTTTTTCACATGCATCAAAATCATCATCTTCCTCTCCAAGTAACAAAAAAATTATCAATAGTGACGAACTCACTATTAAAATTTTTTCAAAATAAATTGATACTTGGAGAATTTCTAGAATTCACAAGGATTAAATTTATAAAATAAAGATGATGAATCTTTTCAAAATAGATTATACTATTAAAACCGTGGAGAGGAATATCTAACTCTCTTCACCTTTCGAAAACATTGAACTGTTTTTAAAAGAATCATTACAAAAACATAAAAAAATACTTCAATTATGTTCATATAGGATTAGTCCAAGTTTGATTAAAATCCTTGACCAAAGTAGGTCTAAACACATCAATCCTAGCAGTTCTTCGAGAAACTAGATTCAATAACTTTCGGGATTCTTTGTTGGGAACAGTTGAGTCGAGTTTCTATTTGGGATCGATATCATTTGAATGATTTCCTAACTTCACAATCTTCTTAAGTGACAAAAATATCATGAAGTTACTTACATTACAAATCAAAACACACAACTATGATATGATCCCAGGATCTATTCTAGTTGCATTAATATTTAGAATGCATTACAAAGCAATGATGTTTGCGTTCAACACTGGACACATTCACCATTCTAAAAAGGGAGAAACACTCCTCATATAAAACAGATCTCACAAGATCTACCAAAATTATCCCAAAACCTATAACATGGAACCAAATCACCTTACCAGATGAGTGGCTCCTTGAAGGTGTGACTAAACCAAAGATAGAACCATAAGAACCTGAGCAAAATACCTAGCTTAGGGATGTAACCCAACTTAAAGATGGTAGCGTCAAATTAAGCTTTGATGGAGCTACTAGTTTTAGGTATTCTTATGCTAATATCTCAAACTTGTAATCTCTTAACCTACCTCTCAAAACCAGACCTAGGTATTCCACATCAGATATACCTAGAACAACACTCAAAGGAGTAGACTATAGTGCACCAGTACCACAGCCAGTCTACATTATTGACTTAACAGGGGAGATGGGCGATTCACCTCCACCATTATCAACTGCTTCTCAAGCCCCATCATTTAGAGCAACCCAAGAACATGAATTAAATGGCTTAGATAAAGAGTTTAAATTGCTAGACATAGAAACTCTACGTTTAGACATTAATGCTCCATATAATAGCCATATCAAAACCCTGTTTATCAATAAATACTCTTAAGCAAACCAAGAAAGCTTCATAAGGAAACTTAATAGGTATGTTAACCATTACCAAAAAAATATATTATTCTTTAACTGGCTTGAATTATACTACTGATAACTGTATTTTATATAGTTATTTACAGCTATTTTATTAATTATAATTGCTATGTTCTCTCTATTTTTAGTTAATATTAGTTTAATAAATTAGTATTTACTGTTTTTAATGTTTTTTATGAAAAATAAATAATTTGCATCGAAAACGTACTTAATTGCAAGTTTTCGTCCAAAAATATAATTTCAAAATAAATTAGTATTTAATTGAAATTTATAAATGTTGAAAATATAAATTAAATTAAATTCGGGCTTAATTTTTAATTATTAAAAGTTTAAAATTTAATTTAAATTACCAAAGGGCTGTATTGCAATTAAACAAAGTTTAAAATGTAATTTGAAATATATTTGTGGGTGAAAATATAATTAAAGAAAGTTTTAAATTTTGCGTAGGTGAGAAGAAGCCACGTCTTTATGCCTCTGTGTATGTGACGCGACCGTCCGACAAAATAAACGGCTAAGATGCGCGCGTCAGTCAAGCCCGACCAAATCGCGTGTCCGTAGATTCTTTTTACGTGGCTCGACGCACGAAATGGGGTCCACCGCGCAACGCTGGTCGACGTGCGGCAGAGTGGGACCCACAAGCCACGTGTAATTTCTCCCGAGGCGCATCGTTGTCCGTTGGATCGGATGAACGGTCCGCGATTGAGCGCGTGGAACCAAGCTGTCGCGCACCGAATCGCTTGCCTAAATATCTTCAGGCGACGCGGACATCGAGAAGAGGCGTGCACCCTCTCGTTTTACGAATAAGAAGAAGCCACGTGTCTCCTAAATCTTCCGGCGAATAATATAACGACACGTGGCATAAATTTAGTAAACCGTAATGCACGGGAAAGACACACGTTTCCGGGCGGGCGTTGTCGCCACACGTCCCCACGCCTCGTCATTTTCAGCGTGTGGCGCATTTCCATACACCTTTTTTGCTCTCACCAATTGAAGGATGCCACGTGTCCCACTATATTTTTCAACAAATGAGATCGTGACACGTGGGAGAGTATATTGAAAACAAAATCAGAAGCGCGCGCCGTGTCTCCCACTCAGTTTAAAATAATATTTTTGTTGTAACGGTTTGTCCCCCACGCGTCTTATTTTTATTTTCGATACAAATATTATAATGCTGTCTCAAGTAATTAAAGAAAAATGTATTTTTTTTAGTTGTATTTTTGTTGCTATAAATAGATGATAAGATGATAGAGTTAAGAAGTTTTTTTTAGTTTTAGTTTTGGATTTTCTGTAGTGTTTGGGGCTGGACAGTGGAACACGCAGAAGCCATTTTTGGCTTCTATTGTGTTTTACATGTGCCAAATATTTACGATCCGAAATGTTTTAATTTTCTTTCTTCTTCTTCTAATTTTTCTGCATCTATTGTAATTTTAATTTTTAATTTAATAAAGTAATTTAATTTTTCTAGGGTTGCATTTGATATAAATTTATGAAGCTTTAATTTTAATTATTTTTTTTATAGATTTATAAGACGTTCGATTTGTTCGTTCTATTTTGTGCTTAATGCTTTTTGGTTATTTATGAATCTTATCAAAACGATCCGTGGCACATAAATAAACTTGAGAAAGGCATTTGTGTGTGTATTGCTCATAAATAGAATGACATGTACGATGAAGGATAGGAATATACCCTAATTGTATGTGTGGCCTTTGAAAACTTAGAACGTAATGAATCTTGGTGAATTTAATTCTCATAGAGATATAGTGAATTAATTTAATGAGGTGTGTCTATATGGAGCTCGGAAGAGATGTATGGATAAAAATAGAAGTTTTCGGTTGACAAATTAAATGTACTAAAAAATATAAATCAAAAGAAAATAACATGATTTGAGTGGATTAGTTTGGTGAAAAATTGCAATCCTAGAGTTCTCTTATTTTTTTGTTACCTTTTTCCATATCAACGATTATTTTGGATAAAATTAGAGAGATACAATTTTAGTACTCAACAAACTATAGTAACAAATCTCCGTGGGAACGATCTTTACTTACAAATCTTATTACTTGTGACCGTGTATACTTGCACGAGTTTTTGTGTGTTGCAAAACAAACAACAAATACTCTTACAAGGGATATGAATACCTTTTCAAACAAGCCACATTACCCAAAAAACCAAAACTGTTGAACCAGTTAAAATAATTGACATGATCAACACCAAAAAGAAAACACCAGTATGGAAACCCCATATGCTCCAATTGAGGTTGAAAAACCTCCATTAAGACCAATCACCTTTTCATGTGCTGAAGCCATAGTTGAAGCATGTCCCCTAAAAAACCTTTAGGAATACCATGCTACCAACCTCGAAAACATAGTTCCTCAAAATAACTTTACCAATATCAGCCCAAGTACCTTAGGTAAACAGCTCACTAGGATAGAGAAGAATCAAAATAATGATATTCCTTCTACATCCTATAAAACCATAGATAAAAAAGTTCAAAACCCTATTTTAAACCCTTTCAGGTCTCCAAATCAGCCCAGAAAGAATTATCATACAAAGTTTAGCTAATTAGAGGCATTCACAAGTCTCAAATTGAAGAACAAAGCTCAACCTTTAAAATAGGTCCAGTTGTTCTTGAGTCACCTCAAACACCTAAGACCCCACAAAACCCAACTCCGACTATTAGTGTCTTAAACAATCAACACCCTACTACCTCTGACGAGGAAGCCTTTCAAGAACCATATCTTAAATCAACTCCTAAAATTCAAAAATTATCTTGGCAACAAAGTATTCTAGTTAGGTACTTACAGTTAGATATAAGTGCCCAACCAAATCAGGTTATACAACTAAGATATAATGAGTCATCTATCAATGAATTGAACATAGATGGTATGACAAAACATCAAATTTTAAAAAAATTACAACAAATGAAAATGGCGTCAAATTCTTACAAAATCCAATTTGGTTCATTGGACAAAACTATTGTCAAACTTCAAGTAGCTGGCTTCTCAAGCCAACTAAAAGGATGGTGGGATCCCCTTTTATCAAAACAACAATAGTTAGATATCTTTAATGCTATACTAACTAGAGAGTATGGAGAACCCATACTCGATCATCATGGAGAACCTATTCAAGATGCAGTCTCCATATTACTTTTTACTATATCACATCATTTTATAGGAGACTATTACCATTTGAAAGATAAAAACGCTAATCTTCAATTTAACCTACATTGTAAGAAGATGAGTGATTTTCAAAATTATAAAACTAATTTTCTTAGCAGAGTCATGTTAAGAGAGCATTCCAACCAACCTTTTTGGAAAGAAAAGTTCTTAGTAGGACTTTCTCCACTTCTAGAAGATAAGGTTAGAAACAAAATTTGAGAAACTTATGGGAATCACATCATCCCTTATGATCAACTAACCTACAGTGAATTGATTAGTTTTGCACAAAAAAAAGGACTTCAGGTTTGTCAAGATTTGAAGATCCAAAAACAAATGAAAGAGAAGCTTAAAATCTCCAAGAGGAAAATTAGGTCATTTTGCGCAAATAGTTTGATAGCTCTCTTCTCACAATCAAACACTGCATTGGAAACTGTAGTTAATAACATGTCTCAAAATCTTATTCAAAACCATATAAATCATTTTCAAAATATAGAGAACATTCTTATCAAAAACCTCAATAGAATTTTTATAAAAAACCTTATAAAAGAACCTTTAACAAAGATTCTAAAACCCATAATAAGCCCTTTAAAAAATTTAAAGAGTTTACATGTTATAAATTCAATACAAAAGGCCATACTGCAAATTATTGAAAGAGAATTAAAAAACTTCAAGAGCTAGACCTCGAAGAATAAATATTAAACAAAATTTATGCCTTAATGGTAGATGAATCATCCTTATTTGAGTTTGAACCTTGGACTGAAGACTCTGATGACCAAAATCCATAGGTTGATGAGTTTGCATCTACTAACTTTGACACTCGTCATTGAGACAAAATCCATAGGTTGATGAGTTAGAATCTATTGACTTTGACACTTATCATTCAAAAAAGATCAACATGTTAACCAAGGAAGAAAATCAACTCCAAGAAAAAATCTTTAGGTTAAACGACCTTGATCTTACATAATTATACATGGATCATTTGACCAATACCTTGGCAAAAACCTAGACACAACCAAAACCTTATGAACTTCCATCAACTAGCACATGTCATTATGATCTCACTGCAATCCTTGACTAGAAGAAAAACCCAAAACCACAAAGTAAAATCCAAGACTTAAAGTTGAGATCAAAACCATTAAGCTAGAACTTTATCAACTTAAGGAAGATTTTCAAAAAATCCAAACATTGTTTTCCAACCAAAGACTTGGTAATTAAGACCCAGATCCCCCAGGTGATTCATAAGAAGGACTCAATAAAATTGGTGATCCAAATCCATAGAGCTTGAAACTATGGAAAAAATTCCATAAGACATGCTCCACCTTCTTAGGGAAATCACTAGTCAAAAATACAAGATTATTGTCACCTTTGTATTTCCAGACAACTCAAACTTGAGATAGTAGCATTGTTTGATATAGGCGCCGATCTCAATTGTATTAACTCAAAACTTATCCCACAAAAATTCCATCAAGAAACAAGTGAGCAACTTAACTCAGCCAATAGTTTGAAGATGAACATCACTGCAAAAATTGAAATTGCAATCCTCCACAAAACTTGTTTAATCAAAACCCCATTCGTAATGGTATCTGATATCAGCCATGGGGTAATATTAGGTACATCATTTATAAATGTCATCACTCCATATCTTTCCAAACATGACAAGATCTCTTTCAAATTTGACAAAGAAACACTCTGTTTTCTCTTCGTTGATGAACCCAAAACTTGAAATCTCAATCTTATTCGAGCTAATTCCATTTATCAAAATGAGATTTCTACCCTAATCAAACATAGAGAAAAGGACCTTCTATATCTAAAAAAAATTCAATTTCACACCATAGAAAGAAAACTCCAAAACTTGGAGGTACAAAACAAAATCTCTAAACTAAAAACCTCTTTTGAGAAAGTGGTATGTTTTGACTTACCTAGTGCCTTCTAGAATAGACAAGAATATATGATAGACTTTCCATATGAACCAACTCTCCATGAAATGGATAACCTCATAAAAGCGAGGCTAATTCAAATGAATGTTGGCCTCGAACAATTGTTTTGAAAGGAGATTAATGACCTCTTATCTAAGAAATTAATTTCAAAATCTAGATTTCCATGGAACACCTAGATCATTCATCAACTGCAAACCTCTTAATAAGGTTTTAAAATGGAATAGGTACCCTATTCCAAAAAAAATACCTTATTCAAACCTTCACCTCTCTAGTGCAAGAAAGTTGTCAAACCTTCACCACTCATTTCAAACCCATATAGAATGAGAAAAGATTCCCTCCTCTGTGTATATTTTCAACCTTCTCTAGGTATGTTAATGGGTCTTAAAACTTGTTCTATTCAAGGTAGTTAATATTACTTGCCTATTTAAGGTAAAATGGTGGTTGTCATTCACGATCTCCAAAACTATTTTAAAACTAGCCATAGACCAATGTCTAATCAAAATTGGTTATAGAACAACCAATCTACTATGGGCCAATGTACAAATAAAATGGGATTTTAAACCTACAATGATTTTGGGCTGTTAACCCTGATACATAAATTGGGCTTTTAACCCAAATGAATTTGGGTTCTTAGACCTGTAATGTAGATGGACTCACATACCTATTTATATAAATATTTTAAATTTTATGAACGATCTTTACCCATCCAAAATAATATATCTTAATTGGGGGCTTCTATTTTTAACAGGTAGTTGGAAGGAGCTTTGGAGGCTAATGATGATGGTGATTTGGTTTCGTTTGAAGAAGCCTCCTTTTCGTTGGATACTATAGAGGGATTTTGAAAATCTTCCCTAAGTTGATGAAGTTCTAGCTTAATGGTTTTAATCTTAGCTTTAAGTCTTGGATTTGACTTTGTGGCTTTGGGTTTTCTTCCGCTTAAGGATGGTAGTGAGGTCATAGTGGCATGTGCTGGTTGATGGAAGCTCAAAAGGTTTTGGTTGTGTATGGGTTTTTGCCAATATATTGGTCAAATGACCCATGTATACTTGTGTAAGATCAAGGTCGTTTAACCTAAGGATTTTTTCTTGGAGTTGATTTTCTTCCTTGGTTAACATGTTGATTTATTTTGAATGATGAGTGTCAGAGGTAGTAGATGCTAACTCATAAACCTATGGATTTTGGTCATTAGAGTCTTCAATCCAAGGTTTAGACTCTGATGGGGATGATTCATCTATCATTAAGGTAGAAATTTGGTTTAATGTTTCTTCTTCGAGGTCTAGCTTATGAAGGTTTTTAATTCACTTGCAATAATTTGTAGTATGGCCTTTCGTACTACATTTATAACATGTAAACTCTTTAAATTTTTTAAAGGGTTTATTATGGGTTTTAGAATCTTTGTTAAAGGTTCTTTTATAAGGTTTTTTATAAAAATCCTTTTGAGGTTTTGATAAGAATGTTATCTATATTTTGAAAATGATATATATGGTTTTGAATAAGATTTTCAGACATGTTGTTTACTGTTGTTTCCATCACAGTGTTTGATTATGGGAAGAAATTTATCCAACTGTTTACAGAATGATAATTTCCCTCTTTGAGATTTTAAGCTCCTCTTTCATTTGTTTTTGGATCTTCAAATCTTGAGAGACCTAAAGTCCTTGTTTTTGTACGAAACTGATCAATTCACCATAGATTAGTTGATCATAAGAGATGAAGTGATTTCCATACGTTCCACAAATTTTGTTTCTAACCTTATCTTCTAGAAGTAGAGAAAGTCCTGCTAAGAAATTTTCTTTCTAGAAGAGTTGGTTGGAATGTTCTCTTAACATGACTCTGTTAAGAAAAATAGTTTAATAATTTTTAAAATAACTCATCTTCTCACAATGTAGGTTAGAGAGAAGATCAATGTTTTTATCTTTCAAATGGGAATAATTTCCCATAAAATGATGTGATATAGTAAAAAGTATTATGGAGACTGCATCTTGAATAGGTTCTCTATGATGAACAAGTATGGGTTCTCCATAATCTCCAGTTAATATAGCATTAAAGATATCTAACTATTATTGTTTTGATAAGTGGTGATTGCATCATCCTTTTAGTTGGCCTGAGAAGCAAACTATTAGAAGTTTGACAACTATTTTGTCTGATGAACCAGACTAGGTTTTGTAAGCATTTGATGCCATTGTCATTTGTTGTAATATGTTTAAAATTTAAGGTTATGTCATACCATCTATATTCCATTCATAGATAGATGACATGTTATATCTTGGTTGTATAACCTGATTTGGTTGGGTACCTATATCTAACTGTGGGTACCTACTTGGAATAGGTTGTTACCAAGAAAATTTTTGAATTTGAGGAGTCGGTTTAAGAGATAGTTCTTGAAAGGATTCCTCGTAAGAGGTAGTAGGGTCTTGATTGTTTAAAACACTAATAGTCTGAGCTGGGTTTTGTGGGGACTTAGGTGTTTGAGGTGACCCAAGGACAACTAGACCTATTTTAAAGTTTCAACTTTGTTCTTCAATTTAAGACTTATGAATGCCTCTAATTAGATCAACTTTGGATAATAATTTTTCCTAGGCTTATTCAAAGACTTGGAAGGGTTTAAAAATAGGGTTTTGAACTTTACTATCTATTGCTTTATAGGAAGTAGAAGGAATATCATTCTTTTGATTCTTTTCTACCCTAGTGAGCTATTTACCTAAGGTACTTAGGATGATATTGGTAAAGTTGTTTTGGGTAACTATGTTTTTGAGGTTGGCAGCATGGTCTTCCTGAAGGTTTTTCATGTGACAGGTTTCAACCATGGCTTGAGCATATGGAAACGTGATTGGTCTCAATGGAAGGTTTTCAGCCTCAATTGGACCATCTAGGGTTTTCCATACTGGTGTTTTCTTTTTGGTACTGACATGTCAATTATTTCAACTGGTTCAACAGTTTTGGTTTCTTTAGGTAATATGGCTTGTTTGAAAGGGTATTCATATCCCTTGTAAGAGTAGTATAATTCAAGCGAGTCGAAGAATAATATTTTTTTTTGGAAATAGTTAACATACCTATTATGTTTCCTCATGAAGCTTGCTTGGTTTGCTTAAGAGTATTTAATGATAAACTAGGTTTTGATATGGCTATTATATGGAGCATTAATGTATACATGTAGGGTTTCTATGTCTAGCAATTTAAACTCATTATGTAAGCCATTTAATTCATGTTCCTGGGCTACTCTAAGTGATGGGGCTTGAGAAGAAATTGGTGATGGTGGAGGTGAATCACTCATCTCCAGTGTTGGGTCAATAGTTTAGACTGGTTGAGGTACTAGTGTACTATAGTCTACTTTTTTGATTGTTGGTATAGGTATATCTGATGTGGAATGCCTAGGTCTGGTTTTGAGAGGTAGGTTAAGGGATGACAAGTCTGAGATATCAGCTGACGAAGGAGAAGAATACCTTGAATTAGTACCTTTGTCAAAGCTTAATTTGATGCTACCATCTTTAAATTGGGTTATATCCCTAAGTTGGGTATTTTGCTCAAGTTCTTGTAGTTCTGACTCTAGTTGAGTCACACCTTCAAAAAGCCATTCATTTGGTAAGGTAATTTGTTCCATGTTATAGGTTTTGGGATAATTTTGTTAGATCTTGTGAGATCTATTTACATGAATGTTTCTCCCTTTTTAGAATGGTGAATGTGTCCAGTGTTGAATGCATATATCATTGCTTTGTAATGCACTCTGAATATTAAGGCAACTAGAATAGATCCTGGGATCATATCTTAGTTATATGTTTTGATTTGTAATGTAAGTAACTTCATGATATTTTTGTCACTTAAGGAGATTGTAAAGTTAGGGAAACAATCAAATGATATCGGTCTCAAATAGAGACTCGATTTAACTGTTCCTAACAAAGAATCTTGAAAGTTATTGAATCTAGCATATCGAAGAGCTGCTAGGATTGATGTGTTTATACCTTATATGGTCAAGGGTTTTAATCCAACTTGGAATTATTCTATATGAACATAATTGAAGTGTTTTTCAATATGTTTTTGTAATGATTCTTCTGAAAATAGTTCAATGCTTTCGAAAGGTGAAGAGAGTTGAATATTCCTCTCCACGGGTTTGCTCGTGTTATTTTGAAAAGATTTATCATCTTTGTTTTATAAATTTGATCATTGTGAATCCGGGTAATTCTCCAAGTATCAATTGATTTTGAAAAGTTTTCAATAGTGAGTTCGTCACTACTGATTTTTGTTACTTGAAGAGAAAGATAATGATTTTGATGTAGATGAAGAAAGAGGAAAATTAAAATTAGACATTTTTTTCATGAATTTAAACTAAAAGATGTAAAATTAAAACTTGGAATAAATTTAAACTAGAAAATTAAAATTAAAACTTAAATCGAAAGATTGTAAACTTATGAAAACTAACAATCAATATAGTATTCTTACTTGTTAATAATGAATTCTTAATCTTTAATATAATTTTCTTCAATTAACTATCAAGATGCTTAATTATACTTTTGATATTAAGTTAAGGAAATATTCTAAATTGTTATATAGAAAATGATCAAGTATGTGTTTAATATATATATATATATATATATAGGAACAAATATTTATTTCTATAATCAAGGTACCTCATATCTTTTTCCCTATATAATGCAAATCAATGGTCAAGATATAGTCATCACATGGAACATGACCCTAAAATTCGCATTACAAGCATTTTCCTTAGTTTCTTTGTTATTATGTCCTAAACCCTTGGAATTCATTGCAACTAAGAGTCTATTAACACAGTTAATAGAGACACTATCATGTACATTCCCCAATCCCCATAATGTTTTTGATGAGCATTTAAGTCAACTAATTCACCAACCTCCAAAGTTCTAAAAAAACTTAAAAAGGGAAAACAAAATGTAAATCCTATAGTCCTTTGAGTCTTTGTTAGCATTCCCATGTACAAAACACGGAGTCTATTTATTTTACTTAGTGTATTTGTCTTCCTCTGTGAAAGGTTGACTACTGATGATCAGTAATGCAAATACATACATAGTTATGTACACTTTGTATGTGAACATGATTACACATACCATGACATTGGTTTTCATAGTGTGCATGCTAGGTTGAGTGTTGTGGTTTTTGTTTTGTTGTGTTTGTGGGTATTTGACAAAAATTACTCGGTGATTTTTAAAACCAAAAATCACATTTTTGGTGAATGTTTTGCCACCTTGATGTTCCCCTCATCTAGCTAATGGGTCGGTGAGGTACTCCAAAGGCGAAATTTTTTCTATAAATACCCTTTTTAATTGTTTCTTAATTATAAAAATTGTAGAAAAACTATATCAAATTAATATCTTGTTTTTCTGATTTCGGATAACTATATTACCTTGAGTGTATGTTCGATATTAGTGATTTCTGATTGTATGGGAAAAACCATGCTTTTGAATGATGAGTACTCAAGGAAGTGTTTGGTAGTGAGAGTAAAATAGCATTTGTAAGTTATGAGAACTTAAGACTATTTTACTATTGGGTTGTGAGCAATACCGTGTTATTGGTATCGAGCTAAGTTATATCTATAAGTTCCCAAGATAGTGATTGGTAGTTATTGTGGTTGATGTGGCTCATACATTGTTGATCGTTTGTTACTAATCACACAATTGTATGCGATGTCGGTTCTAGGGGAGGCAATTAGGGTAGAATAGTTCCGATTGATAGAGGTATTTGTATTTATACTTTTATCGAGTTGTATATGTTTATTATTTTTATTGAATTGCTTGCTTCCAAGTGGTTTCCATAAGTAACCTGAGGATATTACCACATAGGTAGGGGTTCTATGTGGGCTTACCTCGTTATATCTTGTATTATGCATGATTAGCTATTAAGTTAGTATAATTTGAGTTTTAATTGTGTATATAACGACATATTAGATTTAGATTATGATTAGAAATCTTATTTGAATTATGTTGTTGCATGCTTTCTTTCCCTTTCTTGTAGCATGCCTATAGCCTTCTAATTATTGCTTTTGCTATTTTAAATTAATTTTCCTACTCTCTAATTAATTTATATTGCTTTTACTTATTATTTTCTTTTTATTTATTTCCATTGCTTGCAAGTTTGGTGTGAGTCTCTAAGAAGCCATTATCTCCTTACCCTGGTTATTTACTGGATGTCATACTCTTTCTTTTGGTATGCTATGAGAGTACGATCATCATTTACCAAATATGTTCCCACATATGAGGTCTTGAAGTGATTGAAAATTCTATATAGCTTTTCTAGTATATATGCCTGTTTCACATGCTATATGATGCTTGCCCTATTTTTTCATGTTATAGTCTAGATAGGTGCCGTAAGGCACACCATCACTATTGTGTTTATCACATATTGCTATTTATTATATATTGGTTGTTTTAGTTGTGTATTGAATTAAATATGTTATTTTGTACTTCCACAGTACTGCCTATTTAATTCACGTTGTGAGACTTGCTTGACCGAGTTGGAATAGAGCTTGCGAAATGATTCCATAGATTGCCTTTTTCACCTCTCATTTAGATCTCAGATGCCTATTTAAATTAGAAGAACAAGAAAAATTAACCTATGTGCAATTATTCCTACGTATAAAAATCTCATACAAAATCTTAGATTTTAGTGATTAAAAACTAGTCTATTAAATGGATTCAACAAAAGCGCTATCTTTTTTCTTTCTTTTTATTGGACGATTGCAACAAGTCAAAAAGGTGTATGACTCTATTATCAATAATAAAAGTATTGTAACCAAAATTGAAATTAACCCAAATTTTTCCTAGTGAGTTAGTTTCTAGAGTTTTAAAAGCTGGCATCAAATTGGAAGTTTTTGCTTAATTTAGTTGCCACGTTACCCCAATGGAAAAAAATAAAAAATTACAAGGTACTTGAAAAAGCCTCCTGAAATGAAGCATTAATTCTACAGGAATAAATATGCAATGCGTACACAGATTAAGAAAGGAATAAATAAGCAATGCGTACACAGATTAAGAAATTTTGATGCTCAAGAAAACTACTCAAGGACTAATACCTTACCCACTCATAGCATCTTCTTGTTACATAAAATCACACAATTATACCCAAATATAAATTGTTTATATGGTGTCTGTGATCTAATTAGAATTCATAGTTCACCATTCATGCATCTAATCCAGTATCAATAAATAAAGATTTTCGATTATAATAATGTAAAACTTCAATAGTAACTGTGTTCTATCATTGCTACAGCCAAATAATAACAGAACCAATTTCTTCCCAGTTCCAAGATGGAAACAATAATTTTAGATGAACTATTTTGTCATTTTAAAAAAGAATATCCACATTGCAAAGGCATTTGTACATTCAAGAGAGAAAGAAACGCAAGCAAAAGATGGTGCTTAATCCGACAGTTGAGCTTGAAAAAATATGATGTGAATGCAACCGTACGTAAGAATAGATATATACCTAAGATGTGATCGTTGAGACTCAATAATTTTCTCAACTTGAAAATATTCTTCTAAGACACATGATGACTCTATGAAAGTAGAGTCATTAGAGTATTATTTTACTTTATATTTACTTGTTTTATTCAATAAATAGTATTTTTATAGCAAAAAATATTAAAATATAAACATTTTAGTGAAAAAGGATGAAAATATAGTTTTTGAATTTTTTGAGATTTTTAATGCAAGCCAATTAGGAGCTTCCATGTGGCCTACCACATAGATGCCACGTAAGCAGGGACAACAAATCACGTTACACCGGATATGAGGAGGATGAACCACCTACAACATATCAGCACGATGTTCAGTCCAAGTTTGGAGATCGGTCAACTCACCCTGCTACGTGTTGCCAATTAATTACTCCCAATTTTCTACCCATGCGCCACGCTATCCATTTCTGTGAATCATGTTGTGCCGCGTGGCACTGACTCAGCGGGCGTTGACTCAGACCGATTTCTCCTGGCATGTGTCATGCTCTGATTCGCCCAATGAATTCCGTGTGCTACATGTCACGCTGTGATTGGATGGAGATGTTTGTTTTGCTTGTTTTGATCACAACCCTTGACCTGAAGCCGATCTACCGGTCCAGATCGTACCTGAGCTATATTTAAGCCCTTAATTACTCCATAAACCCTAAGGGGTTGTAATTAGCATAATTTTGGTTAGTTTTTGGAGCTAAAAAGAGAGAAAAATTCAAGAGAGGATACAATTTTGGTAGAGATTCAAGAGGAGATTAATACTACAATTCAAGAGATTCATTGTATTTATTCTTCTACTTTTTTCTTTCTTTATGAAAAATACGAGCTTTTTGAACACAATTATGAGTAGTTAATTTATTAATCTAAGGATTTTATGAACCTAATTTTCACCATGTGATGATTTAATATTTTACCCCAATTATAATTTTAATTTAACCATATTATTTAATTTGATTTGTATGCTATTAATTGTTTGGCTAATAATTTATCTATAGACCCAATTAATTGATGAACTTAATGAGTACTATGAAATTTAATTGGCATGAAAGTTTGATTAAATTAATTACTATATGGTGTGTAGTTTACTTGAGAGAGAAATGCATGCTAGGTTAGATTCAATTGATCATGTAATTAATTAATGATTATATTGGAGAATTTTAGCGATTTGCATATTTAGAAAATTGGGAGATGAAGTATTCCTAGATATTTTCTCATATATCTTCTTAGCTACCAAAACTAATTTAATTAATTATTGTTATTTAATTTTAGTTATTTTAATTTTCCTTCCTTAAAATATAAAAATATAACTTTTTATTACTTTTTTTAGTTTTAAAAATTAGTTTCTAATAAAATAATCTGTGTCGGAACGATTTTTTCTTATCATTATATTACTTGTTGCAATATGTATACTTGCATATTCATTGCACACACAATTTTTACGGAGATCAAGTTTTTGGCACTATTGCTGAGGATTATAAATATTAGAAATTAATAATTTTTTTAATTTTTAATTTTTTTTCTTTACTTTAATTTGAATTTGAATTTACTTATTCTCTTTTATTGACTCTTTATTTATTTATTTTAGTTAAGTTATTTTATTTATTATTTTTAAACTTTAATTTATTTATTTAGTTGTTTATTTTTTAATTTTTATTTATTATTTATTTTTAATTTAGATACATCCTTTAGTGTTATTAGAAGCGTAGAGTAGAACATGGTGGAATGTATGATCAATGAACGAAATGATAGCCATAAGAAGAGTAGTTGGAATGCATTAGGTAAATGATATCATGACACTTACAAAGTGTCCTCTTTGATAAATCTTTTGATGGTTCAAAATTCGCTAGCAAATATAAACCAGGTCTAAGATTCAAAAGTGTCATGTGTGTTTTGTGATGGAGCCCATTTGTTTGATAATTTTCCAAATAATCATGAATCGATCTTCTATGTAGGTAATATAAACCAAAACAATGATCCATACTCAAACACATATAACTTAGGATGGAGATAACATTTAAATTTCTCTTGGAATAACAACAATCAGGGTGGTAATTAATTCAACTATCAATCATTTCCACGACCTAGTTTCCAACAATTACAAGCCTAAGAAAAGAAGCCACCTACTGAGGACAATATAAATGTCTTTATGGGGTTGATGAAAGAATTCATCCAATCATTTAATACAAAAGTGTTAACTCAAGAGGCTTCAATTTGAAATTTGGAGAACCAAATGAGGCAACTTACTCAGGCTATAAGTCAAAAGCCTCAATGTAAACTTTCAAGTGACACAATTGTAAACCCAAGAAGAGAATGTAAGGACCAGTGCAACGCCATAGCCTTGACAAGTGGTAAAACTTTAGAGTAGGAACATAAGACAAAAAAGATGAGGAGAAACATGAAATTAACAAGGATGAGAAGGAACTAGTGGATAAAGAGAGTACTGAAAAGACAATAATTCAGCCAAAGAAAAACAACTTTTACAAACCCACTATTCCTTTCCCTCAAAGACTGAAAAAGAGAAAGTTAGATATGTAGTTTTCAAATTTTTTGGAAGTCTTTAAGAAGCTGCATATAAACATACCATTTGTAGAGGCGCTTGAATAAATTTTGTCTTATGCCAAATTCATGAAGGATATACTATCAAAGAAAAAGAGGCTTGGAGATCATGAAACAATAACCTTGACTGAAGGTTGTAGTGCCATCCTTGATAGAAAACTACCACAAAAACTAAAAGATACAGGTAGTTTTGACATCCCTTGCACTATTGGGAACATCCATTTTGGCAAGGCACTATGTGACTTTGGTTCTAGCATTAACATTACAAATGGAAGATAGATCGATTAAGAGACCTTAGGGTGTGGTAGAAGATTAGCTAGTAAAAGTAGACAAATTCATCTTTCCGGAAGACTTCATTGTGCTAGACATGGAAGAGAACCATGGCATTCCTATCACACTTGGTTGTCCATTCTTAGAATCTAGAAGAGCACTCATTGATGTATAAAAAGGTGAACTTACAATGAGAATGCAAGATGAACAAATAATGTTTAAAGTTTTTAAAGAATATGAACCCTTGACATTGATAGTGCTAATGAATGCTTAAGGATAAATGTTATTGATTGTGGGAATAACTTGAAAGAATCTGTTGAGTCACCTATACTTAAGACTATTACATGTGATGCTATGAACAAGGACATAAACTCACCAAAAAACAACTCAACTTATTTTAACTTTGAAAGTATGGAATCGAAGGTTGATATTGTGGACTATGTGAACTTTTTGAAGGATGCGCCTCTCATGTGCGGATCAAAGGCAATTTTGGAAAATTTTGAGATAAGATCTAAGATCAAACCTTCAATTTAAGAGCCACCAAGTTTAGACCCTAAACTTTTACCCCTCCATCTCTAGTCAAGTATGAAGTGAAAGAGTCCAATGGAGAGGTGAAAAAGTTGCTAGAAATACATAAATTCGGTGAGTTACGATGGAGTGCTTAAAAGAATGCCAAAAATTTCAAAAATAAAACAAAAATATGGCATGCGAAGAAAATCGAGTACCGTGTTTGTGAACCAGAACATAAAGTATTATTGAACAAATCAAGACTCAATTTTTTTCCAGGAAAACTCAAAAATAAATGGATACAAAGCGATGTGCCTTAAGACTTGATATGACAGTCTAGTCAAGGACATTAAACATGGCGCTAGTTGGGAGGCAACCAAATGTTATTTTATTTATATTTTTAATGTTTTTGTTTTTTAGGTGAATAAATTTGGAGAGCAATGGTGCAACAAGAATAAACATTTCAGCGACAGATGTGCTATGCCATGATTAAATGAGTTTTCTTTTCTTTTACCTTTTCATATTTATATATGCACATCGGGGACAATGTGTAATTTTAGTTTGGGGGAGAGAATTTCATTCTCTTTTTAGTATTTAGTATGCATTTTAAATTTTTAGGGAATTGTTTTAGGATATTTTTAATCATGATGTGGGTAGAAATTAACGAATATATGGAAACTAAATGCATGCATGCTTGATATGAAACATATGAACTCAATGACAAAAATTGGTTGTCATGACTAGGATAAGGAATGTAACATATTTGTTAAGATATTTACATTAATCATATGATATGCTTGCTAATTTTGATTGGATTGATTCAAATTCTTATGCCCATATTCATGGTTTATTTTGGTGTGCTTATTGAGATAAAATTTGTAGTGAGTTATGCGAGTTGCTACCAAGTTTTAAAATCTATTTGATCTTCCCTTCAGGCAAAATCCTAAATAGTATTTAGCAAGAGAAATTATTTAGATTTTATTTGGATCGATTGAGGCTTTTAAGGTAACCAATGTTAATATATTTAGTCATCCATTTGAGCTTAACAAAACACCTTTCATATCTTTAAGCCACATTTTGTGCCTAACTAATAAGCATTACCTTTACCCTTGCACCTTTAGATTGTATGAAAAGAAAAGAAAAATGAAATCATGCATGTCTTATGTTATAGAGTAAGGTGAAATGTAATGCACCCTAAAAAAGATAAAAAATAAAATAAGAAGCATAACTCACAACACAATTATCCCTCTAAAGAAAATAAAATAGAATTAAGAATAAGTTTGGGGTATTGTGAAGTTAAAATAAAAGAAAAGAAAAGAAAAGAGATGTGGAATACAAGAATATGAAAAGAATGACAAAATAGGGTGCACTGAAATATCAAGTAAAAGCTCAATTGCAGTTAAAATGTGCATGATGAAAAAAAGAAGAAGAAGCTAAGGTGTAGAAAGAGCCTAAATGTCTTCATTTATTGACCCCCACCTAAGCTTTACATTACAACCATGTAAAGTCCTTATTGATCTTGAGCTAAGTGCATATTTATATTAGTGGAGAGGGATGTGGAAAATAGACTTATGAGACTTGCTCTAAAATTGAATTGATTAGCATACTCATATAGGTTGATTTCATGAGTCCATTGGATGATATCATGTGCAACACACACACACGAATAAATGTTTCAAAAACCTTGCATATCCTTGTATTGATGGAACATTGATTGATGAATATGTGAACCTTCTTATCATAGAATTGTACAACTTTTAAGAGGGATAGTTTTCATGAAATATGCATAGACTAATAGAAGTATATTTATGAATATACTACTCATGTTATTTTATTTAGTTATACTTGGCTTTACTTGAGGACAAGCAAAGAGTTAAGTTTGGGGATGTGATGACTCTATGAAAATAAAGTCATTAGTGCACTTTTTTACTTAATATTTAATTGTTTTATTCAATAAATAGTATTTTTATGGCAAAAAATATTAAAATATAATCTTTTTTTGTAAAAAAGGATGAAAATATAATTTCTAGAATTTTTTAAATTTTTCTATAGATTTCTATGAAGTTTTAACACAGGACTGATCAAGAGCTACCACATGGCCTGTCATATAAGTAGGGAGAACGAATCACGTTACACTAGGTATAAGGAGGACGAACTACATGCAATGTTTCAATAAGGTGTTTAATCAGAGTTCGGAGATCGATCAACTTGCCCTACCACGTGTCACCATACCATTGCTCCCTACGTTCCACCCGTGTGCCACGCCATCCATTTTTGTGAGTCATATTATGCAGCATGGCACTAACTTAGCTGGCATTGACTCTGACCGATCTCCCCTACCACACATCATGCTTTGATTTTCCTAGTGAATTTCGTGTGCCATGTGTCGCACTATGATTGGATGGAGATGTTTGTTTTGCTTGTTTTGAACACAACCCTTGATCTGAAGCTAATATGCTGGTCCAAATCACACCTGAGCTATATTTAAGCCCCTAATTATTCCATAAACCCTAAGGGGCTGTAATGAGCATAATTGTGGTCAATTTTTGGAGCTAAAAAGAGAGAAATTCAAGAGAGGATAGAATTTTGGTGGAGATTCAAGAGAAGATTAATAGTACAATTCAAGAGATTGATTGTATTTCTTCTTCTACTCTTTTCTTTATCAATTTTTATATATTTCTTTATGAGAAATACGAGCTTTATGAACACAATTATGATTAGTTAATTTATTAATCTATGGTTCTTATGAACCCAATTTTCACCATGTGATGATTTAATATTTTACCCCAATCATAATTTTAATTTAAGTATATTATTTAATCTGATTTGTAGGTTATTAATTGTTTGGCCAATAATTTATCTATAGAGGCAATTAAATAGAAATTAAATAGATTTGAGAGAATTATTTAATTGTTTTTCTTGATTAAATAACATGCATAGTTTCTAGGCCGAGATGTATGATTCTTATGTATGTGATTCATAATTGATGAACTACACTACTAAAAAACATACATATTTTCTCAAACCTATGGCCTCGGTTTTTATAAAAACCGAGGCCAGAGGATTTTGGTAATAGTTTAATAAAAACCGAGGCTATAGAATATGTTTATGGCCTCGGTTTTTATTAATAACCGTGGCCATAAGTTATATTAATTTTTTTTCATGTTTTTTTTTCTTTCCTTCTCTCTATCTCTCTATCTCTCTTTTTCTTTTTTTCCTTCTCCCATGCCCACGCCCACACCCTCTCTCTTTCTTTTTTTCTTTCTTCCTTCTTCTCCCAGATCTAAAATTTCATTTTTCCAGATCTGATTCTTCCTCTTCCTCTTATTCCCAACTCACTGGTTTGGTGGTCGTTGTTCGATGGGTCTTTTTTCACTGGTTTGTTGGCCATTGGGTCATTGTTCACTAGTCGTTGGATCTTTGGTCATTGAATGATTTGGACATTGGATCTTTGATTCTTTAGTCTTTGGTGTCTTTGTCTTTGGTCTTATTCTTATTGAAAGTCTTTAGTCTTTAGTCTTTAGTCTTTGTCTTGTTGGTGTTGGTCTGTTGCGATGCTCTGGTGTTGGTGTGCTATCTTGGTCTTTGGTGCACTGCTTTGGTATTGATGCGGTCTGCTTGGTCTTTGGTACAACTAGCCGTGCACAGTGCACAGTGCCTTGTGCCTAGTGTTGATGCTAATACAAGTATAAAAGGAGAGAAAATTCTAGAATCTGAAAGGGGTCTATGACCTTATAATTGTTGTTCCTATCAGCAGACCCATTCCTTCTTTATCCTCTCTTTGGAAAAGTCTGAAATCTGAAACTTCTTCTGCTCTTAATTTATCAAATCTTTGAAGTTTCTTATTTAAAGTAGTTTTCAAATCTCTTCCTTTTGTCTTAATCTATCTGTTGATGTGATTATTTTAAGAGATCAGTTAATATTTTGTGTGATAACATTTGGGTTGGTTTTTTAAGTTCATGATTTGAAGTTGATTTGTAATTTGTTAGGTAGGATTTAAGGTTCTATCTGCAGCGGATAATCGGTTTTTGTGATCTTCGGCTGCATTTAGCTAAAAATAGTTAGCCTAGACATTCTCTTTTAGCATATTTTATCCATATTTTGGGAAAGAAAGTAACTTTGAAAAATCAGCCAAGGGTTTTTCTTACTTACACTTATGACTAGTTTGAAAGCATAAATGACAACAATTTATGCTTTTGGATCTAAGTAATGTGCTGGCTAACGCTTTTTTTTCTTCTTTTCATTCCATTTCAACTGACTATGTATATTTTAGGAGTACTATTATAGGCAAAAGCTTTCATACTTATTTGTACGGTATTAACTGGTGGAGAATTTTTTATCTACATCACACGGGTACTCTTCTTTGTCTCTGTTTACATGTGTATTTATGCATCTGTCTCTCTTTTCTGGCAAGCTTGACTTGTTATTGAAACAATGTTGATCAAAATATCAATGTCCTAGTAGAATTGTTGGGATGCACCATTACAGGCCCTGAAATTCTTCTTGTTTATGAATATGTTCCAAATCAAAGCCTGCATGATTACTTTTTCAGAGGTACTATTGACTTTAAAATCTGTCATCTTTTCATGTATGGCTACGTTCTTTTCTTTTACTTATTCCTCTTTTGATTGTTGTTAAATTGATTGTTGTTGGTACTATTGTTGTTAAATTGATTTAAATCTCCCTACTATTGGTGATCTTATTCTTGGTTCTACTATTGTTGGCTAACTGCGTAACGTTAGTCTTTGTTGACATTGGTCTTTGTTAGCGGCCCAGTCTTCTTGGCGCTACTACTATTAGTCTTCTTGGCGCTACTATTGTTAGTCTTCTTTGGCGCTACTATTATTGTTAGTCTTCTTTGGCGTTGAGTTGGTGTTGCTAATGGCGCTGTATTGGTGCTACACTGTGCTGGTACTGGTGTTGCGTTGTGCTGCTGGTGCTATGCGTTGGTGTTGTTGATGGTGTTGTGCTGTTGGTGCTATGCGCTGGTGTTACTGATGGCGCTGTGCTGGTGCTGCGATGTGTAGGTGTTGCTGGTATTGGTGTTACATTGTCTTTGCTTGGTCTTTGTGTCTTTAGTCTTGATTCTAGTCTGTTCTTATTTGGTGCACTAAGCCTTCTTGGTGTTGGTAATACTAAGTTTTTTTCATGTTTGTAATTAATACTAAAAAGTTAGTTTGTAATACTAAGTTTTTTTGTGTATAATAAACTCTCAAATGTAATTATACTTTTAATTTTAATATAATATGATTTTTAATATTGTAATTAATAAATTTATTGTAATTTATATTGATTTTTAATATTGTAATTAGTAATTGTATTTTTTTGTAATTTATGTATACTGGTCTCGGTTATTAGAAAACCAAGGCCATAGAGTATTTTTTTTAATTTATGTATACCCTATGGCCTCAGTTATTAGAAAACCGAGGCCATAAGTACACCATATGACCTCAGTTTTCTAATAACCAAGGCCATAGATCATTACCTATGGTCTCTCTCACTTAGGCCTCACTTCTTATAACTGTGGCCATAGACCTATAACCACGGTTAAAAACCGAGGCCGTATGTATGTTTTGTAGTAGTGACTTAATGAGTACTATGCAATTTAATTGGCAAGAGAGTATGATTAAATTAATTACTATATGGTATATAGTTTACTTGAGAGAAGAATACATGTTAGGTTAGATTCAATTGATTATGTAATTAATTAATGATTATATTGGAGGGATTTTAGCAATTCACATATTTAAAAAATTGGGGGATTAAGTATTCCTAGATATTTTTTCATATATCTTCTTAGTTACCAAAATTGATTTAATTAATTATTACTATTTACTTTTAGTTATTTTAATTTTGCTTCCTTAAAATATAAAAACCCAAAAAAAAATTAATTTTTACTTTTTTTAATTTTAAAAATTAGTTTCTAATAAAATAATCACCATGGGAACAAACTTTTCTTATCATTATATTACTTGTTGCAATACGTATACTTGCGTATTCATTGCACACACAATTTGTATGGTAATAAACATACCTAAAAACTAAAATTAAATTTAGAAGTTTTGCTCACAAATATCGCCAACATTCATATAGACCTTACAATGCTAAAACGAAGAAGGAAGCAAAGAAGATGATGGTGATGTTGTTGAGGATATTGAATATGCTAAAAATACTCCTTTCTCTTTTCAACATGACAATGCTTCTCTTGATAAAATCCATGAGGTAAAATCTCTTGCACAATCTTCTAGTCCTATTTTGGATACTCCTACTAGTTATCTCTTAAATTTTTGATATAATAAGGGTAAGCCCCTAAATTTACAGTTACTAGATACCGGAAGAAATGGATCAAAGTATTTAATTACCAAGTATGTATCTACTTAGAGATTATCAAATCCTCTCCAAAGGTTTATGCATGAGGTGTTTGTACATCATATTATTAACAAGACATAAGAAGGCTTACAATATACATAGTGGGTGCAAGTAATAAAAGAAGAATTAGAGGTTCTAAAAAATAATGGAACATAGGTTCTTGTTTCATTACCAATAGGGAAAAGACAATATGTTGCAATTGGTTTTTCTTGATTAGGTATAATGCAGATGGATCCATTGAAAGATAAATGGTGAATCCTATGGTGAAAACTTATTTACAAGTGTATGGCATAGATTATCAATGGACATTTTCACCTATTGAAAAATTAAATATTATTAGAGTATTATTGTTCCTTGGAGAAAATTTAGACTACCTATTGCTTTAATTTTGAGTAAAAATGATTTTCTTTAAGGAGATCTTGAGGAGGAGGTATATATGGACATTCCACCAGGTTACACTACATCATGAAACATTAGAGCTATATATAATCTACAACTGGTATTATATGGACTAAAATAGTCACCTCGAGTATGGTTTGGATGTTTTAGCTTGGCCATGAAAAAGTACGATTTTCAATAGAGCAACTTAGATCATAAAATTTTCTTGAAACATTAAAAAGGCAAGGTCACTGCTTTAATAATCTATATGGATGACATAATTATCATAGGGGATGATGAAGTAGAAATCTACAAACTTCAAAAGCAATTAGGCACCGAATTTGAGATGAAGAACTTAAGAAGATTAAAATACTTTTTAGGAATAGAACTTGCTAGATCAAGTCAAGGTATATTTATTTTCCAACTAAAGTATATGCAGGCTTATCATCTGAAGTAGGGATGATTGATTGCAAGCTGGCTAATACACCATTTGTTCAAAATCTTAAACTTGGAGAGCATTTAGATCAAATACCAACCTTAAGGAGAGGTATCCAAGATTAGTGGACAGACTAAGTTTTTTTTATTTCATATTCATCCTTATATTACTTATACTATCAACATAATAAGTCAATTTATACACAATCTTATGAAGAGCATATGAGTATGGTGATTCAGATACTTGGTTACCTAAAATATTTCCCAGGTAGAGGGCTTATGTTTTCTAAGGATAACCATCTTAAGTTTTTAACATTGATGGTTATATAAATGCAAATTGAGTAGGGAATAAGTCAAATAGCATAATCATTGTAGTAAGTTCTATGGCCAATAGTTTCTTAAGGCCAAGGTCGTTTATGTAGAAAACACCTATCAAATTAGTACATATTATATTAGCAAACAAAAAAACAAAAACAAAAATAAATAGAACAACTTGTCCAAGTTAAAAAAAAATACAGTTGAAAGGGCAAAAGTCAGAGTAAAGTTCAATTGTTACATTCCATTTTCAAAGAAATAGATCTAAAATTGAAGTTATAGACTATAAAAAATAATAATAATGGACCCGCCATGAACTGCAATAGTAAAAAACAATTGTTAGCTAATTTCCCAAAGGAATAACCAAAGATAGATTAGCCAAAAGAGGATGGTAGCAGTTGTAGTTGATTAGAGAAATAAAAAAATAGGATGGCTAGTAGTTCCAATTGATTAGAGAAATAAAAAATAGAGGATGGCTAACGGTAACGGAGGAGGATAATGGGTAGAGGAAAGAAGAAGGGCTACTAATGGGAAAAAGGGTCAGTAATGGGCTGATTTATTTAAAAGAAAATAAACTTAAATCGAGCCAGCCCGTATGTATCTCATTATTGGTAGAATAAGTAATGGACTAAAACAAATCTGGCACATGAATTGTAAAATCCAAAAATTCAGTATAAATAATTTAACTGTACACAGAGGAATTTTAAACAATGTTTTAAAATATAGGTACATATATATAGGGAAATTTTCACATGAAAGATTGGATGGAATAGGAAAAAATTTGAAAATATCTACATGCCTCGTTGGACCCTTTGCCAAGTCCCTCGGCGGATCCCTCACTTGATCCTCGTAGAACCCTTGGCAAGAGTGATCAGTGAGCAAAAGTTTTGCCTATAAATTTTGCCGAATTCACTCCTTTTCTCACACTACAATTTCTCTCTCTCCTCTCTCTCTCTCTAAAATTTTGTGTCTCTAAATTGTTCAAATTTTTGATATATTTTGGAAAAATTTTTGAGGATAAATATTAATAAGTTTGGGTTCAAAAGTTTAGCAACGTAACAACTTTCTAGGTAGGGTTTTCTATTCTAACTTTTAAACTCTTGAATTATTGTTTTTTTAATATTCTCATGCATCACTTGTTAGGAATAAAAAGAAAAACCATATGTGATGATTTACATAATAAATATTATAAATGTTGTTTATATGAAATACTCATTATGATCTTTTTTAACTACGCATATATGGAAAAATTAAATAGAAGAAGTATTACATTTTGAAATGAAATATTACACATATGACATTTGAGATGTTTGTTCATGCATCACAAAAATGGTTTTATTTTGTGGAGAGTATGCTTGAATGTTGTCTTGTGGAGTATGGTACCCATGGGCTATTGGTTACAATGGTCTATTTTTCTACGGACTATAAGTGCACATTGTATCACATGTATTTTGGAGTTTTGCCATCTATAGTGCCTCAGATTGTCAACCGCACACGGGGCTTGGAGTTGGATCCCTTGTGTCCCGAGGTTTTCCGTTTAGTGGGTTTTGAAGTGTGACTACACATGGGCCTCAAAGTTGAACTCCTATTATATTTTAGACCCTTAGACGAGGCCCTATATGACATTGATTTTACCAAGACATATGGCATATGTATTATCATCATACATGGGGTCAGAGGTGGGCCCACATGTGTCTCAAAGTTGGACTATGCATGTGAGTATGTATTTTGGAGACTAATACATATAATGTTACATATCATATATTGGATTTATGTCGAATACAATATTTTATATTGTATGAGAATGCATTGGGTTACTTGGAATTTACACTCCCGCTATCCATTAGAAGCACATATATCTAGGTTTTGTGATCGAAATCTCCCCACATTGTATAATAATAATGACTACCTAAATTCATGAAAATTTATTAAAATGAGCATGCATAATGAATTATTGATTTATTATGATAATATTTTAGAGTAGACTTCTACTGAGCTATCAGCTCAACCACTACTCTTCTCTTACCTTTGAGCTATATTATTTGAGATAGTCACGATAAAAGAAATAGAGGTCTTACACAAAGTATTCAGACGTTACAACATTTGACCTAAAATCTTATTTAATTAGCTATTATAATTTATGTTTAGATATGTTGACACTACTCTGATGAATTTAAATTGACTTTATAAATGTCTTGGTTTTAAATTTATCACTTTACAATAATTTTTTTCTTTTGAATAGAAAATCCTTGAAGGATACCCAAATTTTTTATAAAATTGATTTTCAAATGATTTTTAAATTGAAGTTTTCATGATTATTAAAGAAATTCTGTTTAATAATTGAAATTTTTTACCCATTTCTATCTCACCTACCCATTTTTTGTAACTTGATAATTTGATATTAGAACATGGTTATGATCTCATAGTAATAAAATTGCTATTTAAAAGTTGGTTTTGTCTTAGCTACCTACTCGTAGAATAGTCAACAAGAAACATGTACAAAATTAATTGTACTATGTAACGATTAAACTTAGTGTGAATCCGAGGAGAAAGACAGAATTTACTACCATGATGAGTTGTATGGACTTATTTTCTTTACTTAAAAGGAATGAAATTTTTTGTTATCATTATGAGATGATATCAAAAAATAGAATGTATCATCTATCTTCGAAATGTGTTCACAATTGTTGCTTTTGATATTCTTGAAAAGTTGGATATTTTACGAACGACCCATTAGATTGAACTGATTATGAGAGTAATTGAAAACATTTTCTTTTTTTTATGCATATGAATTTTATCAATGAATTTTAGTAGTCACTTATCAAATTAAACAAGTTAAACAAAAAACAAGCCAAGATGTTAAATTTTTCTTCAAGGTCTTGACCTAATGATTGGATTTTATACTACCAGTATTGCCATAAGAATATACACATCAAGTGTGATAATTTCTCAATATAAATGGATTGAAATAATGAATGAGGATTGGGTTCTACAATGGAGCATCAAATACTTTAAGGAAATTTTAAAGTCAAAGCCAATAGTTTGGCCAACAATTGCATTAAAAATTTTGATAACTAAGATGACCTTATTGAAAACTATCCTTCCAACCTTATAAATTGATTAGTAATTCTTTCTAACAACAATCAAATTCTTCATAAACATATGATTGACACAAATATGTATGAGAAAAAGATAAGGATAAAAGCATCATAACTCTAGGACAAGGATCACAAGAGCAAATCTTCATGATATCTGACAAGAGGAATCATAAATCAATGATGATTGATATGACTTTTACTACAAAACTGTTGGATATGAGTTCCTTTTGATACTTGTTCCACCCATCCTTTCACTTCTTTAACCTATCGCAAATCTTATAAACCCCCTTACTTCGAATATTCATCTTAAAAATCTTTTCTAGAGACCTTTATAAATTCAGCTTTATAACAATAGGAGTTGATCGTTCCAATATTTCCCTTAAGCACTATCTAGAATGAAGATAGAATTAGATAAGTGAAAGTCCTTTGAATCTCTCTAGAAGTGGATTTTGATGATAGAAAGAGCTTAACATGACTACCAATAGTATTGAGATGTATTTAAAAAATGTTACCTCGACCTCCCCTAAGTCAAGGGAAATTTTATAATCAAGATATATCTTAGAACTATGACAATAACTATCTCTCCATAAATAAAGAAATTAGTAGAGAAAAGAGTTAAGGAAACAATTGGATTAATTGTTGGTAAAAGGATTTGTTCGACCAAGTCTATCATCTTGTGGAACGCCTATTCCAAAGGATGTAAATTTCAAGTTAAGCATCAATTATTATCAAGCAATAAATAAAATTAGATTATTTGATCAACTTAAGGATGCAAGATTTTAAGTTCAAGACATCAATGATTTTAAGGAATCAAATGCAACAAAACTATTTTTCAAGCTTAAAAGAAGCACTCTTAGAAGAATGAGGAACTCATAAAAGGATTACTTTGAAACAATCAAAGATGGATGATTTTAAGTAAAAGTCAAGAAAACACTACTACAAAAGAGGTATATAAGTCAAGATTTAAATTCTGTGTTTGGAGAAAGCTGACTTATAATGAATTTTAAGTCGATACGCTAAAAAACCAGCTTAAAATTTTAAAAATGTAGCATCGGTTGACATGTAGGACCGACGTTACACGTGGGACATAGTGTCGGTCCTACGTGTCAACTGATGCTATCCACATGTAGCATCGATTGACACTTAGGATTTACATTACACATAAGACGTAGTGTTGGCCCTATGTATCAACCGATGCTATCCACGTGCAGTGTCGGTTGACACATAGAACCGACGCTAAGTCCTACGTGTAGCGACAGTCCTATGTGTTAACTGATGCTACACACTTTTCTTTTTCCTTTTCTATTTTTTGTCCCCTCATTTTTCAGACATAACGTAACCTGCTGTGTAAACCCAAAAACAAACCAATAACTCCCTCTTCTCTTTATCATTTTCAGGCAACCTCTGACCACCAATTTTGGCACTGTTTAGTGGGTTTTCTTCGTCTCCATTTTATCTTCTAGATCCCTTATTTTTTTAGCATAGTACTCAAATTTTTTATACCCATTTTCTCACTTATAAACACCTTTTTTTCTTCATTTCTTTCATTTTTCACTTCGTTTACTCTTGTAAGTATTTCTATGAATTATTTTACACTTATTATTCATATTTATTTATTTTTTGTATATTATGTGTTTAAATTTTTATGTTATGTAGGTTTTGTATTTTTATTCAAGCTTAGAAGACAAGAATGTATTTTTATTCATATATTTATTTTAATAATTTTATGTATTTAGGTGTTTGATATATATTAATTTATTTTAAACTTAAAATTTTTGAAAATTATTTATATGTACATGAAATATATATATATATATATATATATATATATATATATATAAGATATATTTTTATATGCATATAATGTATAATGGGTTTATTAATATTTATTATTATATATATGTATTATTATTAATTACATGCATTCATATATATAAATTATTATATATTGTATATTGTTAATATTATATATTTGTTATGTTTAGTTTTTATGTTTTTATTTTCATATGATGTTTCGATAGATATTCTAATAATTAGGGAATTCATATATAATAATATCTTAAATATATTGGTTGAATATATATTTAATATGCTTAATGTCATTAATAGAAAATGGAAAAATCTTGAATGTCAAAGTGTAGAATTGAGTAGGACTACATTTTTGGAGTTGAAAGTTTCTTGGAATTTTCTTGTAGAAATATTAATAATGAAATCAGTATGATTGGATGCTCACATAATAAATGTAAAAATGAAAAATTTCATAATGTTGATTCTCCAAATTGGAAAGTAGTAGATAATTTATCCCATTAATTTGCATCTGATCCGCGCAATCTTCGTCTTGTCATTGCTGTTGATGGAATTAATTCCCATAATTCCCTTAGTAGTAGATACAACTATTGGCGAGTAATTATGGTAACATAAAACCTTCCTCCCTGGTTATGTATGAAAAAAAATTCATGATGTTAACATTATTGATCTCATGACTGAAACCACCCAGAGTTGATATTGATGTATATTTGCAACCTCTAATAGATGATTTAAAGACATTGTGGAATGATGGTGTAAATGTTTACGATGCACATAAAGAAGAACACTTTAACTTGAGGGGGGTCCTTTTATAGGCAATTAATGATTTTCCAGCCTATGAGAACTTATCAGGACATGCAATAAAAGGTTATATGGGATGCCCTATATATAGTGATGGCACTTCTACAACTTATCTTTTTAACGGCGAAAGATGTCTTATAGAAGATACAAAATATTTTTTCCATCTGGACACAAGTTTAGATACTAAAAGAAACCGTTCGATGGTGAAGAAGATCATGATCCTACACCTTGACATTTGTGAGGTGTTGAGATATTAAGGAAATTGAATGGTATGACATTCAAATGATATGGAAATATGAAAAAACGAATACTCACTAATGGATGGAAATGAAAGAGGTCAACTAATAAAAGGGGTGAAAATGAAAATGCTACTGAATTAGTAGATCATGGTTGTTGGAATAACAAAATCAATATTTTAGGAATTACTTTATTGGAATGACCTATACATTCGTCACATTTTAGATGTCATGCATATTGAGAAAAAATTATGTGAGAGCTTGATTGGTACATTACTTAATATACCTAGAAAAACGAAGAATGGAATCAAAGCAAGACTGGATTTAAAGAAACTAGGCATACGACTTGAATTGGAACCAAGGGTAGAAAATGATAAGAATCAAACATACTAGCCACCAACATCATATACAATGTCAACAAAAGAGAAGGATGTGTTTTGTAAATGTTTGGAGGGTGTGAAAGTTCCTGATGGTTACTCATCCAACTTAAGAAATTTGTGTCTATCACCAATAAGAAACTTTATGGATTGAAATCACATGACTATCATATCTTAATACAACATTTATTACCAGTTGCTATTAGATCAATTCTTCCAAAACATGTTAGATTATCAATAATTTGAATTTGTTCATTCTTCAATACAATATGCAAGAAATGTATATCAATTGGTGAGTTAAAAGCTTTACAAAAAGATGTTGTAGAGAATTTGTGTCTACTTGAAAAATATTTTCCTCCTTCTTTTTTTGATGTAATGATTCACTTGTGCGTTCATTTAGGTCAAAAGGTTCAATTGTGTGGTCCTACTTACTTAAGGTGGATGTATCCATTTGAGAGATACATTAAGTCCTTATAGGATATGTAAATAATAGAAATCGTTCTGAAGGATGCATGGTGGAACGTTACATTGTTGAAGAGGCCATTGAGTTTTGTTCTGAATACTTTAGTGGTTGCATTAAAATTAGGAGTCCTAAGCACAATATTTTCTTAGAACGTCACATGATCCAAGTACGTAACCCTATGCTGGGTAGAAGTAAGAAATATTTTATTAATTGCACTCGATGGGAAAAAGCACAATGAATCATTTTGCTAAATAATTAGGAGGCACAACGGTACATTGAGTAAATGATGAGAGGTTCCACCTTTTCATTTTAAATAAAATTATTTTTTATTTAACTATTAATGATATCTAATTGATATTTATAAAAAAGGAGAAAAATGGTTGTATGATGAACATAAGCGAGAGCTTATTAATTGTTTTTGCAACCATGTAAGTGTCACATATAAGAATTCATTTGTACTTATATATAATGTTTTAAAACTTTATTTTAAACACATTTCATGTTTTTATATGCATAGATTTGAGTTGAACTCAGCAAACCTAATCATAAAATAACACAAATTTTAGAATGGCTTATATATGGTCCAAAATTTGATGTCAAATCATATTCTAGTTTCACAATTAATGGATCGAGGTTTATGACTCAAGAAAGGGACAAAGTTTGAGTAAATCAAAATAGAGGTGTGAAAATGGTTGCACAAACTATGCAATTTTCTAGTTCAAAAGATGGTAATCATGTACTTTCTCATAGAACATATTATGGTATAATTCAAGAAATTTGGTAACTCCATTATTAGGTCTTCCATGAAATAGAATTCTTATGTGGTTGGGTCGAAGATGTTATCAATGTTGGATATAAAATAGATGATTTTGGATTTACCCTTGTAAATATATCCAAGATAAGTCACACTAATGATCCTTTCATGTTAGCACTTCATGCAAAACAAGTATTTTATGTGAGGAATCAAGTTGACACAAGATGATTTGTTGTATTAACGCCTCCAAAAAAAGAGGTCTACCATTGTGATGCTTTAGAAGATGATGAAATTCTTGATACATTATCCAATATTAGTCATTTCTCAAACAAATTGCCTAATGTATGTGATGATCTAGTTGATAACGATGATTCTTTGCCATGGACTTGAAGTGATTATGAGGTAATATATATATATACACGATCAACAACTTAATTAAACATAATGCATGTTCTATATTAATCTAATAACTCTGTTTTATATATTTTGACTTAAAATTGTCAATTAATTTCTATTTCATCATTGTTTGTAGACATTTCATGGATCATAGGGTACCAGAGATTGTAAATCCAAATGATCCATTAAGGCATTTGAAAAGAAGGGGTTGAGATAATATACTTGATGCTCTACTTAACCTCGATGATAGAGTACCCGTTCTATTTGATGCTACTCGTAATCCATAAGGAGAAAATGGCCAACAATTCAAATCTTCTATTGGTAGATGTTGTCTCTTTTAGAGAACATAAAATCGTACAAGTATACACGGTCACAAGTAATAATATGATAAGTAAAATATCATTCCCACGGATATTTGTTACTAGTGTTCGTTAATTACTAAAAAAATTTCAACCTAATTTTATCCAAATAGTCGAATAGTTTGATGCAGTTTGACTAACTAATTTTTTTAACAATAAATAAGAAAATTATAGGATTATAGTTTCACCAAATTAATCCACTTGAATCATATTATTTTCTCTTGATTTATATTCTCGTATTTTAAGTTTTTAACCAAGAACTCCTAATTTATCCATATATCTCTTCCGAGCTCCATATAGACACCTCTCACTAAAATAATTCACTATATTCCTATGAGAATTAAATTCAACTAGATTTATTACATTCTAAGTTCTCAAATAGTTACACGTACAATAAAGGTATATTCCTATCCCTTATATATATGTGTTATTTTATCATGAGCAACACACAAAAATGTCTTTTCCAAGTTTATTTAAGTATCACAAATCAATTAATTAATCTTCCAATAATTAAAAGCATTAAGCATAGATAAAATAAACAACTTAAAATCGTTCCATAAATCATTCAAAAATAATTAATTCAAGTTTCATAATTTAAGCTACACTGCAACCCCAGAACAAATAAATTAGTTCATAGTAGAAATTAAAATTACAATACAATAATAATCAGACATTTCAGAGAAATAAAATTTAAAAGAAAAAGATTAGGAGAAACTCTTTCACAATTCCTCAATGAAAAATAAATTTCTTCCCTTTTCTTCTTCTTCGCTGTCTTATTTCTCTCTATTTCCTAAGAAAATAACAACATAAATAGTTAAAGAAAAGTTTCTGCGTGTTGTAGAGAACACGCAAAGAAGAAGCTAAAAAATTTAAAGCGAATTGGAAAATGAAAAATTGAAAAACTAAACAAAAAAAACACCCCCTCAACGTCTTTCCTCACATCTCAAATATACCACCCCTAAATTGTTTTTTATAAAAATGCATGTAGTGGGGCACAGAAATACATAGAGAATAATAAAAGGCAAACACACGTGGAGACAATAACTATTCAGTTGGAAGAGTGCACCATTTCCTGTGTTTTGATTTCACAAAATGTGTGCCATATGTTTCCATATGATTGGCTGGAAGATTAAGGAAAAACGTGGCAGCTTCGTATTAAGTGGAACGCGAGGGTGCACGTTGATTCGATTAATCGCGTCGCATGAGATATAAGCGCGTTACTCGGTGCGAGACAGCTTGATTCCACTCGTGTACGAATCTAGAGCGTTCAAAGTTGATCCAACGGTGAGCGATGAGATGCGCCTTAGGAGAATATTCTGCACAGTCGACATGTGGGTCCCACTCTATGCGCCAGCCTACACGGCCAGTGGGCCCCACTTAGCACCGAGCAACTTGCCACCTGAAAACCCACGTCCAATCTCTTTTATCGCGTTTCTATGACACACACGGATCCTCATCATTGATATTCTGATTTGATGGTGCACATCACGCGTGTACAATATCTGCGCGTGGTCCTCTTTTGCTACGCAGAAAAATAAACTTTTCTTAATTGCATTTTAGCCCTCCAATTCAATTCAAATTAACTTTTAAACTTTTGTTATTTACAATTAAGCCTTTTTATAATTCAAATTAACTTTTACACCTTTGTTAATTGCAATTAAACACTATTTTAATTTAAATTATATTTTTAGGCATTTATTATCTGCAATTAAGTCATTTTTTGATTCAAATTCTTTAATTTTCTTAAAAATATATTCCTTAAGAAATTAACAGAAAATATTAATTTATTCCATTAAAATTAACTAAAAATGTCAATAACATAGCAATTATAATTAATAAAATATACGAAAATAACTATATAAAATACAGTTATCAATAGACTTGTGAAGTCAAGTATACTAATCAATAAAAATGATTGGACTAAGGTTGATGATACTAAAAAGTACAAGATATGGATAACCATTTATGTAAGTGTCTTTTATTTTATAACTAATTATATATATATATATATTATCTTTTTTGTATTATATATCATCTAAAATGTGTGTTTTTACAAAATTGGTTTAAATTCCCTGATGCTTAGAAGAACAAGTGTTATAAGATTGGAAATAAGGCATGGAAGGAATACAAAACTTCCAAATTGGCCAAAAATTATGTGTTTTCATATTTGGAATCACTTAATGAAGTAGACTTTACAAAATCCCTAAAGAACACCCCTGGATTGAATCCCAAGTATGGAAAGACTTTGTAGATTATAGACGTACTGATGGATTTCAAATTATTAGGGAAGAACATCATAATATACAAATGTAGAATATTCTTCGTAACCGTACTTAGAGATCCTCAAATCCTGAAGTTAGACAAAGAATGGTATTATTGAGTTGTTAATTTATAAATATTTTTATATTTATTTTCCTCAAATTTAAGTTGATGTCATGGTTAATAAATTTATTTAATTTATGTAGGAAGCTGAATTGGGTACATCGGGTACTTGATCTGAATTGTATATAGAAATAAAGATCCATAAAATGAAGAAGTAAATACCAATGACTAAACGAGGAGAATAACAACTCAATAAGTTGGTTAGTAATTTAACTTGTTACAAAGTGCTTATGAGTTTTGCTAATTGATGTTATAATGTATGATATGTTTGTTTACTTTATTATTTGTAAATAGCTATTCAAGAACAAATAGCCAGGGGTGAAAGAACAACCAAGGATAGATGCTATATATCATGCATTTGGATGCGAGCATCCTAGTAGTGTTAGGGGAGGAAGCCAATATGATAGTTATATGGAATTTTTTAACATTCCAAAACAAAAGCCTCAAATGGTCAGTAAGTAAAAGTACTGTAAAATTGAAGAAGAATTAAGCTTCTTTAAGGCCTCAGTGTTAAGTGAGATTGCGACTTTAAAGGAATATCAATCACAACACATGTCAGATATGGTAGCATACTACACTCAGGGCATGCTCTATTGGCCCGGCATGCAACCATCCATGTCAGGCATACCACCATCCATGCCAGGCATGCTACCCATGCAATCTCATGGCTCCCAACCTATATCATGTATGAGATATAGTCATCCTATTGGTCCTCCCTTTATGCCAGGAATGGAGATGCAATCTGGTAGTGGTTCAATATCTCCAATGCAATTTGTGCAATCTTACCATCCATCACATTATGATGAATGTTTTGATGAGAATGTCCTTCTAATAGCTACCCTACATGGGTATCCTCTTCTATTTGATGAATCATTTATGGTAAGGTTTAAAGTTTATGTGCATAATCTACTATTTTTATTTTTTATTATATATAACACTTAAATATTATATAGAATATGAAATGTTTGTTGAAAATCCATCATCTACGGACTATGTTGCTATTGGAACGGTACAATAATTAAGCGATGATCAATCATTCATAATCAATATTTTCCAAATTATTGGAGAATAGTAATTGATAAATCATTGCTCCATTATTGTCCATTAATTGTGCCTCCTGATGCTATGACTGTCCAAGAAGCAGTTGGACAATACGTGGCTTGGCTGTCAAGTCAAGTTGTGATAAATTTTAACATGGTACTATTTTTTTACTTAAGATAACACTTTTTTCACTACTTTTATTATATTGTTATTATTTTATTGCTACTAACATATATAATATCTCTTCTTTAGTCTATTATACCAAAATTAGTAAGTGTGGCACATTTAAGAGATACCAAGCAAGTATCTCATGGTAAATCTATGTCTAGTGGTCAATCATCATGCACTAAGTCATTCAAGAAGAAGCCATGGAAAAAAGTATAGTTATGAATATGAAATAAACTTTAGTAGAAATCTTGGCTCTTTCATGAATATTATTGCGAGAAAGACTAGTATAAATGATTGATGGACTGTGCCATTTCCTAGAGAAATTTCTGGTATAAACATTGACCAAATATATATATCGATCGAGTGCATATTACATCTATTTGAATATCAAATGATCGATTTGAGTATAATTCAAGTGTGAATAAGGTGAGTCCTTAATCAATAAATAACTTTTCATTTATGTAGAACATATATAATTATATTTATATTATCAAATTATTTATATATATTTCTTTTATATAGGACATGTTATTATCGACTTCAAGCTAATCACTCATCACATTTAGCAATGTTCTATGATTCTTCATTTGTCAATCAATACCAAGAGAAGGATGTTAGCATCAAAGCTAAACAATTATGTGATAGAAATTAATACTTAACAAAAATCAAAAGTTGATAATCACTTGGCCACTAAAAATTGAAAAAGGCCAAGATCATTGGACTTTGATAATCCTAGAGCTATATGGAAATTATGTTTGGTATTGTGACTCATCTTTCATAGAATTGATCAAAGATACATAAGCAATTGTTGAACAAGAGTAGGATATTTCCATTAAAAAATCCCATAAGCTTATATATGACAAAGTTATGGTATGTACAAGCAAATTTTAATAATTTAATTAATTTTAGTATTGAAAAATAAAGATGTTCGAGTATGGAAAACCATGTACACTTGTTTTTTGTAGGTTCCACAACAAAATGATGGAGTCATGTGTAACTTTTTCATGAAGTTTATGAGCGAAATCATCACAAATATCAACATTCCAATTAAAGATTTGGTAATCTCTTTTACTAATATACCTTTTTAACATATATAAGTTATTTTTTGTGAATTCATGATATTACATTCTTATTTTGAATTTAAATACATGTAGTTCTTTGGTTGGAATAAGTCAGGCTATGATATGCAAATTTTTAATAATTTATGAGAGGAATGAGCAAAATACATGGTTCAAATTATAACATCAGAAGAAGAATTAGGAGAAAAATTTGATGATTTTGAATTTAATAATCTAATTACTAACTTTCAAGTTTTAAAACCTTTACTAAAAATTTATTGCCAATATAAGTTTGAATAATAGTTCTTATAAAAACATTTGAAATAGAGCTTCACTTTAACTACCGGATGATTGTACCAACATATAAAAGAGCACCACTCTAAATTAGACTGGATAATTAAACCTTAAAATCTAATTTTCAGATTTAACTTTGTAATGAAAAATAATATATTTCTCTCTAACATCCTTAATATAAAATATTGAATAAAAATACAATCAATTTATTTTATAGAAATGTTTTACCTACTTAATATTTTACAAGCATAACAACGTTATTATTATATCATATTTACAAATAGTCAACCATGTTAAATTTAATCACACGTAAATTAAATATAACATATAAGAATAAAACATAAAAATAATTTTAAAGAATTTATTTTAAAATTATACCTAAAAAGAATTCTTATAGGATTTTGATGCTAATTCCAATTATTGCTCCTAATGCATCTTTAGTTGTTACCTAATTTTCTTACAATTTTATTGTACTTGTCTACCTCATGGAAAACGACCAATTTAGTTAATTTCTACCTTTATTTTTTCTAAATATTTATCAATATCTTTTGAATTACAAATTTTTTTAATTAGAATGTACTCATGTAAGTTTAAACACCTAGGTAACTCTATTTAAATTTTAGTTATAACATGCTAAGCATAATATGGGTTTTAACGAGCAACTTTGTCACCAATTTATAATATATTACAAATTTTGTAGAATAAGCTTTAGAGATGAAGACAATGATTCTAGTTATCCAGTCTCAAATGAAGAAATATTAGAAACAAAGAAGCCAAGTGTTGTTTTAATATTGTGAAAGAAAAAAATCAAAATTACCTATTATGAGAGGCAACAAAAAAGAAAGCTATTAAACCTTAATATTGTGAATAAATAGGACTTGAGAAAGAAAAAATAAAATTTACCTATTACAAGAGGCAACAAAAAGGAAAGCTTAAACCTAAATATTGTGAATAAAAAAGACTTCAGCAAGAAAAAAATCAAAGTTACCTATTACTAGAGGCAACAAAAAGGAAAGTTTAAAGAAGAAACTAGCAAACAAAATAACTTCTAAAAAGCATGACTTGGTACCAGACAAGAAAACCAATCTCATTTATATATAATTAAACTAGTGGTTTTCATATGCATGTTAGATTTATTATACTTGTATGCTCATCTGTATCGTCGGTTAATGACCTTGTCGCTAAAGTTCCCAAGGAAGGTAATATATTAAGTGATGAATTGCCAATTTATTTATTGGTTGAGTATGTAGAACAATTTTATACCCAAGGTGGAAATTGGCTAAGCAATTGTCCAATTATGGGTACCATTAGTTCATCTGATTTTAAATAATTTTCAATTTTATGAGTTCTAAATTACTCATCTGGTTTTTTATGGTTATTATTGTGTCATTAAATTGTTTTTAATTTTTTTCATAGGTGATATTGTGATGGGTTGATTAAAAATATTTTTAATAGTGTGATTAGATTCATTGACCCAATTTAGTTATATTTTTTTAATGAAAGATTGCAATCGATAGGCCTCAGAGGTGCACTAGAACATCAACCAAATATCCACAAGGCTATTAATCAATAATGTATTCATGTAATGGTATGACTAAATTTTTGATGAGATGTACTGCATGTGATATGCTAAACTCATTTACTCTATATGCTATTAAGATACGCTTATAAGAACCAAGTAATTACAAATGTAGACTAAAGTAGAACCAAACTTTAGAAGTCCATATTTAGCTTCTGATGCATATTTTCACAAGTGTACGAATCGTTCAAGTAATAAAGTGTACAAAAGTACGGATATTTAACCCACAAGGAATGGCGTTACTAAGTACCAAAATTGACTAATCCTAATTTTATTTGAAAACCGAATTGTTGAAATTTGTTTAAGAAGAAAATTAACTTAAAACTAAATGCAAATAACACAATTGAATGTTGTTCACAAATGATTAAAAACGCTAAGGCATTTGATTTAGCTAAATCAATTTAATCCGATTTCAAGTCATGTTATATGAGAATCAAAGCTAAAAGTGATGGTTGAAAAACCCAAATTTACCTAATACTCTCTCTCGAGTTATATTAGAATTACTTATCTATGAAAACCAACTATATTTCTATGAATATTTAATCACAAAAAAAACATTACTATCTATGGAATTTCTAGAATAACCACATACATCATGCATTAGTTCTCACACTCGCATTCAACATACGGTATTTATCAGAAGTAGCATTCATTACACATCTCCTCTCGGTCTCAATATAATGTAACAAATCATCTAAATCTTGGCTAGAAATTTAAAAGCATTAAGCATGGAAATAAATACTCAACTTGAAAACAATGAACTCATATAACAATAACAAAAGAAATCAGTTTTTCTTGATTCAACTACATCATAGCCTTAGTAAAAACGAATTAGTTCATAATATATATAAGAAAAAAAATATTCTCAATTGAATCCATGAATAAAAAATCTGAATAAAATGCATAAAATAAAAGCTAAGGAGAAGAGATGAAAAACTCTTGAGGATGAAGACTTGGTAGCAACAATGGTGATGATCCTTCAAGCTTCTCCAAACTTTTCTCCTCCAAAAATGTCTTTTCTCCTCCAAAAATATCTTAGACCTCCTCTCTCTGTGGTGGCATCCTTCTCCATCATATTGTATATATAGATCTAGGGTTTTGGAGGAAATTTTGGAACAAAACAACATAAAAAATGTGTTTTCGGATGAAACTTGCCGGCGGCGACATTATTCTCGCCGCGGCGAGATTTCTAGAAAAGTTACGATATTGGTTCCGCTGATTCTCACCGGTGGCGAGATGAATGTGGCCGGAGGCAAGATTAATTTGGTCGGCGGCGAGATGAATTTTCCAAAATCCGTGCTCTCGGGAAAAATTTCGCCGTGTTTTGGGTAAGATTTTTGCCGGCGGTGAGAATATTCTCACCGGCGGCAAGATTTCCAAATTTTGAAACTTTGTTTTCTTTTTATTTTCACTCAATCCCGATCATTGAAATTTGTCCTAAACTTCTCCAAAATTATGATTTTACCTGAAATTGCACTTTAAACACGAAATACCCGTGAAATGACATTTGTGGATTAAATAATCAAATAAACACAATTTTCACACAAAAATCAACATTTAAATCATAACAAAAATGCAATAATTTGACTCTTATCAACAACCCTCAACCAGCTTCTTGCTAGTCTCTAGCAAAAAAAGTGATCTATTTAATAAATTCAAAGGAGACATTAAGAGAAATATTCAAAGAACATTTATTCTATTTACAAAATTACATTAAGCATATGCAATAAGCCTTTAAACCCTTAGGCGGCCCTATTAGGATGAGTTGTAGTCTTGTGAGGGATTCCAGTGATGATACCCACAAACATCTTACCTATAACTATCCTAACTCAAAACAATAAAATCACACAACAATTAATTTGCACAAATGTCTCAAAAATTGTAAATAACACACAACACATAGAATAATTAAATGTCACCTAAGCTTTAAGATATCTCAAATGCCAATTTCACTTTTGTTATTGACTCTTAAACATCCATCAAACCACAAACCAATAGCCATAATGTTCGGATAATATTATGCATAATATCCACACAAAAAAGATGAAATCTCAAACTTCATAGGCTCACTTTTCAAAATTCTCTCCACTAATGAAGGAAAATACACCACTTCGGATCAATAGGACTTTATGAGGCTTGTAATGTTAGGCTTAGGTTTTTGGTTAAGAAAGAACAGGAAGTTTCAAAATACAAATAATAGCACTTATTAGATTTAAACACAACCAATTAAGTAAAAGAGTAACACCATTTAACCCAAATTGTTTCTTCCGATCATAACCCATTTTTCCAAAGATAAATAAAATTCTTTCTCAATCTTTCACTTCAGTACATCCATCACTAACACTCTTTTATTTACTAGAGTGTGAAGGCCCTTATTTTTAGACATAACCCCCAACTAATGTCTTCCAATATATGTGGAAGATTATTTTTTTTATTCCAATTGCTCTTGAAAAGACATAACCCCCAACCAATTTCTTCCGATATATGTGGAAGATTTTTTTTTATTCCATCCTTACTCCAATTGCTCTTGAAAATTTTGTGTTCAAAATTAAGTGCTCTTAACAAATAAGGTAGGAATTATATATATATATTGGCAAAATAAAAGGGTAGGTTATAGAAGGCAAAAAGAAAGAAAAATAAGGCTAACAATATATTTAAATAGGCTCAAAGGGGTGACTAGTGATATAGGGATAACAAGGTAGGCTTAAAATGGCACAATCGATCCAAAAATGGCCTACATCATATCCTAAACAGTGCAATTCCAAATTATTTTGCCTCAAGAGGTTTTCAAATGAGTTCTAGAGTTTCTTGAGATCACAAAAATTTCCATGAAAAATTCACACATAAGACTTCTCTAAGCATTTCGACTAGTCAACCAAATCATACCACATACTAAAAGAGTCGCCAACTAGGTAAAATCAACATTTAAAATTATCTGTAAACCGAAGCAAAATTTAATGTCTTCTAAAAGCTACTTATTATCACAATCACATTTTCCTTAATGTAAGAAAGAAAAGCGAGATCTCCTTTCAACTGGCAGGGAACGTAGGATTTGTTTTTCTTAGATGGGATGGCATTGGCTTTAGCTCAATATTGTTGGTTTCCTTCTTTACCACTGAGGTTGAAGTTTCATTTGTTCCCAACTCCTTAAATGTTTCATCATTGCACAAATATTCATCAAGTGCTCCCAGTAATTCGAAACATTTTACTCATCCCCTCATCTTCCTCCTCAATTGTTACAGATTTCACAAGGCACACTTCTAGTGGTAGCAATGGAGTTCTATCCTCAAAAGTTTCCGAGATTAACCTGTCAAGAGTGTTAATTTGAAAACAAGAATGTATGTCACTTGGAAATTTCATTTCTTGAAAAACATCAAAAGTCACTTGTTCATCTTGCACCCATAGAATGAGCTCAATCAATGTTCTTCCAGTTGCAAGGAATGGTCTCCCCAATATCAATAGTACCTCTCTATCTTCCTCCATGTCAAGCACCACGAAATCTATAGGGAAAATAAATTTGTCAACTTTAATTAAAACATCCTCAATAACCCCTCGAGGATATTTCATCGATCGATACGCTAATTATAGAGAGATTGAAGTGGGCTTCACTTCTCCCAAGCCTAGTTTCCTGAAAATAGAAAGTGGCATCAAATTAATGCTTGCTCCTAAATCACATAGGACTTTATCAAAATTGCAACTTCCTATAGTACACGGTATAGTAAAACTCCCTAGGTCTTTCAATTTCTGTGGCAGTTTTCTTTGAAGAACTGCATTGCACTCCTTATTTAGCATGACAGTTTCATAATCTCCGAGCTTCCTCTTAGAATTTCCTTCATGAATTTTGCATACTTGGGCATTTTTTCCAACATCTCTGCAAAAGGAATGTTAATATGCAATTTCTTAAAAATATCAAGAAATTTATCAAATTGATTATCAAGCTTTTTCTTATTCAATCTTTGAGGATATGGGATAGAAGGCTCATATTTCGTATTTGGAGAAGGTTGAACATCTTGGGATGTTGATGGATTTTCTTTAGATTCTTCCATCTTTTTCTCCGATTTCCCTTGGCATTCAAGTTCTATACCACTTCTCAATGTGATAGCCTTTACATGCTCTTTGGGATTTATTGTGTCACTAGGCAACGATCCTTAAGACCTTTCTACAATCTACTTTGAAAGCTGCCCCAGTTGGTTTTGGATGTTCCTATTGATTGCCTCTTGATTTCTGAAATTTGTTCTTGACTCCTTAATGAACTTTCCCAAAATTCCTTCCAAATATATTTATTTCTTCTCTTGGGGTGGGTAGGAAGATGATGACGGTTTGAATCCCCTTTGGTTATTTCCTTATGACAAATTTGGATGATTTCTCCAACCTGGATTGTAAATGTTCGAATATGGGTTATGTTGAGGTTTTTGAAAATTTGAAACATAATTTGCTTGCTCAACATTTGGTGAAGAAAATGGATTTCCAACTTGGCACTCGATACTAGCATGATTTCCACCACATAAATCACATTGTGTAGTTGGTTTGGATTCGAACTTGGATGACAAAGAATCCATCTTTCTTGAAAGAGTAGCAACTTGAGCCGACAAAGCATTCGCTGAATCAATTTCATGCACTGCTACTGGTCTTTTTGCAGTTACCTGCTCTAAATTCCATTGATTGTTGTTTTCTGCCATAATCTCTAACAACTCATGAGCATCCTCCAGTTTTTTTCCCATTAAAGACCCTTTAGTTGCAGCATCAATCATTGCCCGATAGTTTCAAACCAACCCATTTTAAAATGTATAGACTTGCAGCCAAATCGGTATACCATGATGTAGGCACTTCCTCAAAATATCTTTGAATCTTTCCTAAGCTTCATTCAATGATTCTTGGTCATACTGTGTAAAAGATGTTATTACATTCGTCAATTTTTCCGTCTTAGCAGGAGGAAAGAACTTGGACAAGAATTTTTGAACCAACTCATTCCATGTTGTAATTGATCCTGGTGGTAATGAGTTTAGCCACTCCTTGGCTTTATCCCGAAGTGAAAAAGGAAAAACCCTCAATCTTATAGCATCTTCAGACACACCATTTATCTTGTAAAGATCACACACCTCCAAAAAGTAAGCAATGTGTGCATTTGGATCATCCTTTGACATTCCCCCAAACTGATTTGATTGAACCATTTGGATAAAGGATGGTTTTATCTCAAAGTTATTGGCTTGAAAAGTTGGCCTCCTTATACCCGAAATAGTTCTAGCAACATTAGGCGCAGCATAATCCCTCAAAGCTCTACGATTTCCACCTCCCTCAACAAATGGTGGATCCATGGCTGATTGTCTATTAGGAGCTGAGGTTGAACACCTTCTCTCTCAGTTTAGATGCATATATGTTCTATCAATCTCCTGATCAAATGGAAGAAGGTTAAGGCTTCTTATATGTCTCATTCAAAAATCCTAAAACCAAAAAATCAACTAGCACAAAACCAACACAAAGTTACCTTTTTTTATGATAAATAAAATAAAAGAGAAAAATAAACAAAATTAAAAATGAAACAATGAAGAAGCAAATTAACTTCAAATTAAAACTAAGTTAAGGTAGTATCGATATTAATAAAATTAAACCATTCCCCGGCAACGGCGCCAAAAACTTGATGCGTATTTTCGCAAGTGTACGAATCATTCAAGTAATAAAGTGTACAAAAGTACAGATATCGAACCCACAAGGAATGGCATTACTAAGTACTGAAATTGACTAATCCTAATTTTATTTGAAAACTGAATTATTGAAATTTGTTTAAGAAGCAAATTAACTTCAAACTAAATGCAAATAACACAATTGAATGTTCTTCACAAATGATTAAAAACGCTAAGGCATTTGATTTCGCTAAATCAATTTAATCCGATTTCAAGTCATGTTATATGAGAATCAAAGCTAAAAGTGATGGTTGAAAAACCCAAATTTACCTAATACTCTCTCTCGAGTTATATTAGAATTACTTATCTATGAAAACCAACTATATTTCTATGAATATTTAATCACAAAAAAACACATTACTATCTATGGAATTTCTAGAATAACCACATACATCATGCATTAGTTCTCACACTCGCATTCAACATACGGTATTTATCAGAAGTAGCATTCATTACACATCTCCTCTCGGTCTCAATATAATGCAACAAATCATCTAAATCTTGGCTAGAAATTTAAAAGCATTAAGCATGGAAATAAATACTCAACTTGAAAACAATGAACTCATATAACAATAACAAAAGAAATCAGATTTTCTTGATTAAGCTACATCATAGCCTTAGTAAAAACGAATTAGTTCATAATATATATAAGAACAAACATATTCTCAATTGAATCCATGAATAAAAAATCTGAATAAAATGCATAAAATAAAAGCTAAGGAGAAGAGATGAAAAACTCTTGAGGATGAAGACTTGGTAGCAACAATGGTGATGATCCTTCAAGCTTCTCCAAACTTTTCTCCTCCAAAAATGTCTTAGACCTCCTCTCTCTGTGGTGGCCTCTTTCTCCATCATATTGTATATATAGATCCAGGGTTTTGGGGGCAATTTTGGAACAAAACAGCATAAAAAATGTGTTTTCGAATGAAACTTGCCGGCGGCGACATTATTCTCGCCGCGGCGAGATTTCTAGAAAAGTTACGATTTTGGTTTTTCTGATTCTCACTGGCGGCGACATGAATGTGGCCGGCGGAAATATGCACTTGGCCTGCGGCACGATTATGTTGGCCTACGGTGAGATTAATTTGCCAAAATCCGTGCTCTCGGGAAGAATTTCACTGTATTCTAGGTAAGATTTTCGCCGGCGGCGAGAATCTTCTCACAGACGGCAGGATTTCCAAATTTTGAAACTTTGTTTTCTTTTTATTTTCACTCAATCCTGATCATTGAACTTTGTCCCAAACTTCTCGAAAATTATGATTTTACCTGAAATTGCACTTTAAACAGGAAATACCCGTGAAATGACATTTGTGGATTAAATAATCAAATAAACACAATTTTCACACAAATATCAACATTTAAATCATAACAAAAATGCAATAATTTGACTCTTATCACCTTCTCTCTACACTAAAGTAAATGGTGTCTCAGCTGAAATCGATATTAAAAATTAATTTTTTATTGTTTTGTTGTTTTAGTTGTTTTTGTTAATTTATTTTATTTACTTTTAATTTTTATGTACTTATTTATTATTTATTTTAGTTAATTTATTTTAGTTATTTCTTTTTTAAAATTTAATTTATTTATTTAGTTGCTTATTTTTAATTTACACACATTCTTTAGTACTATTACAAACATAGATTAGAAAATGACTAATCCTAATTTTATTTGAAAAGCCGAATTATTGAAATTTGTTTAAGAAGCAAATTAACTTCAAACTAAATGCAAATAACACAATTGAATGTTCTTCACAAATGATTAAAAACGCTAAGGCATTTGATTTTGCTAAATCAATTTAATCCGATTTCAAGTCATGTTATATGAGAATCAAAGCTAAAAGTGATGGTTGAAAAACCCAAATTTACCTAATACTCTCTCTCGAGTTATATTAGAATTACTTATCTATGAAAACCAACTATATTTCTATGAATATTTAATCGCAAAAAAACACATTACTATCTATGGAATTTCTAGACTAACCACATACATCATGCATTAGTTGTCACAGTCGCATTCAACATACCGGTATTTATCAAGTAGCATTCATTACACATCTCCTCTCGGTCTCAATATAATGCAACAAATCATCTAAATCTTGGCTAGAAATTTAAAAGCATTAAGCATGGAAATAAATACTCAACTTGAAAACAATGAACTCATATAACAATAACAAAAGAAATCAGATTTTCTTGATTAAGCTACATCATAGCCTTAGTAAAAACGAATTAGTTCATAATATATATAAGAACAAACATATTCTCAATTGAATCCATGAATAAAAAATCTGAATAAAATGCATAAAATAAAAGCTAAGGAGAAGAGATGAAAAACTCTTGAGGATGAAGACTTGGTAGCAACAATGGTGATGATCCTTCAAGCTTCTCCAAACTTTTCTCCTCCAAAAATGTCTTAGACCTCCTCTCTCTGTGGTGGCCTCTTTCTCCATCATATTGTATATATAGATCCAGGGTTTTGGGGGCAATTTTGGAACAAAACAAGATAAAAAATTTGTTTTCGAATGAAACTTGCCGTGGCGACATTATTCTCGCCGCGGCGAATTTCTAGAAAAGTTACGATTTTGGTTTTTCGATTCTCACCGGCGGCGACATGAATGTGGCCGGCGGAAATATGCACTCACTGCGGCACGATTATGTTGGCCCACGGTGAGATTAATTTGCCAAAATCCGTGCTCTCGGAAGAATTTCAACGTATTACGGGTAAGATTTTCGCCGGCGGCGAGAATCTTCTCACGTACGGCGAGGATTTCCAAATTTTGAAACTTTGTTTTCTTTTTATTTTCACTCAATCGATCATTGAACTTTGTCCCAAACTTCTCGAAAATTATGATTTTACACGAAATTGCACTTTAAACAGAAATACCCGTGAAATGACATTTGTGGATTAAATAATCAAATAAACACAATTTTCACACAAATATCAACATTTAAATCATAACAAAAATGCAATAATTTGACTCTTATCGACTTCTCTCTACACTAATGTAAATGGTGACTTAGATGAAATCGATATTAAAAATTAATTTTTTATTGTTTTTTTGTTTTAGTTATTTTTCTTAATTTATTTAATTTACTTTTAATTTTAATGTACTTATTTATTATTTATTTTAGTTAATTTATTTTAGTTATTTCTTTTTTAAAATTTAATTTATTTATTTAGTTGCTTATTTTTAATTTAGACACATTCTTTAGTACTATTACAAACATAGATTAGAAAATGACTAATCCTAATTTTATTTGAAAACTGAATTATTGAAATTTGTTTAAGAAGCAAATTAACTTCAAACTAAATGCAAATAACACAATTGAATGTTCTTCACAAATGATTAAAAACGCTAAGGCATTTGATTTCGCTAAATCAATTTAATCCGATTTCAAGTCATGTTATATGAGAATCAAAGCTAAAAGTGATGGTTGAAAAACCCAAATTTACCTAATACTCTCTCTCGAGTTATATTAGAATTACTTATCTATGAAAACCAACTATATTTCTATGAATATTTAATCACAAAAAAACACATTACTATCTATGGAATTTCTAGAATAACCACATACATCATGCATTAGTTCTCACACTCGCATTCAACATACGGTATTTATCAGAAGTAGCATTCATTACACATCTCCTCTCGGTCTCAATATAATGCAACAAATCATCTAAATCTTGGCTAGAAATTTAAAAGCATTAAGCATGGAAATAAATACTCAACTTGAAAACAATGAACTCATATAACAATAACAAAAGAAATCAGATTTTCTTGATTAAGCTACATCATAGCCTTAGTAAAAACGAATTAGTTCATAATATATATAAGAACAAACATATTCTCAATTGAATCCATGAATAAAAAATCTGAATAAAATTCATAAAATAAAAGCTAAGGAGAAGAGATGAAAAACTCTTGAGGATGAAGACTTGGTAGCAACAATGGTGATGATCCTTCAAGCTTCTCCAAACTTTTCTCCTCCAAAAATGTCTTAGACCTCCTCTCTCTGTGGTGGCCTCTTTCTCCATCATATTGTATATATAGATCCAGGGTTTTGGGGCAATTTTGGAACAAAACAAAGATAAAAAATGTGTTTTCGAATGAAACTTGCGGCGGTGACATTATTCTCGCCACGGCGAGATTTCTAGAAAAGTTACGATTTTGGTTTTTACGATTCTCACCGGCGGCGACATGAATGTGGCCGGCGGAAATATGTAACTGGCGCGACACGATTATGTTGGCCCACGGTGAGATTAATTTGCCAAAATCCGTGCTCTCGGGAAGAATTTCAACGTATTACGGGTAAGATTTTCGCCGTGGCGGCGAGAATCTTCTCACAGACGGCAGGATTTCCAAATTTTGAAACTTTGTTTTCTTTTTATTTTCACTCAATCCGATCATTGAACTTTGTCCCAAACTTCTCGAAAATTATGATTTTACCTGAAATTGCACTTTAAACAGGAAATACCCGTGAAATGACATTTGTGGATTAAATAATCAAATAAACACAATTTTCACACAAATATCAACATTTAAATCATAACAAAAATGCAATAATTTGACTCTTATCAGCTTCTCTCTAAACTAAAGTAAATGGTGACTTAGATGAAATCGATATTAAAAATTAATTTTTTATTGTTTTTTTGTTTTAGTTATTTTTCTTAATTTATTTAATTTACTTTTAATTTTAATGTACTTATTTATTATTTATTTTAGTTATTTCTTTTTTAAAATTTAATTTATTTATTTAGTTGCTTATTTTTAATTTAGACACATTCTTTAGTACTATTACAAACATAGATTAGAAAATGACTAATCCTAATTTTATTTGAAAAGCTTGAATTATTGAAATTTGTTTAAGAAGCAACTTAACTTCAACCTAAATGCAAATAACACAATTGAATGTTCTTCACAAATGATTAAAAACGCTAAGGCATTTGATTTCGCTAAATCAATTTAATCCGATTTCAAGTCATGTTATATGAGAATCAAAGCTAAAAGTGATGGTTGAAAAACCCAAATTTACCTAATACTCTCTCGAGTTATATTAGAATTACTTATCTATGAAAACCAACTATATTTCTATGAATATTTAATCACAAAAAACACATTACTATCTATGGAATTTCTAGAATAACCACATACATCATGCATTAGTTCTCACACTCGCATTCAACATACGGTATTTATCGAGTAGCATTCATTACACATCTCCTCTCGGTCTCAATATAATGCAACAAATCATCTAAATCTTGGCTAGAAATTTAAAAGCATTAAGCATGGAAATAAATACTCAACTTGAAAACAATGAACTCATATAACAATAACAAAAGAAATCAGATTTTCTTGATTAAGCTACATCATAGCCTTAGTAAAAACGAATTAGTTCATAATATATATAAGAACAAACATATTCTCAATTGAATCCATGAATAAAAAATCTGAATAAAATGCATAAAATAAAAGCTAAGGAGAAGAGATGAAAAACTCTTGAGGATGAAGACTTGGTAGCAACAATGGTGATGATCCTTCAAGCTTCTCCAAACTTTTCTCCTCCAAAAATGTCTTAGACCTCCTCTCTCTGTGGTGGCCTCTTTCTCCATCATATTGTATATATAGATCCAGGGTTTTGGGGGCAATTTTGGAACAAAACAGCATAAAAAATGTGTTTTCGAATGAAACTTGCCGGCGGCGACATTATTCTCGCCGCGGCGAGATTTCTAGAAAAGTTACGATTTTGGTTTTTCTGATTCTCACTGGCGGCGACATGAATGTGGCCGGCGGAAATATGCACTTGGCCTGCGGCACGATTATGTTGGCCCACGGTGAGATTAATTTGCCAAAATCCGTGCTCTCGGGAAGAATTTCACTGTATTCTGGGTAAGATTTTCGCCGGCGGCGAGAATCTTCTCACAGACGGCAGGATTTCCAAATTTTGAAACTTTGTTTTCTTTTTATTTTCACTCAATCCTGATCATTGAACTTTGTCCCAAACTTCTCGAAAATTATGATTTTACCTGAAATTGCACTTTAAACAGGAAATACCCGTGAAATGACATTTGTGGATTAAATAATCAAATAAACACAATTTTCACACAAATATCAACATTTAAATCATAACAAAAATGCAATAATTTGACTCTTATCAGCTTCTCTCTACACTAATGTAAATGGTGACTTAGATGAAATCGATATTAAAAATTAATTTTTTATTGTTTTTTTGTTTTAGTTATTTTTCTTAATTTATTTAATTTACTTTTAATTTTAATGTACTTATTTATTATTTATTTTAGTTATTTCTTTTTTAAAATTTAATTTATTTATTTAGTTGCTTATTTTTAATTTAGACACATTCTTTAGTACTATTACAAACATAGATTAGAAAATGACTAATCCTAATTTTATTTGAAAACTGAATTATTGAAATTTGTTTAAGAAGCAAATTAACTTCAAACTAAATGCAAATAACACAATTGAATGTTCTTCACAAATGATTAAAAACGCTAAGGCATTTGATTTCGCTAAATCAATTTAATCCGATTTCAAGTCATGTTATATGAGAATCAAAGCTAAAAGTGATGGTTGAAAAACCCAAATTTACCTAATACTCTCTCTCGAGTTATATTAGAATTACTTATCTATGAAAACCAACTATATTTCTATGAATATTTAATCACAAAAAAACACATTACTATCTATGGAATTTCTAGAATAACCACATACATCATGCATTAGTTCTCACACTCGCATTCAACATACGGTATTTATCAGAAGTAGCATTCATTACACATCTCCTCTCGGTCTCAATATAATGCAACAAATCATCTAAATCTTGGCTAGAAATTTAAAAGCATTAAGCATGGAAATAAATACTCAACTTGAAAACAATGAACTCATATAACAATAACAAAAGAAATCAGATTTTCTTGATTAAGCTACATCATAGCCTTAGTAAAAACGAATTAGTTCATAATATATATAAGAACAAACATATTCTCAATTGAATCCATGAATAAAAAATCTGAATAAAATGCATAAAATAAAAGCTAAGGAGAAGAGATGAAAAACTCTTGAGGATGAAGACTTGGTAGCAACAATGGTGATGATCCTTCAAGCTTCTCCAAACTTTTCTCCTCCAAAAATGTCTTAGACCTCCTCTCTGTGGTGGCCTCTTTCTCCATCATATTGTATATATAGATCCAGGGTTTTGGGGGCAATTTTGGAACAAAACAAAGATAAAAAATGTGTTTTCGAATGAAACTTGCCGGCGGCGACATTATTCTCGCCGCGGCGAGATTTCTAGAAAAGTTACGATTTTGGTTTTTCTGATTCTCACTGGCGGCGACATGAATGTGGCCGGCGGAAATATGCACTTGGCCTGCGGCACGATTATGTTGGCCCACGGTGAGATTAATTTGCCAAAATCCGTGCTCTCGGGAAGAATTTCACTGTATTCTGGGTAAGATTTTCGCCGTGGCGAGAATCTTCTCACTGACAGCCAGGATTTCCAAATTTTGAAACTTTGTTTTCTTTTTATTTTCACTCAATCCTGATCATTGAACTTTGTCCCAAACTTCTCGAAAATTATGATTTTACCCGAAATTGCACTTTAAACAGGAAATACCCGTGAAATGACATTTGTGGATTAAATAATCAAATAAACACAATTTTCACACAAATATCAACATTTAAATCATAACAAAAATGCAATAATTTGACTCTTATCAGCTTCTCTCTACACTAATGTAAATGGTGACTTAGATGAAATCGATATTAAAAATTAATTTTTTATTTGTTTTTTCTTTTAGTTATTTTTCTTAATTTATTTAATTTACTTTTAATTTTAATGTACTTATTTATTATTTATTTTAGTTAATTTATTTTAGTTATTTCTTTTTTAAAATTTAATTTATTTATTTAGTTGCTTATTTTTAATTTAGACACATTCTTTAGTACTATTACAAACATAGATTAGAAAATGACTAATCCTAATTTTATTTGAAAACTCAATTATTGAAATTTGTTTAAGAAGCAAATTAACTTCAAACTAAATGCAAATAACACAATTGAATGTTCTTCACAAATGATTAAAAACGCTAAGGCATTTGATTTCGCTAAATCAATTTAATCCGATTTCAAGTCATGTTATATGAGAATCAAAGCTAAAAGTGATGGTTGAAAAACCCAAATTTACCTAATACTCTCTCTCGAGTTATATTAGAATTACTTATCTATGAAAACCAACTATATTTCTATGAATATTTAATCACAAAAAAACACATTACTATCTATGGAATTTCTAGAATAACCACATACATCATGCATTAGTTCTCACACTCGCATTCAACATACGGTATTTATCAGGATTAGGATTCATTACACATCTCCTCTCGGTCTCAATATAATGCAAGAAATCATCTAAATCTTGGCTAGAAATTTAAAATCATTAAGCATGGAAATAAATACTCAACTTGAAAACAATGAACTCATATAACAATAACAAAAGAAATCGGATTTTCTTGATTAAGCTACATCATAGCCTTAGTAAAAAGCAATTAGTTCATAATATATATAAGAACAAACATATTCTCAATTGAATCCATGAATAAAAAATCTGAATAAAATGCATAAAATAAAAGCTAAGGAGAAGAGATGAAAAACTCTTGAGGATGAAGACTTGGTAGCAACAATGGTGATGATCCTTCAAGCTTCTCCAAACTTTTCTCCTCCAAAAATGTCTTAGACCTCCTCTCTCTGTGGTGGCCTCTTTCTCCATCATATTGTATATATAGATCCAGGGTTTTGGGGGCAATTTTGGAACAAAACAGCATAAAAAATGTGTTTTCGAATGAAACTTGCCGGCGGCGACATTATTCTCGCCGCGGCGAGATTTCTAGAAAAGTTACGATTTTGGTTTTTCTGATTCTCACTGGCGGCGACATGAATGTGGCCGGCGGAAATATGCACTTGGCCTGCGGCACGATTATGTTGGCCCACGGTGAGATTAATTTGCCAAAATCCGTGCTCTCGGGAAGAATTTCACTGTATTCTGGGTAAGATTTTCGCCGTGGCGAGAATCTTCTCACAGACAACCAGGATTTCCAAATTTTGAAACTTTGTTTTCTTTTTATTTTCACTCAATCCTGATCATTGAACTTTGTCCCAAACTTCTCGAAAATTATGATTTTACACGAAATTGCACTTTAAGCAGGAAATACCTGTGAAATGACATTTGTTGATTAAATAATCAAATAAACACAATTTTCACACAAATATCAACATTTAAATCATAACAAAAATGCAATAATTTGACTCTTATCAGCTTCTCTCTACACTAATGTAAATGGTGACTTAGATGAAATCGATATTAAAAATTAATTTTTTATTGTTTTTTTGTTTTAGTTATTTTTCTTAATTTATTTAATTTACTTTTAATTTTAATGTACTTATTTATTATTTATTTTAGTTAATTTATTTTAGTTATTTCTTTTTTAAAATTTAATTTATTTATTTAGTTGCTTATTTTTAATTTAGACACATTCTTTAGTACTATTACAAACATAGATTAGAAAATGACTAATCCTAATTTTATTTGAAAACTGAATTATTGAAATTTGTTTAAGAAGCAAATTAACTTCAAACTAAATGCAAATAACACAATTGAATGTTCTTCACAAATGATTAAAAACGCTAAGGCATTTGATTTCGCTAAATCAATTTAATCCGATTTCAAGTCATGTTATATGAGAATCAAAGCTAAAAGTGATGGTTGAAAAACCCAAATTTACCTAATACTCTCTCTCGAGTTATATTAGAATTACTTATCTATGAAAACCAACTATATTTCTATGAATATTTAATCACAAAAAACACATTACTATCTATGGAATTTCTAGAATAACCACATACATCATGCATTAGTTCTCACACTCGCATTCAACATACGGTATTTATCGAGTAGCATTCATTACACATCTCCTCTCGGTCTCAATATAATGCAACAAATCATCTAAATCTTGGCTAGAAATTTAAAAGCATTAAGCATGGAAATAAATACTCAACTTGAAAACAATGAACTCATATAACAATAACAAAAGAAATCAGATTTTCTTGATTAAGCTACATCATAGCCTTAGTAAAAACGAATTAGTTCATAATATATATAAGAACAAACATATTCTCAATTGAATCCATGAATAAAAAATCTGAATAAAATGCATAAAATAAAAGCTAAGGAGAAGAGATGAAAAACTCTTGAGGATGAAGACTTGGTAGCAACAATGGTGATGATCCTTCAAGCTTCTCCAAACTTTTCTCCTCCAAAAATGTCTTAGACCTCCTCTCTCTGTGGTGGCCTCTTTCTCCATCATATTGTATATATAGATCCAGGGTTTTGGGGGCAATTTTGGAACAAAACAGCATAAAAAATGTGTTTTCGAATGAAACTTGCCGGCGGCGACATTATTCTCGCCGCGGCGAGATTTCTAGAAAAGTTACGATTTTGGTTTTTCTGATTCTCACTGGCGGCGACATGAATGTGGCCGGCGGAAATATGCACTTGGCCTGCGGCACGATTATGTTGGCCCACGGTGAGATTAATTTGCCAAAATCCGTGCTCTCGGGAAGAATTTCACTGTATTCTGGGTAAGATTTTCGCCGGCGGCGAGAATCTTCTCACAGACGGCAGGATTTCCAAATTTTGAAACTTTGTTTTCTTTTTATTTTCACTCAATCCTGATCATTGAACTTTGTCCCAAACTTCTCGAAAATTATGATTTTACCTGAAATTGCACTTTAAACAGGAAATACCCGTGAAATGACATTTGTGGATTAAATAATCAAATAAACACAATTTTCACACAAATATCAACATTTAAATCATAACAAAAATGCAATAATTTGACTCTTATCAGCTTCTCTCTACACTAATGTAAATGGTGACTTAGATGAAATCGATATTAAAAATTAATTTTTTATTGTTTTTTTGTTTTAGTTATTTTTCTTAATTTATTTAATTTACTTTTAATTTTAATGTACTTATTTATTATTTATTTTAGTTAATTTATTTTAGTTATTTCTTTTTTAAAATTTAATTTATTTATTTAGTTGCTTATTTTTAATTTAGACACATTCTTTAGTACTATTACAAACATAGATTAGAAAATGACTAATCCTAATTTTATTTGAAAAGCTGAATTATTGAAATTTGTTTAAGAAGCAAATTAACTTCAAACTAAATGCAAATAACACAATTGAATGTTCTTCACAAATGATTAAAAACGCTAAGGCATTTGATTTCGCTAAATCAATTTAATCCGATTTCAAGTCATGTTATATGAGAATCAAAGCTAAAAGTGATGGTTGAAAAACCCAAATTTACCTAATACTCTCTCTCGAGTTATATTAGAATTACTTATCTATGAAACCCAACTATATTTCTATGAATATTAGATCACAAAAAAAACTTTACTATCTATGGAATTTCTAGAATAACCACATACATCATGCATTAGTTCTCACACTCGCATTCAACATACGGTATTTATCGAGTAGCATTCATTACACATCTCCTCTCGGTCTCAATATAATGCAACAAATCATCTAAATCTTGGCTAGAAATTTAAAAGCATTAAGCATGGAAATAAATACTCAACTTGAAAACAATGAACTCATATAACAATAACAAAAGAAATCAGATTTTCTTGATTAAGCTACATCATAGCCTTAGTAAAAAGCGAATTAGTTCATAATATATATAAGAACAAACATATTCTCAATTGAATCCATGAATAAAAAATCTGAATAAAATGCATAAAATAAAAGCTAAGGAGAAGAGATGAAAAACTCTTGAGGATGAAGACTTGGTAGCAACAATGGTGATGATCCTTCAAGCTTCTCCAAACTTTTCTCCTCCAAAAATGTCTTAGACCTCCTCTCTCTGTGGTGGCCTCTTTCTCCATCATATTGTATATATAGATCTAGGGTTTTGGGGGCAATTTTGGAACAAAAAAACATAAAAAATGTGTTTTTGGACGAAACGTGCTGGCGGCGACATTATTCTCGCCGTGGCGAGATTTCTAGAAAAGTTACGATTTTGGTTTTTCTGATTCTCACTGGCGGCGACATGAATGTGGCCGGCGGAAATATGCACTTGGCCTGCGGCACGATTATGTTGGCCCACGGTGAGATTAATTTGCCAAAATCCGTGCTCTCGGGAAGAATTTCAACGTATTACGGGTAAGATTTTTCGCCGTGGCGAGAATCTTCTCACCACGGCAGGATTTCCAAATTTTGAAACTTTGTTTTCTTTTTATTTTCACTCAATCCTGATCATTGAACTTTGTCCCAAACTTCTCGAAAATTATGATTTTACCTTAAATTGCACTTTAAACAGAAATACCCGTGAAATGACATTTGTGGATTAAATAATCAAATAAACATAATTTTCACACTAATATCAACATTTAAATCATAACAAAAATGCAATAATTTGACTCTTATCGGCTTCTCTCTACACTAATGTAAATGGTGACTTAGATGAAATCGATATTAAAAATTAATTTTTTATTGTTTTTTGTTTTAGTTATTTTTCTTAATTTATTTAATTTACTTTTAATTTTAATGTACTTATTTATTATTTATTTTAGTTAATTTATTTTAGTTATTTCTTTTTTAAAATTTAATTTATTTATTTAGTTGCTTATTTTTAATTTAGACACATTCTTTAGTACTATTACAAACATAGATTAGAAAATGACTAATCCTAATTTTATTTGAAAAGCTGAATTATTGAAATTTGTTTAAGAAGCAAATTAACTTCAAACTAAATGCAAATAACACAATTGAATGTTCTTCACAAATGATTAAAAACGCTAAGGCATTTGATTTCGCTAAATCAATTTAATCCGATTTCAAGTCATGTTATATGAGAATCAAAGCTAAAAGTGATGGTTGAAAAACCCAAATTTACCTAATACTCTCTCTCGAGTTATATTAGAATTACTTATCTATGAAAACCAACTATATTTCTATGAATATTTAATCACAAAAAAAACATTACTATCTATGGAATTTCTAGAATAACCACATACATCATGCATTAGTTCTCACACTCGCATTCAACATACGGTATTTATCAGAAGTAGCATTCATTACACATCTCCTCTCGGTCTCAATATAATGCAACAAATCATCTAAATCTTGGCTAGAAATTTAAAAGCATTAAGCATGGAAATAAATACTCAACTTGAAAACAATGAACTCATATAACAATAACAAAAGAAATCAGATTTTCTTGATTAAGCTACATCATAGCCTTAGTAAAAACGAATTAGTTCATAATATATATAAGAACAAACATATTCTCAATTGAATCCATGAATAAAAAATCTGAATAAAATGCATAAAATAAAAGCTAAGGAGAAGAGATGAAAAACTCTTGAGGATGAAGACTTGGTAGCAACAATGGTGATGATCCTTCAAGCTTCTCCAAACTTTTCTCCTCCAAAAATGTCTTAGACCTCCTCTCTCTGCGGTGGCCTCTTTCTCCATCATATTGTATATATAGATCCAGGGTTTTGGGGGCAATTTTGGAACAAAACAGCATAAAAAATGTGTTTTCGAATGAAACTTGCCGGCGGCGACATTATTCTCGCCGCGGCGAGATTTCTAGAAAAGTTACGATTTTGGTTTTTCTGATTCTCACTGGCGGCGACATGAATGTGGCCGGCGGAAATATGCACTTGGCCTGCGGCACGATTATGTTGGCCCACGGTGAGATTAATTTGCCAAAATCCGTGCTCTCGGGAAGAATTTCAACGTATTCAGGTAAGATTTTAGCGGCGGCGAGAATCTTCTCACAGACGGCAAGGATTTCCAAATTTTGAAACTTTGTTTTCTTTTTATTTTCACTCAATCCTGATCATTGAACTTTGTCCCAAACTTCTCGAAAATTATGATTTTACACGAAATTGCACTTTAAGCAGGAAATACCCGTGAAATGACATTTGTGGATTAAATAATCAAATAAACACAATTTTCACACAAATATCAACATTTAAATCATAACAAAAATGCAATAATTTGACTCTTATCAGCTTCTCTCTACACTAATGTAAATGGTGACTTAGATGAAATCGATATTAAAAATTAATTTTTTATTGTTTTTTTGTTTTAGTTATTTTTCTTAATTTATTTAATTTACTTTTAATTTTAATGTACTTATTTATTATTTATTTTAGTTAATTTATTTTAGTTATTTCTTTTTTAAAATTTAATTTATTTATTTAGTTGCTTATTTTTAATTTAGACACATTCTTTAGAACTATTACAAACATAGATTAGAAAATGACTAATCCTAATTTTATTTGAAAAGCTGAATTATTGAAATTTGTTTAAGAAGCAAATTAACTTCAAACTAAATGCAAATAACACAATTGAATGTTCTTCACAAATGATTAAAAACGCTAAGGCATTTGATTTCGCTAAATCAATTTAATCCGATTTCAAGTCATGTTATATGAGAATCAAAGCTAAAAGTGATGGTTGAAAAACCCAAATTTACCTAATACTCTCTCTCGAGTTATATTAGAATTACTTATCTATGAAAACCAACTATATTTCTATGAATATTTAATCACAAAAAAACACATTACTATCTATGGAATTTCTAGAATAACCACATACATCATGCATTAGTTCTCACACTCGCATTCAACATACGGTATTTATCGAGTAGCATTCATTACACATCTCCTCTCGGTCTCAATATAATGCAACAAATCATCTAAATCTTGGCTAGAAATTTAAAAGCATTAAGCATGGAAATAAATACTCAACTTGAAAACAATGAACTCATATAACAATAACAAAAGAAATCAGATTTTCTTGATTAAGCTACATCATAGCCTTAGTAAAAACGAATTAGTTCATAATATATATAAGAACAAACATATTCTCAATTGAATCCATGAATAAAAAATCTGAATAAAATGCATAAAATAAAAGCTAAGGAGAAGAGATGAAAAACTCTTGAGGATGAAGACTTGGTAGCAACAATGGTGATGATCCTTCAAGCTTCTCCAAACTTTTCTCCTCCAAAAATGTCTTAGACCTCCTCTCTCTGCGGTGGCCTCTTTCTCCATCATATTGTATATATAGATCCAGGGTTTTGGGGGCAATTTTGGAACAAAACAGCATAAAAAATGTGTTTTCGAATGAAACTTGCCGGGCGGCGACATTATTCTCGCCACGACAAGATTTCTAGAAAAGTTACGATTTTGGTTTTTCTCGATTCTCACCGGGCGGCGACATGAATGTGGCCGGCGGAAATATGCACTTGGCGACACGATTATGTTGGCCCACGGTGAGATTAATTTGCCAAAATCCGTGCTCTCGGGAAGAATTTCACCGTATTACGGGTAAGATTTTCGCCGTGGCGAGAATCTTCTCACGACGGCAGGATTTCCAAATTTTGAAACTTTGTTTTCTTTTTATTTTCACTCAATCCTGATCATTGAACTTTGTCCCAAACTTCTCGAAAATTATGATTTTACCTGAAATTGCACTTTAAACAGGAAATACCCGTGAAATGACATTTGTGGATTAAATAATCAAATAAACACAATTTTCACACAAATATCAACATTTAAATCATAACAAAAATGCAATAATTTGACTCTTATCAGCTTCTCTCTACACTAATGTAAATGGTGACTTAGATGAAATCGATATTAAAAATTAATTTTTTATTGTTTTTTTGTTTTAGTTATTTTTCTTAATTTATTTAATTTACTTTTAATTTTAATGTACTTATTTATTATTTATTTTAGTTAATTTATTTTAGTTATTTCTTTTTTAAAATTTAATTTATTTATTTAGTTGCTTATTTTTAATTTAGACACATTCTTTAGTACTATTACAAACATAGATTAGAAAATGACTAATCCTAATTTTATTTGAAAAGCTGAATTATTGAAATTTGTTTAAGAAGCAAATTAACTTCAAACTAAATGCAAATAACACAATTGAATGTTCTTCACAAATGATTAAAAACGCTAAGGCATTTGATTTCGCTAAATCAATTTAATCCGATTTCAAGTCATGTTATATGAGAATCAAAGCTAAAAGTGATGGTTGAAAAACCCAAATTTACCTAATACTCTCTCTCGAGTTATATTAGAATTACTTATCTATGAAAACCAACTATATTTCTATGAATATTTAATCACAAAAAAACACATTACTATCTATGGAATTTCTAGAATAACCACATACATCATGCATTAGTTCTCACACTCGCATTCAACATACGGTATTTATCAGAAGTAGCATTCATTACACATCTCCTCTCGGTCTCAATATAATGCAACAAATCATCTAAATCTTGGCTAGAAATTTAAAAGCATTAAGCATGGAAATAAATACTCAACTTGAAAACAATGAACTCATATAACATTAACAAAAGAAATCAGATTTTCTTGATTAAGCTACATCATAGCCTTAGTAAAAACGAATTAGTTCATAATATATATAAGAACAAACATATTCTCAATTGAATCCATGAATAAAAAATCTGAATAAAATGCATAAAATAAAAGCTAAGGAGAAGAGATGAAAAACTCTTGAGGATGAAGACTTGGTAGCAACAATGGTGATGATCCTTCAAGCTTCTCCAAACTTTTTCTCCTCCAAAAATGTCTTAGACCTCCTCTCTCTCTGCGGTGGCCTCTTTCTCCATCATATTGTATATATAGATCCAGGGTTTTGGGGGCAATTTTGGAACAAAAGCGACATAAAAAATGTGTTTTCGAATGAAACTTGCCGGCGGCGACATTATTCTCGCCGCGGCGAGATTTCTAGAAAAGTTACGATTTTGGTTTTTCTGATTCTCACCGGGCGGCGACATGAATGTGGCCGGCGGAAATATGCACTTATTCGCGGCACGATTATGTTGGCCACGGTGAGATTAATTTGCCAAAATCCGTGCTCTCGGGAAGAATTTCAACGTATTACGGGTAAGATTTTCGCCGTGGCGAGAATCTTCTCACAGACAGCCAGGATTTCCAAATTTTGAAACTTTGTTTTCTTTTTATTTCCACTCAATCCTGATCATTGATCTTTGATCCAAACTTTTCGAAAATTATGATTTTACCTTAAATAGCACTTTAAGCCAAATACCCGTGAAATGACATTTGTGGATTAAATGACCAAATAAACATAATTTTCAAACAAATATCAACATTTAAATCATAACAAAAATGCAATAATTTGACTCTTATCGACTTCTCTCTACACTAATGTAAATGGTGACTTAGATGAAATCGATATTAAAAATTAATTTTTTATTGTTTTTTTGTTTTAGTTATTTTTCTTAATTTATTTAATTTACTTTTAATTTTAATGTACTTATTTATTATTTATTTTAGTTAATTTATTTTAGTTATTTCTTTTTTAAAATTTAATTTATTTATTTAGTTGCTTATTTTTAATTTAGACACATTCTTTAGTACTATTACAAACATAGATTAGAAAATGACTAATCCTAATTTTATTTGAAAACCGAATTATTGAAATTTGTTTAAGAAGCAAATTAACTTCAAACTAAATGCAAATAACACAATTGAATGTTCTTCACAAATGATTAAAAACGCTAAGGCATTTGATTTCGCTAAATCAATTTAATCCGATTTCAAGTCATGTTATATGAGAATCAAAGCTAAAAGTGATGGTTGAAAAACCCAAATTTACCTAATACTCTCTCTCGAGTTATATTAGAATTACTTATCTATGAAAACCAACTATATTTCTATGAATATTTAATCACAAAAAAACACATTACTATCTATGGAATTTCTAGAATAACCACATACATCATGCATTAGTTCTCACACTCGCATTCAACATACGGTATTTATCAGAAGTAGCATTCATTACACATCTCCTCTCGGTCTCAATATAATGCAACAAATCATCTAAATCTTGGCTAGAAATTTAAAAGCATTAAGCATGGAAATAAATACTCAACTTGAAAACAATGAACTCATATAACAATAACAAAAGAAATCGATTTTCTTGATTAAGCTACATCATAGCCTTAGTAAAAACGAATTAGTTCATAATATATATAAGAACAAACATATTCTCAATTGAATCCATGAATAAAAAATCTGAATAAAATGCATAAAATAAAAGCTAAGGAGAAGAGATGAAAAACTCTTGAGGATGAAGACTTGGTAGCAACAATGGTGATGATCCTTCAAGCTTCTCCAAACTTTTCTCCTCCAAAAATGTCTTAGACCTCCTCTCTCTGCGGTGGCCTCTTTCTCCATCATATTGTATATATAGATCCAGGGTTTTGGGGGCAATTTTGGAACAAAACAGCATAAAAAATGTGTTTTCGAATGAAACTTGCCGGCGGCGACATTATTCTCGCCGCGGCGAGATTTCTAGAAAAGTTACGATTTTGGTTTTTCTGATTCTCACTGGCGGCGACATGAATGTGGCCGGCGGAAATATGCACTTGGCCTGCGGCACGATTATGTTGGCCCACGGTGAGATTAATTTGCCAAAATCCGTGCTCTCGGGAAGAATTTCACTGTATTCTGGGTAAGATTTTCGCCGGCGGCGAGAATCTTCTCACAGACGGCAGGATTTCCAAATTTTGAAACTTTGTTTTCTTTTTATTTTCACTCAATCCTGATCATTGAACTTTGTCCCAAACTTCTCGAAAATTATGATTTTACCTGAAATTGCACTTTAAACAGGAAATACCCGTGAAATGACATTTGTGGATTAAATAATCAAATAAACACAATTTTCACACAAATATCAACATTTAAATCATAACAAAAATGCAATAATTTGACTCTTATCAGCTTCTCTCTACACTAATGTAAATGGTGACTTAGATGAAATCGATATTAAAAATTAATTTTTTATTGTTTTTTTGTTTTAGTTATTTTTCTTAATTTATTTAATTTACTTTTAATTTTAATGTACTTATTTATTATTTATTTTAGTTAATTTATTTTAGTTATTTCTTTTTTAAAATTTAATTTATTTATTTAGTTGCTTATTTTTAATTTAGACACATTCTTTAGTACTATTACAAACATAGATTAGAAAATGACTAGCAATGATTATAATTGTTCAATGGACAGAATGATAGCCATAAGAAGAGCAGGTCAAATGCATGAGGTAAATGATATCATGGTACTTACAAATTAAGTGTCATCTTTGGTAAATCTTTTGAAGGTTCAAAACTCGCCATTGAGTATAAACTAGGTCCAAGATTCAAGGGTGTCGTGTATGCTTTGTGATGGATCCCATTTGTTTGATAATTGTCCAGATAATCCTAAATTAGTAATTTATGTGGGTAATGTGAATCAAAGCAATAATTCATAATTCAACACATATAGCCCAGGATGGAGACAATATCCAAATTTCTCTTGGAGCAATAACAATAGTCAATATGGTAATCAATTCAACCATCAATCATTTCCACCACCTAGTTTCCGACAACCACAATAATTACAAGCCCAAGAAAAGAAGCCACCTACTGAGGAAAATGCAAATTCCTTAATGGGGATGATGAAAGACTTCATCCAATCATTTAATACAAAAGTGTCAACTTAAGAGGCTTCAATTCAAAATTTGGAGAACCAAATAGGGTAACTTACTAAGGCTCTAATCCAAAGACCTCAAGGTAACCTTCCAAGTGACACATTGTAAACTCAAGAAGATAATGTAAGGACCATTGCAACGCTATACACTTGAGGAGTGGTAAAAATTTATAGGAGGAACAAGGGACCCAAAAGGATATTGAGGAACTAGAAACTAAAAAGGATGAGAATAAATTAGAGGATAAAGGGAGTAATGGAAAGGAAATAATTCATCCAAAAAAGAGCAACCTTTACAAAGCCACTATTCTTTTCTCTTAAAGACTGCAAAAGTAAAAGTCAGATATGTAGTTTTTAAAATTACTGGAAGTCTTTAAGAAGTTGCACATAAACAAATCATTTGTAGATGCACTTGAACATATGCCTTCTTATGCCAAATTTTTGAAGGACAACTTGTCTAAAAATAGGAGGCTTGGAGATAATGAAATAATAGCCTTAACTGAAAGTTGTAGTGCCATCCTTACTAGAAAACTACTTGAAAAGTTGAAAGATCCAGGTAGTTTTGACATTCCTTGTATAATTGGGAACTTCCATTTTGAGAAAGCATTATGTGACTTGGGTTCTAGCATTAACCTTATGCTATTATCAGTCTTCAAGAGATTGGTGGTTGGTAAAGGCAAACCCACTGCAATAACATTACAAATAGTATGTAGATTAATTAAGGGACCTTGAGGTACGGTACAAGATGTGTTAGTAAAGTAGACAAATTCATCTTTTCGGTAGACTTCATTATGCAAGACATATAGGAGGACCATGAAATTCTTATCATACTTGTCCATCCATTCTTAGCAACCAAAAGAGCACTCAACTATGTATTAAAAGGTTAACTTACAATGAGAGTGCAAGATGAAAAAATAATGTTTAAAGTTTTTAAAGAATCTGAACCCCCTAATATTGATAATGCTAATGAATGATTAAGGATAAATGTTACTGAATGTAGGAACAACTTAACAGAATCTATTGAGTCATCCAAACATAAGACTATTACACGTGATGCTATGAATAAGGACAAACTCACCAGAAGACAAATTAATCTATTTCAACTTTGAAAGTATGGAATCAAAGGTTGATATTATAGAATGTGTGAAATTTTTGGAGGATGTTCCTTTCATGTGTGTATTAAAGGCGATTATGGAAAATTTTGAGATATGATCTAAGCTCAAACCATCAATTGAAGAACCACCAAGTTTAGATCCCATAATTTTACCCTTCCATCCCTAGTGAAGTATGAAAGTGAAAGAGTTCAATAGAGAGATAAAAAAGATGTTGGAGATTTATAAATTGGATGAGTTATGGTGGAGTGCTTATAAGAATGGAAAAAAGTTCAAAAATAAAGCAAAAATATGGCATGAGAAGAGAACCGGAGCAGGCTACCATGAGACAAAAGATTTTCTTTCTAAAGAAATTCTATTCGGAACTATTATATGTCCAAGGTCCAATATTGAAATAATTTCAAAGGTTTTCCTTGACTTTGTCCGTGTCAACAAACAATTCGAAATGCCTCGACTTTTTTAGAACAGGTCCGAGTCAAATAGCAATGATTCGAAGCACTTATTTTTACACTATTTCGGAAACCCAAGGACTCAATCGTATGGATATGTAAAATACAGGATTTCCAATCCTAGCAGGAAAAGGAGGGAAACAGATACTCAATTTAAAGCGAGTAAACAGAATTCCATACTCGATCTCATAGATACATATAGAATTCTGTGGAAAGCCGTATTCGATGAAAGTCGTATGTACGGCTTGGAGGGAGATCTTTCATATCTTTCGAGATCCACCCTACAATATGGGGTCAAAAAGCCAAAATAAATGATTTTAGCCCTTATAAAAAGAAAACAGATTCTTGAACCCCCTTCACGCTCATGTCACGTCGAGGTACTGCAGAAGAAAAAACTGCAAAATCTGATCCAATTTATCGTAATTGATTAGTTAACATGATGGTTAACCGTATTCTGAAACATGGAAAAAAATCATTGGCTTATCAAATTATCTATCGAGCCATGAAAAAGATTCAACAAAAGACAGAAACAAATCCACTATCTGTTTTACGTCAAGCAATACGTGGAGTAACTCCCGATATAGCAGTAAAAGCAAGACGTGTAGGCGGATCGACTCATCAAGTTCCCATTGAAATAGGATCCACACAAGGAAAAGCACTTGCCATTCGTTGGTATAGGTGAGGATGGAGAGAAAAAATGAGTAAAAAAATGTAAAAACGCGTAATGGAAATGCTGAGGTCATTAATGACGTCAGCATGATGTCATGGGGCGCGGCTGCACATGAAAAATGGGGCTACTGGGCACTGCGCGCGCGGCTGGGCAGCGGGGCGCGATTTCCATCTTTTTGACAGTTTTGACCTTTTGGACCCATTTTGTCCAATTTTTCCATGTTTGTTGACCTTTTCTCACTTATTTATTAATATATTTGTGATGTATTGCTTCAAGTATTCCTCTTTGAGTCTTTAAATTGTGTTTTTAAGCCAAAATACCTGAAAAACAATAAAAATACCCGTGATTCCGAAAAAGACAAATTTATATAAATATATGATAAAACATATAAATATGTATATTTTTAATCAATTAATGTACATAAAATCATGGTTATTTTAGTGCTTTTTGAGCACTTATCATCCATCTCAAGGAAAATCTCTTGAGGAATTTCCAAGTTTGGTAGCAACCAACACTACTTAATTCCAATAAGATTCTATTAGGTTTCAAAAACATACAAACCATATATTAAGAATCTTGAAAACTAGTTTAGCCAGTTAGCTATCACTATTGGAAGATTAGAGGCACAAGGGTCTAGTAAACTTTCCTCTCAACCTATGGTCAATCCTAGGGAGAATTTTAGTGATATATCATTGAGAAGTGAAAAGAAACTTTAAGAAGCTCACAAGGACCTAATCAATAGTAAAGAGACTAAGGATGAGATAATTCATGTAAAAAACAAGGTAACCGACCCCATGGAAGTAAAATAACCACTCATGGTACACTCTAAAGTTTCAATTTCTACTTATGAATCTCTTATACCTTTTCTTAGCAAGCTTACAAAATAAAAGGAGGAGTATGAGCAAGAAATTTTGAACACCTATAGAGGTAAACATTCCTCTATTGGATTTCATCAAGCAAGTAACCTATTATGTGAAGTTTCTTAAGGAATTGTGCACCATAAGAAAAAAATCAAAGGAAATGAGATGGTGAATATGGCAGAGAATGTGTCAATGATCTTGTAAAGGAAACTCCTACCAAAATGCAAGGATCTAGGTAGCTTACCATACCATACCTTATAGGTAACAATAAATTTGAATAAGCTATGCTAGATCTAGGTGATTTATTTAAAGTCATGCCTTACTCTATTTATGATTGTTTAAAGCTTAGTTCCTAGTGTATTTATTTAATTAGTTGGTTGTTCTAATGTTTATCAAATAGAAGTTTTGGAAGATGTTTTGGTGTATGTGAATGAGCTTATCTTTTTGGTTGATTTCTATATACTTGATATGAAATATGACTTCAATACTAAGGAAACACCCTTGCTATTGCGTAGACCTTTCATGAGAACAACCTTGACAAAGATAAATGTGTATGATGGGAATATGACAATGGCATTTGATGGAGAGGTTATTCACTTAAATATCATTGAAGAAATAAGGTTGATGCTCAAAAATCCAAGAGATAAAAAGGAGGTGTTGTCATAAGTAGTACAAGATGAATACAAGAGAACCATAAATAAAATTGAATCTATCATTAGTGGAGAATGGTTAAATAAGAATTTCAAGACAAAGTTGGGCTAAGGATATTAAACTAAGTGCTAAATAGGAGGCAATCCATTGAGATTCATTTTCCTTTATTTTAGTTAGTTTTTGAACATTTTTATTTGTTAGAGATATTTCCTTTGGACAATGTTTGTTTTTTATGGGAACCTCTGATTTTATTACTATTTGGTGATATATATATGAGTTACACAATAACTCTTTATCTATGTGTGATAGAACTTAAATTAGATGATGGAATGCAACGAGAGTAAGGACCAAATTGTCATTATTAATGAAACTATACTACTACAAGGAGGGAAACTTTTCCTTTATTTTCTTCTTTTTCCTTGGATTTATATTTAAACATTAGGGAAAATGTAGATTTTAGATTGGAGTGAGGAAAAAGTTCCTTAGAAATTATGAATTCTAAAATTTTCAAACCTTTCTTTAAATTTTTTTTTTATTTTAAGTTTAGTTGTTTTGTTTACTTATTATTTTACTTCATATTTATTTTTATTTTGGGTTAAATTATAACACTAATACATAGAGGAATTTAAATTTTGCTTCAATTAAATTATGATTTGAATGTAAATTTTATTTAGTTTGAGACTCTTGTGGTATGGGGTAAGAATGTTTGTTTAATCTAAAGTACTTAGGATTGTTTTGTGTGCAAATTGTTCCTGGACATATTTGAGGTATCAAAAAACTCTAGAACTTATTTTAAAATCACTCAAGAAAAAACATAGAATACAAAATGCCTAGGAAAAGATTTAGGCCATTTTTGAGGCTTTTCAAGCCTACCACTTGTATTTTGGTCACTTTGAACCTATATAGAATATGCAATGGGCCTTAATTTTATTTCTTTAACCTGTTATAACCTACCTTTTTGTGAGCCAAAAACACATTATCCTACCCTTCTAATCTATAAGAGGATTTAATATAAACACACGTTTGGTACGAAATGTCCAAGAAAAAGGGTTGAAATTCATATAAAAATAGACAACAACCCAAAAAATATTAAAAATAATAGGTTAGGGGTTGTAGAAAATAAATTTTAGATATAAAAAGGATGAAAGGTTTTAGTAATTCAAGTTTATATTCTTCTTATACAAAAAAGAATAAGAATGTAGTGATATTTGATACATTGTAAATTGTACCCTAAGTGTATTTAACTTTGGATGTGAAGGTAAATCATGGCTAGATAAGTTAGGAGACATTTTCATAACACCACAATTCAACCTAAATTTACAATCCTATTAAAGACCGATTGATCTGAGGTAGTGTGTCCATTATACATTAGTGGAGAGCAATTTGAAAATTAAGCCTATGAAATTTTTTATTATAATGTTCACACATATCATATTTGCATCATCTTGAGATTAAAAAATTGTGTTCTATGAATGTTGTATATGAAATCATATGGTATTGAGATTAATAGTTCTATGCTTGGATGGATGTTTAAGAGTCAATTACAAAAGTGAATTTAATGTTTGAATTGTCCTTTGATAGTAAGTGATACTTGAATATTCTATGTGTTATGGGTGATTTTTGAGACAAAGGTATGAATTGATTTGAAAGTCAATTTTTTTGTTTACTTCAAGATTTGTTTATTTGATTTGATTTATTTTGGTTTGGGTGTCATCACAAGAAGCCCTCATGAGACTATAAATAAAGGATTATTACATTTGCAAAATAAAATCGTGTGAATCTATAGAGGTGATTTAATTTAGCTTTGGTTTGAATTTTTTTAGAACCACTTTGGATAGCTTAGCTTGCTAGGGACTACCCAGAAGCTGGTTAGGGGTTGTGATAAGTACTTAAAAAACATGCTTAATTTATGATTTAATATTGGATATTTACTTAATTATATTACAAAACGTGTTTTCAGAATCACATGATATTTTTTGGGGTATTTCAAGTATTCTGATTGTTAAAAGATAAAAATGAAAGCATTAAAGTTGAAAGAATAGGTGCAAAGTGACAAGAATTAATGTTTCAGCACTTGGAGCATATTGTTCAAACAATAGAGGACCTAAATGCAATTTTTGTACACAAATATATCAAGATTTCATCTAATGGATGAAGTGAAGGAATCCAAGACATGTTGGGGCACCAAATTAGTATGCCATGGCTTACTAGCCATGGGTTTAATATGTATTCTAGAAATCTAGTCTATACCATAGCATGATAAAAGTGCACCACAGTAGACTACTCTTAGGTTTTACTATGGGGGAGTGAATTGGTTATGCACTGTGGCATGGAATGTTATGTGTCGCGACTCGAGTATCATAAATCAACATTAATGCCTAGTTTTCTAGTATTTTTATCCCACTTGTTTCCCTCTAAACCTAGTAGTATAAATAAGTTAATTAAGGTTAATAATTCAATAACATCTACTGAAAGCAAAGAGAAGAACAAGATTCAAGAAAGCAATTAAAAGAGTTGAAGATCATATCTCAAGAGAACAATCCTAATATTTTTTCTTCTTTCGTTTATTGTTTTCATGAATACTATTTTGATTTTGAATTTGTGAAATGCTATGTTAATTTCTTATAATTTTATTTTTATTCCAATGAGCATGATTTGTTTCCTAGAACTTTTTTCTTAGATTTATAAAAGTGAATATTGATTGAGTATTTTCGGAAAAATGATTAAGGCATTAGGATAAACCTTTTTTTTTTAATTGTTCTTCCCTTAATATTATTGTTCTTACAAATAACAAACCCTTTTGGTGAACCAATTTGAGCCTACATTAATAAATTATTTGTGCCACTCCTCAGCCTATGAACCAATAACATTGGTCATACCTAATAGTTTAGGAAAAATTGAAGTTGCATAAAAAAGTATAGATAATGAAAAAACTAGAATAAGATTTAAGAGTGTCAAATTATGCTATAATTGATAAAATATCTAACATATGCAAAACAATCCCTTCTATAAGGTGTACCTCATATACAATAAAAATAAATAAAATAAGAGGATAATTTGAAAATAAATATATGAGGAAGTTGAGTATTGAAAAAAAAAGAATGGAAAAAAGAGAAGAAAATAGATTTTGCTTGGGTCCCGAACAAAGAAATTTGACCATTTTTGTTGACATGATTAGTCTTAGAATAGTGTTATTCATATCTTCCTAAGCACCATGGATTCAAAAACGTTTGCTTTTGCTTTTCCCTTTTATTTGATTAAACCAACAAGTTTTCACCTTATTATAATCAAATGAAAAACCTTTTGATTTTAGAAAATATCTTCAATAAGTGGAAATGTAATTTTAACAAAAATCTTGTTGTGCTTGATCTAACTCTTAAAATAAGGTAATGTTCAAGGGTGGCTCGAGAACCACAGAGGCCTAAGGCAAAACATGAAATTGGAGGTTTTAATATATTTCATATTAAAATAATATTAAAAAATTTCTTTTATTTTTAACAATATACTTAAACATATATAATGTATGCCAATGATTTTGTAGTAAAATGACATATGCCACCGTGGTAGTATAAGGTGGAAGTTTCAAGTTCGAGACTTGAAAATTGGATGTTAAAATCTAGTAGCAATATATATATATAATGTATATCAAACAAGTAACTCATATATATTTTGCTTTGTTAATATAATTGAAGTTTTTTAATCAAACAATACAAATAAAAACAAGTATATATTTTAACCGAATATTAGAAAAAAAATAATCAATTACAAATACCTTCCTCCATCTTTCATGAAACAAAAAAATCCCAATGTTGAACAATCACACATCTTCTTGTCACTTTTTTTAATTTTTTCAAGGGACTTATTTGCAAAAAGATCTATAAAAATCAAGAAATTTGGGAAAATTTTGTAATAAAATAATTATTGAGGTAATGTGATTGCCTATTTTCGAAAGTAAATGGATATTTTTGCTATCTTAAGGGGTTCTCTAAATAAGTAATGAGCTTATACATTTAACATATAAAACTAGACAACAATTATGATGGCGTTTGGTTCATGAAATGAAATTGGGATCGAAATAGGAATGGGAAAGATATGAAAATGAAACACTTTTGTTTGGTTTGACCACTGGAATCGAAGAAGGAATCAGTATTACAATGTTTGGTTTACAACTAGAATGAAATGAAAAACACTGTATATTACCTTAATACCCCTATATTCAATAAAGTTTAAATAATATCATTTAATTATTATATTTTTGTCAGAAAAAATACATTATTGAAATCATTATTTTTCTAAATAATTATTACTTAAAAATAAACTATATTATTAAAATTATTATTTTTCTAAATAGAATTTAGGGTTTTGAGGTTTGAGATTTTGGATTTATGGATCTAGGGTTTAGCTCAAGATTATTTCTTTCTTATTTTAACTTTCCTAAATTGATTATTTACTTATTTCCATATTTTCTTTAGTTTCCTTTCTTCTTTATTTCCTTATATTCTCATATTCTTTCTTGGTTCTTTAGAGTCCTTTTTGGACTTTCTTTCTGTCAACTAAGTTTTTAAAATTCTGATTTTGGAGATTGTCACTAATAAACGGATTGCTTCTTCTCATTACTTGAATTATTTTATTTTGTTAAGAACATAAAAGGCAAGAGAGAAAGAAAGGACAAAATAGTGTGAAACACGAGTGATAACAATATAATTTGAGAGCAAACATTTGAAGAAGTGTGTGAGGAACAATAACTTTTATTTCATTTTATTTTACAAGTTGAAAAAATGAGTAAGGAAGGAGGGAAAGCACGAGAGGTTGACATGAAATTCTTCATCAAGGCTATCAATGACCAATTTAAGAGGTTGAATGCATGGTTGAATGAGTTAGAATTCTCTTCCAATTCTGAATCACATATAGGAAAATAGAGAAACAACAATGGCTAGACTCATTACCAGATTGAACAGGAAGATTATTGACATGGTTGAGTTGTAACATTAGGTAGAGATGGAAGAACTATTGCACAAGGCCATTAAAGTGTAGAAGCAAATCAATTCCAAGAGGTTCAAATTTGGTTCATCCTGTAGTTCTCCATGGAAATCAAATTGGAAGGACAACATAGCTACCTTTAGAAAAAAGATGAAGCAAAGTTAAGGAATTTAGTTGTTGTTTTTAAGGGTAACCCTGAAACTAAAACTCTTACTAAGTCATATGATATTAAGTATTTTAGGTGCTAAGGATTCAAACATATTTCTTTTGAATGCCCAAATAAAAGGGTTACGGTTGTACATGAAAATGGAGATAGAAATCAAAAGTGCTAGTTCAAGTGAAGATGAGATGCCACCATTGGAGGATTGTTCTGATGTTGAAGTGTAAGAACCTATACATGATGATTTACTTGTCATAAGAAGAGCCATGAATATACAACCTAAATATGAAGGAGATGAGGAGAAACATGGGGATATTGTCCACAAAATATGCCGCATGAAGGATAAGGTATGTATGTTGATTATTGATAGTGGGAGCTGTACTAATGTTTCTAGTACTTTGTTGGTAGAAAAGTTGAATTTGAAGTGGCAGAAGCATCCTAAACCATACAAGCTACAATGGTTGAATGATTATGGCTAAGTAAAGGTCAACAAATAAGTTCGGGTTCCTTTTTCGACTAGCAAGTACAAGGATGAGGTTCTTTGTGATGTGGCATCGATGTATACTGGTCATATATTTCTTGGTCGACCATGGCAGTTTGATAGGAGGGTGTCGCATGAAGGGTACAAAAATTGTTATTCTTTTGTAATAAACAACCGAAGAGTTGTATTAACTCCTCTCAAACCTTTGAAAGCTTATGAGGACCAAATTAGGATAGCAAGAGAGTGAAAGATGAGATAAAAACAAAAGTGTGAGCAAGAGGAAAATAAAAAGAGAGCAAGTGAGGTCGAGAGGAAAATTGAAAAGAAAAATGAGCAAAAAGAAGAAAAATTTGTGCAAAAAAGAGAGAAAAGTGAGCAAATAGGAGAGGAAAATAAAAGAATGAGTGTAATTGCTGAAAAACATGAGATTAAGAGAGTAATGATGACAAGGCAACAAGTACTTATACTTATGTACAATTATATTTATTTTTCTACTAATGATCTTAACTCATCTTTGCCTAGTGTTGTCGTGTCTTTATTAAAAAACTTTGAGGATTTATTTCCTGAAGAGATTCCCCATGGATTACCTCCTTTGAGAGGAATTGAGCATTAAAAAGACATCACACCTAGATCTGTAATACCAAATTGACCTACTTATAGAGCTAATCTCGAGGAAACGAAGGAGATACAAAGGAAAGTGGAGATACAGAGCTAATCCCGATCTTGTAAATACTTTGTTTTTATATTTGTAGAACTCTCGCAAGTGCATGAATCATTTTATAGAAAATGATAAGTATACTTACAAGGTCATTCTAAGGAAGGAATATATGTGGTTTTTAATTTACTATTCAAACTTTTAAAAATGAAATTAAATCCTAAACATCCTATCATGATATTTTGATTTTTGTTTCCTAATCTAATAACATAAAAATAAACATATATATGATTCAATGCATAATTATGCAAATTTTTATCATTCATAATAGTGGAGTATTTATGGATATAATAATTAAGTTAATTATACTTACTCATATTATTTAGGTTATTAAATATATAAATTGATATATATTGATTCTCTCTTTTTTATATGAATACCACCTTTGGTGGGGTTAGATATTATTTTTAATTAAATAAATCAATTAACACCTATGGGTGGGGTCAATAATTAATTTAGTTAATTAAATTAATTCATTTTTTCTAAGAGATTAAAAATGAACCATTTAAATGCCACCTTTGGTAAGGTTAGACATTTTAAACTTTATTCAAACTGTCCAAATTAAACCTAAGAATTTGTTTATCCGAGTACTAACTATCAAATTTTAAAACCATGACTAAAAATATGTTCTTAATACATTTTCTAATAATAGTTCTTAAAAAAACTTTTGAAACAGAGCTTCACTATAACTGCACGACGATGGTACCAACAAATAAAAGAGCACTACTCTAAATCAGACTAGATGATTAAACCTTAAAATCAAATTTTCATATATTTAAGTTTGTAATGAAAAATAATATATTTCTCTCTAATTAACATCCTTAATATAAAATCTTGAATAAAAATAAAATCAATTTATTTTATATAAATATTTTACCTATTTAATATTTCGCAAGCATAACAACGTTATTATTATATCATATTTACAAAAAGTCTATAAATTATATTTGAAGTGAAAATACCTGAAAAAGAATAAAAATACATGTGATTCCAAAAGGACAAATTTATATAAAAATATAATAAAATCATATAAATACAAATCTTTTTAATCAATTAAAGTACATTAAATCATGGTAATTTTAGTGATTTTTGAGCACTCATCACAACTGATGAGTGCTCAAAAAGCACTAAAATAACCATGATTTTATGTACATTAATTGATTAAAAATATATATATTTATATGTTTTATCATATATTTATATAAATTTGTCTTTTTCGGAATCACGGGTATTTTTATTGTTTTTCAGGTATTTTGGCTTAAAACGCAATTTAAAGACTCAAAGAGGAATACTTGAAGCAATACATCACAAATATATTAATAAATAAGTGGGAAAAGGTCAACAAACATGGAAAAATTGGACAAAATGGGTCGAAAAGGTCAAAAATGTCAAAAAGATGGAAATCGCTACCGCTTCACTGTATACAATACTCAATACCTTGGCATACTAAGAGTTTAGCACTGTTTCACGCTGGCCGAGCTACGCTGCGCAATGATACACATATGCGTAGCGCCCAACCCCTCCAACGCGCGCGTTTCGCCCCATTTTTCACGTGGTACCGCTTCGTGACGTCATCTTTGAAGTCATCAATGACCTCACCATGTCCATTACGCATTTTAACATTTTTTTAACATTTTTTTAACATTTTTTTACTCATTTTTTCTCTCCATCCTCACCTATAAATACCCCCTTCCCTTCACTTCAAAAACACACCTCAAAACACACTTCTCTCTTCTTTCTTTCTCTCCATTTCTTAGTTTTTAGTTTTTTTTAGTTTTTCTTATGTTTTAGCTAGTTTTTCTTATGTTTTAGCTAGTTTTTCTTATGTTTTAGCTAGTTTTTCTTATGTTTTAGCTAGTTTCTCTTAGTTTTAGAGTTCTTCCCTTTTTGGGAAGAACTAGTTATGTTTTTTGTAATTTATTAGCTTTTTGATTCAATAAATGGGAGTGCAAATTCCGTTTGGAGGTTTTCTAGCTACGGGAATGGCATCAAGCAATCTTGTAAGGAATTTATTTTCTTTGAGTTATTTTTTATGCTTTATTCTTACATGTTATATTTAATTTGTCTCGTGATTAAATTTAATCTGCTAGCTGTTTGTAAACATGATATAATAATAACGTTGTTATGCTTGCGAAATATTAAATAGGTAAAAATCTCTAAAATGAATTGATTTTATTTTTATTCAAGATTTTATATTAAGAATGTTAGAGAGAAGTATATTATTTTTCATTACAAACTTAAATCTGAAAATTAGATTTTAAGGTTCAGTTATCTCGTTTGATTTAGAGTAGTGCTCTTTTATTTATTGGTACAATCGCCCGGTAGTTAGAGTGAAGCTCTATTTCAAAAGTTTTTATAAGAATTATTATCTGAAAATGTATTGACAACATGTTTTCAGTAGTGGTTTTAAAACTTGAAAGTTAGTACTCGGATAACTAAATTCTTAGGTTTAATTTGGACACCTTGAATAAAGTTTAAACTCTCTAACCCCACCAAAGGTGGCATTTAAATGATTCATTTTCAATCTCTTAGAAAAAGAAATTAATTTAATTAACCAAATTAGTTATCAACCCCACCCATAGGTGTTAATGGATTTGTTTAGTTAACAAAGAATATCTAACCCCACCAAAGGTGGTATTCATACAAAAAAGGGAGAATCAATAAATATCAATTCATATATTTAATAACTTAAATAATACCAGCAAGCATAATTAACTTAGTTATTATATCCATAAATACTCCACTATTTATAAAAGATAAAATTTGCATGAATGTTTATTGAATCTATGTTTAATTTTCTGTAATTAGATTAAAAACACAAAAACCCCAAAATATCGTGACAGGAAGTTTAGGATTTAATTTCGTTTTTAAAAGTTTGAATAATAAATTAAAAACCACATACATTCCTTCCTTAGATCGACCTTGGAGTATACTTATCATTTTCTATGAAATGATTCGTGCACTTACGAGAGTTTTATAAATATAAAACCAAAGTATTGGCAGGATCGGCGATGCCGGTTTTCGCTCATCAAGTTTTTGGAAAAAAAAACATTTAATCAAATTTCAAATTACATAAGAAATAATAAAAAAAAATTAAAAAAAATTAAAAATAAAATTAGAAAAATTAAAAAAATAAAAAAAAATTGTAGCGTAAATAGTACAATAATTTAGAAATTTGAAATTTGAAGTAAAACGTTTTTACCGTTAATTAATAGTAAAAAGAAAAATAAAAATAAAAAATTTTAGCGTGAATAATAAAATAATTTAGAAATTTAAAATTTTAATAAAAAAAAGTTTTACCGTTCATGAATAGTAAAAAACAAATTCAAAAAAAAATTCAAAAATTTTAAGTTAAAAAATAAAACAAACAAATAAATAAATAAAGACAAAATAAAGACAAAATAAATAAAAAATAAAAAAAATAAAAAAAACCAAAATTTTTATGTTTTGAGTTTACTTTTTACTATTTTTTTTATTTATTTTAAATCATAATTTTATTTTTTTTATTTTCTTTTCTTTTACTTTTTTCAATTTTATTTTATTATATTATTTTTTGTATTTTTCTTTCTTTAGCTATTTTTTTTTCTTCTTGATCTTTATTTAACTTAATTAACTTAGTTTTTTTACTAACTTAATTAAGTTAAATAAAAATCAAGAAGAAAAAAAACATAAAATAAAATAAAAATAAAATAAAATAAAATTGAAAAGGTAGAAGAAAATAAAAAAAATTTAAAAAAAAAGAAAAATTAAAATTAAGATTTAAAATAAATAAAATAAAAAAATTAAACTTAAAAAATTAAAAATTAGTTTTTTTTATTTTTTTTATTTATGATTTATTTTATTTTTATTTTTTTTATTTGTTTTATTTTTTTTTCGAAATTTCAAATTCCAAAATTATTTTACTATTAACACTATATTTATTAAACAATTTAAAATTATAATTTTTTTTATTTTTTTTATTTTTAAATCTTTTTTAACTATTTATGAATGGTAAGTTTATTTTACTATTTACAATATAATTTTTTCTTTTGAATTTGTTTTTTATTTAACTTAAAATTTTTGAATTTTTTTTTACTATTCGTGAACAGTAAATTTTTTTTTAATTCAAATTTTAAAATTCTAAATTATTTTATTATTCACGGTACAATTTTTATTTAAAAATGTTCTTTTTTTTGTTAATTTTTTTTACTATTCATGAATGGTAAAAACTTTTTACTTCAAATTTCAAATTTCTAAATTATTTTACTATTTATGCTATAATTAATTTTTTTTTATTATTTTTTTTTAACATTAACTTAGTTTTTTTTACTTCACTTAACTTAATTAACTTAGATTTTTTACTTCACTTAACTTAATTAACTTTTTTTACTAACTTAATTAACTTAGATTTTTTTAACTTAACTTAATTAACTTAGATTTTTTAATTCACTTAACTTAATTAACATTTTCTTTAAACTTAATTAACTTATATTTTCATTAACTTAAATGTTTATTTAACTTAACTTAATAACATGAAAAGTAAAGATCTAAGGGAGTTCTGTCTAGGAGACTAGTTCTTGGAAGCCTTTGTGCCACTAGTCTTTCTTGAGAACATTGTTCTGTCTAGGAAGGTGGTTTTTAAGGAGCCTTTGCACCACCATTCTTTCCTGGGAGCACTCTTAGTTAATACTGATTATGTTATTTTTTTTTCTTAAAAAAAACATAAATTCTGAAACTACCTCCAAAATTTGAAAGTTTTAATTATAATCTAAGGAGTTAGTTGCTTTGTTTAATCTAGGTACAATTGTGTTTTTATACCTTAATTATTTGATTTGTACCTAGATGTGGGTTATCTAAAACTCAAAGTATGCCTCTAGTTTTAAGTACAGAAAGAAATCTGAAAATCAATAGGGCATGACTGAAAAAGTATAGGTAGACAACCTTGTCTTACCTGAAGGTTTGATTGACTCAATGATGAGGGGACATTGAGTTTACTTAAAATGCAATCCCCAAGTTACGTCTTGCTAAGACGTTAAACTAAGCTACCATGCGAGGCATCCCATCATTTTAGGTAATTTTCTTTTCTTTCTTTTATTTACTTAATTATTTCATTTTAATTACATGTGAATAATTTTTAAATTGTTAAAACAAAAAATATTTGTTGAGATGTTAGAAGTTCACAACATTTGTCTCAGTATACACTTTAATGATGAATATGATGGATGCACCTGCATTTTCCATTACTACTTGCACATTCTCAGGAAATAGGTAATCTTTCTTCTCTTTTCTCTTTATCTTTAATTTACAGTTGTTACATTGAGGACAATGTAAGTTCTAGGTTGGGGGTGGTGAAAAGTTACCATGCTTAATTAAAAAAAAAGTTTTAACAATTTAAAAATAAAAAAAATAAAAAATAAAAAATATACTTTTTCATTTTTTGTGTGTTTGGTTTTATTTCTATTTTGTGTGATTTAGTAATTTTTGAAAAAAAAATTTCTCACAAAAATTATCATTTCTTTAAATCAAATTTAAGTAAATAGTTAAGTCTTTTGTACTGTTAGATTAATTTTTGAAAACATATCATGAAATATTTTGTAATTATTTTTTGATAATTAGTTAGTTTTTGTCATAACTAGTATTTCTTAATAAGATGTAGAAATTATATTAAACCCAAAATCGATGTTTATGATTTTTTTTAGTGGAGACTACCTTTGTGAGATATAATTTGAGCCTAATTTCCTTTATTCAGAGTGAAATATATATTTTTTCTACTCCAAACACATTTCTTATTTCTTGAATTTTTTAGATGATCTCTATAGGTATTAGCATTGAATGTATGAATTTTTTTCTCATCTTAATAGAGTATCATATATTTTTTATTATTTTTGCTTAGATTAAATGATTTGAGTAGAAATTGATAGCATATGCTTATATCTCGTTCATGCATGACTGCTACAAAAAAAAAGACATATCTGGGGTTACCTAAACCAAGATCAAACAGAAAAGCCACAAAATTAACCACTCATCAAAATTCAAAAAAAAATGTACAATCTGTACATGGGTTGACTCTCTAAAATACATATATTGAGAAATATCTTCAGAAAAAAATAGAGAGATAAAGAATATATAGTATAATCTACATACTATAACCCACATTGCCTACAAAGTTGTGAGTAAAAGTTAATTACAAAAGAAAGATATAAGAAATAATTTCCTAAAAAGTCATTGCACTCTCTTCATTTGTAAAAGGCATATATCTTGAAATTCTTTCTTAATGATTTTGATTTATGCATGAAAATAATTTTTATATATGATATCTTTATAATTTATACATTTGATTCCTTTCATGAGATCAATGTTAAAATAACACTTTGAGCGTTTATTCTTTATACATATGCGAACATATTAGTTCATTTATATACATCAACTCTTTCGCATATAAATTAGTATGAGTGTTTGAACCCATAGGATTCAGTGTTTCGAGAGTATTGACTTGTGAGAAATAGAGTCGAAGCGAATTCTGATTCATGACACTGAAATTGGTTGAAATTAAATTGATACATTTTTGACATGAAATATAAAAATGATTTTCGACTAATTATTATAATAAATCATGATTGTTTAAAGAGATTAAAATAACTTATGCTTGAGATTTTAATTATGATCTTAAAGGAGATTAAAAAGTATGAGACATTTTTGTGAGATGTTGTTAATTTCTGATTTTGTTGTAAATTTAATTTTTAAGTTGTTTGTTTTTATTGTTTCTTTTGATTTTTACATTTAGTTCAATGTTTGTGGGTATCATTACTGGAAACCCTCACGAGACTCAAACTCGTCCACTAGGGCAACCTAGGGGTTTAAAGGCTTGTTGCATAGGCTAAATGCAACCGTGTCAATCCACGGAAGTGATTTAGGATAGTTTAATTTTTAGTTTTTATCGCTTCTCTTGCTAAGGGACTAGCAAGAAGCTGGTTGAGGGTTGTGATGAGTGCTCAAAAAGCACTAAAATAACCATGATTTTATGTACATTAATTGATTAAAAATATATATATTTATATGTTTTATCATATATTTATATGTTTTATCATATATTTATATAAATTTGTCTTTATCGGAATCACGGGTATTTTTATTGTTTTTCAGGTATTTTGGCTTAAAAACGAAATTTAAAGACTCAAAGAGGAATACTTGAAGCAATACATCACAAATATATTAATAAATAAGTGGGAAAAGGTCAACAAACATGGAAAAATTAGACAAAATAGGTCGAAAAGGTCAAAAATGTCAAAAAGACGGAAATCGCGCCACAAAAACTTGATGAGCGAAAACCGGCATCGCCGATCCTGCCAATACTTTGGTTTTATATTTATAAAACTCTCGCAAGTGCACGAATCATTTCATAGAAAATGATAAGTATACTCCCAAGGTCGATCTAAGGAGGGAATGTATGTGGTTTTTAATTTATTATTCAAACTTTTAAAAACGAAATTAAATCCTAAACATCATGTCACGATATTTTGGTGTTTTTGTGTTTTTAATCTAATTACAGAAAATTAAACATAGATTCAATAAACATTCATGCAAATTTTATCTTTTATAAATAGTGGAGTATTTATGGATATAATAACTAAGTTAATTATGCTTGCTCGTATTATTTAGGTTATTAAATATATGAATTGATATTTATTGATTCTCCCTTTTTTGTATGAATATCACCTTTGGTGGGGTTAGATATTCTTTGTTAACTAAACAAATCAATTAACACCTATGGGTGGGGTTGATAACTAATTTGGTTAATTAAATTAATTTCTTTTTCTAAGAGATTGAAAATGAACCATTTAAATGCCACCTTTGGTGGGGTTAGACAGTTTAAACTTTATTCAAGGTGTCTAAATTAAACCTAAGAATTTAGTTATCCGAGTACTAACTTTCAAGTTTTAAAACCACTACTGAAAACATGTTGTCAATACATTTTCAGATAATAATTCTTATAAAAACTTTTTAAATAGAGCTTCACTCTAACTACCGGGCGATTGTACCAACAAATAAAAGAGCACTACTCTAAATCAGACCGGATAACTAAACCTTAAAATCTAATTTTCAGATTTAAGTTTGTAATGAAAAATAATATACTTCTCTCTAACATTCTTAATATAAAATCTTGAATAAAAATAAAATCAATTCATTTTAGAGATTTTTACCTATTTAATATTTCGCAAGCATAACAACGTTATTATGATATCATGTTTACAAACAGCTAGGACAGTTAAATTTAATCACAGACAAATTAAATATAACATGTAAGAATAAAGCATAAAAAATAACTGCAAAGAAAATAAAATCTTTACAGTACTTCGATGCCATTCCCGTTGCTAGAAAACCTCCAAACGGAATTTGCACTCCCATTTATTGAATCAAAAAGCTAATAAATTACAAAAAACATAACTAGTTCTTCCCAAAAAGGGAAGAACTCTAAAACTAAGAGAAACTAGCTAAAACATAAGAAAAACTAGCTAAAACATAAGAAAAACTAAAAAAAAACTAAAAACTAAGAAATGGAGAGAAAGAAAGAAGAGAGAAGTGTGTTTTGAGGTGTGTTTTTGAAGTGAAGGGAAGGGGGTATTTATAGGTAAGGATGGAGAGAAACAATGAGTAAAAAAATGTTAAAAAATGTAAAAGCGCGTAATGGACATGGTGAGCTCATTGATGAATTCAGCGTGACGTCATGGGGGCGGCTGCACGTGAAAAATGGGGCCAAAACGCGTTGGGCGCGCGGGAGTGGGCTGGGCATCGCGCACGCGCTGTTGCCGCGCGCAGCGGCCAGCGCGTGAACGCTACTGCGTTGTATGCAAGACGGCCGGTAGGCGCGATTTCCGTCTTTTTGACATTTTTGACCTTTTTGACCCATTTTGTCCAATTTTTCCATGTTTGTTGACCTTTTCCCACTTATTTATTAATATATTTGTGATGTATTGCTTCAAGTATTCCTCTTTGAGTCTTTAAATTGCGTTTTTAAGCCAAAATACCTGAAAAACAATAAAAATACCAGTGATTCCGAAAAAGACAAATTTATATAAATATATAATAAAACATATAAATATATATATTTTTAATCAATTAATGTACATAAAATCATGGTTATTTTAGTGCTTTTTGAGCACTCATCAACAACCCCCAACTAACTTCGTGCTAGTCCCTTCGCAAGAGAAGCGGTAAAAACTAAAAATTAAACTATCCTAAATTACTTCCATGGATTGACACGGTTGCATTTAGTGTATGCAACAAACCTTTAAACCCCTAGGTTTCCCTAGTAGACGAGTTTAAGTCTCATGAGAGTTTTCAGTAATGATACCCATGAACATTAAACTAAATGTAAAAATTAAAAGAAATAACAAAAATAAACAAATCAAAAAAATATCAACTCAGAAACTAAAATTAAAAAAAATTAATACAAAATAAAATCAAAAATTAACTTAAGAATAAAATAAAAGAAAAAAAGATAACATAGAAAAAAAATGTCTCATACTTTTTAATCTCCTTTAAGATCATAATTAAAATTTAAAACATAAATTATTTTCAACTTCTTAAAGAGTCATACTTTATAATAATAATTAGTTGGAAATTATTTTCATACTTTATTTCAAAAATGTTTCAATTTAAATTTACCCAATTTCAGTATTACAAATTCGAATTCGCTTTGACTATATTCCTCACAAATTAATACTCTCAAAAACACTAAGACCTATGTGTTCAAAATGAACTAATATGTTCGCATATGTATAAAGAAGAAAGGCTCAAAGTGTTATTTTAACGTTGATATCATGAAAGGAATCAAATGTAAGGATTTATAAAATATTATACATTACTTTCTTGCATCAATCAAATTCATCAAATAAAAATATCAAGTAATATGCCTTTTAGAATAGTATGAAAATGCAATGACTTATTAGGAAATTACTTCCTATAATTCTTTTTTTTTTTTTGCATTAAACCATTTCTCACAACTACTTAGGCTTTTGGGTCATAGTATGAAAATGAAATGACTTCTTAGGAAATTACTTCCTATAATTCTTTTTTTTTTTTTTGCATTAAACCATTTCTCACAGCTACTTAGGCTTTTCTTACAGATACTTTGTTTTTATATTTGTAGAACTCTCGCAAGTGCATGAATCATTTTATAGAAAATGATAAGTATACTTACAAGGTCGATCTAAGGAAGGAATATATGTGGTTTTTAATTTACTATTCAAACTTTTAAAAATGAAATTAAATCCTAAACATCCTATCACGATATTTTGATTTTTGTTTCCTAATCTAATAACATAAAAATAAACATATATATGATTCAATACATAATTATGCAAATTTTTATCATTCATAATAGTGGAGTATTTATGGATATAATAATTAAGTTAATTATACTTACTCATATTATTTAGGTTATTAAATATATAAATTGATATATATTGATTCTCTTTTTTTTTAATACTACATTTGGTGGGGTTAGATATTATTTTTAATTAAATAAATCAATTAACACCTATGGGTGGGGTCGATAATTAATTTTGTTAATTAAATTAATTCTTTTTTTCTAAGAGATTAAAAATGAACCATTTAAATGCCACCTTTGGTGGGGTTAGACATTTTAAACTTTATTTAAACTGTCCAAATTAAACCTAAGAATTTATTTATTCGAGTACTAACTATCAATTTTTAAAACCATGTCTAGAAATATGTTCTCAATACATTTTCTAATAATAGTTCTCATAAAAACTTTTGAAATAGAGTTTTACTCTAACTATTGGACGATTGTACTAACAAATAAAAGATCACTACTACAATTAAACCTTAAAATCGAATTTTCATATTTAAATTTGTAATGAAAAATAATATAGTTATCTCTAATTAACATCCTTAATATAAAATCTTGAATAAAAACAAAATCAATTTATTTTATATAAATGTTTTACCTATTTAATATTTCACAAGCATAAAAACATTATTATTATATCATATTTACAAATAACAAGTAATGTTAAATTTTATAACAGACAAATTAAACATAACATATAAGAATAAATCATAAAAAATAACTATAAAGAATTCATTTTAAAATTATACCGTAAAAAAATCCTTACAAAACTTTGATACTAATTTTGTTGTTGGAAAACCTCCTAACGGATTTGCATTTTCATTTATTGAATCAAAAACTAAAAATCTATAAAATCATAGCTAGTTCTTCTCAAAAAGAGAAGAACTTTAAAACTAAAAACTTTCTAGAGAGAGAAAGAGCTGAGAAAATTGTTTGTCAAGATGTATTTTTTACAATGGGGCAAAGTGGCCTTTTATAGGTGAGAAAAAGTCTAGAAATGGAAAATATCTCAAAAATTGGTCTTGGATGCATTTGGACAAAAATGGCACGCATGGGCGGCACTAGCATGCACGACACTCTGAATAGGTATAGATCTCAACGTGGTGTGGATCTCGGCATGGAATACGTTGGTGTGCAAGACTCAGTGTGAGCACATATTTTGACATAACTTGTGTACAGCTGCACGTGAGATTCAATATGAGTGTGGATCTCAGCGGCGTGATGGGCACGATTGTGGGCATGATTTGGGCAGTTTTGTCCTTTTCTCCATATTTTGATTTTTTCTCATTTTCCTTCAACATATTTGTGATGTATTGCCTCAAATATTTTTCTTTGAGTCTTTAAATTATTTTTGAAATGAAAATACCTAAAAAACAATAAAAATACCTGTATTAGGGTAAGAGTTCCTATAGTTGATAAGGCTTGGTCTCTGAACTAAAAGGTGAGGTTACCACAAATGTTTTGGGGGTTTACTCTCCAAATATGCTATTTATTTATGTTATACCAGGTTAGGAGGGTTCAACAGCTGATATTAGAGTCTTACATGAAGTTATATGTAAAAGAGATGGATTTAAAGTCGAACATGATAAGTAATATATGAATTGATCGATTTGTTTTGAAGTCTTGGAATATGAAATTAATTGTAAAATATCTTTAAAATATAGGGTATTATTATCTTATGGATGCTGGATATGAAAATTCCAATGGATTTCTTGCTCTATATTGTGGTTAACGTTATCATTTGAGTGAATGGAGAGATGGTCCACAACCTCTCAACCCACATAAAGTTTTTAACATGAATCATTCACACGCTAGGAATGTGATTGAGAGATGATTTTGTGTGATAAAAAATTGATGGGAAATTCTTAGAAGTCTAGCATTCTATCCTGTTAAGACTCAAAACTGAATAATTTTGAAAATCATGAAGATGAAGAGGATAAGGATGATGAATATACAATAAGAATTGTACTCTATGCATGAATGGAGTTTGTTTAGAGACAATAGGACATTAAGCATATACAATGAATGGAGGACAAGAAGACGGGGATAATGAAAAATAATATTTAGTTGTGTGGTAGATGGTAGTGATCATATAGATTAATGGAAGTCATGTTTTCTTATTTTTTTTATCTATGGTTGTAATAAAGAGATTATTTGATTGAAATTATATGTAATCTTGTAAAACATTAAGGTACTAGTCTTATTCTTAAAGTTTTTCTTATTGGTTGCTAGGCTCGTCAACTTAAATATATTTTTATTCCTATTTCATTAATAATTGGCGTATTTTTTTTGTTCTCACCTTTTAATTTTAGGATATCATCTTCACAAAGTGGAACCTCAAGAAATAGAGGCCCTGACCAGAATAAAAGATTTTAGATAGCAACATTAGATGAAAAATCAGTTGATGTCTTTTAGAATTACACAATGAAAGGTCATATAGAGCTAATGATGGTTTCAAACCTAGTTATTTAAATGCTATTAAGAAATTGCTATTTTAAAAACTATCATAATGTACTATAAAGGCTAAACCCCATATTGAGTCTAGATTGAAAACAATGAAGATTCAATTTACTACTATACATAATATGCTAACCGGTCATAATAGTAGTGGATTTGGGTGGGATCCTGTGAATAAACTTGTAGCTACTGAGACACCTATTTGGGATGCATATGTAGAGGTAATCCTTTTATTGTTCTTATTTGTTATGAGCAAATACATTGTTTATGTTCAGAAATTAAACCCTTTGATTTTTAATCTTTTGAATTTGACATATTTTAATTTTTGTTAGAGTCATAAAAAAGCTACTTGTTTTAGATATAGGTCATTTCCCCATCATGAGAACTTAGCTATTGTATTTGGTAAAGACAAGGCCACAGAAAAAGATGCAGAGACTCTAGATAATGTTGTTGTAGAACTTCATAATGAATGAGATCAAGATACAATAGATCAAACTGACCCATTACAACAACACATAGATGTTACCAATCATCGAAACTCAAATGTTTCATCTAAAAAAATAAAGAGAACTATTGGAGTTAATGATTATGGACTTTCTGTTGAGAGGGCAGCGTCGATACTTGCTAAAGATATGAAGAATGTTGGCAGCCTTTTAAGTCTAACCATCATAAAAGAAGGAAAAAAGAAAAGCAAATAAAGTTGTATGATGAATTACAAAGAACCACATCATTTAGCAATGAAGGGCTTAATATTGCTACAATTCTACTTGTTAAGAAACCTAGAAGAATGAATGTATTTTTTGACATACCTGATGAAAAGAAAGATGGTTGGATTAGAAGCCTTCTTAGATGTGAATGTGCATTATAGTAAGTTATGGAAAAGTGATATTAGTATATGAATATGGGATTTTATTTCTTATATTAGCCTTATTTTAATATCAAACTTATTTAAAGGTTTCATTTTACTTAAGCTAATATCAATATTTTGATATAGAGTTGTGAACACTTTTATTGTATTTTGATATTTAATAGATATTTTATTTCTAGTAGCCAAATCAATTTATTTATGCTATCAGTAAAAACTATGACCTTGATTAATTGTTGAATGGATTTTACATAAAAAGTTTAGTACTTTGTATAAAGGGGCATCTTTATGAACATAATTGAAATAAAAAACATATATATTCATTTTTTTATGTTACATAGAGTTAAAATAAATGTATGCTATATGGAGGAAAATAATTAATAATTAGAGGTTATTTTATAAATAATATGGAACCAAAAAATTATCAAAAATATTTTTCTTGTTTTTAATCTTTTTATAAAATTAAATAATATTTTGAAGTAATAATTATTTAAAAAATAATTATTTTAATAATATATTTTATTTTTAAGTAATAACTATTTAGAAAAATAATGGTTTAATAATGTATTTTTTATGACAAAAAAATAACAAATAAATGACATTATTTATACTTTACTGAATATAGGGGTATTAAGGTAATATATAATGTTTTTCATTCTATTCCAATTGTAAATCAAACACTACAATATTGATTCCTTCTTTGATTCTAGTGGTTAAAGAAATAATGTAATAGTAATACTGTTTCATTTCCATTCAATTTCATTCTCATTCCCAATCCCAATCCCATTCTTTTTTCCATTATGAGAACCAAAGGTCCCTTAGGGTTTGTTATAAAAGTTAGTTTTTATTCATAGTCTATGTTTCATGCTTTGATTGTTGAAATTGAGATGAATATGAATTTGGTGTCTAAGAATCAAATAATGGAGACTACCTTGTGGCTCTCATTTTGAGCCTATAGTGTTTCTTTCTGAGAAAGAATTTTTCTTCTACTCTTTTAAAAATCTTCTTTATGATCTAGTATTGTTAGATGATCTATATAGGTTTTGCATTCAATTTTAGGACTTTAAACAATCAAATGGAGTCTTTTGTTGCTTATTTTCATTACTTTGATTGAATGACTTGAGTAGGAACTGAATGAGTGTGCCTATTTTCTTTGCATGCTTGATTTCTAGTGCATAATAGTAAATATGGGGTTTCTTTAGAAAAAGAGGTTATAATAGTCACTTTCCATAAGTACTATATACAAAATTAGGTCTTCTTCTTATTTCTTGTTTAAAAAATAAAAAATAAGAAAGAAAAATAAAAAATGGTATAAATAAATACTATGATCCCGAAATCATGAAAGTAGTGATGCAGTTGTTGCAAGACAGAAGAAATAACCCTTGAAGTCAAGTACATTTCCATTCATCTATAGGCACATACTTGATATTGGTTACTTAATGAGTTTTACAAGAGTATGATATGAGTAATATGGTTCCTTTATAATACTAACATTTGATTCTTTTCATGAGATCTATTTGTGCACACTTGTGCCTTTTCTTGTTTGTGAACATATGCGAACCTATTTTCCTTCTTCTTTACATAACTTATGTTCGCATATTCCTTGTAGAGTACTTGAACCGCTAGGATCAATGTGATATTAAGAGTGCATCTTGAGAGGTCATAGTCGAAACAAATGAGGATTCTTTACACTAGGATTAAGGGAATTACTATTGGTACAATTTGAGTATTGGGATATGGATTTTGTAATACGAAGTTGATTTGAATGGTAAGCCTTGATGTATTCAAATAGTGGATGAATTTGTGCATGAGAAATTTTATCGATTTAAGTTTGTAGTTTTGCTTTTAGGATTGTTACTTATCTTTTTTTTGCTTCGGGACTCAAAAAATTAAGGCTTTTGGGAATTTGATAAATCTATTTTTAACCTATAGTTTGTTATGTTTTTAAGCATTAATTTTATATTTAATTCTATAAATTTTTTCTTTGGAAGGGAATTTTGGGTTGTGTAGATTCAAGAGCATTTGGAGGAATCTGGGACTAAAACAAGAAAAAAATAGTGAAAATGAGACAAAAATGGTGACTCAAACAAATCAAGATGAGAGGGAATCAAGCCACAATGAACCAAAAAGTGTGACGAGGCATTGTTTCCCCATTGAGGCATTAATAATTGCACGTCACCACATCATAGCCATGGATTTTTGTATACGGTGTCAAAATTTGTCCCTCGCTAACCCATCAAGAATTGCATGTTGTAGATCGTGTCCATTACCTAGCCAGAATCCCCTAGTGAAAAGTTACATTTTTTCCTAATTTCATTCTATGACCTAACCTACAAATGCATCATAAATCATTCTCAAATGTGATCAGCCGAATTCCATCCTTTTGAAGTACAAAAATAGAGAAAGAACTCATTTTTGAAGCTTTTCTAAGAACTTGAAAATGGTGATCAACCAACTTCAAAGGATTTGGAGATAGGTGATCAAAAGGGGTATTTTAATTAATATATTTCATCTTTCTCTAGATTTAGATTATGACTTGTATACTTAAATTGATTATGATAGACTAAGATTTTGTGTGGGATAGTAGATTTGTGTCCATGAATGGATGAACATTTCAATGGTTTTATTTTCATAAAGTTCAATTATTTCTTGTTCATAGCCTTTCTTACCTTAGCCTATATGAATTATCATTAGCCATCTTAATTTGTGAACAAAGTAACTATTTTAGAACTAGACATTAAATACATCATCTTTGTTTAAGTTGCGCACTTACCAACAAGAGTCTAATTTAATGGCATTGACTTGTGTTAAATTAGATGGTTAAATTATTTTGCTTAGAATGGATAATTTACTAATTATAACTCAAACAAGGAATTAATTTATTTATTTATATTTTGGAAGACTTTCCATGATCATTGTGGGTTCTTCTATTTAAAAGAAAAATCAATAATTTCAATTTTTGAATTCCATTATGAATATCATTTAATTGGTTCTACCCACGAGTTGTTAGCTAGCTAATCTCCCATACTTGTTCATTGATTTTAATTCGCTACAAAAATTTATCCATTTCATTTTAATTTGCTTATATTTTTGAAAATTTAGTTTTTTTTTCTTTTAAGAGTTATTTATATTTGTTTATTTAAATCATTAAGAGAATAAATAAAGTTTTGAAACCATTGCAAATTTCTTTAGAGTTTGACATCAGGGTTTACCTATCACTAGCTAAAGTGATTTGTACTCATGAGAGTAATTAAAAATTGTGTATCAACTACCACTGATCATCAAAGCTTGCTCATATTGGTATTTTGTTTCCTTTTTCTTTATTTCATGACCTTGTTTTTATGTTTAGGGTTTTGTCTCTTAATTATGGAAAACCTTAACCCTACCTTGAGTAATTACCTAGACATGCAAATATGTTTAAGTCCCCTACAATTGGGCATATGCCAACACAAATTACCGAAATCTATGCTCAAACTATTTTTGACACATCTTCTAGCTTGCTTATTGAATCATGTGAAACACCTCAAAGAAAGAGGGGAGATTTTGCTTGTGTTACCCTAGACTATGTCTACTAATCTTGCCTGGATTTATGTAAATTTTCTCTTATTGGTCAACTAATCCTATCTAAATGAGTTAAGGCTTAGAGTCAAGGTGACCTAAAAACTCAATTGACGTCGATTTGAAATTTTCCCTCCACTTGAAAATTTATATCCCCCGGTAATGGTTTCTACCACATTTTATTGTAGAGTCCTAAGGATCATGCTATAGTTTGGGCTAACATCTCCATTAATGTTAAACCTAGAATTTTTTGGGTTTAATTATGGACTTTCAACTTTAACCCCCACAATCAAAAATCCACTAATGCTCAAATATGGGTCCATTTCTACAACTTAGCTTAGGAATTTTGGGATAATAAAATCTTCCTAAAAATTGCATGGACCATTGGAATTCCACTAAAAATTGATAATGCCACTATCAATGCTGAGGGAGACCAGTATGCTAGACTCTTGATCAACATAGATCTTGCTCGTAAAGCTGATGAGTAATTTATAAGAGAAGTGGGCTCACTTGAGATCTTCATCGACCTATACTATGAAAATGTACCTGAATTTTGCAGTCGTTGCACCTCTATGGGCCATGTCACATATAAATGTAGAAAAAATGCTACTATCACAACTGAAAAACCCAAGGAGACTCACCTAGTTAGACCTCAAGTGCAAACCCACCCACAACAAGTTTATAGGCCTAAGGTAACCATTATTGATAATGTACTTTTAATATGCAATTCATTTGTTGAACTCTATGCCTTAGGTATTGAGGCTCCTAACTACACTATATGGCCTCACCCTCCATTTCCATACCTATGGACTCATTTGTTACAATAACTAGGCCAGTAATTGATAGCACCATCCTTACCCCCCATTTTGAAGACTTATCCTCCAAGAAAAATGTCTTTTGTTAGAAGTTGTTAGAGAACCAGCACTCTCAAAAGCTTAAGCTTATGAAAGGTGAGCCTTATAATTCATTTATCCTCTTTAACACTCCTCCTCAAATGTAGGATACTTTTTCTTTGCAAAGGTACATAACTTGAAATTTTCTCAAGAGTGGGTTTCCTTCTCATTAATGCAAGGCCCATCAAACTTTGAAATTTTTAATTGATTTTGTAGGTTGTCACGAGGATTCAAAACTAGAACCTTACAGCTCTAATACCATATTAGAAGTTCTTGGGAAATAAACTCTTTAAAATAGAAGATTTGTATGCAGTAGTTGTTGACATCCCCATCAATGTAATAACCTTCATGGTGATAAATGTTATTTTATGCATATTTTTTAAATCAATTCTTTTACATTTATATATATATATATATATTATAGTAAGGTAAAAAAAAATTATTTTGTATTTATTGAGAAAATATTAATCTTTAGATTTTTTAGGATTTTTTTGTATTTTTATGGATTTATTATTATTTTTATTTGATATATTGATGTACTTAGAAAACAAAACCCAAAACATCCTAGGCCTTCCCATATATACACATCTGATCAGCATGATTTTTGCCATGTATTCCTTCTATGTGTATAACTCGCGTACAACGAGTCCTAATACAACTCAAAAACAAATCAGTTTTCTCGATATAATTACAAAATAAAACTTCATAAAATACAAGTAGTACTATTAGAATTGCACAAAAATTAAATGAAAAATTCAGAAAAATACATAAATTATAGAATTAAGCTAGAGTTAACAATTAAGGAGAATAAGATTCAAGAAGCAATTAAAGGAGTTGAAGATCAGTTTCAAAGAATCCAAAGATTTCATCCTCTTTCTTTTATTTTTTTCATGAATAATTTTCTAAATCTATTATTTGATATGAATAGTTAATTTTATAATTTATTTTAGATGATTTCAAAACCCTAAACATGGATTGGAATATTTAATAAGATATGCAATATTCTATCCAAGTATTTTTTATAATGTATTAATCCTCACTTTTGATTGTTGTATGAATTTATTCAATTATTAAGTGTACAATTAAATAATCAAATTAATTCATCATTAATCAATTTAGTTGATTGGGTACGTAATCTCTTAATCAATTTAAATAATTAGTGATAAATTACTTGCAATGAGAATTAATACTCAAGATAATTAAATTGACCGTGTGTGTTTAACCTTGATCTAATTTGCTTCTATAAAAATTAATGTTGTTGATAGAATAAATTTAGAGAGCTTATTCTACGTTGTCCATTAAAAAATGTTGGATAAAGAGCTTATTTAATTCAATGAATCTGAAAGAAGAGGTAGAGATTTTTTTCTTTTGAGAATTTCTCTAAGTTGGAATAATTAAAGAATATGAGAATCAGATATACTTTTGTTGATTTGCAATACAGGCTAGTGGTAAGGAATGATCGTGCAATCTTTCTTTTATTTGAATTTTTATCATAATTTTTATATTTTATTTTTATATTTTTTAATCATTAGTTATTAGATTTAATTTTCATTTTACAAAAAAACACCTTTTTAATAAATAAGAGTTATTTTTCAAAATTCTCTATAGGAAAGATCCTTATTTGTTATAGATTAAATAACAATATCTTAAGCAACTTAAAATAAGGTTTAAATTACCTGTTCATCTGAACACGCATCAGTTTTTGGCACACTATCACCGAGGATTTTTTTGTTAAATTAACTCTTATTTATATATATTAAAAAAATTAAAAGAAGAAAAATTTTATTAAAAAAACATATTTTCTATATATTTATTTTTATTTTGCTTTATTTATATTTATGTTTGCTTTATATTTATTTAATTTGTTTATAATCTTTATTTTCTTTTTGGAGTCAAAGTAAATTACTAGTTTTTAGTTATTTATTTTTTAAATTTATTTATTTCCTTTAGTTTATCATTATCGGTTTTATTTTTAGTTTATATTTATTTATTTTTAATTTGAAGTTTAGTTTATTTATTTATTTTATTTTATTTTATATATCTATTTATTTATGACTACTAAATTTTTTCTTGAATTGTTGAATATCAAGGAAACATGAATACATATATGGATACGACATACCCCATAATTTGTATCGAAAATGTACTTAATTTCATATTTTTTTGTCCAAAAATATAATTTCAAATAAAAGAGTTATTAATTGCAATTTAAAAAAGTTGAAAATATAATTTAAATTAAAATCGAGCTTAATTTCAATTATTAAAAGTTTAAAATTTAATTTAAATTACCAAAAGGGCTGTATTGCAATTAAACAAAGTTGAAAATGTAAATTGAAATATATTTGTGGGTCAAAATATAATTAATAAAAGTTTAAAGTCTGCGCAGGAGATAAGAAGGCCACGCGCCCTATTCCAAACGCAAAACGTGGACCGTCCGATCAAAGGATCAACAGATCAGATTCGTGCGTGTTCATCAAGCCCAACCAAAGAGAGTGGGTACGTAGATCTCCCTTTGCAAGGCTCGGCGTGCCAGTGGGCCCCACCTGTCGTGTAGGCCGGCTTCAGAGTGGGACCCACATGTCGGCTGCGCAGATTCCCCCGAGGCGCATCGCTGACCGTTGGATCTCTTGAACGGTCCAGATTGAAGCGCGTGCAACCAAGCTGTCGCGCACTGAACCGTTCGTGTAGCAATCGTGTGTGACGAGGGTTATGGTAGCAGCGTGCATCCTCAGTTTTTACAGAATAAGAATCTGCCACGTGTCCTACTAATATTTAAGCAAATCAAAGTCCGACACGTGGCTATTTACAATGAATGCAAATGCACAGGATCAAGCCCTCGTTCCAACCGTTGCCTCGCTTTCTCGGCGCCCCAATCCCATGCTTCAGTTTCTGCGTGCGCCCGTTCCTTTCAACGAATGAGATGCGACCACGTGTCCCACTATTTGTTTCAACGAATCAGACGCTGACACATGGCATGCATAAAGAATTAAAAAAATGAAGAATCGGCGCCCCTGTCTCACGCGTGAATTAAATAAGATTTTTCGATATGAAAATCGATACGCGTGATTTTTGCTTTTCGATAAAAATTATTACGCGTTTTTTATAAAAAAATAAAATAAAAATGTAATATTTTAGATGTACTTTTTTAGCTATAAATAGGTGATGTTATGATAGAGTTAAGGAGTTTTTTTTGTTTTAGAATTTTTGTGGTGTTCGGTTTTGGACTGTAGAACACACAGAAGCCATTTTTTGGCTTTTGTTGTGTTCTGCGTGTGCCAAATATTTTCATTACTTGATGTTTTAATTTTTCTTCTTGTTCTTCTAATTTTTCTGCATCTGTTGTAATTTTAATTTTTAATTAATGAAATAATTTAATTTTTCTAGGGTTGCATTTGATCTAAATTTATGAAGCTTTTATTTTAATTATTTTTGAAAGATTTATAAGACATTCGATTTTTTTATTCTATTTTGTGCTTAATGCTTTTTGATTATTTATGAATTTTATCAAAACGATTTGTGGCATAAAAATAAACTTGAGAAAGGCATTTTTGTGTATATTGCTCGTAAATAGAATGACATGTATGATGAAGGATAGGAATATACCCTAATTGTATGTGTGGCCATTTGAGAACTTAGAACTTAATGAATCTTATTAAATTTAATTCTCATAGAGATATAGTGAATTAATTTAACGAGGTGTGTTTATACGGAGCTCGGAAGAGATGTATGAATAAAAAAGAAGTTTTCGGTTGACAAATTAAATGTACTAAAAAAATATAAATCAAAAGAAAATAACATGATTTGAGTGGAATAATTTGGTGAAAAATTGCAATCCTAGATTTCTCTTATTTTATTTTTAAACCTTTTCCATATCAACGATTATTTTGGATAAAATCAGAGAGATACAATTTTAGTACTCAACAAACTATAGTAACAAATCCTCGTGGGAACGATACTCTACTTACAAATCTTTATTACTTGTGACCGTATATACTTACACGATTTCTGTGTGTTGCAAAACACAACAACAAGTTTTTGGCGCCGTTGCCGGGGATTTGTTTTACTATTTTCATTGTTGATATTAATACCAATCAATCTGATTTTAATTCAAAAAAAAAATTATTTTTGCATGTTTAATTTATTTGTCAATTTTCTCGTGGGTTGAGATTTTGTTTGACACACAAATCTTACCTCACAAAAAGAAAAATAAATCTTTTTTTTTGCTTATTGTTTGTGTTTATTTTAATTTTCAATTTTCGCGTGTATTGAGATTTTGTTTGACACGCAAATCTTAATTCACAAAAGAAAATAAAAAAAAATAAAAAAAGTTATGGTTATTGTTTCTTAATTTATTTTTCAATTTTCTTGTAAGTTGAGATTTTGTTTGATACATAAATCTTAACTTACAAACAGAAAAACAAATTGAGAAGTCAAGCTGAAGACTATAAAACAAGCGCTTCTTGGGAGGCAACCCATGTGTTTTATTTTATTTATTTATCGCATGTATTAGTTTTTGTATTTTGTTATGTAATTTTTGTTTTTCGTAGGTGCAAATTGGAGGTAATGAAGCTATTTTGGCTTAACCAATCGAACAAACGAGGAAGTCTCTTTAAACCCATCTCAAATGTTCTTTAATTTTCACACATTGAGGACAATGTGTATATTAAGTTTGGGGGTGGTGTATATACTGAACCAAGTTGAAATACTTTCTGGATGTTATTGCTTGTGAAATTTTTTTTTGTTTGTTTGGTTGATTGAAGATAATTTGCTATGAATAGTGATATATTTTTGTTTCTTCGATTTAAATGATGCATATCTCCTTGAAAAATTTGAATATTGTCTAAGCGATGAATAATTTTTATGTATGTTTCATTTTTACAAAGATAAATATTTATGAGCACTAGTCTTGATTTTTGAGTTGCTACGATAATTTAGAGAAGGTTTATATGAGTATGGAATTCGATTGATATTTGTGGTGTCACAATTCTTAGAATTTGTTTGATTTCCTCTCGAAGCGAAATTATAGATAACATTTAACTAAAAAAATGATTTAGGCCATCTTTGGATCGTTTGAGCCTTTCTATCTACCTTTACATGCATTATCCATAGTATACCCCTTTTGAGCTTCAAAGTTTATATATATATATTTCTCATTACAAAAGCCTATCTAAAAAGTATATATATGTGTGTAGATATACCTATTGTTCTTATTCCACTAACATGTTACAATTGTTAGTAAATGTTGAAGGATATATCGAAAAAAAAGGGTTACTGAAAAAAAAAGCAGAAAAGAAAAAAAAACAGATTCTGAAAAAAAAAAGAAAAAAAACAGTTTTCGAAAAAAAAAGAGAAAGAAAAAAAGAGAGAATGGTATGTGATGATAAATCCCAAATTGGGAAGTGTTTATTTTTATGATAGAAGTTATCTTTTTCAATCCTAAAATGTTATGTTTGGGAAAAGTTGAGCTAAATATTATCTTTTATCCTACCTTTACCTAAGCCATACATTACAAGCTTAATAAAGTCCTATTGATTTTGTGTTTTGTGTTTGTCTACATTAGTGGAGAGAGAAATGAAAAATAGACTATGAGATTTGTGATTTCATGATAATTTGTTTGATTTTATATTTAAATAAACTGATCCGGATTGCATGTGATGAAATTTGAAAAGACTTCACACACACACACCTAAAATTCATTGTGAAAATGTAATATACTTTTAAATTGATTTTGATACTTAGATAAAATTCTTTTATTTCTTTGAGTTATGTTATTTGGAATGTTTAAAAAATATTTTGAAAATCACTATTTTAAATGCAGTTATCTTTGTTTTATTTTCTTCCTTTTGCTCGAGGATTAGCAAAAACTTAAGTTTGGGACTACACACATATTTATTTTTTAAATTTATTTATTTCCTTTAGTTTATCATTATCGGTTTTATTTTTAGTTTATATTTATTTATTTTTAATTTGAAGTTTAGTTTATTTATTTATTTATTTATTTTATTTTATTTATCTATTTATTTATGACTACTAAATTTTTTCTTGAATTGTTGAATATCAAGGAAACATGAATACATATATGGATATAACATACCCCATATATAATGGATTTCCTACACCACACTTTCAGTATCAACAAGGAAATCGAGACTACGTTGATGCTACAGATGGATTTGAAAGCAAGAGGCCTAGGTATGGTCAATATTTAAACTTGTATAATGTAGGATTGTGGGATCATCAATACTCAAGCTATTCATATAGAAATCCAGTAGAGAGTTTCAATGTTATACCTAATTTTCCACTCCCAATGTCATAAAGAACTCCAACCACTCCAGGTAAATCTTTAGAGGATTTGATAATTATGATAATATCTAACATTGCTCAATTCCAATAAGATACTATTAAGGTTTGACAAAACTCACTGAGGTTTCAAAAATACACAAATGATGTTGTTAAAAACCTTGCGACTCAATTTAGATAATTGATCACAATAATGGAATGAATAGAAGATAGGAAGTTGTTTAGTACCCATTCCAAATAGATGCTAAACTTAGAGAAACCATCAATTACATTATTATGAAGAGTGGTATGCAATTAGATGAGCCCCATAAAATCACTATGAATGATATATGCGAAGAAAATATTAGTAAGAAATAAAAGACCATCACCCCAAAGAACTTAATGTGACACCAAAGGTAGTATTTGAACCTTTCTTTTCTATAGATGATCCTACTTTATCTATCTCTAATAGGTTTAACAATTCAATGAAGTAGAATCATGTAAAGGAAAATTCAGAGACATTCCTCAAAGTGAAAATTCACATACCTATTATATATCGATAATATATAATATTTACTTACACTACTAATTCCAAAATCCATATTTAAATCTTTATTTATGGTAATGGTACCTATATTAATCGAAAGGGGCCCCTAGGACTCTATGAGGTCCCCATTTTAGATTTTCAATCCCTCGGCTAGTGATAAGGGATTTTAATATGGTTATTAGATCCTATGAATCTACTAGCTCATCTCATAGTACGATCTCAATTGACAAATTTAGTGCTACAATCTATTGCTGTAATATGGTTGAAATTGATAATAAAGGGGCATTTTATACTTGCTCCAAAGGTAGGCTCTCTCATATCCAATTGCGATTAGATCATGGGTTGTGTTTTGAGTCCTTTATTGACTCTTGGTCCACTATCCCTTGTCATACTCTCCCATGATATCACTCTGACCATAAATCGTTCTTACTTTCCACCTTTATGGCCAATCCTAAGGGTTTGTGGCTATTTTGGTTTTCACGGTATGTGGCATGAGCATCCCAGCTCTATGGACTTAGTACATGCCATCTATTTGATCCATGTCTAGGATATTCACATAGGGACTATTATTGGTAAGATTAAGGATCTTAAATTTGATCTAAAAGACTAGAACAAAAGGTCTTTGGTAATTTATAATGGAATATTACAATAGCCTCAGCTATCATTGCAGATATATAAAAATAGCACAATGATTAGTGTTCTGAGAAGCTTCTCTAATTAGAGTTTGATAGCCATGCTAACATGGATAGATTACTGATGAATACTATTTTGATGTATTATTTGTTATGTTTTTAAGCTTTTATTTTATGTTTATTGTTGCTATTATATTGTTTAGGATAGTATTTTTATGTTTTGTAGGTAAAGTGCTAATGGAGATCAAGGTGCTGATCAATTTGATGTTCCCAAATTTCCTCAAGATCCTTTGTAAGGAATTGATGTTCCAATGAGTAGGGCAAAGACTAAGAGGATGAAGGAAGCTTTGCAAGGCTTGATCATGGAAGTGCAATACAAAGAGGCCATTTTAGAAGAATCAAAAACTAAATTCGAAGATTCTAAAGCTTCACCAAGGATGGTCTATTACCGTTCTATGCAAGGCATAGATTTGGAAGATCAATTTGGGATCAAAGATTAATTAAGGAATTAATATTTTTATTTTAGCTAATTATGGGCTTTTATGTTTAGTAATTTTTATTTTATTAAATTGTGGATTTTTTTATGTTAAGTCTTTTAGTCTTTTATTTTTAAGGTTCGATTAGGCCCAATCTATAACTAAATAGGCCCATTCCATCTAGGTTTTTTTTTCTTTTAGGATTTCTTGCTTATTAATAAGAAGAGCTATGTAATGGAGGCGAGAATGAATATTCATTAATGAAAATAAAATTTCAGAAAGCTTTTTGCTTTGCCTTCTTGTGTTCTTAATTAAATGCTTAAATTCGACTTATCAAAGAGAGTGATCATCCCTTTTGGAGTCTCAAGATTTGGGTTTTAAAGACTCTATTTACTTAGGGTTCTAATTTTATCATCTTCAACACGTCCTTAGCAAATCAATCGTTTCAATTCCCTTGAGTTCGTGGGTTCCTAGGCTGTTCACCTAAAGGGTCCACATTATTTGGTATCAGAGCCTTGGTTGCTGAAAACATGTTATCTATCTTCATATATTTTGTTTTAAATTTTAGATTTCAAATAAAAAGTTCGTCATTTGATTTTTTTCTGCATTCTTGAGTCACAAATCTCAAAATAAAAATCGTCCTTTTGAGTCGTGTTTTCTTTCACTCTTGTTGTCGTTGTTTTCGTATTTGGATTTTGTTTTATAGTTTTCTTTGAATTCATCAAATATTTTTCTTGATTCTTTATTTTTCTGTGTTCAATCATCTTTGTTCTTAAAAAAAAGGAAAAAAAAAAGAGAAGAGGGTTGATGTTCGTAGTTTAAAAAAACATTTGATAAATTGGAGTTGCAACTTTAAACAACAATAACTTTTGAATCAGGTAACTAAACGACTAATATAATATATCAAATCAAAGATCGTTTCAATTCCTATATTGAAAAATATTATTCTCCTACATTCTGTACCTTTTGTGTTGTTTTCGGTTCTTACTCATTAGGGTTGCGAATTTTTTTTCCTTGTGAATTTTATATTCATAGTAGCAGAATAAGGAGTAATAAAAATAAAAAATAAAAAAGAAGAAGAAGAAAAGAAGAAAATAGTAGTCTTTGGTGAAATTGGGTTTCCTTTATTTTGTTCTTGCTACCCAAGAGTCTTTCTTTAGAGTCGTCTTTGGTCAAGAGTCTTCTTATAGAGTCCTCTTTGGTCAAGATTCTTTCTTTAGAGTCCTTCTTGGTCAAGAGTCTTTGAATAGAGTCTTCCTTGTTCAAGAGTGTTTCTTTAGAGTCCTCCTTGTTAAGAGTCTTTCTTTAAAGCCCTCTTTGGACTTTCATTTTTTCATACTTTTCCATTAAGTTCTTTCAAAATTCTAAATTTTGAGATTATTACCCATAAAACGGTTACTTCTTGAGATTAGTTGAATTATTTGATTTTGTTAAGAATACAAAGGAGGTTAGCATGAGCTTTGTGTCATAAAAAAAGAGAGCGAAAAATAGTGTACAAGAAAAGGAGTATTAATAATCATATTTGAGAGCAAACAAGTGAAGGTGTGCATGGATTATCTCATTTTATTTTACAGGTTGACAACATGAGTAAGGAAGGAGGAGAACCACAAGAGATTGACTTGAAATTCTTCATCAAATATGTTCATGACCAATTTAAGAGGATGAATGCAAGGTTGGATGATTTAGAATCCTCTTCCGGTTCTCAATCACATAGAAGACATGAGTTCAAGGAAGAAGAAGTTGATTCCAATTTGGAAGAGAGAACCAGTTATAAATGGGATAAAGAGACTAACTACAAAGAAGATAGCAATATAGGCAGTATAAAGATGAAAGTTTCGCCCTTTCAAGGAAAGAATTATCCTAAGTTATACTTGGAGTGGGAAAGAAAGGTTGAGCATGTGTTTGATTGTCATAATTACTCTGAGGAGAATAAATTAAAGCTAGTAGTTGTAGAATTTACAGATTATGCTGGTATATGGTGGGATCATTTGGTGATCAATAGGCGAACAAATGGTGAGAGACCTATTTGGTCATGGGAAGAGATGAAATTAGTGATGCGTAAGAGGTTTATACCTAGAAATTATTATATGGATACATAGAGAAAGTTGCAAGGGTTGGTCCAAGGTTCCATGAGTGTAGAAGATTATTATAAGGAGATGGAAGTCACTATGATTAGAGCAAACATAGAGGAAGATAGAGAAGCGACAATGGCTAGATTCATTGCCGGGTTAAATAGGGAAATTGATGATGTGGTTGAATTGCCACATTACGTAGAAATGGAAGAACTACTACACAAAGCCATTAAAGTGGATAAGCAAATCAAGTCCAAAAGGTTCAAATCTAGTTCTCCGTGGAAATCAACTTGGAAGGACAACAAAGTTGCCTTTAGAACAAAAGGTGAGGCGAAGTCAAGAAATTTTGTTATTGTTCCTAAAATTAAACCTGAAACAAACACTCCTACTAAGTCGCATGATATTAACTGTTTTAGGTGCCAAGGACTCAAACATATTGCTTCTGAATGTCCAAACAAAAAGGTTCTAGTTGTTCATGATAACAGAGTAATCGAGAGTGCTAGTTCAAGTGATGATGAAATGCCACCATTGGAGGATTATTCTGATGTAGAATTAAAAGAACCTGTGCATGGGGAATTACTTGTCACAAGGAGAGCCCTCAATATATAGCCTAAGAGTGAAGGAGATGAAGAGCAATGTGAGCATATTTTTCACACAAGATGCCATGTGAAGGATAAGGTATGCACAATTATTATTTATAGTGGGAGCTGCACTAATGTAGCTAGTATTTTTTTGGTAGAAAATTTGAATTTAAAGTGTCAAAAGCATCCCAAACCATATAAGCTAAAATGGCTAAATTATTGTGGAGAGGTGAATGTCAACAAACAATTTTGGGTTCCTATTTCAATTGGAAAGTATGAGGATGAGGTTCTTTGTGATGTGGCACCAATATATGTTGCTCATATTTTGCTCAGACGGCCGTGGCAGTTTGATAGGAGGGTGATACATGATGGGTATAAAAATGGGTACTCTTTTGAAATAAACAACCAAAAATTTGTATTAGCCCCTCTCAAACCCTTGTAATCTTATGAGGACCAGATTAGGATAGCAAGAGAGTGCAAGTTGAGAGAAAAAAAAAGTGTGAGTGAGAGAAAAGTGAGCAAAAAAGAGAGAAAGGTCAGTAAGGAGAGGAAAATAAAAGAATGAGTGCATTTGTTGAAAAACATGAGATTAAAAGTGTAATAATGGAAAGGCAACAAGTACTTGTACTTATGTACAAGGATATTTATCTTTCTACTAATGATCTTAACTCATCTTTGTCTAGTGTTGTTATGTCTTTATTGTAGAACTTTGAGGATCTATTTCCTGAAGAAATTCCCCATGGATTACCTCCTATGAGAGGAATTAAGCATCAAATAGACTTCACACTCGAATCTACAATTCCAAACCGACCTTATTATAGAGCTAATCCTGAGGAAATGAAGGAGATACAAAGGCAAGTGGATGAGTTGCTACAAAAGTTTGTAAGGGAAAGTCTCAGCCCATGTTCGATTCTTGTCATCTTAGTCCAAAAGAAAGATGGAACATGGCACATGTGTATGGATTTTCGCACTATTAACAAGATAATGGTAAAGTATAGACATCCTATCCTCAGGCTAGATGATATGCGTTATGAGTTGAATGGCTCTCATTGTTTTCCAAAATTGACTTAAAGAATGGATATTATCAAATTCGCATGAAAGAAGGGGATGAATGGAAAACTGCATTTAAGACTAAATGTGGATTATATGAATGGTTAGTAATACCGTTTTGTTTAACAAATGCACCTAGTACATTCATGAGGTTAATGAACCATGTTTTGCGTGCTTTCATGGAGAAATTTGTTGTAGTTTACTTTGATGATATTTTAGTCTATAGCAAAAATCTAGAGGAACACGTGGAACACTTGCATGCAATTTTTAGTGTGTTGAGAGAGAAAAATTTATACGCTAATCTTAAAAAGTGTACACTTTACATGGAATCTGTTGTGTTTCTTGGATTTGTTGTTAGTTCATAGGGTGTTAGTGTTGATGAAGAAAAGGTAAGGGCAATAAGGGATTGGTCTACACCTAGGAATGAAAATGTGGTAAGAAGTTTCCATGGTTTAACAAGTTTTTATTGAAGGTTTGTTAAAGCTTTTAGTTCTATTCCTACACCTTTGAATGAACTTGTTAAAAAGAATGTTATTTTTAAGTGGGATGATGTGCATGATCGAGCATCTAACACTTTAAAAGATAAACTAAAAAATGCACCTTTTTTGTGTTTACCTAACTTTGATAAACCTTTTGAGATAGAATGTGATGCATTGGGGATTGGCATATGAGCTGTTTTAATGTAGGATTCCAAACCAATTGCATATTTTAGCGAAAAGCTAAGTGGGGCAGTGTTGAATTATCCTACTTATGACAAGGAGCTTTATGCATTAGTGATAACTCTTCAAACATGGAAGCATTACTTATGGCCATGAGAGTCTAAAGTTTTTGAAGACCCAAGGTAAGCTTAATAAAAGACATGCTAAGTGGTTGGAGTTTACAGAAACATTTCCTTATGTAATCAAATACAAGCATGGAAAGAACAATGTTGTGACTGATGCATTGTCTAGGAGGTATGTATTATTTACTTCATTGCAAACTAAATTACTTGGTTTTGAATTGCTTAAGGACTTGTATGCTAATAATTCTAATTTTTTCCAAGTATGGAATGCATGTGATAAGTTTATGTCTAGTGATTTTTATAGGCATAAAGGATTTATATTCAATAGAGATAAATCATGTGTGCCTATTTGTTATATTCATGAATTTCTTATTAGGGAAAGTCATGGTGGAGGTTTGATGGGTCACTTTGGTGTTCTAAAGATTTTAGATAGTTTACGTGAGTGCATTACATGTAAGGAAGCAAAATCTAAAGTTAAACCACATGGCTTGTATACCCCTTTACTTGTACCTAATCAACCTTGGATTGATATATCTATGGATTTTATTTTAGGATTATGAAGGTCTCAAAGTGGTAAGGATAGCATCTTTGTTGTTGTTGATAGGTTTAGTAAAATGGCTCATTTTATTGTATGTTCTAAAACCAATGATGCAACACATATTGCTGATTTTTTCTTTAAAGAAGTGGTTCATTTTCACGGGTTACCTAAGACAATTGTTAGTGATAGAGATGTTAATTTCCTAAGTCATTTTTGGCACACTTTATGGAATAAACTAGGAACTAAACTATTATTTTCCACTCACTACTACAAAAAGGGGTATCCAAGTAGGTAACCCTATGCTTGGTGGAAGTAAGAAATTATTTATTGATCGCACTCGATGGGAAAAAGCACACCGAATCATTTTGGTAAATAATAATGAGGCACAACCGTACATAGAGTAAGTGATGTTCATTGTTTCATGATTACAAAAATCATTTTTTTATTTAACTATTAATGATGATATATAACTTCATATATATTTAATAACATTACATGATGCATTTAAACTTATTGAAGATCGATCCTCGTTATAAAAAAAGGAGGAGAAAAATGGTTGTATGATGAACATAAGCGAGAGCTTATTAATTGGTTTTGCAACCATGTAAGTGTCACAAACAAAAATTCATACATGTATCTTCCTAGATCTATTCAATGTTTTAAAACTTTTCTCTAAACACATTTTGTGTTTTTGTATACATAGATTCGAGATGAACTCAATAAACCTAATCATAAAATATCAGAAAGTTTACAATGGCTTGCACATGGGCCAAAATTCGATGTCAAATCATTTTATAGTTTCACAATAAATGGATCGAGGTTTACGACTCAAGCTAGGGACAAAGTCCGAGTAAATCAAAATAGTGGTGTGAAGATGGTTGCACAAACTATGCAATTTTTCAGTTCAAAAGATGTTAATCCTGTACTTTCTAATAGAACATATTATGGTATAATACAAGAGATTTGGGAATTGGATTATGAGGTCTTCCATGAAACAGTTTTCTTGTGTGATTAAGTTGAAGATGTTATCAATATTTGATATAAAATAGATGATTTTGGATTTACCCTTGTAAATTTATCCAAGATAAGTCACACTGATGATCCTTTCACGTTAGTACTTCATGCAAAACAAGTATTTTACGTGAGCGATCAAATTGATCCAAGATGGTCTATTGTGTTAACGCCTCCACAAAAAGAGTTTTACCATTGTGATGTTGTAGAAGCTGTTGACTCTATGCTTGATACATTAACCAATATTAGTAATTTCTCAAATAAATTGCCTAATGTATGTGATGATCTAATTGATGATAATGATTCTTCGTCATGGGCTCGAAGTGATTGTGAAGGAATATATGTATACGATCAACAACCTAATTAAACATAACGTATGTTCTATATTGTTGGAATAACTCTTATATATATGTATGTTCCTAAAATTTTCAATTATTTTACATTTCTTCATTATTTGCAGATATTTCATGGATCTTTGGATAACAAAGCTTGTAGATCCAAATGATCCATTGGGGTATTTGAAAAGAAGGGGTTGGGAAAATATACCTGATGCTCCACTTAACCCAGATGATAGAATACATGTTCTATTTAATGCTACTGGTAATCCAATAGGGGAAAATGGTCAACAATTGAAATCATCTATTGGTTGACTTGCGAAGTCCAGTATACCAATCAATATAAATGATTGGTCTCTGGTTGATGATGCAGAAAATTTCAAAATATAGATAACCATTTGTGTAAGTCTCTTATATTTTATAATCAATATATATATTATATCTTTTTTGTATTATATCTAATCTTTCGTACTATTTTTTTACAAAATCATTACAAATTCGATGACAATTGGAAACTTAAGTATTATAAGATTGCAAATAAGGCATGGAAGGAATACAAGACTTTCAGATTGGAAAGAAATTATGTGTTTCCATATTTGGAACCACTTGATGAGTTAGAGCTCTACAAAATCCCTGAAGGACACCCCTGGATTACACCTCAAGTTTGGAAAGACTTTGTGGATTATAGACATTCATATGAATTTCAAATTATTAGAGAAAAACATCAGAATATACAAATGCATAACATTCTTCCTAACCGTACTGGGAGGTCTTCAAATCCTGAAGTTTGATATATAATGGTATTATTAATTTGTCTGAATTTATAAATATTTTTATATTTATTTTCCTCAATTTAATTTCATGTCATTATTAATAAATTTTTCATAATTTATGTAGGAAGCTGAATTGGGTAGACCTGTTACCCGAACTGAATTGTACATAGAAGCAAAGACTCCCAAAATGAAGAATTCAAGACCGATGACTAAGCGAGGAGAATAACAACTAAATAAGATGGTTAGTAATTTCGGTTGATAAAACGTCTTAATGATTTTTAATAATTGATGTAATAATGAATGATATATTTGTGTGCTTTATTATTTGTAGAGAGCTATTCAAGAAATAATATCCAGGGGTGAAATAATCGAAGAGCATGGGAGAGATGCTTTATATCATTGATGATTGCTCAAAAAGCACTAAAATTACCATGATTTTATGCACATTAATTGATTAAAAATATATATATTTATATGTTTTATCATATATTTATATAAATTTGTCTTTTTCGGAATCACGGGTATTTTTATTGTTTTTCAGGTATTTTTGCTTAAAAATCGTCACGTGTATTTTCACCCACTTTTTTATCTCCATCCTCACCTATAAATACCCACATTCTCTTCACTTCAAACCACACCTCAAAACACATTCTCTTCTCTCTTTCTTTCTCTCATTTCTTAGTTTTTTTAGTTTTTTTTTTAGTTTTCTTAGTTTTTAGCTTTTCTTAGTTAGTTTTGCTTAGTTTTAGAGTTCTTCCCTTTTTGGGAAGAACTAGTTATGATTTTGTAATTTATTTGCTTTTCGATTCAATAAATGAGAGTGCAAATTCCGCTTGGAGGTTTTCCAGCTACGGGAATAGCATCGAAGTACTGTAAGGATTTTATTTTCTTTGTAGTTATTTTTTATGCTTATTTCTTACATGTTATATTTAATTTGTCTATGATTAAATTTAAGCTGTCTTTGCCGTTGTAAAAATGATATAATAATAACGTTGTTATGCTTGCGAAATATTAAATAGGTAAAAATCTCTAAAATGAATTGATTTTATTTTTATTCAAGATTTTATATTAAGAATGTTAGAGAGAAATATATTATTTTTCATTACAAACTTAAATCTGAAAATTAGATTTTAAGGTTTAGTTATCCGGTCTGATTTAGAGTAGTGCTCTTTTATTTGTTGGTACAATCGCCCGGTAGTTAGAGTGAAGCTCTATTTCAAAAGTTTTTATAAGAATTATTATCAGAAAATGTATTGACAACATGTTTTCAATAGTGGTTTTAAAACTTGAAAGTTAGTACTCGGATAATTAAATTCTTAGGTTTAATTTGGACACCTTGAATAAAGTTTAAACTGTCTAACCCCACCAAAGGTGGCATTTAAATGGTTCATTTTCAATCTCTTAGAAAAAAGAATTAATTTAATTAACCAAATTAGTTATCAACCCACCATAGGTGTTAATTGATTTTTTTAGTTAACAAAGAATATCTAACCCCACCAAAGGTGGTATTCATACCAAAAAGGGAGAATCAATAAATATCAATTCATATCTTTAATAACCTAAATAATATGAGCAAGCATAAATAACTTAGTTATTATATCCATAAATACTCCACTATTATAAAAGATAAAATTTGCATAAATGTTTATTGAATCTACGTTTATTTTTATGTAAGTAGATTAAAAACACAAAACCCAAAATATCGTGACAGGATGTTTAGGATTTAATTTCATTTTTAAAAGTTTGAATAATAAATTAAAAACCACATACATTCCTTCCTTAGATTGACCTTGGGAGTATACTTATCATTTTCTACGAAATGATTCGTGCACTTGCGAGAGTTTTATAAATATAAAACCAAAGTATTGGCAGGATCGGCGATGCCGGTTTTCGCTTATCAAGTTTTTGGCGCCGTTGCCGGGGAAGGAATAGCGTTTTTAATTTATTTATCAAAATTTTAAAAATATTTTTTCATAATTTCATGTCATTATTAATAAATTTTCATAATTTATGTAGGAAGCTGAATTGGGTAGACCTGTTACCCGAACTGAATTGTACATAGAAGCAAAGACTCCCAAAATGAAGAATTCAAGACCGATGACTAAGCGAGGAGAATAACAACTAAATAAGTTGGTTAGTAATTTCGGTTGATAAAACTTCTTAATGATTTTTAATAATTGATGTAATAATGAATGATATATTTGTGTGCTTTATTATTTGTAGAGAGCTAAGCTATTCAAGAAATAATATCCAAGGGTGAAATAATCGAAGAGCATGGGAGAGATGCTTTATATCATGCATTCGGACGCGAGCTTCCTGGTCGTATTAGGAGAGGTAGCCAATATGATGGTTATATAGAGTATTTTAACATTACAAAACAAAAGCCTCAGACGGTAAGTAAGGAGAAGTACACTAAAATTGAAGAAGAATTCAACTCCTTTAAGGCCTCAGGGTTAAGTGAGATTGCCACTCTAAAAGAATATCAATCACAACAAATGTCAGCCATGGCATCATTCTACAAGCAAGGCATGCCATATTGGCCAAGCATGCAACTATACATGCCAGACATGCCACCATCCATGCCAGGCATGCCACAATCCATGCCAGGCGCATACCATCCATGACAGGCAGGCCACCATCCATGCCAGGCATGCCACCCACGTAATCTCATTGCGCTCAAACTACATCCAGTATGGGATATAGTCATCCTATTTGTCCTCACTATATGCCAATAATGCATATGCAATCAAGTAGTGGTTCATTTTCTCCAATGCAATCTGCACATTCTTACCATTAATCAAACCATGATGAACGTTTTGGTGAGAATGTACATCCAATAGCTACCCCACATGGGAGTCCTCTTCTATTTGATGAATCATATGTGGTAAGATTTTAATTTCTAGTGTATATAATCTATTATTTTATATAACAGTTAATATTTTTACAGAATATGAAATGTTTGTTGAAACATCCTTTGTCAACGGACTTTGTTGCTATTGGAACGGTACAACAATTGAGCGGCGATTGAATGATTCATAATCAATATTTTCCTAATCACTGAGGAATATTAATTGATCAATCATTGTTTCATGATTGTCCACTACATGTGCCTTCTGATGCTACCACAGTCCAAGAGGCAGTTGGACAGTATGTGGCTTGACCGTCGATTCAAGTTGTTCTAAATTTTGACATGGTACTATTTTTTAACTTAAAAGATAACACTTGTTTACTACTATTATTTTATTATATCTTATATTGTTACTAAAATACATATATAATACTTTTTTTTAGTTTATTATACCAGAACTCTAGTGGCCAATCATCGTGCACCAAGTCATTCAAGAAGAAGCCTTGGAAAAAGTATAGTTATGATTATGCTTTAAACTTCAGCAGAAATCTTGGCACTTTGATGACTATTGTTAGGAGGGCATCTAGCATAAATGATGGATAGACTGTGCCACTTTCTATAGAAATTTCTGGTGTAGACCTCGACCAAACTTATATATCGATCGAGTACATATTGCAACTATTTGAATATGAAATGATCGATTTAAGTATAATTCAAGTGTGGACAAGGTGAGTCCTCAATCTATATATTTTTCTTTAATTTATGTAGAACATATATAATTATATTTATATTATCTAATTATATATATACATATATATATATATATCTTTTATGTAGGGCGTACTATTATCGACTTCAACATAATCACTCATCACGTTTAGCAATGTTCTATGATTCTTCATATGTTAATCAATATCAAGAGAAGGATGTTAGCATCAGAGCTAAACAATTATGTGATAGGGCATTAACGCTTAACAAAAATCAAAAGTTGATAATCCCTTGGCCATTAAGGTTTGAAAAAGGTCAAGATCATTGGATGTTGGTAATCATTGATTTTTTCAATAATCATGCTTGGTACTGTGACTCAACTTCCATAGAACTGAGTAAAGATACAAAAGTAGTTGTTGAAATGTAAGAGTTATAACTACATATTAGTTTCTTTTATTATTGTTTGTAATATTTAATAAAAACTAACCATTTTAAACCTTGATAGGTCATGGAAGTTGTGGAACAAGTTTAGGGAATTTCCCTTAAAAAAATTCATAAGCTTATATGGACAAAAGTTATGGTATGTACAAGCGAATATTAATAATTTTATTAATTTTACAATTGAATAATAAAGATGTTCGAATATGAAAAATCATGTACACTTGTTTTTTGTAGGTTCCACAACAAAATAATGGAGTCATGTGTGGTTATTATGTTATGAAGTTTATGAGCGAAATCATCACAAATATCAAAATTCCAATTGATGATGTGGTAATATATTTTACCCATATACATAAAAGTTTTTAACATATTTGAGTTATTTTTTGTAAATAAATGAAATTACATTCTTATTTTGATTTTAAATACATGTAGTTCTTTTATTGGAACAAGACGGGCTACGACCAGCAAATTTTTGATAATTTACGATAGGAATGAATAGAACATATGGTTCAAATTATATCATCACAAGTAGAATCAGGAGAAGATTCTGATGATCTTAAATAGTATATGACAACATAACGGTAATTTATTTAATGAGTTAATTTATATATTCCTGTGTGTGAAGTCCCTTGTTTGATGGATGATTATATGCTCATATATTTAGGGGAATGCATTGTTTTATGGACCTATTTTTGGCCCAAACTACATCGCATCTCTCTTGCCTACTTTCCTTATGACAACAATTAGCACTTTATTAATCATTTGTCTATAAATATGAAGTTATCTGGAATCTTTGCTCGTATTTTTAATGCTATAATGAGCTCTAAATAGGAAATCAGGTGTAACTCTGATTTGTTTCTTGGTTTGTATGATTTTTGGTGTCCATTAACGTGTTCCATATGTTTAAGGGCACCAAAACTCACACAAGCCAAGTAAGAAATTGGAGTTACACTTGATTTCATATTTAGAGCTCATTATAGAATTAAAAATACTAGCAGAGATTCCAGATAACTTCATATTTATAGACAAATGATTAATAAAGTGCTAATATGAGTTCGTCGAAGGGTTATATCACTCGGATTTCGCTGTGGTAATCTTTTTTTTATGGTAATATTTATAATGATTTAATTTCTCCATTTGTATGTCTCTAAAGTTTAGACTTTTTGTTTGATGGATGTTTATGTGCTCATGTATGTAGGGGAATATAAATTGTTATATGGATCAGCTGTTTTTTGTCTAGTTTCCTTGTCATAATGTTGGTGATTCTAAGCCAACCAAGATTCTAAGCCAACCAAGCTTGCTCGCACAATCCAATTACACTTTGACGACATTATTTTATTTGTAATTTAAATTAACTATATGTATTGTATATACATTATTTTTTTATAATAAATTTAATTATCAAGTAATTAATTATATTTAAATTTTTAATTATTTGCATTATTACTTATATTTTAGTTTTTTTATGCTATATATATTGAATATTGAATACGAAAAATGAGAATAAAAATAAAAAAGTCATAAAATCTATGTGTAAATTCAGTTCACGCGATGAACCGACTTTACATTTTAAGTCACTCAATTTAAAGTCGGTTCAGTGAACCGACTTTAAATTTGTTTAAAGTTAGTTTTTAACCAACTTTAATGCCCATTTTTGTAGTAGTGACTCTTGCACATCCTCAAACGGATGGTCAAACTAAAGTAGTTAATAGGACACTCACTACTTTACTACGTGTTATCATTCAAAAGAATATAAGGTAGTGGGAGAAGTGTCTTCCACACATTGAGTTTGCATATAATGGGTCTGTTCATTCTTCTTCTTCATTTTCTCCTTTTGAAGTTATTTATGCCTTTAATCCTTTAACACCTATTGATATTTTAACTTTGCCTACTAATGAGCATGCTAATCTTGATGGTAAGAAAAAGGTAGCTTTTGTGAAGGATTTACATGCTAGAGTTCAGGCCAACATTGAAATAAAGAATGAGCAATATGCTAAGCAAGCCAATAAGGGGCGTTTAAAGGTTGTTTTCCAACTAAGAGATTAGGTTTGGGAGCACATGCATAAGGAGCGGTTTCCCACACAATGAAAATCAAATTGGTAGCCTCGAGGAGATGGACCTTTTCAAGTCTTGGAACGGATCAATGATAACGCCTACAAGATAGATTTGCCAAGTGACTATGGTAATGTTAGTGTAACTTTTAATGTCGTTGATTTATCTTTGTTTGATGTAGGTGATTCGAGGATGAATCTTTTCGAAGAGGAGGGGAATAATGGAGATCAAGTTGATGTTCCCAAATATTCTCAAGATCCTTTACAAGGAATTGGTGGTCCAATGAAAAGGGAAAAGACTAAGAGGATGAAGGAAGCTTTGCAAGGCTTGATCATGGAAATGCAATACAAAGAGGTCATGTTAGAAGAATCAAAAACTAAATTCAAAGATTCTAAAGCTTCACCAATGATAGTCTATTACCGTTCTATGCAAGGGATAGATTTGGAAGATCAAGTTGAGATCAAAGATTAATTTAGGAAGTAATATTTTTATTTTAGGTAATTATGGATTTTTATGTTTAGTAATTTTTATTATATTAAATTGTGGGCTTTTTTATGTTAAGCCTTTTAGTCTTTTATTTTTAAGGTTGGATTAGGCCCATTCCATCGAGGGTTTTTTTCTTTTAGGGTTTCTTGCTTATTAATAAGAAGAGCTATGCAATGGAGGTAAGAATGAATATTCCTTAATGAAAAGAAAATTTCACAAAGCTTCTTGCTTTGCCTTCTTGTGTTTTTGATTGAATGCTTGAATTTGACTTATCAAAGGGAGTGATCATTCTTTGTGGTGTCTTAAGGACTTTGTTTCCTTAGGGTTCTAATTTGATTAGCAAATCAATCGCTTCAATTACCTTGAGTTCATGGGTTCCTAGGTTTTTTGCCTAAAGGGTCTACATCAAGTGCTTTTAGAAGAATATAGGACAACACGAGTAAAAGAGTGAAAATGGAGAAGTTAATGGAAACTCACACAAGTTGGAATGAACCAAAATGTCAAAGACCAAAATTCTATGTATACCGGGGCTTAGATATGCTTTATGCCACAGAGAGGTCCTCCCAAGTTCCAACTGGTGATTCTGGGATTTCTATACCCCTCGCAACATAACATAACCATGTCCTAGCACAAGCCCCTTGAATCTAACTTATGTTTTCTGACATTCTGTGCGCATCTGATGAGTACTTGAAAAGCACTAATATTTTTTGGTTTATTTTTACTTAAATGTAATCGATAGATTTGAATATGCATAATTTTATCATTTTTCAACAAATCCAGTTGTTTGAAATCACAAGTATTATCTGTTATTTTTTAGCTATTTTTAGCTTAAATTTTGCAAATTGATCAATACATAAAGAATCATACCTGAAGCACTCATTTTCCCCTTAGAAGATTAAAAAAACAATACATATAACACTTATAGTGATCCAATGATGACTCTATGAAAATAGAGTCTTTAGAGCACTTTTTTACTTAATATTTACTTGTTTTATTCAATAAATAGTACTTTTATGGCCAAATATATTAAAATACAAACTTTTAGGGAAAATGGGTGAAAATATAATTTTTGGAATTTTTGGGATTTTTCTGGAATTTTTCTGGAATTTTTCTGGAATTTTTATGCATTTTTTATGAATTTTTAACGTAGGACCAATTAGGAGCAACAACGCAAGTAGAGGAGCTGACTGGGCAAACTAGGTTGACGCCATGCAAGCACAGAAAGTGAATCACGTTAGGTCGTGTAGTTCGAAAATTAGTCAACCCTTATCACCACGTGTCACCACGCCATTGCACCGCGCGTTCCACCTGTGTGCCATGCCATCTGTTTCCACGAATCACATCTCACCACGTGTCGATGCCTTAGTCAGCGTTGACTTTGACATGTCTCTCGTGCCACGGGACACTCCCTAATTCACCTAGTACATTTATGATGCCATGTGTCACGCTATGATTGGCTAGAACTATCATTTTTGCTTATTTTGATCGTAGCCCTTAATCCGAAGTTGATCTGATGGTCCAGATCGCACCTGACCATTTCTTAAGCCCTTAATCACTACATAAACCCTAAGTGGCCTTCATTAACATAATTGTGGTCAATTTTTTGAGCTAAAAAGAGAGAAAAATATAGAAAAATTCAAGAGAAGACAATTTTGGTGGAGATTCAAGAGAACATTAATTCTACAATTTAAGAGATTGATTGTATTTTTTATTCTACTCTTTTCTTTATCAATACTTATATCTTTCTTTATGAAAAATATGAGTTTTTTGAATACAATTATGTGTAATTAATTTATTAATCTAGGGATCTTATGAACCCAATTTTCACCATGTGATGATCTAATATTTTACCCCAATTATAACTTTAATTTAGTTATATTATTCAATCTAATTTGTATGCTATTTAATTTTTGGCCAATAATTTATCTATAGAGGCAATTAAATAGATTTGAGAGAATTATTTAATTTTTTATCTTGATTAAATAACATGCATAGTTTCTAGGCAGAGATGTATGATTCTTATGTATGTGATCCATAATTGATGAACTTAATAAGTAGTATGCAATTTAATTGGCATGAGAGTGTGATTAAATTAATTATTATATAGTGTATAGTTTACTTGAGAGAGGAATACATGCTAGATTAGATTCAATTGATCATGTAATTAATTGATAATTATATTGAGAGAATTTTAATGATTCACATGTATTGTAGAAACATAGTGAGTTTATTGAATGAGCGGAGTTCGTGAGGTAGAAATCTTACCTTTTGATCTTGACATTGAGCGTACATTGAGATCAATTAGAAAACAACAAGTTACCCAAGAGGAAGAAATGGCTATTCCATTAGAAATAAACAATAATGAGCTAAACTTGAACAATCAAAGGCTTTTGATGGATGATAGACATAAAGCTATAAAGTAATTTGTAATACCTACGTTGGAAGGGCTAAATGCAAGTATTAGAAGGCCAAACATTCAAGCTAATCAGTTTGAACTAAAGCCAATGATGTTTCAAATGCTACAAACAATTGGACAATTCATCGGATTACCAATAGAGAATCCTCATCTTCATCTCAAATTGTTTATTGAAGTTGTAAATTCATTTAATTTCAGTGGTGTGACCGATGAGGCATTTAGGCTTTGATTGTTCCCTTACTCATTGTGAGACAGTGCTCGAGCTTGGCTAAACTCTTTGCCACCTGATTCCATTACAACTTGAATGGTTTGGTGGAGAAATTCTTGATGAAATACTTCCCACCAACAAAGAATGCCAAGCTTAGGAATGACATTACTTCCTAGCAACAATAAGAAGAAGAATCTTTATATGAATCTTGGGAAAGATTCAAGGAATTGCTAAGGAAGTTTCCTCATCATGGTATTCCTTCTTGGATTCAAATGGAGACTTTTTACAAAGGTGTTAATGCTTAAACAAGAACTATGGTTGATGCATCTGCTAATGGAGCTTTGCTAGCCAAATCGTATAATCAACCTTATGATTTACTTGAGAAAATGGCTAGTAATAATTATCAATGGCCAATGGACAGAATGACAACCACAAGAAGAGTAGTCGGAGTGCATGAGGTAAGTGATATCACAGCACTTACAGCTTAAGTGTAATCTTTGGTTAATCTTTTAAAGGCTAAAAACGCAACAACAAATATAAACCAAGTCCAATATTCAGGAGTGTCATGTGTGTTTTATGGAGGAGCACATTTGTTCGATAATTGTCCAAATAATCCTGAATCCATATGCTATGTGGGTAATGTGAATCAAAGCAATAATTCATAATTCAACACATATAGCCCAGGATGGAGACAATATCCAAATTTCTCTTACAGCAATAACAATAGTCAATATGGTAATCAATTCAACCATCAATCATTTTCACCACCTAGTTTTCAACAACCACAGCAATCACAAGCCCAAGAGAAGAAGCCACATATTGAGGACAATACAAATGCTTTAATGGGGATGATGAAAGACTTCATCCAATCAGTAAATACAAAAGTGTCCACTCAAGAGGCTTCAATTCAAAATTTGGAGAACCAAATGGGGCAACTTGCTCAGGCTATAAGTCAAAGGCCTTAAGGTAACCTTCCAAGTGACACAATTGTAAACCCAAGAAGAGAAGGTAAGGACTAATGCAATGCCATAGCTTTAAGGAGTGGTAAAACTTTAGAACAAGAACATTAGACATAAAAAGATGAGGAGAAATAAGAAATTAACAAGGATAAGGATGAACTAGTGGATAAAGAGAGCACTGAAAAGAAATAATTCAACCAAAAAAGAGTAACCTTTACAAACCCACTATTCCTTTCCCTCAAAGACAACAAAAGCAAAAGTCAGATACGCAATTTTCAAAATGTCTTGAAGTCTTCAAGAAGGTGCACATGAACATACCATTTGTAGAAGCACTTGAACAAATGACATCTTATGCCAAATTCAGGAAGGATATACTATAAAAAAGGAGGCTTTGAGATCATGAAATAATAACCTTGACTGAAGGTTGTAGTGTCACCCTTGATAGAAAACTACCACAAAAACTGAAAGATACAGAAAGTTTTGACATACCTTGCACTATTGGGAACATCCGTTTTGGCAAGGCACTATGTGACTTGGGTTCTAGCATTAACCTCATGCCATTATCATTCTTCAATAGATTAGGGGTTGGTAAAGCCAAACCCACTTTAGTAACATTACAAATGGCAGATAGATCAATTAACACGGTCAGAAGTAATAAAATTGATAAGTAAGATATCGTTCCCATGGAGATTTGTTACTAGTGTTCGTTAAGTACTAAAATTATTTCAATATGATTTTATCTAAACAGTCGATAGTTTGATGCAGTTTGAGTAACTAATTTTTATAACAGTTTATAAGAAAAATTCTAGGATTGTAGTTTCACTAAATTAATCTACTTGAATCATATTATTTTCTCTTGATTTATGTTCTCACATTTAAGTTGTTAACCAAGAACTCCTAATTTATCCATATATATCTTCTGAGCTCCATATAGACACATCTCGCTAAAATAATTCACTATATTCCTATGAAGAATAGTCTCATTATTGGCCATGTATCGAGAAAACATATCTTCCAATGATTTATTCTTTTCTTGTGGTGGGGTTTGGTTACGAAAATCCTAAGGATGTGTGGGCTTCATAGAAGATGATGGTCTCTGATTGTTATTCCAGGAAAAATTAGGATGATTCTTCCACCCTGGATTGTAAGTGTTAGCATAAGGGTTGTTTTAATTCCTATAGTAGTTGGAAACAAAACTCACAGATTCAAAATTGTGAGGACATCTCTCACTGGCATGATTTTCATTGCAAATTTTGCATGCAACAAAAGGACTCTGAATAGATTGGACACCCAGAGTATCCATCTTCCTCACCAAAGCGTTTATTTGTGCAATTAGCCGCTCTCTTCGGCATCATCCTCTCTGATGGCCACTCGTAGCTATTTGAAGCCATATCCTATAATAAGTTGTAGGCTTTATCAATTGTTTTTCCATAAGAGCACCACCTGCTACAGCTTCAACCATGTTTCTAGTTGGACCCATCAAACTATTATAAAATGTTTGAACTTGAAGCCACTTTGGTAAACCATGGTGAGGGCATCTTCGAAGTAGCTCCTTATACCTCTCCCAAGCTTCATATAGCAATTATGAGTCCAACTGCACAAAGGTAGTGATTTCATTCCTCATCCTTGTAGTCTTTGCTGGCGGAAGAAATTTGGCTAAGAATTTTTTAGCGAAATCATCCCAAGTAATGATAGAACCATATGGCAGAGAATTCAACCAACTCTTTGCCTTATCCCTAAGTGAAAAAGGAAAAGGTCTTAACCAGATAGCATCATCAGTGACTCCATTATGCCTAAAGGTGTCACAAATCTCTAAAACAATTGCTATATGAGTGTTTGGATCATCGTGGGGTAATCCTCCAAACTGAACTGATGTTTGAATCATATGAATGATTGTAGGCTTAATTTCAAAATTGTTGGCTTGAATTGTTGGTCTTCAGATGCTCGAGAATCCCACCAACCATAGGCACTACATAGTCTCTTAAAAATCTTGGTTCTTCCACTTCGGGAATTTCCTCATCCATAATTGGATGTTTTGAAGTTTCTTGCTTATTATTATTTTTTTTAAATAGTTCTCTCAATTTCTAGATCCAACGGAACTATGTCAAGATTTCTTATGCGTCGCATACAAAGTCCCAATTTATCTGAGAATCAGAAAAAATAAATCTAATAAAATAAAAATGAAAATAAACACACAAATCTAAGCAAGTAACAATAAGCATAAAAAATAACTAAATAAAAATTATATTATATTATATTATATTATTATTATTTTTTTATTTTTTTATTTTTTTATTTTTTTTAAACTAAAATCAGATTGATTGGTATTAATATCAACAAAACAAATAGTAAACAAATCTCCACCAACGGTGCCAAAAACTTGTTGTCTCTTTAAGAGATCATGAAAATGTGCAAGTATACACGGTCACAAGTAATAAAATTGATAAGTAACACGGAGATTTGTTACTAGTGTTCGTTAAGTACTAAAATTATTTCAATCTGATTTTATTCAAACAATCGATAGTTTGATGCAATTTGACTAACTAATTTTTATAACAATTTATAAGAAAAATTCTGGGATTGTAGTTTCACTAAATTAACCTACTTGAATCATATTATTTTCTCTTGATTTATGTTCTTGCTTTTAAGTTGTTAACCAAGAACTCCTAATTTATCCATATATCTCTTCTGAGCTCCATATAGACACATCTCGCTAAAATAATTCACTATATTCCTCTAAGTTCTCAAATAGTTACACGTACAATAAAGGTATATTCATATCCCTTATATATATATATATATATATGTTATTCTATCACGAGCAACACACAAAAATTATTTTTTCAAGTTTATTTAAGTATCATAGATCAATTAATTAATCTTCCAATAATCAAAAGCATTAAACACAGATAAAATAAACAACTTAAAATCATCCCATAAATCATTCAAAAATAATTCATTGAAGTTTCATAATTTCAGCTACACTACAAACTCTTTCACGACTCTTCAATGAAAAATAAAATTCCTTTCCTTTTCTTCTTCTTTGGTGTCTTCTTTCTCTCTATTTCTTTTCCAAACAAAATCACAAAATAAAACATTAAAAAAAAGTTTCCACGTGTTTTAGAGAACACACAGAGCAGAAGCTAAGGAAAACTAGTGAAAAATGGAAAAAAATGAAAAACTCAAAACTAGTACAAATCTTTCCTCATGTCTAAAATATATCACCCTAAACAATTAACTTTTTTTCAAAATGCGTGTAATGGGGGATAGACATACATGGAAAATAATAAAAAGCAAACACGCGTGGAGACAACAAATAATCAGCTGGAAGAGTGTGTTGTTTCCTATGTTTTGATTTCACAAAATGCATGCCACGTGTTGCCATATGATTCACTGGAAGATTAAGGAAACACATGGCTGCTTTGTATTCCGTGGAATAGGAGGGCACACAAAGTTTACATGGAATGTATCGCATGGGAATTTTATTTTCAGCAGACACGTGGGTGACGCAAAACGAGCTGGAAAGTGGGCATCGTTTCTACATTTTCATTTTACCAAACGCATGCCACATGTCGTCATCGGATTTGCTGGAAGATTAATCTAGACACATGGCTGCTTATTATTCCATGAAATGGGAGGATGCATGTAGTTTACATAGAACGCATCGTAGAGGAAAGGTTCTTGTGCAAACACGTGGGTCCCAACCTACGCTTCGTGCAACATGTAATCCAAAAACCTGGGTCCAATCTCCTATATTGCGTCTGTCTTACACGTGCCTTATCCTCACCATTGATTGCTTGATCGGATATTGTGCGTTGCGCTTTGATAATGGCGCGCGTGGTCCTCTTTTTGCACAAAAAAAATAAATTTTCTTTAATTGCATTTTAGTCCTCCAATTTAATTCAAATTAACTTTTAAATTTTTGTTAATTGCAAAGAAGCCCTTTTCTAATTCAAATTATATTTTAAAAATTTTATATTTGTAATTAAGCCCTCTTTTAATTTAAATTATAATTTATACTTTTGTTAATTGCTATTAAGTTCTCTTTTAATTTAAATTATATTTTCAGACTTTTATTATTTGCAATTAAGTCCTTTTTCAATACATATTCTTTAATTTTCTTTAAGGGAGTTTTCTTTTCTTTTACCTTTTTAGGAATTTTTTTAAATCATAACTTGGGTAGAAATTGATAAATATATGGAAACTAAATGCATGCGTGCTTGATATGGAACATAGGAACTCAATGATAAAAATTGTTTGTCATGACTAGGATAAGGAATGTAACATATTTGTTAAGATATTTAAATTAATCATGTGATATGCTTGCTAGTTTTGATTAGATTGATTCAAATTTTTACTCACATTTTCATGATTGATTTTGGTGTGCTTATTGAAAGAAAATTTGTAGTGAGTTATGGGAGTCGATGAGATCTACCAAGTTTTACAATCTATTTGATCATCCCGTGAGGCAAAATCCTAAATAATATTTAGCAAGAGAAATGATTTAGATCTTATTTGGATCGATTGAGCCTTTCAAGCTAACCATTGTTAATATCTTTAGTCACCCATTTGAGCCAAAAAAAAAAGAATCATGCATATCCTTAAGCCACATTTAATGCCCAAATAATAAGTATTACCTTTACCCTTGCACCTTTAGCTTGTATGAAAAGAAAAAAAATGCAATCATGTGTTATGCTATAGAGTAAGGTGAAATGTAATGCACCCTATAAAAAAAAGAAAAAAAGAAGCAAAACTCACAACACAATTATCCCTCTAAAGAAAAAGAAAATAGAATTGAAAATAAGTTTGGGGGTGTTGTGAAGTTACAAAAACAAAAGTGAAAAAATATGTGAAAAAAAATAATATCAAAAGAGGGTGCATTGAAATATCAAGTTAAAGCTCAATTGCAGTTAAAAAGTGCATGATAAACAATAAGAAAGCTAAGGTGTGGAATAGCCTAAATGTCTTAATTTATCAACCCCCCCCCCCCTAAGCCTTACATTAAAACCATGTAAAGTCTTTATTGATCTTGAGCTAAGTGCATATTTATATTAGTGGAGAGGGATGTGAAAAATAGACTTATGAGGCTTGTTCTAAGATTGAATTGATTAGTATGCTCATATAGGTTGATTTCATGAGTGCATTGGATGATATCATATGCAGCACACACACACGAATCAATTTGTCAAAAACCTTGTATATCCTTGAATTGATGGAATGTTGATTGATGAATATGTGAACCTCCCTATCATAGGATTGTACGACTTTTGAGAGGGATAGTATTTGCGAAATATGCATGTACTAATATAAGTATACTTATGAAAGTACTACCCAAGTTATTTTATTTAGTTATACTTGGCTTTACTTGAGTACAAGCAAAGAGTTAAGTTTTGGGGTGTGATAACTCTATGAAAATATAGCCATTAATGCACTTTTTTACTTAATATTTACTTTTTTTATTCAATAAATACTATTTTTATGGCCAAAAATATTAAAATATAAATTTTAAGTGAAAAGGGGTGAAAATATAATTTTTGAAATTGTTTGGGATTTTTCTAGAATTTTATGGATTTTTTATGAATTTTTAACACAGGAATAATTAAGAGCTATAACATGGCCTACCACGTAAGTAGGGGAGCTGACTGGGCAAGCCATGCAGATGCCATGCAAACACGAAGGGTGAATCATGTTACGTATCGTGTGAGGAGGACGAAAGGTGCACCATGTGTCAACACATCGTTTAATCCAAGTTCGGAAATTGGTCAACACTTGTCACCACGCCATTGCTCTGCGCGTTCCACCTGTGCGCAATGCCATTTGTTTCCCTAAATCATGGCGTGCCACGTGTCGATGACTTAGCAAATTTTGACTATGATCGGTCTCCCCTACCATGCGTCGCTCCCTAATTCACCCTATGAATTGTTGATGCCAAATATCATGCTGTGATTGACTAAAATTGTCAATTTTGATTATTTTGATCATAGCCCTTAATCTAAAGCTAATCTGATGGTCCAAATCACACCTTAGCTTTATTTAAGCCCTTAATCATTCCATAAACCCTAAGTGGTCTCCATTAGCATAATTTTGGTCAATTTTTGGAGCTAAAAAGATAGAAAAATTCAAGAGAAGACACAATTTTGGTGAAGATTCAAGAGAAAATTAATTCTACAATTTAAGAGATTGATTGTATTTCTACTTCTACTATTTTCTTTATCAATTTTTATGTCTTTCTTTATGAATAATATGAGCTTTTTGAACACAATTATGTTTAATTTATTTATTAATTTAGGAATCTTACGAACCCAATTTTCACCATGTGATGATGTAATATTTTACCTCAATTATAATTTTAATTTAACTATATCTAAGTATTCCCTTCCTGTGGGATCATTCCCTTGCATTAAAAAATGTTGTTGTTTTGTTAAATTTGAAAATCAAACTTCAACATTTCTTATCATTTTATAGGATTGAAAGGTTTGTTTGAGCACACTCATACCACTAGCCCATTCATCTAAGGCATTTTTCTTATTTCTTATACAATCTAGATCTAATAGATTAGATTTGTAATTATCAAGGAGTTTGAATTCTGGTGACATACTACCTCTAGTTCCCCAATGCAACCCTTCCTCCATTTTGGGTGGTTGTCTTCTTCTATCTATGGTGTCATGCTCTCCTAACCTTTGCCTACTTCTTTCCTCCCTATATGGATTAGATGTTTCTTCTTTGTAGGGAATTGGCTTCATATGACCTTTTTGGGTGATGATTTATAATGAACACAAGACCGATCTTGCAGATACTTTTATTTTATAATTTCTAAAACTCTCACAAGTGCACGAATCATTTTATATAAAGTGATAAGTATACTTCCAATGTAGATCTAAGGAAGGAATATATGTGGTTTTTAATTTATTAATTCAAATTTTTAAAAACAAAATTAAATCATAAACATCTTGTCATGATATTTTGATTTGTGTTTCCTAATCTAATAACAAAAAAATAAACATAGATATAGATTCAATAAACAATAATGCAAATTTTTATCATTCATAACAATGGAGTATTTAAATATATAATCATTAAGTTAATTATGTTTTCTCCTATTATTTAGGTTATTAAAAAATATAAATTGATATTTGTTTATTTTCTCTTTTTGGTATGAAAATGTCCTTAGACGGGACTAAATTATTTTGTTTAATATTAATAAACTAATATCTTTAGGTAAAGCCTATTAATTAATTAATTAATTAAGTATTAAATTTCAGCTTTATTTCTAAGAATATAGCAAACCATCTAATAATAACTTTAGGTAGGGTCAGTTAATTAAAATTTATTCAAGGTGTCCAAATTAAACCTAAGAATTTAATTATCTGAATATTAACTTCTAAGTTTTAAAACAATTACTGAAAATATGTTGTCAATACATTTTCAAATAATAGTTCTTATTAAAAAAATTTGAAATAGAGCTTCACTATAACTATAGGACGATTGTATCAATAAATAAAATAGCACTACTCTAAATTAGACTGGATAATTAAACCTTAAAATCTAATTTTCAGATTTAAGTTTGTAATGAAAAATAATATATTTCTCTCTAACATCCTCAATATAAAATCTTGAATAAAAATAAAAAAAATATATTTTATAAAATGTTTTACCTATTTAATATTTCATAAACATAATAACATTATTATTATATCATATTTATAAACAGCCAACAATATTAAATTTAATCACAGATAAATTAAATATAACATATAAGAATAAAACATAAAAAAAATAACTCTAAAGAATCCTTACAGCAATTTGATACTAATTCTGTTGCTAGAAAACCTCCAAACAGATTTACATTTCCGCTTATTGAATCAAAAACAAAAAATCTATAAAAGCATAACTAGTTCTTCTCAAAAAGAGAAGAACTTTGAAACTAAAAACTAAAAAAAACTAAGAAAACTTTCTAGAGAAAGAAAAAGATGATTAAATTATGTGTTTTACAATGGGAAAAAGGATCCTTTTATAGCTGAGGAAAAGGCCAAAAAAAGAGAAAAATATTTCAAAATTTGAATTTGGATGTGTTTGGACAGGTTGGAACATGTATGGGGCGCAAAATATTTGGTAAACGGATATTTGTTGCGGTAGACAGGCATTGGGCGCGCATAGGACACAGCGTAGGAGTGTGTTGTCGTATGTGTGTGTTGACTGATGGATGAATGAATCGCAAGATCGGTATTGTAAATATTGATCTTGCGAAATACCCTTTGTGGTTTTATTATTTGTAAAACTCTCGCAAATGTATGAATCATTTTATAGAAAATGATAAATATACTCCCAAGGTCAATCTAAGGAAGAAATATATGTGGTTTTTAATTTATTATTCAAAATCTTAAAAACAAAATTAAATCCTAACATACTATCACGATATTTTGGTTTGTTTGTTTCCTAATCTAATAATATAAAAATAAACATAAACATAGATATAGATTCAATAAACAATAATACAAATTTTATCATTCATAACAATAGAGTATTTAAGGATACAATAATTAAGTTAATTATGCTTGCTCATATTATTTAGGTTATTAAATATATAAATTGATATTTGTTGATTTTCTCTTTTTGGTATGAAAAGGTCCTTAGGGGGGGCCCAAATTCTTTTGTTTAATATTAACTAACTAATATCCTTAGGCATGACTTATTAATTAATAAAATATTAAATTTCAACTTTATTTATAAGAAAATAGCAAACCATCTAATTACACCTTTAGGCAGAGTCAAATAATTAGACTTTATATTCAAGGTGTCCAAATTAAACCTAAGAATTTAACTATCAAAGTACTAACTTTCAAGTTTTAAAACTATTACTGAAAATATGTCGTCAATACATTTTCGAATAATAATTCTTAAAAAAACTTTTGAAATAGAGTTTCACTCTAACTACCGAGCGAGTGTACCAATAAATAAAAGAGCATTACTCTAAACTAAACCGGATGATTAAACCTTAAAATCTAATTTTTAGATTTAAGTTTGTAATGAAAAATAATATATTTCTCTCAAACATCCTTAATATAAAATCTTGAATAAAAACAAAATCAATTTATTTTATGAAAATGTTTTACCTATTTAATATTTTGTAAGTATAACAACGTTATAATTATATCATATTTACAAACAATGAGTTATATTAAATTTAATCACAGACAAATTAAATATAACATACAAGAATAAAACATAAAACAATAATTGTAAAGAATCCATTAAAATAATACCTTAAAAGAATCCTTACAACAGTTTAATGTTAATTATGTTGCATAAAAACCTCCAAACGGATTTACATATCTGTTTATTAAATCAAAAACTAAAAATTTATAAAAACATAACTAGTTCCTTTCAAAAAGAGAAGAACTTTAAAAATAAAAAATAAAAAAAATAAAACTTTCTATAGAGAGAAATTTAGAGACAGGAAGAGCTTAGAAAATTAAGTATTTTGGAATGGGGGAGAGGGTTCTTTTATAGATAAAGAAAAGGCCAAAAAACGGGGAAAATATTTAAAAATTTAAATATGTACACATTTAAATAGGTTTGCACGCATATGGGGCACGAAAATCTTGGGAGATGACCGGTTGGCATGACACGAAAGGACTGGTGCATGTGTAAAACTGAGCACAATAGCGTGTACGCACGGGACTAGGCGTGTTTCTCAGTGTGGTTAGGCGGCTACGCACGTGATTTTGGTTTTTTTTCACATTTTTTACCTTTTTTACCCATTTTGTCAAAACAAAATTTCATCTTTTTGACTTTTCCTCATTTATTTTATCAATATATTTGTGATGTATTATCTCTAGTATTTTTTTCTTCAAGTCTTTAAATTATTTTTGAACTAAAATACTTGAAAAATAATAAAAAATACCCATGATTCCCAAAAGAAAGAATTATATAAAAATATGATAAAATTATAGAAATATAAATCTATTTAATCAATTAAAGTACATTAAATCATGGTAATTTTAGTGCTTTTTAAGCACTCATCACTGACGCACATAGAAATCGGTGCCACGTAGAAAATAGCAAACCATCTAACGGCACCAAAAACTTGTTGTGTGTTTTGCAACACACAGAAATCGTGCAAGTATACACGGTCACAAGTAATAAAGATTTGTAAGTAAAGATCGTTCCCACGGAGATTTATACTATAGTTTGTTGAGTACTAAAATTGTATCTCTCTGATTTTATCCAAAAAAATCGCTAATTAAGAAAATGTTTAAAAAAAATAAGAGAACTCTAGGATTGCAATTTTTCACCAAACTAATCCACTCCAATCATATTATTTTCTTTGGATTTATATTTTTTAGTTCATTTAATTTGTCAACCGAAAACTTCTTTTTTATTCATACATCTCTTCCGAGCTCCGTACAAACACACCTCGTTAAATTAATTCACTATATCTCTATGAGAATTAAATTCACCAAGATTCATTAAGTTCAAAGTTCTCAAATGATCGCACATACAATTAGGGTATATTCCTATCCTTCATCATACATGTCATTCTATTTACGAGCAATATACACAAAAATGCCTTTCTCAAGTTTATTTTTATGCCACAAATCGTTTTGATAAAATTCGTAAATAATCAAAAAGCATTAAGCACAAAATAGAACGAACAAATCGAACGTCTTATAAATCTATCAAAAATAATTAAAATCAAAGCTTCATATATTTGAATCAAATGCAACCATAAAAAAATTAAATTACTTCATAAATTTAAAATAAAAATTACAGCAAATGCAGAACAATTAGAAGGAAGAAGAAAGGAAATTAAAACATTACAGATCATAAATATTTGGCACATGTAGAACACAACAGAAGCCAAAAATGGCTTCTGCGTGTTCCACCATCCAGTCCCAAATACCACAAAATTTCTAAACCAAAAAAAACTTTTTTTTAACTCTATCATAATATCACCTATTTATAGCTAAAAAATTACATCAAAAATATTAAAATATCATACACGCGTTAAAATTTGTATCAAAAATAAAACCCCGACATTCCCCTTAAAATCCGCGGTCACGCGAAAATCAAAAACTTATTTTAATTCACGCGAGACAAGGAGCCGTTTCTGCATTTTTTTATTCATTGTGCGTGCCACGTGTCAGCGTCTGATTCGCTGAAACAAATAGTGGGACACGTGGCAACATCTCATTCGTTGAAGGGAATGGGCGCACGTAGAACTTGTCGCACGGAATTGGGGCGCGCGAAACGTGAGGCAACGGCTGGAACGAGGGCGAGATTCTGCGCTTTTGCATTCACCGATATGTGCCACGCGTCCTCTTATGATTCGTTCAAGGGGAAATTGGGACACGTGGAAGACTTTAATTCGCTGGAAGAACGATTGCACGTGGTTCAGCCGCACAGAACAACACCCTTTGGCAGACGTGCGTCAGACACGTGGGTCCCACCCTGCACGCCGGCCTGCGCGGCAGGTGGGCCCCACTCGGGCACCGAGCCGCGTGAAAGCGCAGAGTCTGCACGCATTCGCGTTGGTCGGGCTTGAACTACACGCGCCAATCTTGACCGTTTATGCTTTGATCGGACGGTGGGTGATGGACGTCGTGATTTGTGCGAGTGCGATTCTTTTCCTGCGCAGAAAATTCAAATTTTTTTAATTCTATTTTGACCCACAAATATATTTCAAATTATATTTTCAACTTTGTTTAATTGCAATCTAACCCTTTTAGTAATTTAAATTAAATTTTAAACTTTTAATAACTGAAATTAAGCCCGATTTTAATTTAAATTATATTTTCAACTTTTATAAATTGCAATTAATAACTCTTTTATTTAAAATTCTATTTTTGGGTACAAATTAGCATTTAAGTATGTTTTCGATACAATTTACTTAATTTTATTAAAATATATAAAAAACAGTAAATACTAATTTATTAAACTAAAATTATCTAAAAATATAGAGAACATAGCATTTATAATCAATAAAATAGGTGAAAATAACTATATAAAATACAGTTATCATTACATAATTAGAATTTTTCAAGGTGTTCAAATTAAACCTAAGAATTTAATTTTCCAAATACTAACTTTCAAGTTTTAAAACCAATACTAAAAAATATGTCATCAATACAATTTTGAATAATAGTTTTTATAAAAACACTTTTGAAATAGAGTTTCACTCTAACTACCGGATGATTGTATCAACAAATAAAAGAGTACTAATCCAAATTAGACCAAATAATTAAACATTAAAATCTAATTTTCATATTTAAGTTTGTAATGAAAAATAATGTATTTCTTTCTAACATCCTTAATATAAAATATTCAATAAAAACAAAATCAATTTATTTTATTAAAGTGTTTTACCTATTTAATATTTTGTAAGAATAACAACGTTATAATTATATCATATTTACAAAAAACCAACCATGTTAAATTTAATCACAAAAAAATTAAATATAACATATAAAAATAAAACAAAAAATGATAACTGTAAAGAATCCATTAAAATAATACTTTAAAAGAATCCTTACAATAGTTTGATGTTAATTCTATTACTGAAAACCTCCAAATGGATTTGTATATCTGCTTATTGAATCAAAAACTAAAAATTTATAAAAACATAACTAGTTCCTCACAAAAATAGAACTTTAAAAATAAAAACTAAAAAAATAAATAAAAAAAGAAAACTTTCTAGAGAGAGAAAGAGCTCAGCAAATTTGGTGTGTTTTGGAATGAGGGAAAATGGTCTTTTTATATATGAGGAAAAGGCCAAAAGAGGCGGGGGGAATATTACAAAATTTGAATTTGGGTGCATTTAGACAGGTTGGCATGCGTATGGGTTGTGAAAGTCTAGCCAGACGGGATATAGCGAGGAGTGTGTAGGCATTCACGGGGCATGCCGCTAGCGAGCATGATGCTGCGCACAAGACTCGGCGTGGATCAGATGGGGCACGCATTGGTGTGCGTGGGAATCAACGTGATGGACGGCTACGCATGTGGGACTCGGCGTGGATGGGCGCTCTACATGCGCAATTTTGGCCTTTTTGACATTTTTGTCCAATTTTTTCATCTTTTTTACTTTTTCTTATTTATTTTCTCAATATATTTATGATGATTACCTCCAGTATTTTTTCTTCGAGTATTTAAGTTATTTTTGAACTAAAATACATGAAAAACAATAAAACAATACCCGTGATTCCGAAAAGAAAAATTTATATAAAAATATGATAAAATAATACAAATATAAATCTATTTAATCAATTAAAGTAAATTAAATCATGGTAATTTTAGTGCTTTTCAAGCACTCATCACAACCCTCAACTAGCTTCTTGCTAATCCCTTAGCAAGAGAAGCGATAAAAACTAAAAATTAAACTATCCTAAATCACTTCTGCGGATTGATACAATTGCATTTAGCGTATGCAACAAGCCTTTAAATCCCTAGGTTACCCTAGTGGACGAGTTTAAGTCTCGTGAGAGTTTTCAGTAATGATACCCACAAACATTAATAATAATAAAAAGAAAACAAATGAAAACAAAATAAAACAAATAAAATAAGAAATTAACTAAAACTTAAAATAAAGTAAAATGACTATATATATATATATATCATGCTTATAATTTTTTTTAAATTTCATAATTAAAATCTTAAGCATGAATTATTTCAACTTCCAAAGCATTCATGATTTATTATAATAATTAGTTGAAAATCATTTTCATATTTCATATAAAAAATGTATCAATTTAATTTCACCCAATTTTAGTGTTAGGAATCCAAATTCGCTTCAACTCTATTCCTCACAAGTCAATACTCTCAAAAACACTGAATCTTATGGGTTCAAACACTCATATTAATTTATATGTGAAAGAGTTTATGTATAAAAATGAACTAATATGCTTGCATATGTATAAAGAAGCAATGCTCAAAGTGTTATTTTAACGTTAATCTCATAAAAGGAATCAAATGTAAGGATTTATAAAATATTATACATATTTTCATGCATCAATCAAATTCATCAAATAAAAATATCAAGTAATATGTATTTTAGAAAATGTAAGAAATTGCAATGACTTCTTAGGGAATTACTTCTTATATTTTCTTTTGCATTAAACCATTTCTCACAACTATTTAGGTTTTTTGGGTCGTAGTACATAGATTATACTATTCATTTTTCTTTTCTCTCTTTCTTTCTATTATTATTTTTCTCTTATATTCTTCTTCTTCTTTTTTATAAGAGAATATGATGCATATTTCCGCAAGTGTACGAATCATTCAAGTAATAAAGTGTACAAAAGTACGGATATCGAACCCACAAGGAATGGCGTTACTAAGTACCGAAATTGACTAATCTTAATTTTATTTGAAAATTGAATTGTTGAAATTGTTTAAGAAGCAAATTAACTTAAAACTAAATGCAAATAACACAATGGAATGTTGTTCACAAAGGATTAAAAACGCTAAGGCATTTGATTTCGCTAAATCAATTCAATCTGATTTCAAGTCATGTTATATGAGAATCAAAGCTAAAAGGGATGGTTGAAAAACCCAAATTTACCTAATACTCTCTCTCGAGTTATATTAGAATTACTTATCTATGAAAACTAACTATATTTCTATGAAGATTTAATCACAAACAAGCACATTACTATTTATGGAATTTCTAGAATAACCACATACATCATGCATTAGGTCTCACACTCGCATTCAACATACGGTATTTATCACAAGAAGCATTCATTACACATCTCCTCTTGGTCTCAATATAATACAGCAAATCATCTAAATCTTGGCCAGAAATTTAAAAGCATTAAGCATGGAAATAAATACTCAACTTGAAAACAATGAACTCATATAACAATAACAAAAGAAATCAGATTTTCTTGATTCAACTACATCATTGCCTTAGTAAAAACGAATTAGTTCATAATATAAATAAGAACAAACATATTCTCAATTGAATCCATGAATAACAAATCTGAATAAAATGCAGAAAATAAAAGCTAAGGAGAAGAGATGAAAAACTCTTGAGGATGAAGACTTGGTAGCAACAATGGTGATGATCCTTCAAGCTTCTCCAAAATTGCCTTTTCTCCTTCAAAAATGTCTTAGACCTCCTCCCTTTGCCGTCGCCTCTTTCTCCATCTTATAGTATATATAGTTCTAGGGTTTTGGGGGAAATTTTGGAACAAAAAAACAAAAAAATTGTGTTTTCAGATGAAACTCGCCGGCGGCGACATTATTCTCGCTGCGGCGAGATTTCTAGAAAATAAAATTTTTGGTTACTCTGATTCTGGCCGGCGGCTAAAGGTGTCTCACCGACGGCGAGATTATTTGGCCGGCAGAGAGATTTGCATTTGCCAAAATCCGTACTCTCGGGAAGATTTTTTCCGTGCTCTCTATAAGATTTTCGCCGGCGGTGAGAATCATCTCGCCGATGGCGGGATTTCCAAATTTTGAAATTTTGTTTTCTTTTTATTTTCACTCAACCCTGATCATTGAACTTTTTCCCAAACTTCTCCAAAATTATGATTTTACCTGAAATTGCACTTTAAACACGAAATACCCGTGAAATGACATTTATGGATTAAACAATCAAATAAACACATTTTTTACACAAATATCAACATTTAAATCATAACAAAAATGCAATAATTTGACACTTATCAACAACCCCCAACCAGCTTCTTGCTAGTCTCTAGCAAGAAAAGCGATCTATTTAATAAATTCAAAGGAGACATTAAGAGAAAAATTCAAAGAACATTTATTCTATTTACAAAATTACATTAAGCGTATGCAATAAGCCTTTAAACCCCTAGGCGACCCTAGTAGGACGAGTTGTAGTCTCATAAGGGCTTCCAGTGATGATACCCAAAAACCAATTGCCATAATGTCCTAACTCAAAACAATAAAATCACACAACAATTAATTTGCACAAATGTCTCAAAAATTGTAAATAACACACAACACATAGAATAATTAAATTTCACCTAAGCTTTAAGAAATCTCAAATGCCAATTTCACTTTTGTTATTGACTCTTAAAAATCCATCAAACCACAAACCAATTGCCATAATGCCCGGATAATATTATGCATAACATCCACAAACAAAAAGATGAAATCTCAAACTCCATAGGCTCACTTTTCAAAACTCTCTCCACTAATGAAGGAAAATACACCACTTTGAATCAATAGGACTTTATGAGGCTTGTAATGTTAGGCTTAGGTTTTTGGTTAAGAAAGAACGGGAAGTGTCAAAATACAAATAATAGCACTTATTAGATTAAACACAACCAATTAAGTAAAAGTGTAACACCATTTAACCCAAATTGTTTCTTCCAATCATAACCCATTTTTCCAAAGATAAACAAAATTCTTCCTTAATCTTTCACGTCAGTACATCCATCACTAACACTCTTTTATTTACTAGAGTGCGAAGGCTTTTTTTTAAGACATAACCCCCAACCAATTTCTTATAATATATGTGGAAGATTATTATTTTTTTTACTCCAATTGCTCTTGAAAAGACATAACCCCCAACTAATTTCTTCCAATATATGTGGAATTTTTTTTTGTATTCCATCCTTACTCCAATTGCTCTTGAAAAGTTTGTGTTCAAAATTAAGTGCTCTTAATAAATAAGGTAGGAATTATATATATATATATTGGCTAAATAAAAGGGTAGGTTATAGAAGGCAAAAGGAAAGAAAAATAAGGCTCACAATATATTTAAATAGGCTCAAAGGGGTGACTAGTGATATAGGGATAACAAGGTAGGCTTAAAATGGCACAATCGATCCAAAAATGGCCTACATCATATCCTAAACAGTGCAATTCCAAATTATTTTGCCTCAAGAGGTTTTCAAATGAGTTCTAGAGTTTGTTACGATCACAAAAATGTCCATGAAAATTCGCACATAAGACTTCTCTAAGCATTTAGACTAGTCAACCAAATCATACCACATACTAAAAGAGTCGTCAACTAAGTAAAATCAACATTTGAAATTATCTTTAAACCGAAGCAAAATTTAATGTCTTCTAAAAGCTACTTGTTATCACAATCACATTATTATCATCAACGTGCAAATTAAAATAAGTAAAATGCAAATGAGAAAAAATAAAATAAACAAATAAAAATAAAAATAAGACAATAAACAAATAAAAGAAATTAAATCAAAATGTAGAAAAATAAATGGAAAATCAAAATTAAGCATAAGTAAACACACAAACAAAACTACTAAAAATGAAGCGAAGAAAAGATTTACCATTTAACGCAACCCCAACCAAAACCTTACATTGTCCTCAATGTAAGAAAGAAAAGCGAGATCTCCTTTCCGCAGGCGGCAAACGTAAATTTTTTTTTTACCTGATGGGTTGCCTCCCATTAAGCACTTTAAGTTATAGTCATTAGCTAGACTTCCTATCATTCTTTACTGCGGTTGTTGTAACTCTAGAGAATCTTTCTGCTTGTTGAATTCTCCGTCAAAATATGGCTTCAACCATTGTCAATTTACCTTGAAAGTTCCCTTTGTTTCATGACTAATCTCAACAGCTCCATAAGGAAACACCTTAGTTACTAGAAAAGGTCCTCACTAACGAGATTTTAGCTTTTCCGGAAAAAGTTTGAGACGGTAATTATAAAGCAGCACTTTCTGTCCCACCTCAAAGTTTCACCTCAAAATGTGCTTATCATGCCAAACCTTCATCTTGTCCTTGTATATTCGGGCATTCTCATAAGCATCATTCCTTATTTCTTCCATCCCATTCAATTGCAACACCCTCTTTTCACCTGCTGTCTTAAGATCAAAATTCAGAATTTTAATTGCCCAATATGCCGATGTTCCAATTCAACTGGAAGGTGACAAGCTTTTCCATACACCAATCGGTATGGAGACATGCCTAAAGTGCATCATCTAGTTTCCTTGACCAATCCTTGCGTGAGTTATTTAGGGTCTTTTCAAGGATCCTTTTCAACTCTTGGTTTGACACTTCAACTTGTCCACTAGTTTGAGGATGGTAAGGTGTTGCTATCCGGTGTGTTACTCCATATTTCTACAACAAAGCCTCAAATTGGTTATTGCAAAAATGCTTACCTCCATCACTTATAATTGCTCTAGGTGTGCCAAATCTGGAAAATATGTTCTTCTTGAGAAAATTGATCACAACCCTGCATCATTGGTAGGCAAGGAAACTGCTTCCACCCATTTAGAGACATAATCTACACCAACAAGAATGTATTTATTAGAATGAGATGAAGGAAAAGGCCCCATAAAATCAATACCCCAAACATCAAAGAAATCAATTATCAAAATATTATTTAAGGGCATTTCATGTCTCTATGAAATATTTCTGCTCCTTTGGCAATCATCACACATTGAAACAAACTTGAAAGCATCTTCAAACAATGAAGGCCAATAGAATCCAGATTGCAAAATTTTTGCTACAGTTTTTGTTCCACCAAAATGTCCTCCAACTTCCTTCGAATGGCAATGACGAAGAATGCTTTCCATTTCTTCCTCTGATAAACATCTTCTAATAATTTGATCTGCACAATGTTTATACAAATAAGGTTCATCCCAAAAATATTGTTTCAAATCAAAAAAGAATTTCCTTCTTTGTTGATAAGACATGTCAGGAGGTAAAATTTTGTTGACCAAATAATTTGCATAATCAGCAAACCATGGAGCCGTTCGGATAGCAAGAAACTGAACATCAGGAAATTTTTCATTAATTTTTCCTTCAACCTCAAGGTAATCTTCCTCCAACCTGGACAAATGGCCAGCAACCAAATTTTCGGTTCCCTTTTTGTCCCGGATTTCTAAGTCAAATTCTTGCAAGAGAAGAATCCATCTTAGTAATCGCAGTTTGGCATCTTTCTTGGCTAGCAAATACTTAAGAGCATAATGATCAGTATAAACAATGATTTTAGACCCAATTAAATAAGATCTAAACTTATCAAATGTAAACACTACTGCCAAAAGCTCTTTCTCAGTTGTTGCATAATTAAGTTGTGCATCTGTCAATGTCCTACTTGCATAATAGATCACATGCAACAACTTATTCTTCCTTTGGCCCAAAACAACAGCTATAGCATTGTCACTAGCATCACACATTACCTCAAATGGAAGACTCCAATCCCATGCACAAATCATAGGGGCCGAAGTGAGCTTTTCCTTCAAAAGGTTCAAAGCCTGCAAACAATGAGAAGAAAAATCAAACTAAGCATTTTTAACTAACAAACTGCAAAGAGGATTTGTTATTTTTGAAAAATCCTTAATAAATCTTCTATAAAACCCAGCATGTCCCAAGAAACTTCTAATGTCCTTTACAGTTGTTGGAAGTGGTAATTTTTTGATCACTTCCACCTTTGCACGGTCCACTTCTATTCCCTTTGCTGAAATCCGATGGCCAAGAACAATTCCTTCTTGAACCATGAAGTGACTTTTCTCCCAATTTAGCACTAAATTTGTGTCTTTACAACACTGCAAGACTAAAGAGAGAGTATGAAAGCAATTATCAAAAGAATGGCCAAAAACAGAAAAATCATCCATAAAAACCTCAAGAAACTTTTTGACCAAATTATAGAAAATCGCTATCATGCATCTTTGGAAAGTTGCAGGTGCATTACATAAACCAAATGACATCCTTCTATATGCAAAAGTACCATAAGGGCATGTAAATTTTGTCTTATCTTGATCCTCTGGTGCAATTGCAATTTGGTTGTGATGAGCGAAAACCGGTATCGCCGATTCTGCCAATACTTTGGTTTTAATATTTATAAAACTCTCGCAAGTGCACGAATCATTTCGTAGAAAATGATAAGTACACTCCCAAGGTCGATCTAAGGAAGGAATGTATGTGGTTTTTAATTTATTATTCAAAATTTTAAAAATGAAATTAAATCCTAAACATCCTATCATGATAGTTTGGTTTTTGTGTTTCTAACCTAATAACATAAAAATAAACATATATACAGATTCAATAAACATTGATGCAAATTTTATCATTTATAATAGTGGAGTATTTATGTATATAATAACTAAGTAATTATGCTTTCTCATATTATTTAGGTTATTAAAGATATAAATTAATATTTATTGATTCTCTCATTTTTTATATGAATACCACCTTTGGTGGGGTTAGATATTCTTTGTTAACTAAACAAATCAATTAACACCTATGGGTGGGGTTGATAACTAATTTGGTTGATTAAATTAATTTCTTTTTCTAAGAGATTGAAAATGAACCATTTAAATGCCACATTTGGTGGGTTTAGACAGTTTAAACTTTATTAAAGGTGTCCAAATTAAACCTAAGAATTTAATTATCCGAGTACTAACTTTCAAGTTTTAAAACCACTACTGAAAACATGTTGTCAATACATTTTCAGATAATAATTCTTATAAAAATTTTGAAATAGAGCTTCACTCTAACTACCGGGCGATTGTACCAACAAATAAAAGAGCACTACTCTAAATCAGACCGGATAACTAAACCATAAAATCTAATTTTTAGATTTAAGTTTGTAATGAAAAATAATATATTTCTCTCTAACATAATTAATATAAAATCTTAAATAAAAATAAAATCAATTCATTTTAGAGATTTTCACCTATTTAATACTTCGCAAGCATAACAACATTATTATTATATCATGTTTACAAACAGACAGCATAGTTAAATTTAATCACAGACAAATTAAATATAACATGTAAGAATAAAGCATAAAAAATAACTGCAAAAAAAAATAAAATCCTTACAAAACTTCGATGCTATTCTCGTAGCTGGAAAACCTCCAAGCGGAATTTGCACTCCCATTTATTGAATCAAAAAGAAAATAAATTACAAAAACATAACTAGTTCTTCTCAAAAAGAGAAGAATTCTAAAACTAAGAAAAACTAACTAAGAAAATCTAAAAACTAAGAAAAAACATAAAAACTAAGAAATAAGAGAAAAAAAGAGAAGAGAAGATGTGTTTTTAGGTGTGGTATGAGGTGAAGAAAAGAGTGGTATTTATAGGTGAGGATGGGGAGAAAAAGTGGGTGAAAAAATGTTAAAAAATGGTGGAAACGCGGAGTATTGCAATTGATGACGTTAGCATGACGTGGGGGGCAGCTGCGCACGAAAATGGGGCGAAATGGCAACGGCGCGCGTGGAAGGCACCAGTGGCACTCGCGGGAGTGGGAACGGGCTGGGCGGCTGGCGTGCACATTTTTCTCCTTTTTGACATTTTTGACCCATTTTGTCCAATTTTTTCATATTTGTTGACCTTTTCTCATTTATTTATTAATATATTTGTGCTGTATTGCTTCCAGTATTCCTCTTTGAGTATTTAAGTTACGTTTTTAAGCGGAAATACCTAAAAAACAATAAAAATACCCGTGATTCCAAAAAAGACAAATTTATACAAATATATGATAAAATCATATAAATATATATATATATATATATATATATATATATATATATATATTTAATCAATTAATGTGCATAAAATCATGGTAATTTTAGTGCTTTTTGAGCACTCATCACAACCCCAACCAGCTTTTTGCTAGTCCCTTAGCAAGAGAAGCGATAAAAACTAAAAATTAAACTCTCATAAATCACTTCCGTAGATTGACACGGTTGCATTTAGCCTATGCAACAAGCCTTTAAACCCTTAGGTTGCCCTAGTGGACGAGTTTGAGTCTCGTAAGGGTTTTCATTAATGATACTCACAAACATTAAACTAAATGTAAAAATTAAAAGAAATAATAAAAACAAACAACTTAAAAACTAAAATTACAACAAAATTAGAAATTCACTTTTAAAAACAACATATCACAAAAATGTCTCACACTTTTTAATCTCCTTTAAGATCGTAATTAAAATCTTAAGCATAAGTTATTTTAATTTCTTTAAACAATCATGATTTATTATAATAATTAGTCAAAAATCATTTTCATATTTCATATAAAAAAAGTATCAATTTAATTTCACCCAATTTCAGTGTCATGAATCAGAATTCGCTTTGACTCTATTCCTCACCAGTCAATACTCTCAAAACACTGAATCCTATGGGTTCAAACACTCATACTAATTTATATGCGAAAGAGTTGATGTATAGACATGAACTAATATGTTCGCATATGTATACAGAATAAAGGCTCAAAGTGTTATTTTAACATTGATCTCATGAAAGGAATCGAATGTATAAATTATAAAGATATCGTATATAAAAACTATTTTCATGCTTAAATCAAACTCATTAAGAAAGAATTTCAAGATATATGCCTTTTACAAATGAAGAAATTGCAATGACTTTTTAGGGAATTAGTTCCTATATCTTTCTTTTGTAATTAGCCTCTACTCACAACTTTGTAGGCAATGTGGGTCATAGTATGTAGATTATACTATATATTCTTTACCTCTCTATTTTTTCTGAAGATATTTCTCAATATATATTTTAGAGAGTCAACCCATGTACAGATTGTACATTTTTTTGGATTTTGGTGAGTGGTTAATTTTGTGGCTTTTCTGTTTGATCTTGGTTTTGGTAGCCCTAGATATGTCTCTGTTTTTTTGTAGCGGTCATGCATGAATGAGATATAAGCATATACTATCAATTTCTACTCAAATCATTTAATCTAAGCAAAAAAAATAATAAAAAATATATGATACTCTATTAAGATGAGAAAAAAAATTCATACATTCAATGCTAATACCTATAGAGATCATCTAAAAATTTGAAGAAATAAGAAATGTGTTTGGAGTAGAAAAAATATATATATTTCACTCTGAATAAAGGAAATTAGGCTCAAATTATATCTCACAAAGGTAGTCTCCACTAAAAAAATTCATAAACATCGATTTTGGGTTTAATATAATTTCTATATCTTATCAAGAAATACTAGTTATGACAAAAACTAACTAATTACCAAAAACAATTACAAAATATTTCATGATATGTTTTCAAAAATTAATCTAACATTACAAAAGACTTAAGTATTTACTTAAATTTGATTTAAAGAAATGATAAAGTTTTGTGAGAATTTTTTTTTTAAATTCCAAAAATTACTAAATCACACAAAACAGAAATAAAACCAAACACACAAAAAAATGAAAATGTGAACATAAAAAAACAATTATTATATATTGATATTTTTTTATTTTTAAATTGTTAAAAAAAATTTAATTAAACATGGTAACTTTTCACCACCCTCAACCTAGAATTTACATTGTCCTCAATGTAACAACTGTAAATTAAAGATAAAGAGAAAAGAGAAGAAAGATTACCTATTTCCTGAGAATGTGCAAGTAGTAATGGAAAATGCAGGTGCATCCATCATATTCATCATTAAAGTGTATACAGACATATCGTTTGTGAACTTCTAACATCTCAACAAATATTTTTAGTTTTAACAATTTAAAAATTATTCACATGTAATTAAAATGAAATGAACAATAAAATTAAGTAAATAAAACAAATAAAAGAAAATTACCTAAAATGATGGGTTGCCTCCCATCCAGCGCTTAGTTTAACGTCTTAGCAAGACGTAACTTGGGGATTGCATTTTAAGTAAACTCAATGTCCCCTCATCATTGAGTTAATCAAACCTACAGGTAAGACAAGGTTTTCTACATATACCTTTTCAGTCATGCCCTATTGATTTTCAAATTTTTTTTTGTACTTAAAATTAGGGGCATACTTTGAAGGTTTTAGATAACCCATATCTAGATGCAAATCAAATAATTAAGGCATCAAAACACAATTGTACCTAGATCAAACAAAGCAACTAACTCCTTAGATTGTAATTAAAACTTTAAAATTTTGGAGATACCTTCAAAAATTAATTTTTTTCTAATTTTTTTATAAGATAAAATAACATAATCAGTATTAACCAAGAGTGCTCCCAGGAAAGAATGGTGGTGCAAAGGCTCCTTAAAAACCATCCTCCTAGACAGAACAATGTTCCCAGGAAAGACTAGTGGCACAAAGGCTTCCAAGAACTAGTCTCCTAGACAGAACTCCCTTAGATCTTTACTTTTCATGCTATTAAAATTAAGTTAATTAAGTTAAGTTAAGTAAAAATTGAAGTTAATTAAGTTAATGAAAACTAAGTTAATTAAGTTAATGAAAATCTAAGTTAATTATGTTAACGAAAATCTAAGTTAATTAAGTTAAGTGAAGTAAAAAAAAACTTATTTAACGTTATTATTATATCATGTTTACAAACAGCCAGCACAGTTAAATTTAATCACAGACAAATTAAATATAACATGTAAGAATAAAACATAAAAAATAACTGCAAAGAAAATAAAATCCTTACAGAACTTTGATGCTATTCCCGTAGCTAGAAAACCTCCAAGCGGAATTTGCACTCCCATTTATTGAATTAAAAAGCAAATAAATTACAAAAACATAACTAGTTCTTCTCAAAAGAGAAGAACTCTAAAACTAAGAAAAAGTAACTAAGAAAATCTAAAAACTAAGAAAAAACATAAAAACTAAGAAATAAGAGAAAGAAAGATAAGAGAAGATGTGTTTTTAGGTGTGGTATGAAGTGAAGAGAATAGGGGTATTTATAGGTGAGGATGGGGAGAAAAAGTGGGAGAAAAAATGTTAAAAAATGGTGGAAACGTGGAGTAGTGCAATTGATGACATTAGCATTATGTGGGGGGCGGCTGCTCACGAAAATGGGGCGAAATGGAAACGGCGCGCGTAGAAGGCAACACTGGCGTGCATAGGCGCGCGCGGAAAGGAGCAAGGCACATGCGGGAGTGGGCACGGGCACATGCGAGTGGGCACAGGCGTGTGGGAGTGGGCACGAGAAAGCGTGGCTCGGCGCTGGCGCGCGCGGGCTGGGCGACTGGCGTGCACATTTTTCTCCTTTTTGACATTTTTGACCCATTTTGTCCAATTTTTTCATATTTGTTAACCTTTCCTCATTTATTTATTAATATATTTGTTATGTATTGCTTCCAGTATTCCTCTTTGAGTCTTTAATTTATGTTTTTAAGCGAAAATTCCTTGAAAACAATAAAAATACCCGTGATTCCGAAAAAGACAAATTTATACAAATATATGGTAAAATCATATAAATATATATATATATATATATTTAATCAATTAATGTGCATAAAATCATGGTAATTTTAGTGCTTTTTGAGCACTCATCAGGTTGTACCCCGAATATCCATCAAGGAAATAATAATAAGCATGTCCAACCAATCTTTCCAACATCTGATCAATAAATGGCAAAGGAAAATGATCTTTTCGGGTGGCGTCATTCAACTTTCGATAATCAATACACACTCTCCACTCAGTCACTATCCTTGTTGGAATAAGCTCATTGTTTTCATTTTCTACAACTGTGATTCCTCCTTTCTTTGGTACACAATGAATTGTGCTTACCCAACCACTATCTGAAATCGGATAAATTACCCCGGCATCCAAAAGCTTAATCACCTCATCCTTGACCACTTTTTGCATTGTTGGTTTAAGCGCCTTTGTGGCTGAATTGTGGGCTTGTACTCCTCATTCATCAAGATTTTATGCATGCAAACAGAGTTGCTAATCCCTTTGATGTCCGCCATTATCCATCCAATTGCCGCTTTGTGAGTTTGAAGAACTCCTAATAGCTTGTTTTCCTCTTCATCATCCAAAGAATTGTTAATAATAACAGGAAAGGATTCAGAGTCTTCAAGATAGGCATACCTTAGATGGGATGATAGTGGCTTTAGCTCAATCTTATTGGCTTCCTTCTTTACCACTGAGGTTGGAGTTTCATTTGTTCCCAACTCCTTGAATGTTTCATCACTGAACAAATATTCATCAAGTGCTGCCAGTAATTCGGAACATTGTCTTATTCCCTCATCTTCCTCCTCAATTGTTGCAGGTTTCACAAGGTAAGCTTCTAGTGGTAGCAATGGAGTTCTCTCCTCAAAAGTTTCTGAGATTATCCTGTCAAGAGTGTTAATTTGAAAATAAGAATGTACCTCACTTGGAAATTTCATTGCTTCAAAAACATCAAAAGTCATATGTTCATCTTGCACCCGTAGAATGAGCTTTCCTTGCTGAACATCAATCAATGTTCTTCCAGTTGCAAGGAACGGTCTCCCAAATATCAACGGAACCTCTCTATCTTCCCCATGTCAAGCACCACAAAATCTGTAGGGAAAATAAATTTGTCAACTTTAATTAAAACATCCTCAATTACCCCTCGAGGATATTTCACCGATCGATCTGCTAATTGTAGAGAGATTGAAGTGGGCTTCACTTCTCCCAGGCCTAGTTTCCTGAAAACAAAAAGTGGCATCAAATTAATGCTTGCTCCTAAATCATATAGGACTTTATCAAAATTGCAACTTCCTATAGTACAAGGTATAGTAAAACTCCCTAGGACTTTCAATTTCTGTGGCAATTTTCTTTGAAGAACTACACAGCATTCCTCATTTAGCATGACAGTTTCATAATATCCCAACTTCCTCTTCTTTGATAGAATTTCCTTCATGAATTTTGCATACTTGGGCATTTGTTCCAACATCTCTACAAAAGGAATGTTAATATGCAATTTCTTAAAAATATCCAAAAATTTATCAAATTGATTATCAAGATTTTTCTTATTCAATCTTTGAGCATATGGGATAGGAGGCTCATATTTCGTATTTGGGGAAGGTTGAACATCTTGGGATGTTGATGGCTTTTCTTTAGATTCTTCCATCTTTTTCTCCAATTTCCTCTTCCATTCAAGTTCTTTACCACTTCTCAATGTGATAGCCTTTGCATGCTCCTTGGGGTTTATTGTGTCACTAGGCAACGATCCTTGAGACCTTTCTACAATCTGCTTTGAAAGCTGCCCCAGTTGGTTTTGGATGTCCCTGTTGATTGCCTCTTGATTTCTAAAATTTGTTCTTGACTCCTCAATGAACTTTCCCAAAATTCCTTCCAATTCTGTTTGTTTCTTCTCTTGGGGTTGGTAGGAAGATGATGATGGTTTGAATCCCCTTTGGTTATTTCCCCATGACAAATTTGGATGATTTCTCCAACCTGGATTGTAGGTGTTTGAATATGGGTTATGTTGAGGTTTTTGGAAATTTGAAACATAATTTTCTTGCTCAGCATTTGGTGAAGCAAATGGATTTCCAACTTGGCACTCGATACTAGCATGATTTCCACCACATAAATCACATTGTGCAGTTGGTTTGGATTCGAATTTGGATGACAAAGAATTCATCTTTCTTGAAAGAACAATAACTTGACCCGACAAGGCATTCACTGAATCAATTTCATGCACTGCTGCTGGTCTTTTTGCAATTACCCGCTCTGAATTCCACTGATTATTGTTTTCTGCCATAATCTCTAACAACTCATGAGCATCCTTCGGTGTTTTTCCCATTAAAGATCCTCCAGCTGCAGCATCAATCATTGCCCGATAGTTTGAAACCAACCCATTATAAAATGTAGAGACTTGCAGCCAAATCCGTATACCATGATGTGGGTACTTCCTTAACATTTCTTTAAATATTTCCCAAGCTTCATACAATGATTCTTGGTCATACTGTGTAAAAGATGTGATTTCATTCCTCAATTTTGCCATCCTAGCAGGAGGAAAGAACTTGGACAAGAATTTCTGAACTAACTTATTCCATGTTGTAATTGATCCCAGTGGTAATGAGTTTAGCCACTCCTTGGCTTTATCCCGAAGTGAAAAAGGAAAAACCCTCAATCTTACAGCATCTTCAGACACACCATTTATCTTGTAAAGATCACACACCTCCAGAAAAATAAGCAATATATGCATTTGGATCATCCTTTGACATTCCCCCAAACTGATTTGATTGAACCATTTGGATAAAGGATGGTTTTATCTCAAAGTTATTGGCTTGAACAGTTGGCCTCCTTATACCCGAAGTAGTTCCAGCAACATTAGGCACAGCATAATCCCTCAAAGCTCTATGATTTCCACCTCCCTCAACAAATGGTGGATACATGGTTGATTGTCTATTAGGAGCTGAGGTTGAACACCTTCTCTCTCGATTTAGACGCCTATATGTTCTATCAATCACTGGATCAAATGGAAAAAGGTTAAGGCTTCTTGTACATCTCATACAACAATCCTACAACTAGAAAATCAACTAGCAAAAAACCAACAAAAAGTTACCCTTTTTTTTATGATAAATAAAATAAAAGTTCAAAATAAACAAAATTAAAAATGAAACAATGATAAAGCAAATTAACTTCAAATTAAAACTAAGATTAAGTAGTATCGATATTAATAAAATCAAACCACTCCCCGGCAAAGGCGCCAAAAACTTGATGCATATTTTCGCAAGTGTACGAATTGTTCAAGTAATAAAGTGTACAAAAGTACGGATATCGAACCCACAAGGAATGGCGTTACTAAGTACCGAAATTGACTAATCTTAATTTTATTTGAAAACCGAATTGTTGAAATTGTTTAAGAAGCAAATTAACTTAAAACTAAATGCAAATACCACAATTGAATGTTGTTCACAAATGATTAAAAATGCTAAGGCATTTGATTTCGTTAAATCAATTCAATCCGATTTCAAGTCATGTTATATGAGAATCAAAGCTAAAAGTGATGGTTGAAAAATCCAAATTTATCTAATACTCTCTCTTGAGTTATGTTAGAATTACTTATCTATGAAAACTAACTATATTTCTGTGAAGATTTAATCACAAACAAGCACATTACGATTTATGGAATTTCTAGAATAACCACATACATCATGTATTAGGTCTCACACTCGCATTCAACATACGGTATTTATCACAAGAAGCATTCATTACACATCTCCTCTCGGTCTCAATTTAATGCAGAAAATCATCTAAATCTTGGCCAAAAATTTAAAAGCATTAAGCATGGAAATAAATACTCAACTTGAAAACAATGAACTCATATAACAATAACAAAAGAAATCAGATTTTCTTGATTCAACTACATCATAGCCTTAGCAAAAACGAATTAGTTCATAATATAAATAAGAACAAACCATATTCTCAATTGAATCCTTGAATAAAAAATCTGAATAACATGCAGAAAATAAAAGCTAAGGAGAAGAAATGAAAAACTCTTGAGGATGAAGACTTGGTAGCAACAATGGTGATGATCCTTCAAGCTTCTCCAAACTTTTCTCTCCAAAATTGCTTTTTCTCCTCCAAAAATGTCTTAGACCTCCTCCCTCTACCGTCTCCTCTTTCTCCATCTTATAGTATATATAGATCTAGGGTTTTGGGGGCAATTTTGGAACAAAACAACAAAAAAATTGTGTTTTCGGATGAAACTCGCCAGCGGCGACATTATTCTCGCCGTGGCGAGATTTCTGGAAAATAAAATTTTTGGTTCCTCTGATTCTAGCCGACGGCTAGATAATTTTGCCGGTGGCTAAAGGTGTCTCTCCGGTAGTGAGATTATTTGGCCAGCGGTGAGAATTGCATCTGCCAAAATCCGTGCTCTCGGGAAGATTTTCGCTGTGCTCTCTATAAGATTTTCGTCGACGGTGGGATTTCCAAATTTTGAAACTTTGTTTTCTTTTTATTTTCACTCAATCCCGATCATTGAACTTTGTCCCAAACTTCTCCAAAATTATGATTTTACCTGAAATTGCACTTTAAACACGAAATACCCATGAAATGACATTTGTGGATTAAACAATCAAATAAACACAATTTTCACACAAATATCAATATTTAAATCATAACAAAAATGCAATAATTTGACTCTTATTAAAATACATTTTTTTTAGTGGACCTATGTACAGATTATACATTTTTTACACGGTAAGGCGAGTGGTTAATATTTGACTTTTTTGTTTGTATTTGTATAAGTAATCCTAGATATATCTCTTTTTTAATAGAAGTCATGCATGAATGAAGAAAGACATACACTATTAATTTTTACTTAAATAATTTAATCTAAGCAAATGAAAAATAAATATATAAGACTTCATTAAGATGTAAAAATCCAAACATTCAATGCTAAGTCCTATAGAGATCATCTAATAATTTGAAGAAATAAGAAATGTGTTTGGAGTAGAACAAATATATTTTACTCAGAATAAAGAAATTATGCTCAAATTATATCTTACAAGGGTAGTATCCACAATTTGATGCCTAAACACCAATTTTAGGTTTAATATAATTTCCACACCTTATCAAGAAATACTAGTCATGACAAAATCTAACAAATTACTAAATACTCCATGATATGTTTTCAAAAATTAATCTAACAATACAAAATACTTAACTATTTATTTAAATTTGATTTAAAGAAATGATAAATTTTTGCAAGAAATTTTTTAAAACTAATCCTAAAATTCTAAAAATTACTAAATCACACAAAGAAAATAAAATCAAACAAAATAAAAATGAAAATGTGAACATAAAAATTTTAAAATTGTTAAAATTGTTGAAATTAAGTATGATAACTTTTCACAACCCCAACCTACAGCTTATATTGTCCTCAATGTAACAATTGTAAAGTAAAGATAAAGAGAAAAGAGAAGAAAAGTTACCTATTTCTTGAGAATATGCAAGTAGTGATGGAGAAATGCAGGTACATCCATCATATTCATCATTAAAGTACACACAGATAGATCGCTATGAACTTCTAACATTTCAACAAATATTTTTAGTTTTAACAATTCTAAAATTATTCACATGCAACTAAACAAAATAAATTAAACAAATAAAAGAAAATTACCTAGAAGGATAGGTAACCTCCTATCCAGCGCTTAGTTTAATGTCTTAGCAAAACTCATCGTTATGGTGCTAAGGATCAAATTATTAGTATGGAATCAATATCAACCATGTTGTTTTCTCATTTTAAATAAGGCTTTACACAATGCCTATTGACTTTGAAAGTCATTTGTTTCTTTGGATTCAATAACTCTATCGCTCCATGTGAAAAAACTTGGACAATTGTATAAGGTCCATCCCATTTTGATATCAATTTTCTCGAAAACAATCTCAAATGAGACTTAAATAAAATAAATTTCATTCCAGGAAGAAAGGACTTAGGAGCTAGCCTCTTGTCATGATAGTGTTTAGTAAGCTCTTTGTATAATTTTGCATTTTCATAGGCCTCATCCCTAATCTCTTCCAAGTCATTAAGATGGAGCAACTATTTTTCTCCTGCTTTATCTAAATTCATGTTAAGCTCTTTAATTACCCAATAAGCCTTGTCTTCGATTTCAATGGGAAGGTGGCACGCTTTCCCAAAGATTAATCAGTAAGGGCTCATCCCAATGGGTATTTTGTAAGCTGTTCAGTATGCCCATAAGGCATCATTCAACTTGATTGCCCAGTCCTTTCTTGAAGAATTCACAGTGCATTCCAAAATTCCCTTGATTTTTCTATTACTTACTTCCACTAAACATGAAGTTTGAGGATGATATGGAGTAGTTACTCTATGTGTGATGTTGTACATTTTTAGTACTCCATAAAAGATTTTGTTACAAAAATGGATACCTCTATAATTTATTATAGCTTTAGGCATTCCGAACCTGCTAAATATTGAATCCTTCAAGAATTTTACAACAACATTAGCATCATTGGTTTTAGTGGGGACAGCTTCTACCGATTTGAATACATAATCCACAGCAACCAAAGTATATTGAAAACCATTGGATAGGGAAAAAAGACCCATAAAGTCAATCCCCTACGCATCAAAGAGTTCAACAACTAAATTAGATGTCAAAGGCATTTCATCTCTTTTGCTTATGTTACCTATTCTTTGACATCTATCACATTGTGCATAAAACATATGAGCATCTTTAAAAAGAGTGGGCCAAAAGAATCTAGACTGTAATACCTTACAGGCTGTCTTTTTGCCACCAAAATGGCCCTCACAATGAAGTTCATGACAAAAAGTCAGAATGCTCTTATATTCTTCTTCAGGTACACATCTCCAGATGACTTGATCTTGACCAATCTTGTATAAATAAGGGTCATCCCAGAAATAATCCTTGATAGTTTTAAAGAACCTTTTCTTGTCCTAATATGATGTGTTAGGTCTCAAAATACAAGTGGTAAGATAGTTTACAATATCAGCATACCATGGGTTTGGATTGAAAATAAATGTTCATAAAGAAAGGTTTCAACTATATCTTCATTACTCTCACCCTTAAGAGAATTGAAGTCAGAAATCAACCTAGACAAGTGGTCAGCTACTAAGTTTTCGTTGCCTTTCTTATCCTTGATTTCTAGGTCAAATTCTTATAAGAGTAAGACCCACCTGATTAATCTTGGCTTGGCATTAAGTTTACTTAATAGGTATCTTAAAGCAGCATGATCAGAATGCACAATAACTTTAGATCCTACTAAATAAGACCTGAATTTGTCTAAAGAAAACATTATAGCTAAGAATTCCTTTTCTGTCATGGTATAATTCATCTGGGTGTCATTGAGTGTTTTGCTAGCATAGTAGATGACATGTAAACGCTTATCCGCCATATATCCCAAGACTGCTCCGATAGCATAATCGGACGCGTCATACATTATTTCAAAGGATAAAGACCAGTTTGGTGCCATAATAATAGGGGTAGATGTTAGTTTCTCTTTCAAGGTATTAAAGGCAATAAGGCAATCATCTTTGAAATCAAAGTGAACATCTTTTGATAACAAGTTACATAAGGGATGACTTATTTTAGAGAAATCTTTAATAAATCATCTGTAAAATCCTACATGTCCTAAAAAGCTTCTTATGCCTTTAACAAATGTAGGGGGAGGTAATTTGGAAATCAGTTCAACTTTTGCCTTATCAACTTCAATACCTTTGTTTGAAATGATATGTCCTAACACTATCCCTTGTTGAACTATAAAATGACTTTTCTCCCAACTAAGGGTTAGATTGCATTCAATGCATATTTCTAAAACCAAAGTCAATTTGTGTAAGCAATCCTCAAATGATTTTCCAAAGACATAGAAATCATCCATAAAAACCTCAATAAATTTTGCACCATGTCCGAGAAGATAGACATCATACATCTCTGGAAAGTGGTAAGAGCATTGCATAACCTAAATGAAATTATTCGAAAAGCAAATGTCCCAAAAGGACATGTAAATATGGTTTTTCCCTGATCATCTAGTGCTATGTGTACTTGATAATATCTAGAAAATCCATCTAGAAAACAGTAAAATTCATGCCCAACTAATCTTTCCAACATTTGATTAATGAATGGAATAGGATAGTGATCCTTTTTAGTATAAAAATTCAGTTTCCTGAAATCTATACACATCCTCTATCCGGTGATTATTCCGGTGGGCAATAATTCATTTTTGTCATTCTTAACAACTGTTATCCTAGATTTCTTAGGTACCACATGCACTGGACTAACTCATTTACTATTGGCAATAGGGTAGATATTTCTTTCTTCTAACAATTTAAGAATTTCTTTCTTAACTACCTCTTGCATGTTTGGGTTTAGTCTTCTTTGGGCCTCTCATACGGGTTTAGTACCATCTTTCAAGTTGATCTTATGCATACACATCATAGGACTAATGCCTCTTATATCCCCGATACTCCAACCTATGACTTTCTTAAACTTCTTAAGCACGTTTATAAGTTCCTTTTCTTGGGTTTTGGTCAATGCTGAGGAAATTATCAATAAGTTTCTCCTTCTCCCATAAACATGTATTTTAAGTGTTTACGTCTTTAAGTTCAAGTTCAGATGGATTGATCTCTTTACTAGATGTGGAATTGGGTAGATTTAAGAGTGTACTATATTTTGTCATTAGTTCATCATTATCTAGTTGTTCAAGGTACCCTTTAGTTTCCTCATCTAAATCTTTTTCGACCTCTTAAAGTGTAAGAATAGTTTCAAGCTTGTCTTTTTTCTGGTTTGGTAAAAAGTGCTTTGGACAAGATTATCCGAAGGGTCAACATCAAATATTTCATCAATGATAGAAATAGAAGGAAAGGGTGAAGAATCAAGAACTTTAAAATGTACAGTCTCTCCTAAGACTGTCATTTTCAAATTTCCATCTTGAACATCAATAATAGTCTTGGTAGTTGCCATAAATTGTCTACCAAGCATTATTGTGTGCTCTCTATCCAAGGTTGTATTTTCTTGCATATCAAGAATCAAAAAGTCAATAGGTATTATTAGTTTGTCTTGGACATCCTCAACTTTTCCCTTTGGATACTTAAGATATCTATCTATAAGTTGAAGGGACATAGTTGTGGATTTAAAATCTTCTAAATCAAGTTTAATAATATAGAGTATGGCATCAAGTTTATACTAGCACCTAAATCAAGTATTACTTTAGCGACCTTCATATCCCCTATAGTTATGTTTATGATAAAACTTCCAGGATCTTTGAACTTAGGGGGAAGTTGGTGTTGAAGTATAGCACTAGAAATTTCTGATACTACTACTTGTTCATTAAGTTCATATCTCATTTTCTTAATGTTTAACTCTTTGAAAAACTTAGCATAGGATGGCACATTCATGATCACTTCTAATAATAGTAAATTGATATTTACTATAGAAAGCATATTAAAAAGATCATAGAATTGCTTATCTTGTTTGGATTCTTTCAGCCGGTGTGGAAAAGGTACTTACAGCTGGTGTTGTTCTGTTGTCTTTTGAATTTTGGGGATATCAGATGACTCCCTAATGAGTTTTTCTGAAGGTTTGTCAAATTTAGCACTTATCTCTCCTTTTTGCAATACTAGAATTTCACCTTCTTTGTAACCTGAACTACAAGGTAGATCTTTAGAGATTTCAGGTAAACTAGTATTGACTACCTTACCACTTCAAAGGGTTCTTACATTCTTCACATTTTCGGGTTGACTGGGAAACTTTCCTAGTTATTACCTTTGCATTTGTTCTGCTAGCTACCCAACTTTAGTTTCAATCCTTTTAACCGAAGCTTCCATGGTGCTCAACCTTTGATTATTCATCAATTGGTTGTCGTGACTAACTTGAATAAAAGCATTCAAGTTATCCTCTATGGTTGGCTTAAAAGATTGATTTTATGGGTAAAGGTGGTTTTTATATGGCCTTAGTGTTTGACATTGGGTGTAGGCTTGGTAATTGTTTGGTGTCCAATGATGGTTAGGGTGCAACTTCCTCTATTGAATCAACACTAGAGTCACAAGTATATGAACAATTACTAGCATCATGCCCAATTTAAAAACACACTTCACGCACTTCTTGATTTGGCATTTGGTGGGTAGTGAGAAGTTACACTTGCTTAGTCAATTCAGCAAGTTGCAAGGTCATTTCATTACTGGAGCCAACTTCATTGACTCATGCTCTTCTTCTCCTAGTGCTTCTTTGTTAGGAATTAGAACCCAATAACTTATAGAGATTATAGGTTTCCTCTGCGATCTTTTCTCCCACAACTCCTCCAGCAGCATTATCAACCATATATTGACTCTGCAATGTCAATCCATTATAAAAGAATTGGTTTTGTAGCTGTAATGGAAATCTATTATGAGAACATTGAATGAAAAGAAGTTTGAATCTTTCCCAAGCTTTATGAAAGGGCTCTTCATTCATTTGAGAAAACGTTGTTATCTTCATTCTTAGATTAGTAGTCTTTTGATGGGAATAGAATCTACCCATAAATTTTTCATAGACTGCCTCCTAAGTTGTTAAAGAATCTAGATGTAGGGTAATAAACCATGACCAAGCTTTATCCTTGAAGGTGTAAGGAAAACACTTCATCCTAAGCTGGTCTTCATCAATTCTCTGTAGTGGAAAGTTTTGAACAATAGCATAGAATTCTCTAATGAAATGCAAAGGGTTTTCATTAGGGATACCATAAAAGGAAGGCAACAAAGAATAATTAATCTTTTTCAACTCATAGTTCCTTGCAACCTCCTGTAGTTGTATGCCGAAAGTTGCATTTTCAATGATTGGCATTACATATTCCTTCATCATTTTCTACCTATCTCCAACATTTCCCATGGCTACATGTAATGGAAATCAGTCATTCTCTTCTTATGTATCTAGCTCCTAAATTGAAAAATAAGAGACTTCTCTAAGAAAACTTTCTCACTTAACAAAATGTATAGGCTTAAAAAAGATAAAAGACACAGGGAACCCATTTTTTTATTATTTATTATTTATTATTTATTATTTTTATAATTATTTTTATTGAAAATCTAAGTTAATTAAGTTAAGTGGACATCTAAGTTAATTAAGTTAATGAATTAAGTTTTATTTTTATTTTTTATTATTATTTTTTTTGTAATGCAATTTAAAGAATGAATATAATTTTTGAAACAAATGAATTTCTATTATTTCATTTGAATTTTATTACACAAATTCTTAAAATAAAAAATAACTAAAAGAAAAGAAAATACAATAATGGGTGACCTCTCACTCAGGACTAAAATTTATCGTCTTCTAGTAAGATGTTGCTTGGAGATTTCAGAATGACAAACTCAATGTCTCATCTTCATTGAATTTATTTGATTCATTTTGATCATTCAGTTTGTATTTGCTTTGTTTTTGCAAATGCTTAGCCAACCGTTCCACTTAGACCTCCACCTTTTTTATAGAAGCTTCCATAGAGTCAAACCGTTGATTAGTTTTAGATTGGTTATCTTTGCAGACTTGAATAAAATAATTCAGGTTGTCTTACAAGGTTGCTTTACTGGGAAGGCTTCTTGGAATGGGCTCGTGGAATTGCTGGCCTGGCTAATTTGAGCCTTGGGCGAAAGGAGGGTTGTTTTGCCACCAGGAGAAGTTGGGATGGTTCCTCCACCCAGGATTGTAGGTACTTGAATTGGGGTCAAATCTTGGTCTCTGTTGATATGCTCCCAAAACATTAACCTGTTCAGGTTCAGCTGGTTTTTCTCCTTGATATGAACAGGCTTCAGTAGCATGCCCAATGTTACTATGCAAACCATAATGTTCATTATTGGTGTTAATTTGTGTAGTGAGAAGGGCAACTTGCTTGGTCAATTGAACAAGTTGTTGTTAAACTTCATTGCTGAAATCGATTTCATAAACTCCAGCTCTTCTCACTCGTGAGCTTTTTTGTTGGGAATTTGTACCCAACATCTCAAAGAAGTTGTATGTCTCTAAGGTTGTCTTCTCTCCCATAGATCCTCCAGCGGCTTTGTCGATAATAAACTGGCATTATTGAGTAAGTCCATTGTAAAATAATTGGTTCTGCAACTACAGGGGTAAGCTATGATTGAGGCATTAAGTGAGGAATAATTTAAACCCATCCTAGGCTTCAAGGAATGGTTCTCCTTCCATTTGAGAGAAAGTGGAAATCTTTGCTCTCAACTCTTATGTTTTTTGGTGGGAATATAATTTTCCCATGAATTTATTGTAAACGTCCTCCCAGGTCCTCAGAGAACTTGGAGGGAGTGACATCAACTAAGCTTTGGTCTTGTCTTTCAAAGTATAGGGGAAACACCTCATTCTAAGTTGATTTTGGTTTAGAATATCGAGGAAGAATGTTTGGACTGTGGCATAGAAGTCTCTAATGAAGGAAAGAGAATCTTCATTAGGCAGCCCATAGAATGAAGGAAGCATGGAAAAATGAATGTTTTTCAAGTCATAATTTCAAGCAGCCTCACCTAGTTGGATAGAGGCAGTTGTCGTGTCAATTACTAGCCATGCAAATTCTTTCATGGTGGTTTCCCTAACATGTGGGTTTTCTCCCATTTCTATTTGTTCCGATAAAGGATTAAGGCTTGGTTTTGTGTTTGGCTCAAAAATAGGATGATGGTTAGAATCCAGTCTTGTGAAAAATTGTTTAAAATTATGAATATTATCTATGTAGGATGTAAAAGGGTTTCCTAAAGATCTTCTACCATCCATAGACTAGTGAAAGAGTAAATTTAAAACACTTGTTAAAGGATAAAAATAATAAAAAAAAACTATACAAAAAAATTAGAAAATATAAAATAATAATAAATAAACAAGTTAAGTTAACTTTTAAGTTAAATAACATAATCAGTATTAACTAAGAATACTCCCACGAAAGAATGGTGGGACAAAGGCTTCCAAAAACTAGTCTCCTAGACACATCTATCTTATATCATTACTTTTCATGCTATTAAAATCTAAATTAATTAGTTTTTTATAATTTTTTAATTAATTTTTTTTCTAAAGCTCATTATTTATAAAAAAAAATTAGAGTTTTTTATTTTATTTTTTGAATTTTTTTATTTATTTTTATATAAATTTTTATTTATTTTTTTAATTTAAAATTTAAATCTTAGCTTTTAATTTTAAATTTATATTTTTATTATTTTACTGTTCATGGTAAGTAATAGTTTTTTTTTGAATTTTTAATTTTTTTTGTAAATTTTAAATTTGATATTTAAACTTTTTATAATTTTTTGTAAATTTTTTTTGAATTTTAAATTTGAAATTTGAAATATTATATATTAAGTTTTCTTATTTATTGAGATCCGTTTAAAATTAAATTTTTTTGTTTGCTAAAGATAAGTAACAGTTTTTTTTATTTTGAATTTTAAATCTAAAAAACATTGTACTATTTACGAAGAGTAACCATTTTTTTTCTTTGAATTTTAAATTTTATATCTTAAATTGTAAATTTGAATTTAAATGTTTTTCTTTTACTGTTCACAAATTTTTTTGAAATTTAAAATTTATTTTTTTTAATTTATATCTCAAATTTTAAATTTTAAATTTAATATTTTTTTGTAATTTTAAATTTTAATTTTAAATTTAATTAATTTTTTTGTTTTACCGTTGAAGAATAGATTTATTTATTTATTTATTATTATTATTTTTTCTTTTGAAATTTAAATTTCAAATCTTAACTTTTAATTTTAATTTTAATTTGTTTTTTTTATTGTTCAAGAACAGTTTTTTTATAATAATTTTTAAAATTTGAAATTTGAAATTTATTTATTTTTAACTCAAAATTATTTACAACGCGAAAAGTTTTCAAAATTTTGTTAAATAATTTAAAAACGTTATTTCTTCCCTAACAACGGCGCCAAAAACTTGATGAATGAATCGCAAGACCGGCATTGCAAATACCGATCTTATGAAAATACCCTTTATTGTTTTATTATTTATAAAACTCTCGTAAATGAACAAATCATTTTATAGAAAATAATAAGTATACTCACAAAGTCGATATAAGGAATGAATTTATGTGATTTTTAATTTATTATTCAAAATCTTAAAAATAAAATTAAATCCTAAACATCTTGTCACGATATTTTGGTTTGTTTGTTTCCTAATCTAATAACATAAAAATAAATATAAACATATGTTTAGAGAGAATTTAGGTATCTCACTTTATTGATTTTTAGTGAGAAGTAAGAAATAGTACCATTGAACATATCATGTATTCTTCTCATTTAAGGGGTATATATATGTATAATATCTTACATACATAGCGGGGTGCGTATAAAGCGATATGGATACATGGTTATATGTATTTGCATAAACTATTTTACAATAGAAATCAGATCGTTACAAGTATTTACAAACAAGAGGAGGTCGTTTAGGTGCAAGTTGGTCATGGAGGACTCTGATAATGTCGGGATATCATAGCTTTAACAAGGTCTTGACATCCAAGACCTCACTGTTTGATAACGAGGTACTATTGTTGACTGGGTTTGTATGCTTTATCAAGTTTGTTGGACGCAAGCCATTTGTTGAGCCAGCCCCATATCCTCGCTTTACCCTAGCAGGGTACCTGCACTTATTAGGTTGTATGTCTGTTACATATTTAATACCAAACAACATAGATATAAATTCAACAATAATCATGCAAATTTTATCATTTAAAATAGTAGAGTATTTAATGATATAACAATTAAGTTAATTATGCTTTCTCGTATTATTTAAGTTATTAAATATATAAATTAATATTTGTTAATTTTCTCTTTTTGTTATGTAAGTGTCCTTAGGCAGAACCAAAATTCTTTTGTTTAATATTAATTAACTAATATTCTTAGTCGGAACCGAAATTCTTTTGTTTAATATTAATATTAATTAAATATTAAATTTCAATTTTAATTTTAAGAAAATAGCAAACCATCTAATTACAGATTTAGGCGGAGTCAAATAATTAGACTTTATTCAAGGTGTCCAAATTAAACCTAAGAATTTAATTTTCCAAGTACTAACTTTCAAGTTTTAAAACTAATACTGGAAAAATATGTCGTCAATACATTTTCGAATAATAGTTCTTATAAAAAAACTTTTGAAATAGTGTTTTACTCTAACTATCGGACGATTGGACCAATAAATAAAAGAGCACTACTTTAAATTAGACCGAATAATTAAACCTTAAAATCTAATTGTTAGATTTAAGTTTGTAATGAAAAATAATGTATTTCTCTCTAACATCCTTAATATAAAATCTTGAATAAAAACAAAATCAATTTATTTTATAAAAGTGTTTTACCTATTTAATATTTTACAAGTATAACAACGTTGTAATTATATCATATTTACAAATAGCCAACCATGTTAAATTTAATTGCAATCAAATTAAATATAACATATAAGAATAAAACATAAAATGATAACTGTAAAGAATCCATTAAAATAATACCTTAAAAGAATCCTTAAAATAGTTTGATGTTAATTTTGTTACTGGAAAACCTCCAAACGTATTTGCATATCTGCTTATTGAATCAAAAATTAAAAATTTATAAAAACATATCTAGTTCCTCTCAAAAAGAGAAGAACTTTAAAAATAAAAACTAAAAAAATAAATAAATAAAAGAAGAAAACTTTTTAGAGATAGAAAGAACTCAGCAAATTTTGGGTATTTTGGAATGGAGGAAGAGACTCCTTTTATAGATGAGGAAAATGCTAAAAAAAGGGAATTTTTTTTACAAAATTTGAATTTGGGCGTGTTTGGACAGGTTAGTACGCGCGGCAGGACACATGCAGGTGGATGTTGCGCACGAGACTCGATGCAGATAGGATGGGGTGCATGCTGGTGTGTGTGCGGGAATCAGCACGATGGACGATTGCTTGCATGGGACTCGACGTGAATGGGCTTGCTATGCACTTTTTTCGGCCCGACTACGCCCACGATTTTGACATTTTTGACCAATTTTATTCAATTTTTTCATCTTTTTTACTTTTTCTCATTTATTTTCTCAATATATTTGTGATGTATTATTACCTCCAATATTTTTCTTCGAGTCTTTAAGTTATTTTTGAACTAAAATACCTGAAAAACAATAATAAAAAATATCTGTGATTCCGAAAAGATACATTTATATAAAAATATGATAAAATCATACAAATATAAATCTATTTAATCAATTAAAGTACATTAAATCATGGTAATTTTAGTGCTTTTTAAGCACTCATCAGGGATAGGTGCATACGTGTGTTGGCATGCACACCCCAAACATATGCTCGTTACGCATGACGTATGTTGGTGAAGGCCCGATTCAGTAGCCATTATCTTTGAAGCGTCTTTAACCTGGGTAGGTGTGGGAGTGCACGAGACTTAGCATTTTCACCGTTTTGACTCATTTTGTCCAATTTTTTCTTTTTTTTTAACTTTTTTCATTTTTTTTATCAACATATTTGTGATGTATTGTCTCCAGTTGTTTTATTTGATCATTTAAATTATTTTTTGAATGAAAATACCTAAAAAACAATAAAAATATCAATGATTTCAAAAAGATAAATTTATATAAAAATATGATAAAAACATACAAATATAAATTCATTTAATCAATTAAAGTACATCAAATCATGGTAATTTTAATACTTTTTAAGCACTTATCAATTATAAATATAGATAATCATCTAATATTGTTATCAACGAGTTTATATTGTAGATATTGAAAATAATTTAGATATTAATTAGATTTATAAATGTGTATACATATAATAGCTTCTTGCTTTGTAAGTTTTATTAGAACTAAATAAAACTTCTTGCTACATAACTCTTTACTTATTTATAGTAACAATGGAACATTTAAATCAGGTGCTATTTTGGCATTAAAATATAATGGGAAGTCAAATAGATAGTATTCTTATCACACTAATGATACTTAGTGTTACTTTGTAACATGATAAAATTAAAGGATATATTTATAATTTTGTTAATCGTTTGATGATATATTTATTAATTCATCTTTTATTTTAAAAATTGGCAATTTTATGATCAAAAGGAAAATTTTTGGGATGTTTATGATATTTGGCCACCAATCTCTAGCATAATTGTTTGAATAGTATCTTAATTGATTTTTGAGTTTGAGTTTGAGTTTTTCCTCACAAATGAGATTTAAACCACTTGTACCATATTTTTGGGTGTTGTAAAAAGCTATTTTAAGGCTCTCCTCGAGATGATGCTTAAAAGAAAAGTTATAAGACCTTAACTTTGGGTCTAAATGAGACTTATGGATGAAAGCTTTTACGTCTCGAGATGATTAAAGCTATAGATCACCTTCCATTTTCTTTAACTCCGACAACTCTAAATTTTAGCAATCATTAAGTTGTAGCCTTATAACTTAATAGTCAAATAGAATAGAAACATTGGTTGTATTAAGTCTATAGTTTCATTTTCTTTATACATATTGCTCAAATATACGTGCTTTGTCTCCACCATTATTGATGCTTGTGATAGCTCCAAAGTGATATTTGCTACAAATCATATGATATAATTCAAGTGTTTTCTTGTTATTTCATATTTAATTACTTATTGGATTAATATTTAAAGTTTTTTAATTTTTATTATAGTTTTATGATTATGTTTTGAATCATCTTAAGGCATAAGCCTCACCTCACTTAAAGAAAACACCTTAATATTTAAAATATCATTTTATAAAATTAGTGCTATTAATAATTGATAAATACTTTGACAAAATAATGGAGATCGAGGTGATGTTCAAGTTGATATTCTCTAATATTCTTAAGATATTTTACAAGGAATTTGATGTTCAATGACTAGGGATAGACTTGGAAGATCAAGTTGGGTGCAAGAGTTACTTTAGAAAACAATTTTTGTTTTAATAAATTGTGAGTCTTTTATGTTTAGCAATTTTTATTTTAGTGAATTGTGGGCTTTTTATTTTAAGTCTTTTATTTTTTAAGGTTGGATTAGTCTTAATCCATAACTAAATAGTCCTATTAGGCCCATTTCATCTAGGGTTTTTTCTTTTAGGTTTCTTACTTATATAAAAGAATAGTTATGTAATTTGGAGGGAAGAACGAATATTTATTAATGAAAACAAAATTTTAGAAAGGTTCTTATGTTTGACTTCTTGTGTTCTTGATTGAATACTTGAATTCGACTTATCAAAGGGAGGATCATCTTTTGTGGTATCTCAAGGTTTGGGTTTTAAGGACTTTGTTTCCTTAAGGTTCTAATTTGATCATCTTTAACATGTTCTAAGAAAATCAATCGTTTCTATTCCTTTGAATTCATGGGTTCCTAGGTTGTTCGCCTAAAGGGTCCGCATCATTTGGTATCAGAGCCTTGATTACTAAAAATAGGTTATCTACCTTCATCTATCTTTGTTTTGAATTTTAGATTTAAAAAAAAATTTGTCCTTTGATTATTTTCTGCGTTCTTGAGTCAAAAATCATAAAAAAAAAATTTCCTTTGAGTCTTGTGTTTTCTTTCAATTTCGTTGTCGTTGTTTTCGTATTTGGATTTTGCTTCATACTTTTCTTTGAATTATTCATATTTTTTCTTATTCTTTATTTATGTGTTCAATCTATCTTTGTTCTCCAAAAGAAAAAATAAAAAGAAGAGAGATGTTGTTCAATTTCATAAGAAAATATTTTGATAAAACGGAGTTACATCTTTAAATGACCATAACTTTTGACTCAAGTAATAAAAAGACCATTATAATATGTAAAATTGAAGCTTGTTTCAATTCCTAAAACTATATTTAAGTTTCACCTTTGTTCTTGCAATTTTTGAGTCCAAATTCCACCATTTACACCATTAACTAAGGGGTTAAAGATTTGTTGCACCTTTTTGTGTTGTTTTCGGTTCTTGTTCATTAGGGTTGCAGATTTTGTTTTGTGAACTTTATATTCATAGTAGCAGTAACAGTAGTAAAAATTAAAAAAAGAAAGAGAAAAAAATAAAAAATAAAAAGATAAGGAAAACATAGTAATAGATTGTTCAAGAATCTAATTCTTCTTTTCTTATTGAGTTTTCTTATTCTTGTTGAAATTTGTTTTCCTTTATTTTGTTCTTTCTTCCCAAGACTGATTTAAAAAAAATGAGAATCATAATTGATTAAGAGTCTCTCTTTAGAGTCCTCTTTGGTCAAGAGTCTTCCTTTAGAGTCCTCTTTGGTCAAGAGTCTTTCTTTAGAGTCCTCCTTGGTCAAGAGTCTTTCTTTAGAGTCCTCCTTGGTCAAGAGTCTTTCTTTAGAGTTCTCTTTAGTCAAGAGTGTTTCTTTAGAGTCTTCTTTGGACTTTCTTTCTTTAGAGTCCTTTTTGGATTTTCCTTTTGTCTTACTTCGACATTAAGTTCTTTTAAAATTCAGAATTTTGAGATTGTCAACAATAAAATAGTTACTTCTTGAGATTAGTTGGATTATTTGATTTTGTTAAGAACACAAAGGAGATTGGTGTGAGCTTTGAGTGGTAAAAGAGAGAGAGAGAGAGAGAGCAAAAATAGTGTTAAAAAATGAGAGTGATAACAATCTAATTTAAGGGAAAATATGTGAGGGAGTGTTAAGAGAGAGAGAGAGTGAAAATAGTGTTAAAAAAGGAGAGTGATAACAATATAATTTGAGAGCAAACACGTGAGGGAGTGTTAAAAAAGAGATAAAAAATAATGTTAAAAAAAGGGAGAATGATAACAATATTATTTGAGAACAAACACGTGAGGGAGTGCGTGGGTTATCTCATTTTATTTTATAGGTTGACAACATGAGTAAGGAAGGAGGAGAACCACAAGAGGTTGACTTGAAATTCTTTATCAAATCTATTCATGACCAATTTAAGAGAATGAATGCAAGGTTGGATGATTTAGAATCCTCTTCTAGTTCTAAATTACATAAAAAAGACATAGAAGACATGAGTTAGACAAAGAAGAAACATTCCAATGTGGACGAGAGAGAAAGTTGTAAACAAGATAAAAATCATGTTTCTATAAACAAATAGAGAAATCAAAAGTGTCAGTTCATGTGACGAAGAGATACCACTAGTGAAAGATTGTTCTAATGTTGAAGTAGAAGAACCTGTGTATAGAGATTCACTTGTCACAAGGAGAGTCTTAAATATACCTCCTAAGGATGAAAGAGATGACAAGCAAAGTGATCATATTTTCCACACAAGATGCCATGTGAAGGATAACGTATGCACATTAATTATTGATAGTTGGAGCTGCACTAATGTTGCTAGTACCTTATTCATAGAGAAGTTAAATTTGAAGTGGCAGAAGCATCTCAAACTGTACAAGCTACCATAGTTGAATGATTATGGAGAAGTAGAGGTTAACAAAAAAGTTTGGGTTCCTTTTTTAAATGGAAAATATGAAGATGAGGTTCTTTGTGATGTGGCACCAATGTATGCTGCTCATATATTGCTTAGAGGACCATGGCAGTTTAATAGGAGTGTGTCACATGATGGTTACAAAAATCGTTATTCTTTTGAAATGAACAACCAAAAAGTTGTATTAGCCCTTCTCAATCATTTGCAAGCTTATGAGGACCAAATTAGGATAGTAGGAAGGTGCAAGATGTGGGAAAAACAAAAGTGTGAGTAAGAGGAAAATAAAGAAAGAGTAAGTAAGATAGAGAGAAAAAATGGAGAGAAAAGTGAGCATAATGGAGGGAAAAGTGAGCAAAAAGAGAAGAAAATGAGCATAAAGGAGAAAAGAGTGAGAAAAAAGGAGAGAAAATAAGAGAAAAATATAAGAATGAGTGCATTTGCTGAAAAACAATAGATTAAGAGTGGAATGATGGCAAGGCAACAAGTACTTGTACTTATGTACAAGGATGTTTATCTCTCTACTAACGATCTTAACTCATCTTTACCTAGTGTCATTTTATCTTTATTGTAGGATTTTGAGGATTAACTTCCTAAAGAAATTCCCCATGGATTACCTCATTTGAGAGAAATTAGGCATCAAATAGACTTCACACATGGATCTATTATACCAAATCGAGCTGCTTATAGAGCTAAGATTCGAGGATGAATCCTTTCGAAGACAAGGGGAATAATAAAGATCGAGGTGCTGATCAAGTTAATGTTCCCTAATATTATCAAGATCTACTTAAGGCTTTGGAGTAGACATTTTAGTTGTTAAAATAACAATGAATAGCATCTAGGGTCCGATAACTAATATTGTTAGAACACAAAAAAGTTCTTTAACTTTCAAGCGGGACAAATAAATTATATATGCCTTTCAAAAAGATAGCACATAAGTTGCATTGATTATTAACCATATTTTTAGGCTAAAAGTGAGTACATTTTTGGAATAAAAAATAAATTGTAATTTTTTTGTGCCAACCTATTAAATACCCTTCACCATTCTTCACCATTAATACTTCTACTTCAACTTCTCCATTAAAGGCCACCCGCTTTCATTCACCATTATTTGGACTCAATATCTTAGAGAGAAAGAGTAGAGAGATATTATTGCAAATGGATGAATGTGTGGATCCTCATGAGGGGTCCATCTATTTTATAGTACATTTATGGATACAAGTGTCAGTTATACAATGTGTATACATAATTACATGTTAGAAAGGCATAATTAGCCTAAAGTACAATAAGTTAGGGCTCGAACTTTTGTTAGGCTCAGTCTTACTCAAGACTCGAGCTTCCGTTGAGCTCAGTCTGTACCATGGATGGGATGTCTAGGGTACTTCATCTTTCGTCTTGGACTAGACTTGGCTTGTGTAGTTTATAAGGTTTGGTCTTTAGGTCAGTCCAGATGTCCAAACAATCATTAAAGGCCCAACTTTATTTTCCATTACTCCTTTCACAAAATCACACTTTATGTTTTTTAATTTCTTAATCCTCTCCATTTTTAGAGGAAAAAAAGAAGTAATGAAAGGGTCTCCTTCAACAAAGTACTATTATGGCCAAAATTCTCAATAAAATATAGAATGAACTTGTACTAATCGAGGCCAAAATGCTTCCTTTTTTTCTATGAAAATGGAGAGAATGGGGAAAGTGAAGGAAATGAGAGTGTGATGATAGGGTAATTTTCAGAAGATAGGGAGGAGGAAGAAGACAGAGGTAAGGGAAGCTGATTTCATATATTTTTTGATATCCTTTCCCTAAATTCTTTAGCCATATTTATAGGATTACACAAGGCTAATTGATTCTGACATTTATCTAACAAAATCAATGGCCTCTTTCTCATACTCCCAACCAACGTTCCTTGCCGTTAGTGGTCCCCTCCTCTGCTCGTGACTCTATGCCCACTTGTTCCCACGAGTGTTGCACGACTCCTTGTACTGTTGGTACCTTCTTCTACGTTCTTGAGCACCATAGGTGCTGCGCCAAGCAGCTTGAGCATTTTTGCTCATAACATTCCATCCCCCTTTAAGAATCCTTGTCCTCAAGGATGAAGTTGGAATATGACAAAAAATAAGTACCCTTCTTATGAATGCCTTCCCTTTTGGTTGGTCTAGTTGAGAGGCAATTTGAATGGAGCATCTATCTTCTGCACCAAAAATAGTGACGGTACATATTTTTGTGATCGCCTCTGGTGCCAAGGGATTGTCTTTTGAGTACGCATTGTGGTAGTCTTCTCCAAGAGCAAAAAATAGAGTTTCTATTCCTATTAAAATTTCACCTATTGATCCAAGTGTTGTAGAGGGCCATTTAGTCGCAGAAGGCACTTTTCTTGGTCATATGGGATAGGTTCATACTTCTTATATGGTGATGCCTTTCCATCCTTTCCATCCTTAACCCAAGGTGCAACATGATCTGACTCTAGATTTGGTTTCCAATATTTCTGTCTATCATTAGTCTAAATAATGATCAGAGGAACTTCATCCTCTTTAAGCCCAAAGTACTGGAAGGCTCATTGACTAGCTTCAATATCTCCTGATAGAAATCTTATGTCATCTGCCTTGTATTTCTCAACAACTTCATGGTATTTTGATCTAAAAGCTTCAGAAAACTCACCATTGAAGTTGAGAAATAACATTGCCTTTGCATTTGCACTATTAAAGAATTCCATAACAATTGGATGATTGTCTAGGTTATTGTTAAACTTGGTCACAATTGGCACACTAGCTTCTTCAAGAAATTTCTCCACAGCATCAATGTGAAAATCCTTAAAGTCAACATAAAGTACATCAAATGGCTTGAACAACCTAATTATAGGTCCAGAGACTAATGATTCGTCACGTGGAAGTAGCTTGAAATCCCAAGTATGACCAAACTCATAGTTAGAGTGCAACTTCTCAGCTACAATTGAATAGTTGTCAAATTCTTCCCTAGAAAATTTAGGTAATACTCCAACAACCAAAATCTTCTTGTCTGTGATAAGACCACTACCATCTTCTGTTGTCTTTATTTCTACAGATGTAGGGCGAACTTGCTTCTTCAAGTAATCAACTATGCCATCAACTTCATGAATGTTGGGATACCTTGAAGTATGAGAGTAACACAATGAGCTAGAAATCCCAACATATTCAGACACTTGAAGGCTCTCAAGATTTGAATATTCTCTTTTTTTGGATATCAAAGTTAGATGTGTGCCACCACCCATAACTTCACCATTGATCCAAACAATGATTGTATCCATATCTTGAATAGTTGATAGACGATGAGCAGTAACAAGTATTGTTCGATCTATCATTATCTTGCATAGAGCTTGTGGAATGATGAGTTCAGATTTTGAGTCAAGTGTACTAGCAGCGTCCTCTAGGATAGGCATCCTTGGGTTTCTCAACACTACTCTAGTTATAGCAATTCTTTGTCCATTTTCTTGATACCTTGCCTCCTCAAGAAACCCAGCTGGCAACAAGTTCTTAAAATGGTTCTGAAGTGACCAATTAAAAAGGATTCCCTTCTCAAGCATTCCCTCCTCCACTGTCTTGAGTTCACTAACAGGGACAATTGCAACTACCTTGCTAGCTGGTTAAGTTTTTCCACCGCTAATCTTCTTCAAATAGAATGGATTCCCTTGAAGATAGCTGGCACTATTTTCTCTAGTTAGTCCTTCTATGTCCATCCGATCAAGAACTTTCTTAGGAATAGCCTTCTCAAGGCCCAAATGACTTATAACTGCAACAAACCCTCGTCCAATTATTTCCAGCATTTTCTTGCCAAGTTGAATGGGATTATCAGCAAGACCTTCCTCTATTGGGGCTTGGGAGCACATAGGTAGGGTTGAGGAAGTAACCAATGTCACACTATTGGTAATTAGGTGTGCTTGTGTTATGGGATATTGTAAATTGGCATTAGAATAATTGCCATAATCAAACTGCTTCAAAATTTTCCCATCACATTGTTCCATTGTTTTAGCTTCTGTGTGAATCCCATAAGGTTTAACTGCAGCTTGGTTGACAACCTATGTAGCTCATAGGAGTTTTGATTTATGTACCTGAATTCTCTCAACCACTGATTCTAGATTTCTGACTAAGCTGAGGAGCTTCAGAGTGACTTTCTCAACGATCTGTAGAGGCACCTCTTTAATTAAGGTAGAGTGGCATGTCTGGGCTGAGAGGACATCTATGGCAAAACTAAAACAAGTTTGAAGGAGCTAAAAAATTAGGAGGAGGTGTTCTTCTTCTAGTGAATATGCAGTACTCAAAAAAGACCCCTTCAGGTGCTTTTCCCCCATGAATTTAGTACTTATAAGAAAGTGAGACTGTTTGGTAGCACTATTAGGTTCTATATTCACAGATAACATGGAGTGGAACCCTTGTAAGGAAATTTTTCATTCCTCTAATCGACACAGAATTACCATCCATGGGTTATAAGAAATGTGCTCTTTCTCTACTATTTCTTCAAACACCTTGCGTGCGTAAGCTGTACCTCCTCACTTCTTATCCCATTTTTCCAAGTTACTGATTTCAGGAACGGAATAAGACTCATACTTAATTCTTATGTTACTGGTATGAGTTTGAATTTCTAACCTCTCATTTCAAAGATCCGTCGCTATTTTCAGAGTAGCTGAGGAAACCTCTTTTAGGAGAATACCCATCTAGTTGTTAGAAATTGGTAGAAGAGTGCGTTTGTAGAGTTGATTAGCCCGATGAAGCTCCCTCTTATGATTGTCTTGGGGTTCTCTGATTGAATCTTCATCAGCGTGAAGAGGCTTGGATCTCTCGCAGCGATGGTCTACAACAACTCTCTTACCACAATAAGGACATAATCTTTCTCTTCCTTGCTCGCGAGTCTCTCGGGTGGTTGATTGATCCATGGTTTTGATTATTTTCAGAGAATTGCTAGACAAAGAGAAGATGTAGACGAGAGGTAGCTGGTCTTTTTTATGGGCCAGGGTTATAGGGCCAGGTGATGGGTCGAATCCAAGCCCAATACGAGGTAGTTTAGCTGATGGAAAAAGGCTACTCTTATGAGATAGGCATGGGCCACTTTTGGAAGCCCAGGAGTTAGTGATCCATAGAGCTTAAGCCCGATGTCCTTCGTTGCTGCTCTGTAAAACCCAAGAAGCAATGGGTTCTTTCCAGTTTGGGGATTTTTTAGAGCTTTCTCTAAACCGGTACCAGAGGTGAAGGAATCAGTGGGTAGAACTTTTAATTTCTTGAAGGTTTCAGACGATCTACTCCTAATTGCCAAGAGAGGTTGTCGGTGCAAAGAAATTAGATTCCTCATCAGAGGTCTCTGTGCTGAATCGGTTTTGGTTGTCTATGGTTGAAACTGGCTCTAATACAATTGATAGGGTAGTTTTCAGAAGATAGGGAGGAGGAAGAAGACAGAGGTTAGGGAAGGTGATTTCATATATTTTTTGATATCCTTTTCCTAAATTCTTTAACCATATTTATAAGATTACACAAGGCTAACTTATTCTGACACTTATCTAACAAAATCAATGGTTTTTCTACTCATATTCCAAGCCAATATTCCTTGTTGTTAGTGATCCCTCCTATGCTCGTGACTATATGCTCACTTGTTCCCATGAGTGTTGCGTGACTCTTTGTACCTTTTTTACGTGCTTGAGCACCATAGGTGTTGCGCCAAGCAACTCGAGCGTTTTTTCTCGTATCATGTAAATGTTTCTCTGAATAAGAAAGAACTATGGAATTGAAAAAAATAGAGAACATGGTTTTTGTGAAAGAAAATTAATAAAATTTGAAGTTTGACATTAATGATGAAGGAGGGTGGATGCACGTCTTTTACGGGGAAAAACACAAGTTAGGGTGCTAATGGTGATCGAAAGGTGGATAAAGGATTTTTAATGAGAATTTTTATTGGCAACAAAAAATTCCTTTAATTACATTTTGTTATTTGGAAAATGCTCTCCACTTCTAGGATCTATTTACTGTTTTTTAAACGAATAATACTTATTTGCATCAATTGAAAGTTTACAACTTTTGCGCTTTTTCGTAAAAGTTAAAAGACTATGGTACCCTTCACCCTGAAAATAAATAAGTAAATAAATAAAATGAATATTCGGGACACAAATCGAATCGCTAAAGTGAACCCCTAATAAACCCGCCTCTCTTTCGTGCATCTTCATTTCTCCAGATACTTCACGCACATCGTTTCGGGTTCTGCCCATCTCCGACTTGGTATCCTCTTCACTTCCTATTTTACTCAACAGCTCAGTGTTCTACGTTTACTTTCTGTTCAAACTCTAGTTAAGTTTCGTTGCGTATTTTTCCTTGTTCTTTTTAATTTCTCCCCTTTTTGGCTGTTCGTTTGTGTTGTTATTTTATTCACAGTGTCTTAAATTTCGCGAAATATTCTGAATCTGGTTCAACTTTTGTTATGAATTTAGGAAAACTTTACTCAAGGGTTTTGCTTTCGTGTCAGAGGCGTATACTGTAAATCATGCACTCACCGATGTTAGTTCTGAGTAAGTTTGCTCCTTCTACCCTGTTTATTTATTCCTTAATTTTCCTTAAATGTGTTGATTTTTTTAATTATTTATTTATTTTTAATTTCACTTGTTAAAGAGTCCTGGACTTGCTTTGATCCAATCTGAAATGAAATGAAAAAATTAATTGTGATTCATGATGAGCAGAGGATTCTCTGAAGCGGGAGTCTGGAAGCAAGGTGCAACATGCCAATATTCAAGCATCAAAGGTTAGTGTTTCTTTTCCCTTTTTGAAATGTTTTACTAGGCTTTTGCAATTATTTTTTTGGTTTTAGTTTTTGAGACTTGAAGCCTAGTGCTTCTAGCTTTTGCTATCTTAGTTCGTTGATTATTAAATACGCAAGTATACTTATCGTAACAAATAATATAATGATTTGAAAAGATCATTCTCACGGAGATTATTTTATTAGAAACTAATTTTTAAAACTAAAATAAAAATAAAAATCAATTTTTTTTGGTGTTTTTATATTTTAAGGAAGCAAAATTAAAATAATTAATAGTAAATAGCAATAATTAATTAAATTAGATTTTGTGACTAAAAATATATATGAGAAAATATCTAAGAATACTTAATCCTCCAATTTTCTAAACATGCCAATCGTTAAAATTCTCCCAATATAATTATCAATTAATTATATTATCAATTGAATCTAATCTAATATGTATTCTTCTCTCAAGTAAATTACACACCATATAGTAATTAATTTAATCAAACTCTCGTACCAATTAAATTGCATATTATTTATTAAGTTCATCAATTATGGATCACATACATAAGAATCATACATCTCTGCCTAGAAACTATGCATGTTATTTAATCAAGACAAACAATTAAATAATTCTCTCAAATCTATTTAATTGTCTCTATAGATAAATTGTTGGTCAAACAATTAATAACATAAAAATCAGACTAAATAATATAATTAAATTAAAATTATAATTATGGTAAAATTTTAGATTATCACATGTTGAAAATTGAGCTCATAAGATCCTTAGATTAATAAATTAATTACACATAATTGTGTTTATAAAGTTCATATTTTTCATAAAAAAAATATAAAATTGATAAAGAAAAGAGTAGAAAAAGAAATACAATCAATATTTTGAATTGTAGTATTAATTTCCTTATGCTACCAAAATTGTGTCATCTCTTAAATATTTTTGTATTTTTCTCTCTTTTTAGCTCCAAAAAATGACAAAAATTATGCTAATGGAGGCCAATTAGGGTTTATGGAGTGATTAGGAGTTTAAATAATGTTCAGGTGCGATTTGGACCGTCAGATCAGCTTCAAATCAAGGACTACGATTAAAACAAGCAAAATTGACAGTTTCAGCCAATCATAGTGTGACACGTGGTATCAAAGATTCATTGGGCAAAATCAGAAAGTGATGCGTGGCAGTGGAGACCGGTCAGAGTCAACGCTTGTTGAGTCAGCGACACGCGGCGCGACGTGATTTGCGGAGACGGATGGCATGGTGACACGTGGCGACGATGGTTGACCAATTTCCGAACTCGGATTGAACGCCGTGCTGACATGTGGCACGCGTTTCATCCTCCACCCGGCATAACGTGATTCACTCTCCATGATTGCGTGCGTGGTATGACACGTGGCGGCTTCTGATTGGTTATGCGTTAAAAATTTATAAAAAAATCCATAAAAATTCTAGAAAAATTCCAAAAAATTCCAAAAAATATATTTCCCCTCTTTTTATTAAAAAGATTATATTTTAATATTTTTGACCCAAAAAATACTATTTATTGAAGAAAACAAATAAATATTAAGTAAAATGGTGCGCTAATGACTTTATTTTCATAGAGTCATCGATTATGATCTTTTTGTGCTTTGTTATTTATTATAATTTTCATTTAGAATTGTTACATTGGCAATGTGTATTGGTTGGTTACTTTTTCTTTTCTTGTTACTCTTTTTTTTTAATCTTCTAATGCATGGTTTATTTTCATTCTCAACAGGCTGTTGCTGATATTATTCGAACAACTTTAGGTCCCAGATCCATGTTAAAGATGTTACTTGATGCTAGTGGAGGTAATTTCATGCATATCTTTTGTAGTGTTTGTTCATCATTTCAATAGTATATTTGAAATGCTGCCTTGCTAGTAGCGTGATGCAACCTCTATCATCAGTAGTATCAGCATGAAAAAGATAATACAGTTGAAGCACCTATTTCATTTTTTTCTTATAATCGTCACATTCATGCCCCAACAGATTCATGTTTTAATATTTCTTTTAAGGATGTTATGAGCCACAATAGCATATCATCTGTCTCAACTGTTCCTATCTATTGAGTTTATAAGGTTTTTTCATCAATTGATGAACAGGAATTGTGGTGACCAATGACGGAAATGCTATTCTCCGTGAATTAGATGTTGCACACCCAGCCGCAAAGGCATGATTAACTTACATTACTTGATATTCTTCTTTTCCTGTAATTATTTTGTTCAAGCTAGAAAGCTATTTGATTTTATTCTTACTAATATATTTCTTTTTTTGTTTTTTTGCAGTCAATGATTGAGCTTAGTCGCACACAAGATGAAGAAGTCGGAGATGGAACAACATCTGTTATTGTTCTAGGTATGTCCTGTGATGAGGATCTGTATCCTCATTTTTGCATAATGATATTGCTTCGTTGGTTACCTCTGTTTTGAATGCATAAACATTGAGATCGTAATCAAGGGAATACATCAAAAATGTAATTTCACATTCTGCTGCAGTTATATGACACAATTTTTGTTCATGGCTCAAATTTGGTATTTTGGGATTGTTCTTTTGCATTCACCTAATTCTCTTTTAATATTGAAGAATACATCATTGAATATCTTTTCTGGTGTCCCTCAGTCATATATTGAAATTTTCTTGTAGCTGGAGAACTGCTCCATGTTGCAGAGGCATTTCTTGACAAAAAGTACCACCCTACTGTAATTTGTCGAGGTAATGATGATTTGTGGGCATGGAGTTTACTCATTAACTCATTTTTTCATTTTTTCATTAATGCTTGCAAATTCATAGCAAGTAAAATACAAAAATTAATGTTGCAAATTGTGTTTGATTTACAGCCTATAATAAAGCTCTGGAGGATGCTGTTGCAGTGCTTGACAAAATTGCCATGACCATTGATGTCAATGATCGTAAGTTTCTGAAGTACTTGAACTATGGCTGGTTTTAGGCCTCTGATTATTTTGATTATTAGTTAAAGACATGTGCAATTGTGCATTGCACATGAATTGTTTCACTTCTTTTTAGTTTTTCCTCTTTGTTTAATTTCTACAAGACTACAACATATTCGAAATAAAAATACAAAACTAAATAATTTCTTATTTTAGAGAAAAAAATTTCCATTATTTGTCGAATGTCAAATAAAGATGTTTTGAGATAAAGTTAAGGTTTTCAAGAAGAATACATCATATTGGTTGAAAACAAAAGTACATGTAAAATGTTGAATCATCAAACTATTGTAGATCATTTTAAGAAATTTTCTAGCATTTTTAAACTTTCAAATTTATTGTAAAAGTAAATTCATTATAGATCTTAGATTTATTGTAGAGCTTTTTTAACTAAAAGCTAAATGATGAATATGATAAACATTGTTAATTAAAGTATTTGAGTTTTGAAATTATGTTTAATATGTGAATAATTTTTTTCTTGTAAATTCTAAATAAAAACATAAATATGAGATATTTATTAGGAAATTACAGGTCTTAATGCTATAGAAGTCTTTTTGTCTTTTTTCCCCCTTTTTCTTTCCGAAACTTAAAAATAAAATATAAAAGGCAAGATATGTCTTTATTTCAAATATAAAAGCGAAAGGTTTTTAACTCCCTATCATTTGCTCTTTCCTTTAATAACAATGGTCATTGAACCTTTCTTTCTTTAGTTTTAATTGTTCTAGATATTAATATTTATTAGGAAATTACAGGTCTTAATGCTATAGAAGTCTTTTTGTCTTTTTTTTCTTCCCTTTCCGAAACTTAAAAATAAAATTAAAAGGCAAGATATGTCTTTATTTCAAATATAAAAGCGAAAGGTTTTTAACTCCCTATCATTTGCTCTTTCCTTTAATAACAATGGTCATTGAACCTTTCTTTTTTTAGTTTTAATTGTTCTAGATATTAATATACTGGTTGACTGGGACTTCTGTTAATTAGCACTGGTTGACTGGGACTTGTCTGTTAATTAGCACTGGTTGACTGGGACTTGTCTGTTAATTAGCACTGGTTGACTGGGACTTGTCTGTTAATTACCAGAGTTGCGTCAACAACCTCGTTTTGTTCTATATGCTTTTTTAATATATATGTTTTAAGCTTGAGTAGCTAAGTTAGAAATAATGTTGAGCCAACAAGTTTTATTGGCCATTGATTCTGGTTTAAAATATAATTTTTAAGTTTTGAGAACCATTCACTTTGTATGTTTAAATTTTGAGAACTGTTTGTTATATGTCTTAAATAATGCGTATTAAAAACTAATGAGCTTGAGTATTTAAGTTTGAAGTAATGTTGAGCCAACAATTTTTATTGGTATTTGATTCCGGTTTAAAATTGTATGATAAATTCTGAGAACTCTTTATTATGTATGTTTGAAAATTCTTACTTGAAGGACATTGTCTTGGACCGATAGCAGAATGCTTTTTTTTTTGGGTACTTATGTCCTCTACCTGTCATTTATTTATAATAATCCTTTATCCTTGATAGCACATGCAATGCTTTTTTTTTGCTTAAATTGTTAAAGTGCCCAAACAGAATCTTTCACACAGATATCTGTTTGTTCTCCTTTTCTTATATTTGTTTATTGTAGCTATACATTTTATAGGGATCGCATAAAATGCAACCCCTTCAAAATTGGCTTGTCATATCATAATTTGAAGTTTGAAATCTTGTTTTTTTATGAATTTACAACTAATGGGTCAAATTATTTGTCAGGGGCAACAATGTTGGGACTGGTTAAGAGCTGTATAGGCACAAAGTTCACTAGTCAATTTGGGGATCTGTTTGCTGTAAGTATCTCTATGATCTACAACCTTATAAGATTAGAAAAGTCTATATATCTCAAATTTGATACGTATTTCACATGATGTGTTGCAGTGTTATTTGTAATATTGTCGGGCTCACATAATTTTATTTAATGAAAAACTGTCAAATTAGTTGTGATTGTGATACATTTGTGATATATATTAGTGCTCTATAAGATTACATAGTTATTTTGGTGAAACTAGCCTGGCCTTATCAGCAACTTGGAGCTTCTTTTCAAATCTCTGTTGAAGCATGCAACTCAAGATGCACATTTTGCTCGGTTTCATAATGTCATGTAATACACTTAACAGAAACTCGTGGTTTAAGAAAATTAATAATAAGCAAAGGCTAAACATCTTTATCTAGAGAAACCCTTTCAATAATTAGTGCTACAAAATTTTAGTAAAGCAATGTTTAGGTTTAACCTCTTTTCTCTGATTGTTTGAAGATGACATTATCAAATGTATAGTTTTTCCCACCACTACCTTGTCATTCTTCATTTCCTCTTTTTTTTTTTGGTTTATTGCAATAATGTGGCATATTTGGGTTCTTTCATTTATATGCTATATTTTTTTTGCCTGTAGTTTTAACTTTTAACATTTCAGACAATCTATTGCACTTTTGAATTTACCATTTTTCATATTTTTCCCAATTATAATTGTCATTTTATTTATTTGGCAATCGTATGTCTGTGGGTGAGGGTAGAATGTTGATTAGAGGCTCTACCTAATCTGCTTTTATGGCAAATGGATTATTGTAGTTAGATTCCTACTTCACCGATCAGAACTTTTCCTTTCCTCGATATGTTAAATTGCTTTGTCATGTGTAATTCTAAGTTTTCATATTTAGTCAATTCTTTTTGGTAGGATTTAGCAATTGATGCCACAGCAATAGTTGGGGTAGATCTTGGGCGAGGGTTGAGGGAAGTGGATATCAAAAAATACATCAAGGTTGAGAAGGTACCTGGTGGGCAGTTGGAAGATTCCAGAGTCCTTAAAGGAGTTATGTTTGACAAAGATGTTATTGCCCCTGGAAAAATGAGAAGAAAGATTGTCAACCCACGCATCATGCTCCTTGATTGTCCCCTTGAATACAAAAAGGGTGAGAATCAGACTAATGCTGAACTTGTTAAGGAAGAAGACTGGGGAGTGCTATTGAAAATGGAGGAAGAATACATTGAGAACCTTTGCGCACGGATAATTAAGTTTAAACCAGACTTAGTAATCACAGAGAAGGGACTTAGTGATTTGGCATGTCATTATTTGAGCAAGGCTGGCATCAGTGCAATCAGGAGGTTGCGAAAGACAGATAATAACAGAATAGCCAAGGCTTGTGGTGCTGTTATTGTGAACAGACCTGATGAATTGCAAGAGTCAGATGTTGGCACTGGGGCTGGGCTATTTGAGGTTAAGAAAATTGGGGATGAGTTCTTTGCTTTTATTGTTGATTGCAAAGATCCGAAGGCTTGTACAGTACTTCTAAGAGGTGCAAGTAAGGACCTTTTGAATGAGGTTGAAAGAAACTTACAGGTATTTACAATTCACAAATACTTGATATATGAAATAAATAATTATTTTTTCGATATGGATACTGAAGGATTTTTACCCCGTTATGCCACAGGATGCCATGTCTGTTGCAAGAAATATATTAAAGAATCCAAAGCTTGTACCTGGAGGTGGTGCTACCGAGCTGACTGTATCTGCTACTTTAAAGCAGAGGAGTTCATCTATTGAAGGCATTGAAAAGGTAAATAGATACTTATTTATTCTTCATTTTAAGAGAATAAATCACTTTTTTTTTGGGTGCCTAAGGCCCTAAATACACTGTTATCAGTTGCATTATAGGTGAGGTACCGCGGTTTGGAGTGTATGTCATGTCTATTGTATTGCATTACATGTGCTGGTAGCATCTTCACCTTTTTTTTTTAATTATAAATTTTGATCCTCCTTTGTGTCACCATAAAAATCTCAAGGGAAAACAATAGGAAAATGCAGAATTTTTTATTATGGTTTTTCTTGGCGTCATAGAATTTGCCGAGGCTTTAAGCTATATTTCATGTTGTTCATAATTTTACCTTCATATGTTTGGCCATTTTGGTGGGTTTGAAACAGTGGCCTTATGAAGCAGCTGCTGTAGCTTTTGAGGCTATACCGAGAACCTTGGCACAGAATTGTGGTATTAATGTGATTCGGACCATGACTGCGCTGCAAGGGAAGGTAGGAAGGAGTTTGGAGCTGGGTTTTTCCTTTTTACTTTCTCTATTTATAATCTTAGTGGTTTATTTTTAACGTATTGGTCAAACTACATAGCATGCAAACGGGGAGAATGCATGGATTGGCATAGATGGCAACAGTGGTGCAGTTGCTGACATGAAAGAACAGAAGGTGCATCCAGTTTTGAGCTTCCCTCTTATGTTATATTTTTAGACCAAAATTTGGTCCATCCCCTTTTCACTTATGACCAATTTAATCCTAAATCTTTTAATTTAACCATTTAAGTTCCATAACATTCTAGTCCAATACCTTTTAATTGGACCAGTTTAGTTCATCTTTCAATTTTGGATCAATTTATCTTAAATAAAATTGGTCAAAGTAGTTTAATTTCGAAAAGGTTATAAGACTTCATTGGTCAAATTAAAAGATTTTAGACTAAATTTGTCAAATGTGCAAAAGATTATGCACCAAATAGGACGACTTAAAAAATTTAGGACCAAATTTGTTTAAAGTAAAAAGGTGGACAAAAATGGTACTTTAATCATATTTTTATTTTAACTGTTCGAATTTTTTAAGTTCAGGAAATGCATAATCTTTGCACAATAAATTGTTTCATGTTTCTATCTATAAGATGAATGGTAGACTGGATGAATGGTGTGTATGGTTTCAATGGGATTCTATGTCATAAATGCTTTGGCCAATACATTAATATCTTTGTATTTCTAACGGAAAATATTTCTTCACTTGTGACAAGCAAGCAAACACATTTACGTTGGCTTATATTCTACTTGAAGTATTCATGTTTCTTATATGTTTTCAGATCTGGGATGCCTACAATGTCAAGGCACAAACCTTCAAAACAGCAATAGAAGCTGCCTGCATGCTACTGCGGATTGACGACATCGTGAGTGGGATTAAAAAGAAGCAGGCACCTGGAGCAGGCCAAGCTCCATCAAAGCCTCAGGTTGAAACAGAAGCTGATGCTGACAGTGAGCAGATACTTCCAGACTGAAGATACTGTTATACTTAAACTGAATTTTTTTTTTAAATTCACTAAATAGGCCTGTTGATGTTGGTTTTCTAGGGTTTTGTTTAACTTTTCATTTTAGCTCGAGTCAGATTTCTTTCAATTTGTGTTTGCTTTTGTTTGTTTTAGTTTTAGACCGCTGGGGAGTATTTCGTGTACAAATATTTTATTTGGGATCCTTTTTCATGATTGGCATCCCAATGGTGATTTATTTGTTATTATGCGTTTACATTCTTAAAATTTTAGCGGTCCTCCAGTAGAGGTTCATCTCCAAAGAACAGTTTGAATTTCCCAATTCTGAATCGTGCTTGTACAACCCTATTTAAGCCCAACCCATGGTCAAGGCTGCCTTTTGTTTGATTGCATATTCATTGCACCGAGTACCCGGTGCAAAGCCAAATGCTGTTATCAAATTTGCTTGTTAAGGTTGGACACGCCCGTAACAGATGACGACCAAAAAAAGCTATGATAAAGCGGTGGTGAGCCCAAAACTTTTCTTTGTTAGGGTTGAATTCTAATGTATATTATTGAATTGTTTTTACTAGATGATGGTTTAGAAAGAAAAAGTAGTTTGACTTCTATGATCTAATTTTTTAAAGAAATTCTTTATTTTAGGGAAGTGTTTAAACAGTTCTTTTGTTATGCATTTGGAGTCGATTGGTTTTTTGTTTTGAATTGTTGTGCTTTTAGTCCTAAAATTGAAACGCAAAAAAAATAATTATTTTTGTAATAAATTAATAATTTTTAATTATTTACACAATATATCTTAAACTGCCAAACACTATATCTTAATACTATATTTTAAATCACATACCTTAAATCCTTAAACACATACTTTAAAACCAGAATCCTACATGGCAAAAACAAATTCCTAAAATTATGATCGCTAATGTAAATCCCCAAAATTTTTAGTAATTTATAAAAGTAACTTAAGGTTTTTTTTAATAATATTTTATGGTGTAGGGATATATCAAATTTTTTTTTTGTGAAAAACAAAAAATTAGAAAACTTTCCTACATTTTGTCAAGTGTCTTGCGTAGCCTCGCTGGGGTCCTTGTTGTGGCGTTGTGGCCTCATTGAGTCTTAATGTGGCCTCTTTGAGCAATCGACGAGCCTTCTTTGAGGAAGTGATGTGCAATTTTGGCTTATAAATAGGTAAGATTTTTCAAATTTTTCTCACCTTTTTCTCTCTTTAAAATTTTCTCTCAAATTATTCTGATTTTCAGTACATTTCGAAGCACGTTATTGGGATAAATATTGAGGAGTTCGGGTTCATAAGAATAGCGGTAGAATGAGTTTTCATTTAGGGTTTTCTACTCTAAATTTTTTATTTTATGTATTGCTTTTCGTAAAAATGTCATGTGTTTATCTATATGCTATGAATAAAAAGGTAAATTGGGTGCCATAAGTTTTACAAATAATGTTATAATTGCTGTTAAAATGAAATACTCATTATAAACATTTTATTATGCATACATTGAATTTTTTTATATAAAACGAGTATAAAATTTGATATGAAATGAGTATTGAAAATAATTCACATAGCATCTGAGATTTTTATATATGCATCAGGAAAATGATTTTATTTGTAAGAAGTATACATATACGTGAGTTTTGTGGAGTATGGTACCTAATGGCTACTAGTTGTAGTGGACTATTTTCGATGGATTATAAGTGCGTATTTGCATCACATGTATTCTAGGAATTTTTCTATCTATAGTACCTTGAATTGTTGATTGCACACGAACCTTGGAATTAGACCCCTTGTTATGTCTCGAAGTTTGCCGTCTATTGGGTCTTGGAGCTTGACTGTATATGGGTCTTGAAGTTGGACCTCCATCGTCTCAAAGTGGACTGCTTATAGATGAGGGCCCATATGATATTGATTTGACCAATATGTGTCATGTATTTCGGATTATGACCGTACATGGGTTCGGAGGTAGACCCATATGTGTCTCGGAGGCTGACCAAGCTTGTGTCTATGTATTTTGGTGACCAATATATATGGGGTTGCATATCATGCATTGAATTTATATTTGCATAGTATATTTCATATTGTAAGAGCATGCATTGTGATACCTAGAATGCACACTCTCTCGGTTTTGAGAACGAGGAAGTACAAATATATCTTAGTTTTGTAAATAAAATCTCCCCACATTGTATATTGATGATGATGATTAATTCCATTTATGAAATTTATTATACGTGGCATGCATTATATTATTTATTTGTTATAATAATATTTTAGAGTTGACTCATATTGAGTTATAAGCTCACCCCCACTCTTTCCTCATTTTTTAGCTGCAATAGCAAGATAGTTGCAGAAAAGGCACGAAGGTCTCTTACGAAGGATTCAAACAATTAAAAGTTTGACCTAAAATCTTATTTATTTTATTAGCTATTATAATTTATGTTTAGGTAAGTTAAGATTACTCTCATAAATTTTAATTGACTTTATAAATATTTTGGACTTAAGTTTATGAATTTATATTGAATTTTTTCTTTTAAATATAAAATCTTTTAAGGGTACCCTATAAGGCTTATAAGTGTTGACGATATTCATGGAGAAATTAAATAAATGTAATTTTAGTGTTTAGGTGTGGTTTTCAATAATATTTTCAAGTTGAAGAAACTACCGAGCTCCAAACGAAGACATCTAAGGTATAACTATGTTTTTATGCATGTTAGATTTCATATTAGACACATAAGAACATTATGCATTTAAGTTACTCGATTGATCGAGAAATGTCTAGATCGATGGAGGCATGTAGATCGATCGAGAGTTGATCTACTCTGATTAAAAAAATCCTTGAATTAATTTTTAAATGAGGTAGATCTATCGAAGTTTAATTTTTGATCGATTGAGGACTGATCAATTGAGAATCAATCTCATTTAATCTACCTGATCTCGAGATTTCTTTTTAAACACACTAGATCGATCGAGAACTAGATCAATCAATCATATTTTGATGGTTGTTTGGATTGAATTTCGATCGATCAACATTTATGGCTCAACCGATTGAACTCGACTTAGATCAATCAAGCTACTGGGGTTTCAACTTTAACCTAATTTTTACTCGAGTCAAATTATTTTATTACTATATTGTCCTTACTTTTAAATCTCTTTTAAATGATTGTATGTACATAATAGTAATAGGCATTTGACCTAGGGCTTTAACATATTCTATTTAAATAAACCTAATCATATAGTTTTCTTAACCACAATTGAATCAACTTTTGCAACTTATGCTTAGTGTCTAAATATATTTTACAAAAATATTTTTGTTAGGCTTCTTTTGTTTCTTAATCTATCAAACATTTTATAGTTGTGTTTGATTTATTAACAAGCCTACAATAATTGTATTATTGTGCTTAAACATTTGTTCTAGGGTTGGTAGTCATTTCTAATTTATCTACTATTATATTAAATCATCTAGCTAGGATTTTTCATTGTTTAATCCACTCTAGGGCATACATTGCACTGGTGTTTATGTGATAATGTTTTAGGTCCCAATTGAACGGGTTTGATAACTCATGTTACTTGAGTTAATCGGAACGTTAGTCCGAATCCAAACACCTTGCTTATAGAGATTGTGAAAAAAGTTAGAGGCTTGTAATTAAGTTACTTCGGGAAATTTCTTGGTTGGTAGTTTGAGTCTTAGCCTTGTAATCGAATGTTATTTTCATAGTGGATAGGTAAGTGGTATGGTGGTTTTTCTTTTAGGTCATTGTTATGGTCTAAGTTATTTTCTCCTAAAAACATCATGTGTTATTTATCTATTTGCTTTAGTTTACATGTGATTGCATGTCTGGTCATTCCATAAAATTTTAATTTAGCATATTTATGCTAATTATCTATTCACTCAGTGTTGGTGTTGCCTAGGACCTTGTTATGGATAATTTGAGAGATGGTTTGTCTACAGACCATGTATGTTTCTTTCATGGGTTTAACTACCCATATTGGAAAGCTTGTATGAGAGCCTTTCTACGATCTATAGATAAGAGTGTTTGAAATTCTGTTCTTTATGGTTGGGATCCAACCATTGTTACCAAAGATAATGTAGTCACTCTCAAACATAGGAGTAAATGGACCATTGAAGATAAGATTAGTAGTAACTGGAATAAAAAAGGTATAAATGTTATCTTTTATGCAGTGTCTGTCAATGAATTTCATTGAATATCTAATGTTGAAACTGTCAAGCGTGCTTACAATACTTTAGGGGTTACCCATGGGGTCACCACTCAAGTTAAAAGAAAAAACTTGCATGTTAGGTAATAAGTTTGAAAATCTGAGAATTTAAAAGTCTAAAACATTTTCTAAATTTTATATTAAATTATGTGATATTGTTAACTCTTTTGCTAATCTTGGTGAGAAAATTGAGAAATTCAGGTCAATAATAAAAATAGTGCAGTGCTCTTTATGTGATCGCTTCCACCCTCATGTCATAGCCACAAATAAAAGTAAATATGTGGACACCATTAAAATTGAGAAGCTAGTTGGTTCACTTCCCACTTTTGAAATAAGTTTTTGAACTCCCACGATATGATGCCCTGAAAAATGGGTACGTCAAAAAGGAAGGTGGGAAATTTTTAAGTTATATTCAAAAGATTTATTTAATAAAACTTCAATTCAATTCAGAATATCTCTATTTAAAAACATAATTTAACAAAAACTACTTAAACTACAAAATGCGAAATATATATATTAGAAAAGTGATTCACTTTACAATATGTCTCAGCATTTTCTCCAAATAAAGGATACAAGATGAAATACAAATTATAACCTAAAGTTTTCTTCTTTTTTCTCATCTCCAAGTTGTGCACCACTTTGTCAAACCTTAATCTGGAGGTAAGGGAAAAATGGGATGAGCTACACATAGCTTAGCAGTCTACTCTATTATATGTTTCAAAAAAAAAAAATCATTCATGATGCATATTGTTTATTCATAAAATTTCATGAATGGTAATCGTTAATATATAAAGTGGGGAGATTTTTTTTTACAAAAACCCGGATATACCTATACCTCTTTGCTTTTAGGGAAATCAAGGGAAAGTGCAATATAGGTATATCAATGGATGCCCATACAATATAAAATATGGTATGATATAAATCCAATGCGTGAAATGCAACCCCATATGTATTGTTCATCCAAATACATGAGCACTGACTCAGTCCAACTTTGAGATGCATGTGGTTCCACCTCCGACCCCATGTACGATCACAATACATAGGGCGCATGTATCCATCAAATCACATCATATAAGCCCTTTTCTACAGGAAGGTTGACTTAAAACACAATAAGGGGTTCAACTTTGAGGGTCATGTGCAGTTAACATATCCACAATAGACAACAAGTTCCAAACACAATGGGAGTCCAACTCTGAGGCCCGTGTGTGAGAAACAAATCTACGGTCGCATATCATGACCACAATAATATATAATCATATATAGACACCATAGATGAAAAACTCCAAAGATACATGTGTATACGATGCATACCTATAGTGTGTCAAATATAGGCTACTGCAACCAGTAGTCATGGGTACCATACTCTGCAAGATAATTTACAGGTGTACTCTCCACATATAAAACATTCTCATGATGCATGTATAAAATTATCGGATTCCATATCACATTATTAATATTCATTTCATATCAATATTTGATAATCGTTTTATATACAAAACTTTTTAGATGTATAAAATCATGGCATCCGATCTTTCACTTTTATTCATAACATACGATGCATGACATTTTATTTAAAAAAACAATGCATGTATTTAAAAATTTAATGTAAGAATCCTTACCTCAAATCCTTGACTTGAACACTAGGATATTTATCCCTGAAATTCCCCCCAAAATGTGCCAAATTTTTTGTAAGTGATATTGACAATCCAATTGAATCAGAAAATAGTGACACCAGCTTTCTGGCATTTACTACAAAAACTGGTGGACACTCTAGTAAGTATAATATTGATTCAAACAATGAGAAAAATAACTTTGAATTGTTATTTAATAAATTTAATGTTTATAGTATTGATGAATTGTTCATAGATTTAGTAGGATGAAAATGGGAAAATGATAGGTTACTTGTAGAAGTAAGTAGACTTAATGAAAAACTAAAATCCTATGAAATAAATTCCTCGGTACTAGAAAAGGAAAATTTTGATTTGCCTGAGCATATTAACAATTTGAATTCAATTCTTATAGGTTTAAAACAAAAAACTAAATCTGATGCAAAAACTACAACAATCCCAAGAAACTATAAAAGGCTAACCATTGAAGATAACAATTTGAATTCAATTCTTTGGACTTTTACTTTTCACACCCTCCACAAACATTTTATACATCCTTGTTTAAATTTATTCCTACATGTCATAACTATGGTAGAAAAGGGCATATTTGACCTAGATGTAGATTATTGATGACCTATAACTATATTGATAATTTGCATGAATTCTATTCAATAATCACTAGTCATATTTCTAGAAATAATTAAACACATGATTCAAAAAAACTAGGAAAGGTTGGGTTAAAAAATCTTATTTAAATTTTTTTATAGCTTGATAACTCAATGAAAGTAAAGTTATCAATGCACTTTTCTTCTTAATATTTATTCATTTTATTTAATAAGTAGTACTTTTAGGGTTAAAAATATTAAAATATGAACTTTATAATGAAAGGGGATGAAAATATAGTTTTTGAGAATTTTCTGGGATTTTTTTGAATTTTTATGGATTTGGTTTTATGAATTTTAGGACACGTTAATGCCACACAAGCAAATGGGAACCAATCAAAGCGCATCACATGTATAGTTGACTAGTCATTACCACATGGATTCCACATAAGCAAAAGGTATCCAATCAGACAACACTGTGTATCAACTGACGTAGGCATTACCACGTGTCGACACGACATTCATTTTGAGCTTTGCCAAGTAGTTAACAAGCATGCCACACATTGTCACAGGATTCGCCCATTCTTTCCACAATAAGGAAAATGACTTTGAATTGTTACATTAAAAAAATTTAATGTCACTAGTATTTTTTTGAATTTTTATGGATTTGGTTTTATGAATTTTAGGACACGTTAATACCACACAAGCGAATGGGAACCAATCAAAGCACATCACATGTATAGTTGACTAGTCATTACCACATGGATTCCACATAAGCAAAAGGTATCCAATCAGACAACACTGTGTAGCAACTGACGTAGGCATTACCACGTGTCGACACGACATTCATTTTGAGCTTTTCCGAGTAGTTAACAAGCATGCCACACATTGTCACAAGATTCGCCCATTCTTTCCACAATAAGGAAAATGACTTTGAATTGTTACATTAAAAAAATTTAATGTCACTAGTATTGATGAATTATTCATATATTTAGTAGGGTGCAAAAAGGAATATGATAGGTTGCTTGTAAAAGTAAGTAAACTTAATGAAAAACTAAAATCCTATGAAATAAATTCCTCGGTAATGGAAAAGGAAAAAAATGATTTGTCTAAGCATATTGTCAATATGAATTCAAGTCTTATAGGTTTAAAATAAGAAAAACTAAATCTGATGTAGGAACTTAAACAATCCAAATAAGCTATAAAAGGCTAACCATTGGAGCTGAAAGGTTAAACAAAGTTCTAGATTATGTAAAGCCTGCTAGAGATAAAATAGAACTATATATAGATAAGCATACTACACCATCTTCAAAATCAATACTGTTTGTAAAACCTTTGGATCTTTACTTTTCACACCCTTCACACCCTTTACACACATTTCATACATCCTTATCTAAATTTATTCCTACATGTCATAACTATGGTAGAAAGGGGCATATTTGGCATAGATGTAGATTATTGATGACCTATAACTATACTAATAATTTGCATGCATTCTATTCAAGAATCACCAGTCATGTTTCTAGAAATAAACACATAATTAAAAAAACTAGGAAATGTTGGGTTAAAAAATCCGATTTAAGTTTTTTTGTAGCCTGATAACTCTATGAAAGTAAAGTTATTAATGCACTTTTTTGCTTAATATTTATTCATTTGATTCAATAAGTACTACTTTTAGGGTTAAAAATAATAAAATATGAACTTATAGTGAAAGGGGATGAAAATATAATTTTTGAGAATTTTTTGAAATTTTTATGGATATTTTATGAATTTTAAGACACGTTTATGCCACACAAGCAAAAGGGAACCAATTGGAGTGTGCCGCATATAAGTTTAAAAGTCATCACCACATGAATGCCATGCAAAAAAGGAGCCAATCGGAGTGTACCGTGTGTATCAACTGAGGTAAGCATTACCAGCTCATCCTACCATGCATCGCGCGTTGATTTGTTCCATGTTTCTCCCTTGCCATGTGTCATGATCCCATTGGTCAACGTTATTTAAGTTTCCTTTTTTCATCTTAGCCTTTGATCTAAAGTTGATTTAACAATATATATTCCATCTGAACATAATTTAACCCCCTAATTTCATTAAAAACCCTACGTGGTTGAATTTTACAAATGTTTTATCAATTTTTGGTGCGAAAAAGAGAGAGAAGTTCAAGAGAAAATTCAATTTTGGTGGAGATTTAAGAGGAGATTGGTACTAAAATTCTTGAGATCGATTGTATTTATTCTTCTCCTCCTTTCTTTATTAATTTGTATGTCTTTTTTATTGAAAAAATATTTTATAACTTATCTTGTAACTATTATAAAGGATAAAGAAGTTAGTTTGTATTTTTTTATATGAAAAACATGATCCTATAAGTGGCATGTCATTTTGATTAGTTGTAAGGTAAGTATTAATGTACATTTTCATATAACATAATTAAATTATAGTTTAATTTTAGTTCATTTATTTTAAATTATATTAGTATAAAAATAATTGATTATATGTATCAATTATCTTTTAGTGAAATAATTTAAAAAGAATCAAAAGACTTATATTATAATTGATATGTAAATTCTTAGTTAATAAAAGTTTAAAAAGGAAAAATCCAATAATTGCTTAGTATTATGGAATAAAAATAGAAGATCAAAATTTTTATAAATGTGTTAAATTTTAATTTATTTTTTAAAATTATATTTAGTGTAAAAACATAATTAATTATATATATTAATAATTATCATTTAAAGAAAAAAAATAAAAAGATTAGTAAATATTTTATTTTTGTACGAAATATTTGATTATTTATGGAAAAGAGTCGATGAAATTGATAATAAAAAAAAGACTAAGGAGCATTATAATAATTATATATTATTATGGTATTAATTGAGAAAATTAAATTTTTACTAAATATGTGTTAAATTAATATGATTAAAAAATCATATATTTCCTTATATTAATCTAATTTTAATTTAATTTTAGATAATTTAGTTTTTTAAATTATATTTTGTTTAAAAATTAATTGATTATATATATATATATTAATTATCTTTTTAACGTGAGAATTAATAAAAAAGAAAACAAAAGATTCCTAAAATAACTAAGTCCATGTGAATAGATTTAAAGCTTATAAACTCACTCTTAGTGGAACTTTAAAATGAAAAATCCAAATATCAAAAATATGTGTTAAATTTTAATTTATTTTTTAAATTATATTCAATATAAAAATAATTGATTGTATGCATTAATAATTTTCTTTTACTAGAAGAGTTAAAGGAAAAATCAAAACTTTTAAAATATTTGATTTTATGGAATATTTGTTTCTATTTGAAAAAATTAATGAAGTTAAAAACTAAAAAGTAAATAAAAGTGTCATGAATATTATAATAATTATCTATTATTATGGAATAAAAAGTGAAAATAAATTTTTTCTTAAATATGTATTAAATTAGTATACTTAAAAAAAAATCTACCATAATTATCAATATATTTCTTCATATAATATAATCTAAATAATTTAATTTTAGTTAATTTATTTTTTAAATTATATTTAGTATAAAAAATAATTGACTATATGTATTAATTATCTTTTAGTGAAAGAACTAAAAGAAAAACCCAAAAGACTCCTATTATAATTGATTTTATATGAATAAAATTAAAATTTATAAATTCTCACTTATTGAAAATTTTAAAAAGAAAAATCAAAAGACTCATGTCTATTATTACATAATTAAAATAGAATCAAAAGGCTCATAAATATGTGTTAAATATTAGTTTATTTTTTAAATTATATTTAGTGTAAAAATATTTGATTATATGTATTAATAATTATATTTTATTGAAAGAATAAAAGGAAAAACATATTCTTAAAATATTCGATTATATGTAAAATAATTAATAAAATTTACAATTAAAAAGAAAATAAAAATACTTATAAAAATTATATATTATTATAGAATTAAACGTGAAAATTAAATTTATACTAAATATATGCTAAATTAGTTTATTTAAAAAGGGTCTTCTTTAAACATAAATATAATTTCTCATGTAACATAATCGAACTATAATTTATTTTTGGATTATATTTAGTGAAAAAAATAGTTGATTATTGTATCAACTATCTTTTTATGGGCGAATTAAAAAGAAAACTAAAAGACTTATGAAATAATTGATTTATGTGAATAAATTTAAAATTTATAAATTTTCTTGTTGTAAAAATTAAAAAATAATTAAAAGACTAATGATCATTATTATAATTGTCTACTATTTAGGAATTAAAATGAAAAAACAAAAACCTTCTAAATATGTGTTACATTTTAATTTATTTTCGAAATTGTATTTAGTGTAAAAATAATTGAGTATTAATAAATTATCTTTTATTGGAAGAATTAAAAGAAAAAACTACTTCTAAAATATAATTCTATATGAATGAGTTAATAAAATTGATAATTACAAAGAAAATCAAAAGACACATAAACAATATAATATTATGGAATTAGAAGAGAAAATCAAAATTATTATAAATTTGTGCCGAATTAATATATTTTAAAAAAATAAAATTTATAAAATGTGATTGTTATATGAGAATTATTAAAAAAGAAACTCTATTTTACTTGCTTTTATAATTTATAATGTGTTGGATATTGAATGGTATTGTTATTATTTTTGGTTTTGTAAGTCTTAATATTTGATTAATCATTATACATATTTTTTGCTTTAGCTTATTTTTAAGTCATTGTTTTGATTTTAAATTTGAATTTTTTGGTTTATGCATTTGACTTTTGAGTTAATAATATCACAAAATCAAGATAAGTAATTTCAAGCCCTTAGGGTCACACTCATCAAAAAAGATATTTGTAACATACAACAACTCAATAGAGAAACACTATATGAGTACTGGGAGAGATTCAAGAGATTATATGCTAGCTACTCCCAACACCAAATCAATGAGCAACTTCTTCAATAATTTTATGAAGGATTATTGCCAAAGGTGAGAAGCATATTAGATACCACTAGTTGGGGAGCATTGGTATATAAAATCCCAATTGAGGCAAGAAACTTAATTGCAACTATGGATGCTAATTCTCAACAATTTAATACCCTTAGTAATTCATAAGGTAAGGTAAACGAGGTAAGCACAAAATCTCACCTTGAGCAACAAATAAATCATCTTTCTACTTTAATGCAACAAATGACTATTGGACAGGTTAAGACTTGTGGCTCTACAATGGGATATTCCACTGACATGTGTCTACTCTTTAAGAGAATACTATGAACAAGACAATATTATTATAGGATTTCAGGCATAGAGGCATAAGTATGATCCATATTCTAACATTTATAAAGTAGGATGGAAGGATAATCCAAATCTAGGCTATTCAGGCAACCTCTAATAACTAACTTGATTTCCCTAATCCTAGGCCACCTCAACAATATTAACCTAGACCATAATATCCCCAACAACCCCAATGTAAGTCTCTAGAAGAATTGGTTATTACTTTAGCCAATAATAATGCTAAATTCTAGCAAGATACCCAAGCTTCAATTTGAAACCTTAAGAGACAAGTAAGCCAATTGGCAACAACTGTAGGAAGGTTGGAAACACAAATATCTCAAGCTCTCTTCACAAACTATAATCAACCCCAAGGAGTGTTAGTGTCATTACACTAAAAAGTGGAAAGAAATTGGAGGAGCCTAAAAAAGTTCCTAAATATGTCAAACCAAATGAATGGACTACTCAAAAGGAAGAAATTGAGGAAGAGAGGACCATCCCACAAGAAGTTAAGGTGATACCTAAGATAGTATCCAAACCTCTCCTTTCTACTTATGAATCTATTTTTCCTTTTTCAAGTAGATTTAGAAACACAAAGAAAGAAGACCAAGAAAGGGCAATTTTGGACACTTTTTTGAAAAGTGCAAGTCAGCATCCCACATCTAGATTCTATCAAGAAAGTGCCTAAGTATGCCAAGTTTCTCAAGGAACTATGCATCACCAAATGCAAACTAAAAGCCAACGAAGTTTACGTGTAAGGAAAAATGTGTTAATCGTGCAATACTTGTGTTAGTGCTATGTTCATATTGTGTTATGAATGCCACTCCTACACTTTAATGAAAAGAGAACATAAAGAAAAAAAAAACAAAACAAAAAATATATTATTTATTATTATACTTTTAAAATTAAAATAATTTAAAAATACAAAAACAAAGTACTCATTAGATCGAGACTTTCATTAAGTCAGTGCATTACACAACCACCTAATAGGCCTTGGATACAGGATTGTATGAGATCACCTATATTATATTATGCCTATTATATAAGAGTAAGTTTGTACTTTTATATAAATTGACCATCAAAACCCCAAAAGTGATATGTCATAATTTGATTTGTGAGGTCTATTATAAGTATTAATGTATTTTTGTATATAACTTAATCCAATTAGCTATGTATTAAATATATTATACTTTTTCACAATATTCAAAATCTTAATGTTTTTAATTACAATTAATTATTTTAAAAATAATAAATTACAAGTATAATGACTTAATTATGAATTAAAAACTAGAAGTTTAAAATTAAAAACTAGAAGTTTAAAATACTCAATTATAGAATTATTTAATCATCATTTTTTAATATTCTTTTTTATAAAATTAAAAACAATTAAAAAATGCATATATTATTTTGATCACATTTCTTCATAACTTTGATATTTTTTAATTAAAATTAATTCTTTTTGAAATAATAAAAAAGGATTATGACTTAGTTATAAATTAAAAACTAAAATTCTAAAAATGTTTCAATTTGGATTATTAAACCTCCCATTCATATATCTATTTTTTTATTTAAAAATAATTGTTTTGGATAATAAATAATGGACATAATTAATTAATTAAGAAGTAAAAACTAGAATTCTAAAAAACTTCATTTATGATTATTTAATCACATTCATAACTTTACTTTTTAATATTTTTAATTAAAATAATAAATAAAATGCATAATGATTTAATTATAAATTAAAAATAGAACTTTAAAAGACTTTTGTTAGATTTATTTAATTATCATTTCATAATTTGTTGTAATAAAATTAAAAATTTATAAATTACCTATAATTATTTGGGTCATATTTCTTCAAAACTTTAATATTAATTAAAATTAATTTTTTTTGGAATAATAAATAAAAACATAATGACTTAATTAAGAATTAAAAACTAGAATTCCAAAATAATTGAGTTAGGATTATTTAATCACTCATCTTAAATTTTCCTTTTATAAAATTTTAAAAGTTATAGATTTCATATAATTATTTAACCATACTTCTTCAAAACTTTAATGGTTATAATTGAAATTAATTCTTTTTGGAATAATAAATAAAAACCATTAAAAACTAGAATTTTGAAAGATTTTAGTTTAGATTATTTAATTATGATTTCATAACTTTCTTTTATGTCAATATTTTTAATTAAAATTAATTATTTAAAATAATAAATAATGGAAATAATGGCTTAATTAGGAATTAAAACTAGAATTTTAAAAGAATTTGGTTAAAATGTAACACCCCATTCCTTACGTAGAAGAAAAAAATTATTAAAAGTATATTTTGTGTAATTACGATTTTACTTTCAATATTACCAAAATGCCCTATATCTTAAAAATTATCATGTTATGGGACATGTGTATTTCGATCTTTTACTTAATTATTTTTTAAGCATGAGGTATTACACCCTTATTATTAAGAGGACACATGTCCTTGTAACTATTCAAAAAAAAACAAGAGAATTGGTGTCCACATGTCTTACTCACATTCTATTACTTATCTTGTTAGTGCAAGCTTCTCTAAGAGGATTGGAGCAAATTGTTTTGAAAATAAAGAAGAAAAATAAGGAGTAGGGAAAAAGAAAAGAAAGCAGAAGCGAAAGAAGATAGAAATTCTAAGATAAAACATAACTAGGTAACTATTTTTGTAGTAACTTCCAATGGAAGCTGCGAAAACTTTATGAATAATTAGAATTTGTTTCATATATTTTTAATGATAAATTTTATGGTTTTTAATTTTGAGTTTTCTACGTAAAGTTGTACACTTTTTACCCAAGGTAGTTTTATGGAAATCATACTGAAAATCCTGTTCGAGGTTATATCTTATTTTAAACCTTGAGATGTTTAGTTTTAAAATTATTTTACCGTTTGTCATTTTGATTTTTCTAGACAAAGTTTTAGTGATTTAATTTAGGATATGTTATGTGAAGTTATGCTTTACATGCTATACTTATTTTAATTGGAAGCTTGTAAAGTGATATTGAGTTTTATTTTCTAAAGATTTCATAGCATCCTTAAAAACATTGGTCATATTTAAATAAATTCAGTTGGTTTTATTAGTATATTTTTGAGCATTAAAGTTTAAAGTACCTTCAATTAATTTAATAAAAATTTGAAGAATATATTATATGTTAGTGTCAATACACTTCCAATATAAAGGTACTATGAGAATATATTTTATTATCCTAATCAACAAGCTAAAAGTAAGATAATTTTGCAAGCAAATTTAGTTTGAGATTAAGTTAGTTTTATTATATATGTTTTTATACAAGCTTACAAGTTAAGTAAATATTTTAAAAAAGCTAGATTACTTCCCCTTTAGTATTCAATGATAGCTAGCTTTACTCATTAATCAATTTTATTTGGTAAGACATCATGACCAATAAATTTGGTTCAATTCAACTCAATATGATGTTTACCAACTCAATATTGTATCATATCAGTTCATTATAATGATATCATATCTGCATGATATTTATCAGCTCAGTTTAGCTTAGTATGATATCAAATCAATTCAGTATGATGTTATCAGATCAATGTGATATTTATCAAATTAGTACAATTCAATATGATATCAAATCAGTTTAGTATGATGTTATTAGATCATCATGATATTTACCAGTCTAGTTCAGTATGATATTTATGAATTTAGTTAAGTCAGTGCGCACATGACATATGTATCAATAGAGCCAACTGAGCCATTTTAATGGCTTTATCAAGTAAATTCTCCACATATGTAGTTGAAAGCGAGCGCCAGTACTAGATATGCTTTTCGTGTGCTACTAGATCCTCAAGTGCTCTTGGTATAATAAAATTAAAGTACATTTATTATGCTTGTACTATTTATTTACATACTTATTATAAGGATTATAAGTATTGGCTATTTTCATGGACAAAATATTTACCTATAAACTTATTTTTAAGCTCGCTATCAAGTCTATCAAACAAAGTTGAAGAAACATTAGAATTTAAGATAGTTATATGATGAGTGCTCAAAAAGTACCAAAATTACCATGATTTTATGCACGTTAATTGATTAAAAATATATATTTATATGATTTTATCATATATTTATATAAATCTATCTTTTCGAAATCACGGGTATTTTATTATTTTTTACCCACTTTTTCTTCCCCTCATCACCTATAAATACCCCCATTCTCTTCATTTCAAACCACACCTTAAAAAAATCTTCTCTTCTCTTTATTTCTCTCCATTTATTAGTTTTTAGCTTTTCTTAGTTAGTTTTTCTTAGTTTTATAGTTCTTCTCTTGGGATAGGTTCAAAATGTTTCTCACTCAATGTCCCCATCACAGCTTTCCCTTGCAGTTGTAGAACCAATTCTTTTATGATGTACTTACGCAAAAATGTCATTTCATTGTAGACAACGCTGTAGGAGGAGCAATGGGAGAAAAGACTGCCTCAGAGACGTACAACCTGTTTGAGATGTTGGGTGCTAATTCCCAACAGAAAAGCTCACGAGTGAGAAAAGCTGGAGTTCATGAAATCGATTCCAACAATGAAGTTCAACAACAACTTGTTCAATTGACCAAGCAAGTTTCCCTTCTCACTACGCAAACCAACACCAATAATGAACATTATGGTTTGTATAGCAACATGGGACATGGTACTGAAGCTTGTCCATATCAAGGAGAAACAACAGCTGGACCTGAACAGGTTAATGTATTGGGAGCATATCAACAGAGACCAAGGTTCAACCCCAATTCAAATACCTACAATCTTGGGTGGAGAAATCATCCGAACTTCTCCTAGAGGCAAAACAACCCTCCTTTTGCTCAAAGCTAAAATTAGCCATGCCACCAATTCCACCAGCCTATTCCAAGAAGCATTCCCAATAAACCAACCCTGGAGGACAACTTGAATTATTTTATTCAAGTTTGTAGAGATAATCAATCTAAAACCAATCAACGGTTGGACTCTGTGGAAGCTTCTATAAAGAAGGTGGAAGTTCAAGTAGAACAGTTTGTTGAACATTTGCAAAAACAAAGCAAAAACTAACTGAATGGTCAAATGGGATCAAATAAATTCAATGAAGAGGAGACATTGAGTTTGTCATTCTGCAATCTCCAAGCAACGTCTTACTAGAATACGATAAATTTTAGTCCTACGTGGGAGGTCACAAATTATTGTATTTTGCTTTGTTTTAGTTTATTTTGTGTGTAATAAAATTCAAATGAAATAAATTCATTTGTTTCAAAAATTGTGTCCATTCTTTAAATTTAGCATTAAAAAATAAAATCACTTAGATTTTCTCTTTACTTAATTAATTTAGATTTTTATTCTAAATAAATAAATAAATATGTACAAAAAAAATAATAAAAAAATTAGGTTCCCTACACCTTTTTGCTTTAAGCCTATACATTTTGTCAAGTGAGAAATCTTTCTTAGAGATATCTACTATTTTTTAAGAGCTAAATATTGATACACAATAGGAGGAGGATCAATTTCAACTACAAATAGCCATGGGAGATACTGAAGATAGGCAAAAAATGATGAAAGTCTATGCAATGCCAATCATTGGCAATGTAACTTCTGGCATACAATTACAAGAGGCTACAAGGAATTATGAATTGAAAAAGATTCATTATTCTTTGTTTCCTTCCTTTTACGATGTCCCTAATGAAGACCCTTTGCATTTCATTCAAGAATTCTATGCTATTGTCCAAACCTTTCCACTACATGCAATTAATGAAGATCAACTTAGGATGAGGTGTTTTCCTTACACCCTCAAGGATAAAGCTTGGACATGGTTCATTACTCTACATTTGGGTTCTCTAAAAACTTGGGAGGTAGTATATGAAATGTTTATGGGTAGGTTCTATTCCCATCAAAAGACTGTTGATCTAAGGATGAAGATAACAACATTTTCTCAAACGTATGAAGAGCCATTTCATAAAGCTTAGGAACGATTCGAACTCATTTTCATTCAATGTCATAATCATAGCGTTCCATTACAGCTACAGAACTAATTATTTTATGATGGATTGACACTGCAAAGTCAACACATGGTTGATAATGTTGTTGGAGGTGTTGTCGTAGAAAAAAACACAAAGGAAACCTATATAATCTTTATGAGCTGTTGGGTTCTAATTCCTAACAAAGAAGTGCTAGAAGGAGAGCAAGAGTCAATGAAGTTGGCTTCGATAATGAGATAAACTTGCAACTTGTTGAATTGACTAAGCAAGTGCAACTTCTCACTACCCACCAAATACAAAATCAAGATGTGTGTGAAGTGTGTTTTTCAAATTGGTATGGTACTCATAATTGTTCAAATACTTGTGATTCTAGTGTCGATGCCATGGAGGAAGTCAAATCCTTTCAAAGGTATCATCCAAACACCTATAATCACCCTAACCATCATTGGAAAAACAAAATTACCCAGCCTACACCCAATGTCCAACACTAAGGTCAAATAAAAACCACCCTTACCCACTAAGCCAATATTTTAAGCCAACCTTAGAGGATAGCTTGAATGATTTTATTCAAGTTAGTCATGACAACCAATTGATCAATAATCAAAGGTTGAACACCATGAAGGCTTTGGTTAAAAGGATTGAATCTAAAGTTGGGCAACTGGCTGAACAAAGGCAAAAGAAAGAACCAGGAAATTTTCCTAGTCAACCAGAACAAGCAAAGGATGTAAGAACCCTTCAAAGTGGTAAGGTAGTCAATACCAGTTTACCTGAAATCTCTAACGATCTACCTTGTAGTTTAGGTAACAAAGAAGGTGATATTCTAGTCTTGCAAAAAGGAGAAACAAATGTTAAACTTAACAAGCCTTCTGAAAAACTCATTGGGTAATCATCTAACATCCCCAAAATTCAAAAGACAATAGAACCACACCAGTTGCAAGTACCTTTTCCACACCGATTAAAAGAATCCAAACAAGATAAGCAATTCTATGATCTTTTTAATATGCTCTCTAAAGTAAATATCAATTTACCATTATTAGAAGTGATCATGAATGTGCCCTCATATGCTAAGTTTTTCAAAGAGGTGAACACTAAGAAAAGGAGGTATGAACTGAATGAACAAGTAGTAGTATCAGAAATTTCTAGCGCTATACTTCAGCACAAACTATCCCCTAAGTTGAAAGACCTTGGAAGTTTTATTATAAACATAACTATGGGGGATAGGAAGGTTGCTAAAGCAATGCTTGATTTAGGTGCTAGTATAAATTTGATGCCATACTCTATATTCTTATAGCTCAATTTAGGAGATTTAAAACCCACAACTATGTCCCTTTAACTTGTAGATAGATCTCTTAAGTATCCAAAGGGAATAGTTAAGGATGTGTTGGTACAAGTAGACAAACTCATAATACCTGCTGACTTTGTGGTTCTAGATATGCAAGAAAATCCAGCGTTGGATAGAGAGCACACAATACTACTTGGTAGACTGTTTATGGCAACTATTAAAACTATTATTGATGTCCAAGATGGAAATTTGACAATGACAGTCTTAGGAGAGACTGTTCATTTTAAAGTTTTTGATTCTTCACCTTTTCCTTATATTTCTGCCATCGATGAAATATTCGATGTTGACCCTTTGGATAATATTGTCCAAAGCACCTTTTCCCGAACTAGAATAGAAGACAAGCTTGAAATTGTTCTTACACTTGAAGAGGTCAAAGAATATTTAGATGAAGAAATTAAGGGGTACCTTGAACGACTAGACAATGATGAAGTAATGAAAAAATCTAGTACACTTTTAAATCTACCAAGTTCTTCATCTAGTAAAGAGGCCATTCCACCTGAACTTGAACTCAAAGACTTACCTAAGCACTTAAAATATGTATTTTTGGGAGAAGGAGAAACTTATCCAGTGATAATTTCTTCAACCTTGACCAAAATCCAAGAAAAGGAACTTATCAAAGTGCTTAAATAGTTTAAGAAAGCTATAGGTTGGAGTATCGGGGATATAAGAGGCATTAGTCCTACGATGTGTATGCACAAGATCAACTTGGAGAATGGTGCTAAACCTGTACAATAGGCCCAAAGAAAACAAAACCCAAATATGCAAGAGGTAGTTAAGAAAGAAATTCTTAAATTGTTAGAAGAAGAAATTATCTATCCTATTGTGGATAGTAAGTGGATTAGTCTAGTGCATGTGGTACCTAAGAAATCTAGGATAACAGTTGTTAAAAATGACAAAAGTGAATTAGTGCCCACTAGAATAATCACTGGGTGGATAATTTGTATAGATTTTAGGAAACTAAATTTATATACTAAAAAGGATCACTTTCCTCTTCCATTCATTGATCAAATGTTGGAAAGATTAGCTGGGCACAAATTTTACTATTTTCTAGATGGATTGTCTGGATATTATCAAGTACCCATAGCACCAGAAGATCAAGAAAAGACCACATTTACATGTTCTTTTGGGACATTTGCTTTTTGAAGAATGCCATTTGGGTTATGTAATGCCCCTGCCACTTTCCAGAGATGCATGATATCTATTTTCTCGGACATGGTGGAAAAATTCATTGAGATTTTCATGGATGATTTCTCTATCTTTGGAAACTCATTCGATGATTGCTTACATAAATTGACTTTGGTTTTAGAAAGATGCATTGAATGCAATCTCACCCTTAGTTGGGAGAAAAGTCATTTTATGGTTCAACAAGGGATAGTTTTAGGACATATAATTTCTAAAAAGGGTATTGAAGTTGATAAGGCCAAAGTTGAATTGATTTCCAAACTACCTCCCCCTACATTTGTGAAGGGGATAAGAAGCTTCTTAGGACATGCAGGATTTTACAGACAATTTATTAAAGATTTCTCTAAAATAAGTCATCCCTTATGCAACTTGCTATCAAAAGATGTTTATTTTAATTTCAACAACGACTACCTTATTGCCTTTAATACCTTGAAAGAGAAACTAATATCTACCCTTGTTATTATGGCACCAAACTGGTCTTTACCCTTTGAAATAATGTGTAACGCTTCTGATTATGCTATCGGAGCAATCTTGGGACAAAGAATGGATAAGTGTTTGCATGTCATCTACTATTATAGTCTAGTTTCTTTTGGCCCACTCTTTTTAAAGATGCTCGTATGTTTTGTGCACAATGTGATAGATGTCAAAGAATAGGAAACATAAGAAAAAGAGATGAAATGCCTTTGACATCTAATTTAGTTGTTAAACTTTTCGATGTATGAGGGATTGACTTTATGGGTCCTTTTCCCCCATCCAATGGTTTTCAATATATTTCGGTTGCTATGGATTATGTATCCAAGTGGGTAGAAGCTATCCCCACTAAAACCAATGATGCTAATGTTGTTGTTAAAATCTTGAAGGATTTAATATTCAGCAGGTTTGGAATGCCTAGAGCTATAATAAGTGATAGAGGTAGCCATTTTTGTAACAAGATCTTTGATGGAGTACTAAACAAGTACAACATCACACATAAAGTAGCTACTCCATATCATCCTCAAACTTCTGGTTTAGTGGAAGTAAGTAATAGGAAAATTAAGGGAATTTTAGAATGTACTGTGTGTCCTTCAAGGAAGGATTGGGCATTTAAGTTAAATGATGCCTTATGGGCATACCACACCGCTTACAAAACACCCATTGGGATGAGCCCTTACTGGTTAATCTTTGGGAAAGCATGCCACCTTCTAGTTGAACTCGAACACAAGGATTATTGGGAAATTAAAGAGTTAAACATGGATTTAGATACAGTAGGAGAAAAACGGTTACTCCAACTTAATGAGTTGGAAGAAATTAGGAACGAATCCTCTGAGAATGCCAAATTATACAAAGAGCGTACTAAGTGCTATCATGACAAGAGGCTAGTTCCTAAGACTCTTCATTCTGGAATGAAAGTTCTTTTATTTAACTCTCATTTGAGATTGTTTCTAGGAAAGCTGAGATGAAGATGGGATGGACCATTCAAAAAAGTTCAGGTATTTGCACATGGAGTAGTAGAACTATTGGATTCCCAGACACAAAAAACATTCAAAGTCAATGGGCATTGTGTGAAGCCTATTTAGAAGAACCAAACAACATTGCTGAAATAGATTACATTTGGCTGAGTAATCCTTAGCACCATAAAGTTACGTCTTGCTAAGACATTAAACTAAGCACTGGATTGGAGGCAACCCATCATTTTAGGTAATTTTCTTTTATTTCTTTTATTTATTTAATTTATATTGTTTATTTTAGTTTAATTACATGTGAATAATTTTAAAATTGTTAAAACTAAAAATATTTGTTGAGATGTTAGAAGTTCATAGCGATTTGTCTATGTGAACTTTAATGATGAATATGATGGATGCACCTTCATTTATTCATTACTACTTGCACATTCTCACGAAATAGGTAATCTTTCTTATCTTTTCTCTTTATCTTTAATTTACAGTTGTTCATTGAGGACAATGTAAGTTCTAGGTTGGGGGTGGTGAAACGTTACCATGCTTAATTTAAAAAAAACAATTTAACAATTTTAAAACATAAAAATAAAAATAAAAATAATTTTTATTTTATTTTATTTTCACATTTTCATTTTTATTGTGTTTTGTTTTATTTTTTTTTGTGTGATTTAGTAATTTTTGGAATTTTAGAATTAGCTTTAAAAATTCTCACAAAAAATTATCATTTCTTTAAATCAAATTTAAGTAAATAGTTAAGTCTTTTGTACTGTTAGATTAATTTTTGAAAACATATCATGAAATATTTTGTAATTGTTTTTGGTAATTAGTTAGTTTTTGTCATAACTAGTATTTCTTGATAAGATGTAGAAATTATATTAAACCCAAAATCGATGTTTATAAATTATTTTTAGTGGAGACTACCTTTGTGAGATATAATTTGAGCCTAATTTCCTTTATTCAGAGTGAAATATATATTTTTTCTACTCCAAACACATTTCTTATTTCTTCAATTTTTAGATGATCTCTATAGGTATTAGCATTGAATGTATGAATTTTTTTTATTCTTTTTGCTTAGATTAAATGATTTAAGTAGAAATTGATAGTATATGCTTTTATCTCATTCGTGCATGACTATTATAAAAAAAGAAGAAGACATATATGTGGTGACCTAAACCAAAATCAAACAGAAAAGCCACAAAATTAACCACTCACCAAAATTCTAAAAAAAATATACAATTTGTATATGGGTTGACTCTCTAAAAAATATATATATTGAGAAAAAAATCTTCAGAAAAAAATAGAGAGATAAAGAATATATAGTATAATCTACACACAATGACACACATTGCCTATAAAGTTGTGAGTAAAGGCTAATTACAAAAGAAAGATATAGGAAGTAATTCCTTAAAAATTTATTGCATTTTCTTCATTTGGAAAAGGCATATATTTTGAAATTTTTTCTTAATGAGTTTGATTTATGCATGAAAATAATTTTTGTATATGATATCTTTATAATTTATACATTCGATTCCTTTCATGAGATCAACATAAAAATAACACTTTGAGCCTTTATTCGTTATACATATGCGAACATATTAGTTCATTTCTATATATAAACTCTTTTGCATATAAATTAGTATGAGTGTTTTGAGAGTATTGACTAATGAGGAATAAAGTCAAAGTGAATTCGGATTCTAGTCACTGAAATTGGGTGAAATTAAATTAATACATTTTTGATATGAAATATGAAAATGATTTTCGACTAATTATTATAACAAATCATGATTTGTTTAAGAAGATTGAAATAACTTATGCTTTAGATTTTAATTATGATCTTAAAAGAGATTAAAAAGTATGAGACATTTTTGTGTTATGTTTCATGTTGTTTTCTTTTATTCTTAAAAGTTAATTTTTGATTTTGTTGTAATTTTAGTTTTTAAGTTGTTGTTTTTATTATTTCTTTTAATTTTTACATTAAGTTCAATGTTTGTGGATATCATTACTGAAAATCCTCACGGGACTCCAACTCGTCCACTAGGGCAACCTAGGGGTTTAAAGGCTTGTTGCATAGGCTAAATGCAACCGTGTCAATCCACAGAAGTGATTTATGATAGTTTAATTTTTAGTTTTTATTGCTTCTCTTGCTAAGGGACTAGCAAGAAGCTGGTTGGGAGTTGTGATGAGTGCTCAAAAAAAAAATACTAAAATTATCATAATTTTATGCCGGTTAATTGATTAAAAATATATATATTTATATAAATCTGTCTTTTCGGAATCACGGGTATTTTATTATTTTTCAAGTATTTTTGCTTAAAAAAGTAACTTAAAGACTCAAAGAAAAATAACGGAGGCAATACATGGAAAATATATTCATAAATTAAATGAGAAAAGGTCAAAAAATATGGAAATATTGGACAAAATGGGCGAAAAGGGTCACAAATGGCAAACCGGACGATTGTACTAACAAATAAAATAGCACTACTCTAAATCAGACCGGATAACTAAACCTTAAAATATAATTTTAAGATGTAAGTTTGTAATGAAAAATAATATATTTATCTATAACATTCTTAATATAAAATCTTGAATAAAACCAAAATTAATTCATTTTAGAGATTTTTACCTATTTAATATTTTGCAAGCATAATAATGTTATTATTATATCATGTCTACAAATAGCCACCAAACTTAAATTTAATCATAAACAAATTAAATATAACATATAAGAATAAAACATAAAAAATAACTATAAAGAAAATAAAATTCTTACAGTACTTTGATGTTATTCCTGTTGCTGGAAAACCTCCAAATGGAATTTGCACTTCCATTTATTGAATCAAAAAGAAAATAAATTACAAAAACATAATTAGTTCTTCTCAAAAAGATAAGAACTCTAAAACTAGAAAAACTAACTAAGAAAAGCTAAAAACTAAGAAATGGAGAGAAAGAAAGAGAAGAGAAGATGTTTTTGAGGTGTGGTTTGAAGTGAAGAGAATATGGGTATTTATAGGAGAGGAAGGGAAGAAAAAGTGGGTGAGAAAATGATTAAAAATGGTGGAAACATGGAGTAGTGAATGATGACATCATTGCTGACATCATGGTGGTATATGGAAGCGGCTGGCGCACGGATCGAGCGTAATGGAGCACAATGCCGCGTGGAATGGGCGATGCGGCATGCGCTTATCGGGTGCGTGCGCACACGGACTGGGTGATATGGGTGCACCCAATTGTTGAAATTGTTTAAGAAGCAAATTAATTTAAAAATAAATGCAAATAACACAATTGACTGTTGTTCACAAATGATTAAAAACGCTAAGGCATTTTATTTCGTTAAATCAATTCAATCCAATTTCAAGTCATGTTATATGAGAATCAAAGCTAAAAGTGATGGTTGAAAAACCTAAATTTACCTAATACTCTCTCTCGAGTTATATTAGAATTACTTATCTATGAAAACCAACTATATTTCTATGAAGATTTAATCACAAACAAGAACATTATGATTTATGGAATTTCTAGAATAACCACATACATCATGCATTAGATCTCACACTCGCATTCAACATACGTTATTTATCACAAGAAGCATTCATTACACATCTCCTCTCGATCTCGATATAATGCAACAAATAATCTATATCTTGGCCATAAATTTAAAAGCATTAAGCATGGAAATAAATACTCAACTTGAAAATAATGAACTCATATAACAATAACAAAAGAAATCAGATTTTCTTGATTCAACTACATCATAGCCTTAGCAAAAATGAATTAGTTCATAATGGAAATAAGAACAAACATTATCTCAATTGAATCCATGAATAAAAATTGGAATAAAATGCAGAAAATGAAAGCGAAGGAGAAGAGATAAACTTTCTCTCCAAAATTGCCTTCAGACCTCCTCCTCTATGTCTTCCCCTCTTTCTCTATCTTATGGTATATATAGATCTAGGGTTTTGGGGGCAATTTTGGATCAAAACAACATAAAAAATGTGTTTTCGGACGAAACTCGCCGGTGGCGACATTATTCTTGCTGCGGCGAGATTTCTAGAAAAATTAAAAATTTGGTTCCTCTGATTCTTACCGGCGGAGAAAGGTGTGCATATTCCAAAACCTGTGCTCTTTATAAGATTTTCGTCGTGCTCTCTGTAAGATTTTCGCTGGCGGCGAGAATCTTTTCGCCAGTGGCAGGATTTCTAAATTTTCAAATTTTGAAACTTTGTTTTTTTATTTTCACTCAATCCCGATCATTGAAATTTGTCTCAAACTTCTCCAAAATCATGATTTTACTTGAAATTGTACTTTAAACACGAAATACGCGTGAAATGACATTTGTGGATTAAATAATCAAATAAACACAATTTTCACAAATATATCAACATTTAAATCATAACAAAAATGCAATAATTTGACTCTTATCAACAACCTCAATCCAAATCGCTAGTCTCTAGCAAGAAAAGCGATCTATGAATAAATTCAAAGGAGACATTAAAATAAAAATTCAAAGAAAATTTATTCTGTTTACAAAATTACATTAAGCGTATGCAATAAGCCTTTAACCCCTAGGTGGCCCTAGTAGGACGAGTTGTAGTCTCATGAGGGCTTCCGGCGACGATACCTGATAAGAGCTAAATTATTGCATTTTTGTTATGATTTAAATGTTGATATTTGTGTGAAAATTGTGTTTATTTGATTATTTAATCCGCAAATGTCATTTCACGGGTATTTCGTGTTTAAAGTGCAATTTCACGGGTATCCTTGGGGCATTTTTTTTTTATATTAGTGAAGGCTACGCACATGCGAGATGCACCACATGCCTTTTTTACTAGTACCACATTTGAGAGCCACAAAGGATACTTGACTTCCCTAATGACCCCTGCCATTTTGAGGGAAGCTATATGATGTTTGATTGCCTCATTTTTCTCTCGATTGAACTTTCGTTTCTGCTATTGGATGGGTCTGGCTTATGCATCAACGTGTAGTCGGTAGGTTATGACTCACGAATCAATTTCTGATATGTCTGTAAGGGTCCATGCAAATATATTTGCTTTGGCTTTTAGAAATGATGAAAGCTCCTTCTCTAGCTCTGTTGTTAAGCCGTCATAGATTTTCACCTTGTAACGCTTTACCTCCTTATCAGTTAGGACGTCTTTTACCTTATTCAAAAAGACTGACATTGTTATGCCTTTATTCCTTGTTCGCTTTGGGGGGATGCCTTTTGGTGATTGCTATTTGGGGGTAGCTCTCTTCATTGTGGCATTATAACAACTCCTGGCATTCTCTTGATCTCCTCTCACCTCTTTGGGGCCTTCAGTCGTGGGGAATTTGATTACCTGGTGAAAGGTGGATGGGACTGCTTTCATATTGTGTATCCAGGGTCTTCCGAGGATGGCATTGTAATGTGCAGGGGCATCGATGATGACAAAATTGGTCATTACTATCACCCATTTTGCCATGACGAGTAAGATTATTGTTCCTCTTGCATAGGTGGTGCTGTTGATGCTTAAATTCGCAAGTGTACGAATCGATCAAGTAATTAAGTGTACAAAAGTACAGAGATCGAACCCACAAGGAATGGCGTTACTAAGTACCGAAATTGAGTAATCCTAATTTTATTTGAAAACCGAATTTTTGAATTTGTTTAAGAAGTAAATTAACTTAAAACTAACGCAAATAACAAAATTTAATATTGTTCACAAATGATTAAAAACGCTAAGGCATTTGATTTCGCTAAATCAATTGAATCTGATTTCAAGTCATGTTATATGAGAATCAAAGTTAGAAGTGATGGTTGAAAAACCCAAACTTATCTAATACTCTCTCTCGAGTTATATTAGAATTACTTATCTATGAAAACCAACTATATTTCTATGAAGATTTAATCACAAATAAGCACATTACGATTTATGGAATTTCTAGAATAACCACATACATCATGCATTAGGTGTCAAACTCGCATTCAATATACGGTATTTCACAAGAAGCATTCATTACACATCTCCTCTCGGTCTCAATATAATGAAAAAAAATCATCTAAATCTTGATCAGAAATTTAAAAGCATTAAGCATGGAAATAAATACTCAACTTTAAAACAATGAATTCATATAACGATAACATAAGAAATTAGATTTTCTTAATTTAACTACATCATATCCTTAGCAAAAACGAATTAGTTCATAACGGAAATAAGAATAAACATTATTTCAATTGAATCCATGAATAACAAATCTAAATAAAATGCAGAAAATAAAAGATAAGGAGAAGAGATGAAAAACTCTTGAAGATGAAGACTTGGTAGCAAAAATGGTGATGATCCTTCAAGCTTCTCCAACCTTTCTCTCCAAAATTTCCTTTTCTCCTCCAAAAATAACTCAGATAAACTCTCTCTGCTGTCCCACTCTTTATCCATCATAATGTATATATAGATCTAGGGTTTGGGGGAAATTTCGGAACAAAACAACATAAAAATGTGTTTTCGGACGAAACTCGCCGGCGGCGACATTATTCTAGCGGCGGCGAGATTTCTGGAAAATAAAATTTTTGTTTTTCTGATTTTGGGTGGCGGCTAAATTAATGTGGCCGACGGCTAGATGCATTTGGCCGGTGGCGAGATTATTTGGTCGGCAGCGAGATGAGTTTTGCCAAAATTTGTGCTCTCGGGAAGATTTTCGCCGACGGTGAGATTCACTTGGCCAAAATCCATGCTCTCTGGAAGAATTTCGTTGTGCTCTGGATAATATTTTTGCCGGCGGCAGGATTTTAAATTTTAAAACTTTGTTTTCTTTTTATTTTCATTCAATCCCTATCATTATACTTTGTCCCAAACTTCTCCAAAATCATGATTTTACCTGAAATTGCACTTTAAACACAAAATACCCGTGAAATGACATTTGTGGATTAAATAATCAAATAAACACAATTTTCACACAAATATTAACATTTAAATCATAAAAAATGCAATAATTTAGCTCTTATCAGTTGTCTTTGAATCCTACGAGAGGTAGCTCTATTTTGATGATGTCTGTGTCTCCTAGCCCAAGAGCCTGGGCAATTGTTAGGAACATGAGGTCTATTGAACTCCCAGTGTCAATCATTACCCGTGATGGGATGTGGTGTGCGTTGTGCAGCACCCTTGCAAATATTTTGCAAGCATTATTAGAGACCTCGCTGACTCTTGGCCCTCCATGTATGGTATGGATGGTTTTAATATTGGGCCCCCATGAGGCTCTTTTCCAATGCTTAATGAGTATATTGGTTGAAAAATTCTTCATTCTCCTTGGTAGCCTCCTTTTCTATCTTCATTCGTTGTGACGAGGTCTTTGCAATATCCTTTAGCCAACAATGCCTCAAATTCTCTTTTGAAGTTTCTACAATCTCTTGTCTCGTGGCCTATATCTTTGTGAAAAACACACCATTTCTACACATCTCTCCCTAGAGTATTCATCTTGGGTGGCCACCTAGTCTCGAACTCTCTATCCATTCTTTGTACAATTTGGGTTAAATCGAATTTTAAAGGAGGACCCCTAAAGGGAGATAATGCTCTTCCCCATGTTTTTCGGGCAGCTTTTGTTTACCGCCCAGTTTCTATTTACCGACCAATTTCCTACTTGCATGTTGTCTACAGCAAATCGTTTGTTTTTGTAAGTTTGGTGTGTTTGGTCCGAACTCGTTCTCCTATTTTCTTTGTTTGGGTCAGGATCAACTCTCCTCCCATTCGACGATCCTTGGCTAAGCTAAGCTCCTTTTCTAAGTTGAACTTTCTGGCCTTCCCATACACTTCCTCCAAGGTACATGGTACAGTTTTAGTCAATTCCATGAATAGGTCAAAAAATTTTAATAAGCTTCGCCTGAAGGCTTCTATAGCAATAGAACTAGGGCAGTTAGTGATTTCCAATTTTTCTTCTCTGAATCGCTTCATGTATCCTTCAATGGGCTCTTTTTCCCCTTGTATAATTGAAAAGAGGTGATACGATTCTTTTCTCAAAGGTTTGTTATAGACGTAGTTGGTGATAAATAATTTGGCGAATTGTGGGAATGAGGCTATGGACCTGGGAGGTAGATTATTGAACCATTTTTTTGCGATGTCGTAGAGGGTGGCTACAAATAGCTTGCACATCATTGCGTCTCTCTTTGCTTGGGTAAGGCTCATGGGTGCCATGGCAGTTTTGAAATGTTGGACATGCATCACTGGATCCTTCGTCTCAAAATAGTCAGGGCATTTGGGAGCATTAAACTTGGGCAGAAGTTCATCATTTTCAATTGCATCTAAGAAGGGAGAGATGTACAATTGTTCGCAATCTATGTCCACCTCATAAGGGGCTTTTCCCTTTACCTATTTATCACTTGCTTCTTTCAAAGCCTTATCTTGCCTCTTGTTGTTCTCCTTTAAGGCTTGAATCCGTATTTCCCAGCTCCTTTTTTCTTGGAGTCATTGCTCCTCATCGGGACGAGTCAAGCTAGAGAGGGGGTTCCTCTCACCTTCATGCTCGGTAGATCGGAGCTCGGACTGACCGTGTCCCATTACCTCTCCATTAATCGATTCAATAGTAGGATTTTCAGGGATTCTTTCCTCTACCGAAGATCATAGAGCTCTATTTTCTCTTCTGGTTTCGTCGAGCTCTTTCAGAAGCTCAAACAACTGACGAGATAACTCTTGATAAAGGGTGATGTCCTTTGCCTTGGCCCATTGGTTGCTTTGTAGTGTATTTCCTTGAGCAGCCACTATTTCGAGATCGGTCGAATTAGATCATCTTTCAGACTGAATTATAACCATGATTTTTGAATTGTGAGTAGTGCACGATGGAATTTCCTAATTTCTCTTTAAGATCGAGGTGAATCCCTGCAGAATATGGGGTCATAAACTTGTGATTGATCTCAGAATCTGAGCCCCACGATGGTACCACAGAACTTGAGCCCCACAATGGACTTTCCTAATTTTTCTCTCGTAATCTGGTATCATTTGGCCTACTAGTCCAGATGGTACCAGCTTGTTTCTTAAGGTCTATTTAAGGATTAGGTCTTGAGTTCGAAACATGAACAGAAAGAAACAAACAAGTGTCAATGTATGACTAACCTACTAGTCAGGAACTATTTTGAACATCAACGTCGAAACTCTCTGAACCTCCTATAGATATCATAATATAGATATCATGATATGTTTTGTGCAGTATTACAAACACCTTTTTCTATTAAACCACAGTTTTGATCAATGATGATTCCAACGGCAAAAGTAACGACCTCCAAACTCAACCTCATCCTCCACCCCCACATAACTAATAATAACCACTCACAACGCCGATCAGTCTTTCTGAAGAGAATGGCCTCTGAAATTGAAACCATTCTAAACAGTAATAGCATTGATTTCTCAGCCTCACGAGACAATGACCACTCAAATCCTACCAACAGAGTAAGGACGAACCCCAACTGCTCCACTATTCAACCTTCTTCCACCAATTTAACAACTATTACGTCAGGAGCTTTTAATTCTACTACACCGTCAAGTATTGGCCATCCACTCCATTATCGAATTAATACTTCTCAATCCACCCTTGCCGTTTGTGGCTTCTCAGGTTTACCTTTGTTCCTACCAGATTATCAAACCAGTCCGTCTTTTTCATCTAACCCATCCATGGATGACGGATCGGCTACGGCTTGGATTGATAACATCATTAGAGACCTTATTAATAGCTCGAACGATGTGTCTATTCCTCAACTCATCCATAATGTTCGTGATATCATTTACCCTTGTAACCCCAGCTTGGCTACTCTTCTCGAGTTTCGCCTTCGTTCCATTATCGAACCTACTCCTTCTCCCATCTGTCCCAATACTGCGGATGAAATAAGAAAGGAGATCTTGCCTCATCAGCAATCTCTAGGCCAAGGACCGGTTAGCGGATTTAACGTCTCCGATCGTGACTTGTACTTGAACTGGAGTGTAACTAACGATCATAATAACAATCATGAACATGAAGATCAGCCGCATCGAGTCCAAGAGCCTCCACTAGTCCCAGAGTCGAATGAAAACATAACCACAAACAACATATCAGTACTACTACCGTCAATAGAAACGAAAACACAACCAGCTGTGACCGCTCGTCATGCAAAGGAAAAAATGATTCAGCAGCAAAAAGACGAACAAGGCTTGCACCTTGTTACACTTTTACTCCAATGTGCCGAAGCTGTATCTGCTGATAATTTCGAAGAAGCGAACAAAATACTCCTGGAGATATCCGAGCTTTCGACGCCGTACGGAACATCAGCACAAAGAGTAGCTGCTTATTTCTCGCATGCAATGTCAGCTAGGTTGGTCAGTTCTTCTTTAGGAAACTACGCAGCGCTACCCAACTCGCTCGTTCCTCGTAGCCATAGCCAGAAGATGGCTTCGGCTTTCCAGGTGTTTAATGGTATTAGTCCTTTTGTAAAGTTTTCTCATTTTACTGCCAATCAAGCTATACAAGAAGCTTTTGAAAGAGAAGACAGAGTGCATATAATAGATTTGGACATAATGCAAGGTTTGCAATGGCCAGGTTTGTTTCATATTTTAGCTTCTAGACCTGGAGGACCTCCACATGTTAGGCTCACTGGGTTAGGTACTTCTATGGAGGCCCTTGAAGCTACGGGTAAAAGGTTGTCTGATTTTGCTGATAAGTTGGGTCTTCCTTTTGAGTTCATTCCAGTGGCTGAAAGGGTTGGAAATTTGGATCGGGAGAAACTTAATGTTAGTAGGAGGGAGGCTGTGGCTGTGCATTGGTTGCAGCATTCTCTTTACGATGTCAATGGTTCCGAGACTAATACACTCTGGCTTTTGCAGAGGTAACATTTATAACTCTGATTCACTCCACGTTTCTCTCGTCAATGCATGTCCAAATTAGTGTTTCTGGTTATTTTGGTCTATTTTTTAACATATAAAAAATATATTTTTAAAATTTATAAATATAAAATAATACATTTCATATTTAATTCATATACATTCATTCATACAAAAAATTAAGTACAAATATTCCGTATTGAAATATGATTTCTTAAACAATTCAAGTTGAATAACTCTAGTCAAGTTAATGTTGGAATTTTTCTTATTTTACATTATTCGATAATATTGAATGTTAATTTTATTGGTGCAATTAAGATGTTATTTTTTAAATAACATAAAATGTTAATTGAATCAATTGATTCTCAACGTTGTGTTGGAAATGAATTTAAATAAAAAAATATTTTTTATTATTTTATGATCGTTATTTTCATAATTATGTGTCCGTTATTTTCATAATTATATGACCGTTACACATAATTTTTTCACTATAAAAAGGGGCAATAGCCCTCAGTTTAGAACATAAATTAACAACTCAAAAACCAATTCTACGGTTTTCATAGCAAAATCAAAGAAAAGAAAATTCAGAATTATTTTCTCAGATTTCCGAGCAACATAAATATTTGAGAGGTGTAGTATTCTGGACTTCATCAGTGCAGTGAAGTTCCGAGACAGAAAAAGATTCTCATTGTTTTATCCTGGGACGACTTTGTGTTTGCTTGCACAAGTTTGGGCAGAGCCGCGAAACGTCTTAAAGAGAGCGACCTAGTCCGCGACTCAACCCAAGCAGTTCATTTCAGATTATCGGTAATATTGTTCTTACATAGTTTTTCACATATTTGTTCCAACAATTTTAAGACGTATTCTATCTTCCATGTCTACTGAAATGTTAACTGCTGATCTTAACAAAACATTTCGTTTTGAAGAACTACACTTTAAAAATGGAGAAACAAAATGTTATTCTTCTTAACCATGTAAAATGTCTCTTTTGTTTTTATTATTGAAAAACCAACACTGCCTAATTCTCATACTGAAGCTACAATAAAGGATTTAAACACCTGGATAGAAAATTATTTTCTATGCAAATTTTTTTTATTCTTAATGGATTAGCTGATGACTTGTATGATTATTATAACTCTGATATCGTCTGCTAAGGAAATTTGGGAAGCTCTTCAAAAGAAGTACGATACTGAGGAAGCTGGAACTAAGAAGTATGATGTTAGTAGATACATGAAGTATCAAATGATTGATGACAAATCTGTGGAAGCTCAATCACACGAACTGAAGAAGATAGCACACGAAATAACTTCTGAAGGTATGACTTTAGATGAACAATTTCAAGTAGTTGTTATTATAGATAAATTACCCCATGCTTAGAAAGATTTTAAGAATACACTTAGACATAAAACTAAGAAATTTTCTTTAGAAAGTCTTATAACCAGTTTAAGAATAGAAGAAGAAGTCCGAAAATAAGACCAAAGAGATGAAGTACTCATTGTCTCAAACAACAGTACCAATAAGAAACCCTCATCTGCAATTTTGAAACCTAAAGGTAGAAATATGAAAACTCATAATCATAATAATAACCAAAACCGCAACCACCAAAATAGAAACAAAAACTATCCTCTCCAGAATGGACCTTAACCCCCTTAAGGAATAACACATTCATGTGTTAAAGTTGTAACAGACCTAGCCACTTAGCCAGGAACTGCCGGAACAGGAATCGTCCTGCCACATAGGCGAACCTTACCGAAGATCAACTTATTGCTATGATTTCTAAAGTCAATTTTGTTGATGGATCCGAGGGGTGTTGGGTGGACACTGGTACTTCTCGCCATGTTCACTATAATCGAGACATGTTCAAGTCCTACTCTGAGTGTGAGGATAAGAAAGTGTTGTTGGGTGACTCACACTCCACTAAAGTTGTTGGTACTGGTGAGATGGAATTGAAGTTTACCTTTGGAAAGACTATCATCTTGAAAGATGTCTTGCATACTCCAGAGATGAGAAATAACTTAGTTTTAGGATATCTTATTTACAAAGTTGGGTTTACTCAAACTATAGGGGCTGATTTATATACAATAACTAAAAATAATATTTTTTGTTGGGAAAGGGTACGCCACTAATGGCATGTTTAAATTGAATGTTGAGTTCTTATAATATTTGGCATGCTAGACTTTGTCATGTTAATAAACGCATAATCAAGAACATGAGTAGCTTAGAACTAATTCCAAAACTATCTTTGAATTATTTTGGATAAATGTGACTTTTATAGTCAAGCTAAAATAACAAAAGCTTCACATAAGTCAGTAGTTAGAAAATCTGAACCTTTAGAATTAATACATTATGACATGTGTGAACTTGATGGAAATTTAACAAGAAATGAAAAATGCTATTTTATAACTTTTATAGATGACTGTTTAGATTACACTTATGTATATCTAATAAAAAAATAAAAGTGAAGCGTTTGACATGTTTAAAATATTTATGACTGAAATTAAGAATCAACTTAATAGAAAAATAAAAAGGTTTCGAAGTGATAGAGGCACTAAATATGATTTCAATATCTTCAATGATTTTTATATAAAACTCATGGAATCATTCATGAAAAAACTGCACCTTATTCTCCTGAAATGAATGGCAAAGCTGAAAGAAAAAATAGAACTTTTACTGAATTTGTTGTTGCAATTTTATTAAACTCTGGTGCTGCTTCCCATTGGTGGGGAGAAATTTTATTAAATTTTTGCTATGTGCTAAATAGAGTGCCTAAATCTACTAGTAAAATTTGATCATCTGAAATGTTGAAAAATAAGAAACTTAACTTATTTTAAAACTTGAGATTGTTTAGTCTATGTTAGGATCCCTGATCCTTAAAAGAAATAAAATTTACTAGTAGAACATACGAATGTGTATTCATAGGATATGTTGTGAATAGTAAAGCTTATAAATTCTATGACTTAAATGATCATAGTTATAGAATCAAATGATGTTGACTACTATGAACATAGGTTTTCATTTAAATTGAAGAATAGTGGGGGCTCATCTTCTAGTTGTTTACCCATAACTAGAACTAGTAAACAAAATGAGGAATTAAGCACTGAAATTAGGATAAGTAAATGAGCTCGAACCCTTAAGGACTTTGGGTCTGATTTTTATGCTTATACCTTAGAAGAAGATCTCTAAACTCTTAAAAAAAAACCTTATCTTCTTTAATGCCAACTTATAGGAAGAAGCAAAAAATGATGAAATAAACTCTCATGAGTATAATAAAACTTGGCATTTAGTTGACTTACCTTATGGTTGTAAAACCATAGTATGTAAATGGATACAAAAGAAGAAATTAAAACTCGATGGTACTATTGAAAAGTACAAAGCTTGTATTGTAGTTAAATGGTATAGGCAAAGGGAAAATGTAAATTTATTTGATACCTTTTCACCAGTCACACGAATAACTTTCATACCTGTACTTTTTCCTCTTACTACCATCCATGATTTAGTAGTACATCAAATGGATGTTAAAACTGCTTTCTTAAATGGTGATTTAGAAGAAGAAATTTATATGGATCAACCTGAAGGTTTTGTTATCCCAGGTCAAGAAAATAAAGTTTGTAAACTAGATAAATATCTGTATGGTCTAAAATAAGCACCTAAGCAATGGCATGAGAAAATTTGATAATATAGTTAACCCACATGAATTCAAAATGAATGAAAGTGACAAATGCATTTATTATAAATTAGAAGATAACATTTGCACTATTATATGTTTATATGTGGATGACATGCTTATTTTTGGATCAAATATTCATGTTGTGAATAATGTGAAAACTTTATTAAGTGTTAACTTTGATATGAAAGATCTCAGAGAAGCGAGTGTAATCCTTGGTATAAAGATTACTAGGTCTGAAAAGGGAATTTCTTTAGATCAATCTCATTACATTGAGAAGATCTTAAAGAAATATAATTGCTTTAACTGTAAACTTGCATGTACTCCGTATGATCCTAGTGTAAAGTTGTTCAAGAACACCGGAGACGGTGTTAGACAAACTGAGTATGCGAGCATCATTGGTAGCTTACGTTATGCTACTGATTACACTAGACCAAACATAGCTTATGTTATGGGACTACTATGTAGGTTTACCAATAGACCTAGTGTAGAGCATTGGAATCCTATTGAAAAGGTTATGAGATACCTTAAGAGAACTATATACCTTGGATTACATTATACAAAGTTTCTCGCTGTTCTAGATGGATACAGCGATGCAGATTGGAACACTTTATCAGAAGACTCCAAAGCAACTAGTAGCTATATATTTAACATAGTTGGTGGAGCTGTTTCCTGGAAGTCTAAGAAATAAACAATATTGGCTTAATCTACGATGGAGTTTGAAATGATAGCACTAGCTACTGCTAGTGAAGAAGCAGGCTAGTTAAGAAGTCTGTTAGCTGAGATCCCTTTATGGGAAAGATGGATACCAGTTGTCCTGATCCACTACGATAGTACCACGGCTATTGCAAAGATTTAGAACCGTTATTACAATGGAAAGAGATGACAGATACACAGTACTGTTAGAGAATTTCTCTCTACAAGAGTTGTAAGAATGGATCATATATGTACTGATGAAAATTTGGCTGATCCTTTCACGAAAGGATTAACAAGAGAGAAGGTTTTCAAAAACCTCGAAAGGAATGTGACTGATGCCCTTAGAATGAAGAGTCACTCATGATGGTAACCCAACTTATAGACTGGAGATCCCAAGAAATAAGTTCAATGGGTAATAACAAGTCATGAAGTGATATGAGATGAATCATGCTATTTATGAAGTCACAATCTATATTGTTAGAAGCATGAAGTCCTGAAGCGACAGAAAGGATGAGTTAATTATTAAACTCTTAATGAGTTCTATACTCTATGTGGAGTGGAGTACGTAGCTACAGGAGTACTCTTGATAGACTCACCTATGTGAATGTGGAAGTATGGCCGCTTCCTATGAAAATTTTGGGCAAAATTTACTAGAGCATTCACTATACTGGGATACACGTGCATGGCCGTAAAGCACGGGCTTTTCGAACTACACCTTGGAAAGATTGTGTGTGTGATGTTGTTAGAGATAGAGTTCAAAACTACGAGTTACTCTAGTATATTCTAAAGCATTAACACTACGCAAAGGTTCAAGTCGATAGACACCTTTTGCTTATGCATAATCTTATACTTTTAATTGATTGGTTGCTCAATGAAACTATTTTTATTTAAAATTCAAGTGGGGGATTGTTGGAAATGAATTTAAATAAAAAAATATTTTTTATTATTTTATGACCGTTATTTTCATAATTATGTGTCCGTTATTTTCATAATTATATGACCGTTACACATAATTTTTCCACTATAAAAAGGGGCAATAGCCCTCAGTTTAGAACATAACTTAACAACTCAAAAACCAATTCTACGGTTTTCATAGCAAAATCAAAGAAAAGAAAATTCAGAATTATTTTCTCAGATTTCCGAGCAACATAAATATTTGAGAGGTGTAGTATTCTGGACTTCATCAGTGCAGTGAAGTTCCGAGATAGAAAAAGATTCTGGGTTGTTTTATCCTGGGGACGACGAGGCTGTGTTTGCTTGCACAAGTTTGGGCAGAGCCGCGAAACGTCTTAAAGAGAGCGACCTAGTCCGCGACTCAACCCAAGCAGTTCATTTCAAATTATCAGTAATATTGTTCTTACATAGTTTTTCACATATTTGTTCACGTTGCAATATAGTGTTGTTTGCAATGTTATGCATATTGTTTTATCATTGTGCTAGGTATGGGTTTGTGGATAACGGTGATATAGTAATCTCAAATTTTAATATTGTGTAAGTTACTATATATATTATAAATCTCAAATTTATTAGGATTTTTGTTAACTAATTATTTTCTATTGAACATAATTTTATAATCCCATTGTATTTCATATAGCTTTAAACTAAATGTTTTTCAAATATTTGGACATGGAGTATGACAAATAATAATTTCTTGCTATCCTAATGGATAAATGGTTTTTTTTTTTTAGAATCCTTATGGATAAAATTAGTCAGCAATCTATACATTAAAATTGAATTAGTCGAGATAAATGCCATAATATAGAACATTTATTTTGATAAATAAAAAGCCACAAAGTTTTCAATACATGACATGTTCTTAATATTTACAAATTTGAGATTACATCTTCAAAATTTCTAACCATACCAGCTAATTTGAATGTATCTAATGTAGGAACCGTCCTAATTAATTAACTAAGTATATATTTTGTGATCTTTATGTTTTATAAGTTTATTATTCTTAAAAAAATTGTAAATTTATTTTACATTTTTTATGAAAAAGAATTATGTATTTCATTGAAGTCAAATATAGTAATATAATTTGTTGTAAATTAAGTTTTCATAAATGCCATGTACAATGAAAATACATTTTGTCACTATTACATTACTCAATGCCACTTAAGTGGCTTTTTTTTTACTAAACCAATACCACTTAAGTGTTAAAATGTCACAAACCTCCTTGATATGCTAAATCCATCTTATATTTATGACCATATGCCTCGACACGTTTGCATTCCCACTAAGCTATGTAGTAGTACTCCATGTAAAATATCTATATTCCCTTAAAATTTAAGCATCATGCATTAATTTATATATATATATAAACTAGAATTTATGTATGACTTGTTCGACATCTATAGTATGTTAATTAGATTACAACCAAAAGTAGTGACAGTGGTGGAACAAGACTTAAGTCATGCGGGTTCGTTCTTGGGAAGGTTTGTGGAGGCCATACACTATTACTCGGCACTATTTGACTCTTTAGGGGCAAGTTATGATGAGGAGAGTGAGGAGAGGCACTTAGTGGAACAACAATTTTTGTCCCAAGAGATTCGAAATGTGTTCATTGTTGGCGGTCCGTCCAGAAGTGGATAAATCAAGTTCCACAACTGGAGGGAGAAGTTTCAACAATGTGGTTTTAGAGGCATATCTCTTGCTAACAATGCCGCTACGCAAGCTACGTTGCTTCTTGGTATGTTCCCTTCGGATGGATACACTTTGGTAGAGGATAATGGAACCCCCAAGCTTGGTTGGAAAGATCTATGTTTGTTAACTGCATCTGCTTGGAAGCCTACCCTTCATACCACCACAAATCATATTCATCATTATTAGGTTTTTACGGTCACTTGTGAAAGGGTGAGTGACACAAACATGTAGTCTCATCATTTTTGCTATTAGAGTAATTTAGTTCCATATCTTTATAAATATGTGCAATTTAATCTGATGCATTTGGACATGTGTACTTTAATCTTCTACATTTGATTTAAAATGTACATTTTAGTAATAAAGTGCGTATTTTTGTACAGATATATGAGACTAAAGTATAATTTGTTTTACAGATATATAAGACTAGAGTATAATTTGTTAAATGTATATGGCTAAAATGCTTATTTTGTGAAAAGTATAGATTGTTAGCATCAATCTCCTAATGAAAAGATGCGAGATGCTTGATGCACAATTTTAATCATTTTATAAAAATCAATAAGTATACTTCCAAGGTCGGTCTAAAGAAGAACTATATGGTTTTAAATAATTAAACAAACTCTTGAAAATAAAAAATAAACCTAAAAATTCTATCACAATATTTGGATTTTGAAAAATATTAATCTAAATGACAATAAAAAAAAAGAATAGAAGATAGATTAGCTCACATAAATTATAGACAGATATGAAATTAATAAATCAATGAAAAATTATTGTGATATTTAGCTAGTTAATTATGTTTGGTAGAATAATTAGGTTAATGAAATATATATTCAGATTATTAATTATTTCTTATATGTATAAATAACATCTTCAGCCTATTATTATTTATTAATTAAATGACTTCACACATTCATTTGGATCATCCTTTAATTTAATTAAATTATGTTTATTATTTAAGAAATTATCAAACCATTTAATTTACCTTTTTTTATCTGATCGATAATTTACACTCTTATTTAAGTTGTCTAAATTATTTTTTAAGATTGATGTATCTTAAATTTACCTTTCATATTTTAAATCTATTATGAAATATGTTCTTAATATATTTTTGAATAATAAATCTAGTAAAAATCTTGAAATAAAATATAATTCTAAATTAGATCTAGATTTATGTTTCTATAACTTTATTTTTATATTTTAAATCTAGTACAAAAAATATATCATCAATATATTTTTCAATAATAAATTTTGTAAAAATCTTGAAATAGAAAATAATTTCTATTTAATTATTGTTAAAAATATTTGACTAAATAATCTATGTAGTCACATCCATATAACTAAAATTTCAATATCACAGTCATTCAGACATGTTAAAAATAATAAATGATCAGTAAAGTATTGATAATAAATTCAAGAAATATAATATTATTTATTGAAAAGAAATAAGAATATATATTATATTTATAGTCAAAAGATAGATGGACGGATGTATTCTATTTCACAAAGAAGGTATTTAACTTCACAATATTCCCTAGATTTCATTAACAATTTTGTATCACCTGATTTGTAATAACTCTATATTACTCAACCCCTATAGCTTCCGCTGTCACAATAGCCATTGCAACTACTCACCATTGAACCTCCGATGTCTTTCAGCCGTTGTCTTTAGGTTCCAGGCCTATAGTCGCCTTTGTTAAGTTGTTCCGCACCACAAATATCACTCCAACCACCGTCGTTGCCGTGCATCTTGCTCCGATAATTTTTATGCAGATACCATTGTGATTGGATCGACCAGATCTACACACCGTGGAAGTATCACAACCATCGGACACTGCACGCTCCCGCACGCACCACCCAAACAATCTGCACGTCTTTTCACGCGCCGCCACTGAAACCAAACGCACTGTGAAATATTAATCCCACGACATTTCTGCAGATACCATTGTGATCGCCACGACCAAATCTACACAACCGTGGACGAATTGAAACCTAATTCCTCCTCACGCGCCCACATGGGCTACGAACACCAACGGCGCATGGATCTGACGCACTACACACGCCGTGCTCTTGTCCAGCGACTACCTAGGGCTGATGTCATCATCTCTTTTAGCTGACATCACCGAGCCCACTGACCGGTGACCATGCTGACCGTTGACCGGTGACTGTGCTGACCGTTGACCATGATGACCATTGACTACTGACCTTTGACTTTTGCAATAAAAGTCCCCCTGTCCAATTTTTCACGTAGACCCCATTTTTGCAGTCCATTTTTGCATATTGTGTTTCCAAATGGATAAAAATGATGCTTTTGTTTCTTGCCCTATCAATACTATATTGGAGGGGACCAAGAATTACTTGTCATGGTCTCAAGCTATGCACAGTTTTCTTAAGGGTCGTATGTTCTGGCATTATTGTACTGGTGCAATTATCATTCCTGTTAAAGGAGTAAGTGAAGAAGATGATATTTTCCTTTGTCGTATGATTGAATGGGATAGTCACAACCACATGATCCTCACATGGATTCAGAATACTTCCATTCCTTCCATCTCTAATCTTTTGGGCAGCTTTGATGATACCAAATCAGCATGGGATATGTTGGCCAAAAGGTACTCCATTACTCACGGATCCATGAGATATCAACTAATAGTTGAATTGCATAAACTTCAACAGGAACTAGGGCAATCCATCAATGACTACTTTGATCAACTTTACTTCCTTTTGGACCAAATTGACCTTTGTGATCCAATTTGGGCATGCTCAACAGATGCTCAGCAATATGCTACAATTAGGGATGAATTTCATCTCTATGAGTTCTTGATGTCACTCCATAAGGACTTTGAGCCAATCCGAGGTCAACTTCTTAATCACAGTCCTCCTCCCTCTGTTGATACTGCTATAAACAAGTTGGTTAGAGAAGAAGCTCAACTTACAACCCTTCAAGCCCAGAATAAGCTCAATATTTTGGATATTCTGGATGTATTGTGCAGGATCTGAGGACGGGGCAAGAGCTTGGGACCGGTCCTAGGGTGCGTATGTTTCCCGTAAACAATATTCATCTTCCACCTATTGCTCCTGCCTCTGTTGCTGCTGCAACTGCTGCAATGTCTTCCTTACCTTCTCTCGCACTTTGTCATTCTCGTCTTGGTCATGCCCCATCCACTCGAGTACAACAGTTAGTTTCTAAAGGTCTATTGGGTTCTGTGTCCAAAGACAATTTTGATTGTACTTCATGTCAGTTTGGAAAACAACCAGCTTTACCTTTCAATAATAGTAAATCTATCTCTAATAGTATTTTTGAGTTAATTCATTATGATGTTTGGGGACCTTCTACTGTTACTAGCATTGGTGGATCTTGATATTTTGTTGTTTTTATTGATGATTATTCTCGTTATAGTTGGATCTTTCCAATGAAATCTCGTTCTGAAATCTTACCAATATACAACAACTTTGCAAAAATGGTTGAAACACAATTCTGCAAACATATCAAAACTTTTCGATCTAATAATGCTCTTGAATATACTCAAAATTCTTTTCAAACTCTGTTACACTCCTATGGCACAGTACATCATCTAACCTGTCCAGGTACCTCTCAACAAAATGGTTGAGCCAAAAGAAAACTTCGTCATATTCTTGACATTGTTCATGCTCTTCTTCTTTCTACCAAAGTTCCTGTCCCATTTTGGGATGAAGCTGCTCTTCATGCTATTTATGCCATTAATCACATTCCAAGCACTGTCATTCATAATCAGACTCCGTATGAGTGCCTTTTTGGATCATCTCCTAACTATCATTACCTTCGCTCATTCGGATCTGTTTGTTTCGTTCTTCTTCAGCCTCATGAACACAACAAACTTGAGCCTCGATCTAGACTTTGTTGTTTTCTTGGTTATGGTGAAACTCAAAAAGGGTATCGATGTTATGATCCTGTCTCACATCGTCTTCGTGTTTCCCAAAATGTTGTCTTTTGGGAACACCGCTTATTTGTTGAACTTTCTCACTTTCGTTCTCCCCTAACTAATTCAAATATTTTCGAAATTATTCCATATGAGTCTTTTGTTCCTTCTACAGATACTTCTAATCCATCTTTGGACTTCACTATTCAATCTTCAGATATTTCTGATGATTCTCCTAGACAGGTCATAGAAGAACAGGTTAATAACGAGCTACCCCACCTTGAAAATAGGTCCCTTGCTCATGCTTCACCTGAAGATCCTCCACAAGACATTCCACCTCGCCACTCAACCCGGGTAAGATCCATTCCTACACATTTACTTGACTATCATTGTTACACTGTCCTTGCTACACTCCATGAGCCTCACACCTATCTTGAGGCATCTACTAACCCTTCTTGGCAGATTGAAATGAAAGAAGAAATTGATGCATTAACCAAAAACCATACTTGGGATCTTGTTACTCTCCCTCTTGGTCAATTTGTGGTTGGTAGTAAGTAGATCTATAAGATCAAGACTCGCTCTGATGGGTCCATCGATCGCTACAAGGCTCGTCTTGTAGCAAGAGGTTTTACACAAGAGTATGGGATTGATTATGAAGAGAATTTTTCTCCAATTGCCCGTATTTTCTCTATTCGTACCCTCTTAGCTATTGCCACTACTATTAAATGGGACCTGTTTCAGATGAATGTTAAAAATTCTTTCCTTAATGGGGATCTAAATGAAGAAGTCTATATGCAACCTCCTCCTGGTCTTTCTGTTGAAACAAATAAGGTTTGTCGCCTTCGATGTGCACTTTATGGCCTTAAACAAGCTCCACGAGCATGGTTTGCCAAGTTTAGCTCCACCATCCTTCGCTTGGGTTACACTGCCAGTCCTTATGATTCTACCTTATTTCTTCGTCGCAATGATAAAGGCACCATTTTGCTTCTTCTATATGTGGATGATATGATCATAACTGGTGATGACCTCAGTGGCATTCAAAAACTCAAGGATTTTCTTAGTCAGCAGTTTGAGATAAAAGACCTTGGACATTTAAGCTATTTCTTGGGTCTTGAGATCACTCGTTCCATAGATGGTCTTTACATTACTCAAGCAAAGTATGCATCTGACCTATTATCTCAAGTTGGACTCACTAACAGCAAGACTGTTGACACTCCAGTTGAACTTAATGCGCATCTGACACCATAGAGGGGAAACCATTGTCTAATACCTCTCTTTATAGATGATTGGTTGGTAGCCTGATTTATCTTATAGTTACTCGTCCAGACATCTCTTATGTTGTTCATCAGGTGAGCCAGTATCTGTCTGCTCCACGATCGACTCATTATGCTGTTGTTCTATGTATTCTACGATACTTGAAAGGCACTATCTTCCATGGCCTTTTCTACTTAGCTCAGTCTCCTTTAGTACTTCGTGCATTCTCTGATGCTGATTGGGCAGGAGATCCCACAAATCGCAGGTCTACTACAGGTTATTGCTTTCTCCTTGGTTCTTCTTTGATTTCTTGGCAAAGTAAGAAACAAACCTTTGTGGCCCACTCCAGTACTGAAGCAAAATATCGTGCTCTTACTGATACCACATCTGAGCTCCTTTGGCTACGATGGCTCCTTAAGGATTTGGGTGTGTCCACATCCTCTGCAACTCCTCTTTATTGTGATAATTAGAGTGCCATTCATATTGCTCACAACAATGTATTCCATGAACGGACTAAACACATCGAGATTGATTGTCACTTTATTCGCTCTCATCTTATCCATGGTGCTCTCAAGCTTTTTCATGTTTCCTCCAACGAACAACTTGCAGATATCTTCACTAAGGCACTTCCCAAAGGACGCACTCGTAATTTGGTTGAAAATCTCAAGTTGGTCTCACATCCACCTTGAGTTTGAGGGGGACTGTTAATGTATATCTAGTAATATATTAATATATATATATATATATATATATATATATATATATATATCTGCTAATGTATATTTCTTTACTTTTGGCATATCTAGTTTACTTGTAATTCCTATATAAAGGCACCATGTATATTCATTTATTAACAGAATAGAATATAATCATTCAATATTTCTAACACTCCTATTTACTATATCTTACTTTGCCCCTTTTATTGTTAAGGCATGTATTATGTCATTGATGCAAAAAATTTGTACTTGATAAATAGTTTACAAGTGTACGAATCCCTTTTAAGAAATGATAAGTATACTTCCAAGGTGAGTCTAAAAACGAACAACGTTGTTTTTAAATAATTCAACAAAATTATAAAAAACAAAAAATAAACCTAAACATTCAGTCACAATGACTTTGATTTGAAATATCTAAACTAATAATATAAAATAAAAGATAAAGAATAGGTTGGTTTACTTAAATTACAAACAAACATGCAATTCATTAATCAATGGAGAATTAATGAAATATTGAGCTAGTTGATTATGTTTGGTAAAATTAATTAGGTTAATAAAATATAAACCTATATTTATTAATTATTTCTTATATATATGAATAGGTCCTTTGGTCAGGTCTACTATTCATTATTAATTAAAATCACATAACGTCTTCGTTTATATCTATCATTTAATTTTAATTAAGATGTTCCTTGCTAAGAAATTAACAAATCACTTAACTTGGCGTATTCGATCAAGTATAACAAGTTAAACTTTTATTCAAGCTTTGTAAATTAGTTTTTAAATCAATAAATCTGAAATCTAACTTTTGTGTTTTAAATTTATTACGAAAAATATATTCTCAAGATATTTTTCAATAATAAATCTTATAAAAACTTTGAAATAGAATATGATTCTAAATTAGATCTAGATTCATGTTTCTAAAATCTATTACGATTAATAATAAATTTTGTAAAAATTTTTGAATAGAAAATAATATGTGTTTAAGTATTATTAAAAATATTCCTCCTAAATAATTTACACAAGCATAATAATATAACTAAAATCACATTATCACATTCAGCTAGATATGCTTAATTTAATAAATGACTAATATATTCATTATAACATTTAGATTAATACATAAATTAAATATGTAAATAGAATACAATTAAAATTATTACTTCAATTGTATTCTTACAGATAACTTTTGTAGTGTTGTGTTATCTAAAAAATTTCCTTATTACTGCCACTTACTTGTAATAACTTAATATAATTTTTTTTATAAACTAAACATAAAATCAAACTTGCAACTCTTAAAAACTTGAGAATGAGAGAAAAGTAAAGAAAACTAGAAAATTAAAAATAGATACCTACTGAAGCTGATAGCTATCAATCAATATAAGAGGGTGACATGTACTTTATATAAGTGAGAAAATGCTACAAAAAGGAGAGAAAATTTGATTGTATGGTCAGGCCCAGCAACATACTTTTTCCACCACTATGGCCTTCATCAATCTGGTACATGTTTCATGCACACTACTATAAAATGTGACATTTAAGTCGATATGTAAAGTCAGATTTTGGAGAAAACCGACGCTACACGTAGGACGTAGGCCAAAAGTCCAGCATCGTAGCACACATTAAGCACCACCATGGCATGCGTTTCTCTATATGTCTTCAATTTTCTTTTTATGTCACCCCTTACAATCGGTTGGAACAAATGTAAGGCTTATATATGTTCTTTTTTTTATTTTTCTTGGTTGCAATTGAGTGCTTTTAGGTATAATTCTTCTCATGTTTTAGTTGAATCATTTTTAAGTCAACAATACTTGAAAAACAACAAAATATATCCGTGATTCCAAAAATATATATTTGCTATAATAATAATAATAATAATAAAATGAAGAAAATATAAATATTTTCAAGCCCTCGTCACAACTTCCAACTAGCTTTTTTCTAGTCTCTAGCAAGAAAAGAAAAGAAAACTAAAAACAAAAAATAAAATAAATAAAACTAAACTATCCTAAATCATTTTTATAGATTGACACGGTTGCATTTAGCATATACAAAAAACCTTTAAACCCTTATGTTGTCCTAATGAATGAGTTTAAATCTCGTGAGGGCATTCAATGATGATACTCATAAAAATAAAACTAAAATGCAAAAAAATTAAAAGAAATAACAGCAACAATAAAAAAAATAATAGAAATAAAAACTAAAATTTAAACAAACTACAAACCAAAACGATAAGATAAATAACCAAAAATTTCATGCTTTTAGAATCTTTTAAGTTCATAATTAAATCAAAGCATAAGTTAAACTAATATCCCAAATAATCATAGTTTACTATAAAAATTAGTTGAAAATCAAAAATTAATATTCCATATAAAAAATATATCAATATTAATTTACCCAATTTCAGTGTTAGAAACCCAAATTTTCTTTAAATCTAATCCTCACACGTCATACTCTAAATATTACACTTATCCTATGGGTTCAAACACTCTTTCAAAGTTATATACAAATAGATTTTATGTAAATAAATGAAATAATAGGTTCACATATGTTTAAAGAAAAAAAGACTCAAAATAGTATGTAATAATTGATCTCATGAAAAGATTTATAAAACAATCATTCATTATTTTCATGCATCAATTAAAATCATCAAATAAAAATATCAAGTATATGCCTTTAGAGATAAATGAAAATGTAATGACTTCTAAGGGACTTATTTCCTATCTTTTTTATGATAGCCATTTATCATAACTTTGAAATACTTTGTGGGTCATAGTATTTAGTTTACTATTGATTTATTTTCTATTTTTTATAATCTTTCTTTTATATATATTTCTCGATTTTTTTAGAGAGTGAACCCATGTACAGTTTATACATATTTTATATGATTTGATGTATTGCTAATTTGGCTCTTTTCTATTAACTTTAAGGAACCCCGTTTATTTCTTTTTTGGAAGTTATGCATGAATGAAATAGGCATACAGTTTCAATTTTACTCAAATAATCCAATCTAATTAATAAAAATGATTACATGACACTTTATCATATGTTAAAAGTCCTAACATTTAATGCAAAAGCTATAGAAATCATCTAACAATTTGAATAATCAAGAAGAATGTTTAAAAGAGTAGAAAAAGTATTATCTCTCATAAATGGAATGATAAAGGCTCAAAATATATTCTCATAAGGTAATCTCTACTATTTAATTCATAAACACAAATTTTAGGTTTATCTCAATTTCAAAATTTTATCATGAAACACAAACTATGATAAAATCAAAATAATTATCACATTACTCCATGATATGTTCAAGATATTAAAATCCAATAGTGTAAAAACTCAAACGTTTGTTTAAAATCAATTAAAAACATGATAATTTTCCAATAAAAATTTAAAAATGAACCTAAAATCCCTAAGCCAATAAATAAACAAGAAATGAAAACAAATAAAAATAAACGAAAATTTAAACATATGTTGAATAAAAAATTTAAAAATTGCCAAAATTTATGTAATATATCTTTTTCACCCCTAATGTATAAATTACATTACCCTAAATATAACAAGTACAAATTAAAGATAAATAAGAAAAAGAAAAAAAATTACGCATTTGTTGAACATGATCAAGTATTGATGTGAAAATTCAAGTGCATCTATCATATCAAACATTCTAATCCACACAAGTAGAAAGATGTGTACTTCTTACATATCTCAACAAACAGTCATAATTTTCAACAATTCTAAATAGAATAAACAAATTTCACATGATAATAAATAAATTAAAGAAAAACAATATATACGAAATGGAAAATACACAAAACAAAATAAAAATAAAATAAAAGTACAATAATAAAAAATCCAAAACAAAGTTGGAGCTTAGTTCTCCATATAATCCGGTTCTTTTTCAAACTCAGATTGTAATATTTGGGACGAGAAAAAATTGGAGTTGAGAAAGAAGAAGAGAAAATTTGTATGGGTCTTTTTGAAACGTGTTTTATGGGGTTTTTAATTTTAAAAATTCATTGCAACAAAAATAGAACCTAGTGTATTCAAACAAGGACCTATGTGTATATATATATATATATACATTTTCTTCAATCTAATTATTTTACGATAGCCTTATGCTCCCATTAATAGAAAAATCATGCTACAAGCCAAAATTTTATTTTTTAACTAAATAAAGGAATACTAAATAAAAGTAAATAACAAAAACAAATAATAACAAAAATAATATAATAACAAAAAACAAATAGAAATAATGAGAAAAAGGAAAAAAAATAAAAAAATAATAAAAGAAATAAAAAGAAACAAAGCAAAAAATAAAAATTACTAAAAAAATAACAAATAAAATACTTAATAATAAAAAAGAAAATAACAAAGGAAATAAAAATAAAATAAATAAAAAAGAAAAATTTCAATATAAATACAACACATATGATGCAAGCAATTTATGGTACAATAATATAATTTATCATACATACAAGTTAATAAATAGCTACAAAAAGTTGAAATACAATAAATAATTTAGAATACAAAAATATTAAATAAAAAATGGTTAACAAAAATAAAAAGAAAGAAAAAATAAAATAAGTTAACGTTAGTAAATAAATAAAAATAAATAAAGAAAATAAAATAAAGTTAAAACAAAAGTTAAAGTTAATTAATAATTAAAATAAAATAGTTAGTTAAAATAAGAATACACTAAAATAATTTTTTTTATTTCCGAATTTTTTTATTTAAAGTTTTTTTCAATATTTTTCTAAATTTATTATTTATTATTTTTTTAAATTTCAAAATATATTTTAGTTCTCTTAAGATTTTTTTAATCTAAAATATCTAAATTCAATTAATAAATATTTTTAAATTTTTGATTTTAAATTTTTTTTAAAAATATCATTAATATTTTGACTCTTTTTTTAGATTTTCTTTAAAGTCAACTATTAGATAAGGCATTAATTTTTTAAATCTCATTAATGTTTTGAATATTTTTTAGATTTTTTTAAATTCAACTAATAAATGAAATACTAAGTTTTAGACATATATATTTTAAAATAGTTTTTGAAGATAATAAAAACAAATCATGAATATTTATATTACAAATGTTTTTAAGATTTTTGATATTTAAAATTTAAGATATTATTCTTCGTCGACAATGGTTTCAAAAATTTAATGCATAAATTTTGTATTTGATAAATAGCTCAGAATTCTTAAAAATGAAAAAAAAAACCTAAATATTTTGTTACATAAAGTGAAAGATAAAAAATATACGAGTTTGTATAAATTATATGTAGACATTACAATTTATTAATCAACGAAGAATTAATGGAATATATAACTAGTTGATTATATTTGGTAAATTTAATTAGGTTGATAAAATATAAATCTAGATTTATTGATTTTTCTTATATATACAAATAGACCCTTCGGTCGGGTTTATCCTTCATTATTAATTAAGATCAATTAATGTCTCATTCAGGTCTATTAGTTAATTTTAATTAAATTTTGTTCATTTTTTAAGAAATTAACAAAATCATGTGAAGCTAATTTATTAATATAGGGTTCTTATTAACCAAATTTTCTAGTGATGATCTAATATTTTATCCCAATTATGATTTGAATTTAATTATATTACTTAATCTAATTTTTATGCTATTAATTATTTACCCACAATTGAGCTATAGAGGCAATTAAATAGATTTGAGAGAATTATTTAATTGTTTATCTTGATTAAATAACATGCATAGTTTCTAGCCAAAGATGCTTGATTCTTCTATATGTGATCCATAATTGATGAACTTAATGAGTAATATGCAATTTAATTGATATGAGAGTGTGATTAAATTAATTACTATATGATGTGTACTTAACCTGAAAGAGCAATACATGTTGAGTTAGATTCAATTGATCATGTAATTGATTGCTAATTATATTAGGGAGATTTTAGTGATTCACATGTTTAGAAAATTAAGGGATTAATTATTCCTAGATATTTTCTCATATATATTCTTAGCTTCTAAATTTGAGTTGATTAGTTACTGTTATTTATCTTTTAGTTCTTTTAAGTTTGCTTTCTCAAAACACATCGAATTGATCTTTACTTTTTAGTTTTAAAAATTAGTTTCTAATAACATAACCTCTATGTGAATGATATTTTCTTATCATTATATTACTTGTTTGTGATACATATACTTTTGTACCCATTGCACACAATTCTTGTCGATTATATCCCATATTGTAGTTAAAGCTAAATCTATTACTACATAGTATTTTTATAATGGTTATTCTAGACATATGACCGGTGACCATGCACTTTTTAAAAGTTATGAAAAATATAACGAAGGAACAACTATTTTTAATGATGGAAATAAATCAAGGATTATAGGTAAAGGAACATTGCAGATTGAAGATATGTGTTGTGTGTTTTGCAACACACAGAAATCGTGCAAGCATACACGGTCACAAGTAATAAAGATTTGTAAGTAGAGTATCATTCCCACGAGGATTTTTACTATAGTTTGTTGAGTACTAAAATTGTATCTTTCTGATTTTATCCAAAACAATCATTGATTTAACAAAAAGGTAATAAAAGAAAATAAAAGAAATCTAGGATTGCAATTTTTCACTAAACTAATCCACTCAAATCATGTTATTTTCTTTTGATTTATATTTTTTAGTACATTTAATTTTTCAACCGAAAACTTCTTTTTTATTCATACATCTCTTCCGAGCTCCGTATAAACACACATCGTTAAATTAATTCACTATATCTCTATGAGAATTAAATTTAATAAGATTCATTAAGTTCTAAGTTCTCAAATGGCCACACATATTAGGGTATATTCCTATCCTTCATCATACATGTCATTCTATTTACGAGCAATATACACAAAAATGCCTTTCTCAAGTTTATTTTTATGCCACAAATCGTTTTGATAAAATTCGTAAATAATCAAAAAGCATTAAGCACAAAATAGAAAAAACAAATCGAACGTCTTATAAATCTATCAAAAATAGTTAAAATCAAAGCTTCATAAATTTAGATCAAATGCAACCCTAGAAAAATTAAATTACTTCATTAAATAAAAATAAAAATTACAACAGATACTGAAAAATTAAAGGAAGAAGAAAGAAAATTAACACAACTCAGATCGTAAATATTTGGCACATGTAGAACACAACAGAAGCCAAAAATGGCTTCTGCGTGTTCCACCGTCCAGCCCCTAACACTAGAGAAATTCAAAAACCAAAAAAAACTTCTAAACTCTATCATAACATCACCTATTTATAGCTAAAAAAATACATCAAAAATATTTAAAATTAATACACGCGGGGGACAATTAAGTGTGGCGAAAATAATAAATTACACGCGTGGGGGACAAAAATTGTATTTTTAGCACATAAAAGGAAAATATTAATTTATTTAACAAAAATTAACTAAATATGAAAAGAACATAGCAATTATCATTACTAAAATTGATGAAAATAACTATATAAAATACAGTTATCAATATGCCTAGGTTGGATGATGTACATTTTGTCAATGGACTTAAAGATGACCTAATAAGAATCATTCAAATTTGTGACAAAACTTATAGTGTCTAATTTGTCAACAATCATTGTGTTATAACATATCTAAATGTAATTATGGGATTAAAAGAACTAGGTCTTATGGTAATTGATACTACATTGATATAGGTCCTAGTACTACTACTTGTAATTTAGGAAATGATCATTCTACTTCACTGTCGCATCATAAGATGGGACACATCAATTTTAAAGATCTTGTTAATTTGAGCAAAAAGAAAGTTGTGTGTGGTCTATCTACACTTTCTGAAACTAAAAAACCTTTTGTGGACACTGTCAACTTAGCAAACAAACTTACTCTTCTCATAAGAAAATTAAAAGAGTTAACATAAGCAAAATACTTGAGTTAATTCACATTGACTTCATGAGTCCTATGAGAATTGAGATTTTGGGTGGCATGAAATAAATCATAGTTGCTATTGATGATTTTTCTCGTTTTACATGAGTTGGATTTCTAAAAGAAAAATAAGATGCATTTGATTTCTTTAATTCCTTTTGTCTTAAAGTGTACATCGAAGTAGGTAATATAATTACCAACATTGTGAAACTGAGGACTAATCATAGGAAGGAATTTGAGCACTCAAGATATGCTAGATTTTGCAAACAACATGGAATAACCCATGAGTTCTCTGCACCAATCACCCTAAAACAAAATGAGATAGTAGAAAGGAAGAATCGGGTCTTACAAGAAGTAGAAATAGTTTTGCTACATGCAAAGGACCTTCCCACAAAATTTTGGGTTGAAGTTACTTCATGCTACATAGTGAACCATGTCTACTTATGTCTTACAAACCAAACTTTCTATGAGTTATAGGAAGATAAGAAACCTAATCTTAAACATCTTCATGTGTTTGGAAATAAATGTAAAATCCTTAGAGATCGTGATAATCTAGGAAAATTTGATTCTTGAAGTAATGAACCTATCTTCCTAGATTACTTATTAAGAACTCATGCTTTTATAATGTTCAAGTTGAGAGCTAATAATGTGATGGAGTCTATCAATGTTGTTATAGATGATGCAAGTACCAATACGTAATGGTGAACCCCTAAGTACAAGCTTGCCAACTAAAAGACAAATGAAGAAACACCTAACACTAAAAAGGTAGAAACTGAGATAGATAAAGAGTCAACCTTGGATGATAAAAATAGTTTGTACAACACTTAAATTTAGAGACCAAGCTAAACTTCCAAAAAAATCTAAGTGTAAACATCTTTGGTGATCCAAATGCTAGCATGGTAACTAGAAGAAGATAGGTAAGTGAGATTACCTATCTATGTTATGTTTCTTATATAGAACAAATTGTTTTAATGAAGCATTAAAAGATGAATTTTGGATAAATGCCATAAATGATGAGCCAACTTAATTAATTAAGAATGATGTCTAGATATTGGTACCTAAACCCAATGAAAACAATATCATAGGAACTAAATGGATGTTCAAAAATAAATCAGATAAACATGATATTATGATTAAAAACAAGGATAGACTAGTTTCCCAAAGATATAAAATAGTTGATTAGGATTGATTAGGATTTTACTTGCCATTGCATGCTTCAAATCAATTCAAAGTTTTCCTTCCTGAATGGGTTACTTAGTGAGGAAGTCTATGTTGAACAACCAAAAGGTTTTGTTAAACCACAATTTTCCTAACATGTTTATAAACTTAATAAGGCCTTTCATAGTTTGAAACAAGCTCATAGAGCTTGGTATGAAAGACTTACAACTTATTTCTTAGACAAGGGTTTTGTCCGAGGGGGAATTGAGAAGACTCTTTTTATTAAAAAGAACCAAAGACGATATATTCATGGCTCAAATATATGTGATGACATAGTTTTTGGGTCAACATCCAATTCTCTTGTCAAAGATTTTGTGCACATAATGATTAGGAAATTTGAAATGTCCATGATGGGTGACCTCACATATTTTTTTGGTTTACAAATTAAAAAATAAAATGAAGGAATCTTTATTTTTCAAACTAGTATGCATGTAACTTATTAAGAAATTTAGGCTTGAGACAAGGAAGCATTTGAGAACCCCCATAACTACAAGTGCGAAGATTTCAGTGGATGAGTAAGGTAAAGACGTTGATCAAATGCTATATAAAAGCATGATAGAAAATTTATTATACCTCATAGAAGTAGATCTGATATTTGTTTTAGTGTTGATATTGGTGTTTGTACTTGTTATCAATCAAATCTTAAAGAATCACACGTTGAACATGTCAAAAATATCATCAAGTATGTCTCTGGAGCTAAAAACTTTGGGATTTGGTTTACTAATGATACTACATGTGAAATTAATGGATAGATAGATGCATACTGTATAGGAAAGTAGGATGCAATAAAGAGCATTTCAAGTGGATGCTTTTATATTGGCAATAATCTTATATCCTAACACAACAAGAAAAAAACTCCATCTCAATTTCAGCTATAGAGGAAGTATACATTTTTGCTAGAAGTTCCTATACATAATTGTTTTGGATGAAGAACATGCTTAAGGAATATGATTTTGAACAAGGTACTACTCCCCTTTATTGAGATAACACTAGTGCTTTATGTATCTCCAAAATTCATGTTCTATATTCTCAAACAAAACATATAGACATTAGACATCATTTTATTAAGGAATTACTAGAAGATGCCTACTAAGAGGCAATTAGCTAATTTATTAACCTTCCCAAAGATTTGAATCTCTTAGAAGTATCTTAGGAATATGTTCTACTAGTTAAATTTTCCTTATTTTTATTTTGCTGTTTGTTTTTGATTTCTTTGTTTACTTCATATATATATATATATAAAGGAAGGGAAGTAATATGCCTTAACATTGCCATAAACATTGCATATTCCATTCATATTTATTTTGATTGGCTCCTCCTTATACTATTGGATATTGTAACTTGTGCATTTATATATTTTTCACATCTTATGATCGATTCAATATGAGCCTACTTACACATTCACTAGACATATATGTACGTTATGCTTGAAGTTCATAATTGAATTTGTAAAATTTTAGGGATTGAGATAACCTTGACTACTAAATTATGGTTAAACTTTATATTTCACTATATAGAATGCTATTATTGAGAGGGCGTATTGTGATGTGTGAAGCTATTACAATGAACAAAGATTGCTACTTTGTAATAAGTGTGAAAGTCATAATACTAGGTACATTGACTCGTGCATATTTCCTTCATAAAAGAAAAATAATACGATAAAGGAAATATAAAAATACAAAAAAAAAATTGTATGTACAAAAAAAGAGATCCACAAATAATTAATCTATCCTAATTAAAAAATCCTTGAATCAATTTTTAATATGAGGTAGATCAATCAAAGTTTAATGTTCGATTGATCAAGGACTGGATCGATTCATACTCGGTCTCATTTGATTTACCTAGTCTTGGGATTTATTTTTTAATACTCTAGATCGATCAAGCATTGACTAGATTGATCGATAATCTTTTGATCGTTGTGTGTTTCAATCGACATTTATGGCTCTATCAATTGAACTCTGCTTATATTGGTTGAGCGGCTAGGGTTTCAAATATAACCTAATTTTTACTCTAGGAAAATTATTTTATTACTATATTATCCTTACTTTTTAAAACTCTTTTAAATGATTTTATGAACATAATTGTAATAGGCCTTTGACTTAGGGCTTTAACATATTCTATTTAAACAAACCTAAACATACATTTTTCTTAACAACAATTGAATCAACTTTTGCAACTTATGCTTTATGTTTAAATTTGTTTTGCAAAAATCTTTCTATTAGGCTTCTTTCATTAGTTAATCTATCAAGCATTTATTTTTGTGTTTAATCAATTAACAAGCCTATAATATTTGTGTTATTGTGCTTAAACATCTGTTCTAGGTGGACTAGTGATTTTTGATTTATCTGTTATTTGGTTAAATCATTGATCACTGCATATTATACAATTATTTTATCCATTTTATTAATTATAATTGCTATGTTCTTATTATTTTTAGTTAATTTTAATTAATTAAATTAATATTTACTATTAGTTTTTTAATAAATATATTTTCAAGAAAATTAATGAATTTGAATAAAAAAAGGATTTAATTGCAATTAATAACAGTTAAAAATATAATTTAAATTAAAAGTGGGTAAAATTGAAAATATCAAAAGATTAGAAGTTAATTTGAATTAAATTTGAGGGTTAAAATGTAATTAAGGAAATTTCGTTTTTCTGTGCAGGAAAAGGACCACGCATTCCAATATCCACGCACGCCACACACCGTTAGATCATCCAATCAATGGTCATGATCAGGCACGTGGAATCCAGATGTGACAAAAGCGAGTGGACCTGGTTTTCTAGATGGCACGTTGCTCGGCGCTGACTGGGGCCCATCTATCGTGTAGGTTGGTGAGCAGGGTGGGACCCAGGTGTTGCTGTGCAAAACTCAGTCCGTGTGACGCGGACCATGTAGACTGCGTGCACCCTCCCATTATATTGAATTATAAGCTACCACGTGTCTCGACTTATCTTCTAGTAAATCATATGACGACACGTGTCATGTGTTTGGTAAAATGAAAACGCATAAACGATGCCCACTTTCCAGCTCGTTCTACGTCACCCACGTGTCAGCATAGTCTATTGTGCACTTCCAGCACGCCAAGTTCTCGTACGACATGTTTCATCTATTCTTCATACGCTTGTGTCATGTTAACATTTTTTTGTTTTTATTTTCTTAGGAAATAGAGAGAAAGAAGACAGCGAAGAAGAAGAAAAGGGAGGAAATTTATTTTTCATTGAGAAATCATGAAAGAGTTTATCCTAATCTTTTTCTTTTAAATTTTATTTCTCTAAAATGTGTGATTATTTTTGTATTGTAATTTTAATTTTTGCTATGAACTAATTTATTTGTTCTCGGGTTGTAGTGTATCTTAAATTATGAAACTTGAATTAATTATTTTTGAATGATTTATGGAACGGTTTTAAGTTGTTTATTTTATATGTGCTTAATGCTTTTAATTATTGGAAGATTAATTAATTGATATGTGATACTTAAATAAACTTGGAAAAGGAATTTTTGTGTTTTGCTCGTGATAAAATAACACCCACATATATATATATAAGGGATAGGAATATACCTTTATTGTACGTGTAACTATTTGAGAACTTAAAACTTAATAAATCTGGTTGAATTTAATTCTCATAGGAATATAGTGAATTATTTTAGCGAGATATGTCTATATGGAGCTCGGAAGAGATATATGGATAAATTAGGAGTTCTTGGTTAACAACTTAAAATACGAGAACATAAATCAAGAGAAAATAATATGATTCAAGTGGATTAATTTGGTGAAACTGTAATCCTAGAATTTTCTTATAAACTGTTATAAAAATTAGTTAGTCAAACTACATCAAACTATCGACTATTTGGATAAAATCAGGTTTAAATAATTTTAGTAATTAACCAACACTAGTAACAAATCTCTATGGAAACGATATTTTACTTATCATATTATTACTTGTGACCGTATATACTTGCACAATTTTATGTTCTCTAAAAGAGACAACAATCATCTAACTAGGGTTTTCATTGTTTAATCCACTCTAGAACACACATTGCACTTGTGTTTATATGCTAATGTTCCAGGTGCCAGTTGAATGGGTTCGATAACTCGTGTGACTCATGTTAATAGGAATTTTGGTGGGTTCTATAACTCTTGTTACTCGAGTGAATTGGAATGTTGATCCAAATCCCAACACCTTGCTTATGAACATTGTGAAAGAAAACAAGAGGCATGTAAGTAGGTTACTTGGAGACATTATTGATGAGTGCTCAAAAAGCACTAAAATTATCATGATTTTATGCACATTAATTGATTAAAAATATATATACTTATATGATTTTATCATATATTTTTCTTTTCGGAATCACGGGTATTTTTATTGTTTTCAGGTATTTTTTCTTAAAAACGTAACTTAAAGACTCAAAGAGGAATATTGGAGACAATACATCACAAATATATTCAAAAATAAATGAGGAAAAGTCAACAAATATGAAAAAATTGGACAAAATGGGTCAAAAAGGTCAAAATTTTCAAAAAGGAGGAAATCGTGCCGCCCAGTCGCGCCGAGAAGCCGCGCACTCCCTTGCCCCTTTCCGCGGGCCACTGGTGCCTTCCGCGCGCGCCTGTGCACGACCTGCTCCTGTCCGCAGGCGCCGCTACCCATCTACGCCCTAATCCGCGCGCGCCACCTACCCGTTGACGTCAACTGACGTCATTTTCACCTACTACACGTTTTCTCCATTTTTAATCATTTTTTCACCCACTTTTTATTCCTTTCTTCACCTATAAATACCCTTATTTTCTTCATAACTAAGCACACCTAAAAACACATCTTCTCTTCTCTTTCTTTCTCTCATTTCTTAGTTTTTAAGTTTTTTCTTAGTTTTTAGCTTTTCTTAGTTTCTCTTAGTTTTAGAGTTCTTCTCTTTGAGAAGAACTAGTTATGTTTTGTATTTATTTGCTTTTCCATTCAATAAATGGGAGTGCAAATTTCGTATGGAGGTTTTCTAGCAACGAGAATAGCATCGAAGTACTGTAAGGATTTTATTTTCTTTACAGTTATTTTTTATGCTTTATTCTTATATGTTATATTTAATTTGTCTGTGATTAAAATTAACATTGCTGGCTATTTATAAACATGATATAATAATAACGTTGTTATGCTTGCGAAATATTAATTAGGTAAAAATCTCTAAAATAAATTGATTTTATTTTTATTCAAGATTTTATATTAAGAATGTTAAAGAGAAATATATAATTTTTCATTACAAACTTAAATCTGAAAATTAGATTTTAAGGTTTAGTTATCCAGTCTGATTTAGAGTAGTGTTCTTTTATTTGTTGGTACAATCGCCCGGTAGTTAGAGTGAAGCTCTATTTCAAAAGTTTTTATAAGAATTATTATGTGAAAATTTATTGACAACATGCTTTCAGTAGTAGTTTTAAAACTTGAAAGTTAGTACTCGGATAATTAAATTCTTAGGTTTAATTTGGACACCTTGAATAAAGTTTAAACTATCTAACCTCACCAAAGGTGGCATTTAAATGGTTCATTTTCAATCTCTTAGAAAAAGGAATTAATTTAATTAACCAAATTAGTTATCAACCCCACCCATAGGTGTTAATTGATTTGTTTAGTTAAAAAATAATATCTAACCCTACCAAAGGTGGTATTCATATAAAAAAGAGATAATCAATAAATATCAATTTATATCTTTAATAACCTAGTTAATATGAGCAAGCATAATTAACTTAGTTATTATATCCATAAATACTCCACTATTATAAATGATAAAATTTGCATAAATATTTATTGAATCTGTATCTATGTTTATTTTTATGTTATTAGATTAGAAACACAAAAACCAAACTATCGTGATAGGTTATTATGACGTAAAAATCTTATATCTTATTTATCTTTTCACTTTATTTTACACATGATTGTATGTTTAACCATTCTAGATAATTTTAATTTAGTATATTTTTGCTATCTATCTATTCATCCCCTTAGGTAATTGGATAATGTATTCTTATTTTCTAAATGTAACACCTAATTTTTTTTTCAAACTTTTTTAACTAAAAAATAATTATTAAATTATAAAAGTATGATTTTATTACCAAAACTATTATTTTATTTATATTTTTTCATTAGTCGACCACTTATTCTATTACAAAATGAATAAAATGCATAAGTCAAAAGCAAATAAACTAACCATTTACCCTCTAGTTTTTAACATTATAGGAGAAATATTTTTTAAAAATATATTATGAATAAGTCGGCTTTATTTTACTATCATTTTTGAAATAATAAAATAAAAGAATAAATACAAAAGTTTGCTCCCCTTTTGTCATTGAAAGAAATGAAAAGACAATTAATGTGGTTAAACATGTAATTTGGAGTGTCTGATAATTGGTGTAGTTTCAAAGGAAAAGTTAATTATAATAAATCGAGTTTAACAATAACAAACTAATTATCAAATAAAACAGTTACTATTGTGGGTGCGTTAGGAGAGAAAATAAACGGTCTTTAATAAATTGTATCAGAGAATAAGAAGTATGAATTAAGATTTATAGATATTTACACTGTATAATTATATAAGACAAAATTATGAATACTATATATATATATATATATATATATATATATATTTTATATATATATATTTTATTCATAATGGATTGCAACTAGAGGTAGCCCTTTAGATAGGCAACTGCATAAATATTTTTCCATTTTGGGATTTGGAAATAGGCTGTCCTCGGCAAGTTTAATTATTTGCAACAGATGGGGTTGCAAAGATGGTAAAAGAGAGAAATTCTTAAATACATATTTTACGTGTATTGATAATAGTAGTTAAAGTCTATCACTTTTTTATTTTTTTTATAAAAATAAATGGACAAATTGGAACCATTCAATCATGTATCAATTCTTTTACCTAGTAGTTTCATGGTAAAACTAACTCTTAATTCGTTTTAAATCAATGATTCGAATAAAAAAAAATTGTTTTTTTTATAAAAAATTACATGTAAATGCCATCCTTAATTATATGCCAAAATATCTAGATATCGGAGAGGGGTTCGCAATTAAGAGAGACCATAAGGCGACTGGCTAGAGTCGTCAAGAAGAAGGGACGGTGGTGAGATCCATAGTCGAACTATTATAACTGCCAAACCTACCCATTCAAAACTGCTCTAAAACATCTAAATAAGATATACAACTCCACTGGTTTTTCTTTTTGGTAAAATTGTCTTAGTTGAACTTTATTTTCTTCTATGAATGTTGAGATTTTGTATACATACGGCATTTTAAGGGTGAAAAGTTTAAAAATTGACACTTATGTCCTAAATTATATATATATATTAACTTGATACTCAATGAGGCTAATAAGAGCCAGTAAAGATATTTAAAAAAATTAAAAATGAATTGAAGACCCACGTCCTTTACTTTCACTTCAATTTCGTTAATATAAAGTTTTATCTCTCCCTCCCGCACCAAAGCCACATTCAAGGATATCAAACTCAAGTAATTCAAACCCTTTATTCTTCTATTACTATAGTATTAGGGCTATTATTTATGTTACGGGAGATTTTAATTTTATGGTTTTTGTTTGTTTTGTAAAAATCATGGATTATTTTGCTATAATTAGATGACCCTACATTAGAATTTTTTCACCCATCTCTCTCTGTTTGTGTCTCTGATCAATGTTACTAACAAATCCCATTTGTTGTAGTCTTAACGAGGGTCTTGTTGATCTTTAAGCAACTGTGTCTTTTTACTTTCATTAAATGTTTGGTACTAAGAAAGTCCAATACTCGATGAATAAGTCGAATAAAGAGATACATATTCCTTAAGGACTCACCTCCAACTCACGCACAACGGAATAAATAACAATCATAGAGAAACAAATAACCTAAACATGACTATAGGAAAGGAAAGCAATAGATAGAATAAACTTATTAAATAGCATGCAAACCAGTTAACCAACAAATAAAATTAGATAAGCAGAAAGAAAGATGGAGAAATAGAAATGCTTTCCAAACACAAATTAACTCTCATATGTTGTCACATACTTGAGTGATATAGTAATTGTACTAACTCAAGAGCGTAGCATAAAAACACAGCAGTATAACGAGGTAAACTTAAAAGTTCGTTTAGTTATGGATCTAAATATCTAATAAGTGAAAGTATAGTAAATTAAAATTTCATGAGCGGTCAAGCAATCAATCATGTATACATAAAATAATGTAGAAATAAAAATATCAACATACGAGATTTTTAGGTGGAAACAACCTAGGTTATATCATTGACTTAAGAGGAAAACCAGTGGTCACTAGACTGTCTAATTATTCACTATGAGAAATAAGTATTTAGTTACAAGTTTAGGACTCAAACTACCCATCCAGTTAATGTACCAAAGTAACTTACTTACAAGTAATTGTTTTTATCATAGTCTCTACAATAAGACATTCGAATTCAGACTAGTGTTTCGATGAACTCGACTCCCACGAGTTAATTGAACCTGCATCGCTATCACTTGAAAAGTTAGCACATAAACACAAGCACAAGTGTGTGTCCTAGAGCAGATTCAATAATAAAAAATCCTAACTAGTTGATTTGAACAATATATTAGATAAATCGAAAATAACTAGTAACTCTAGAACAATTAGTTAAAAGCACAATAACACAATTATTATTGTAGGCTTGTTCATCCAAATATTATTATAGGTTTGTTAACCCATCAAACACAACCACAAAATGTTTGATAAATTAACTTAATGAAAAATTCTACTTGAAAATTTTTAGCAAAACAAGATAGAGAATAAAAATTGAAGAGAATAAACACAATTAAACTCTTGATGGTTAGTTTCAAGTGTGTTCTTAGATTTATATTTATAGAATATTTTGAAGCGTATTAAGTTAAGTGGAATTAAAATATTATCAATAAAATCTTAAAACACTTTTAAGAAATAAGGACAATATAGTAAAAATCCAATCCAATTTGTATTAGAAATATGTTTTAAAATTAGATAATTGGTTGTTTGATCGAGTACATTAGTCGATTGATTGAACATCCTCTTGATCGATCTAGTGATAATTTAGTTAATATTCAAAAAAGTGGATCAATCTAGTGATTTAACTCAATCGATCTAATCCTGGATTGATCAAGTAAATACCTCGATTGATCTAGTCATTTGTTAAAATTAATTCAATCAGGTTATATTCCTCGATTGATCTAGTCACTACTCAAATGATCGAGTTACCTATTTTCACATTGTTTCTATTGTGTCTAATATATAATCTAACATGTACTAGAACATAAATATGCCTAATATGTGACCGTTGAGGCTTAATGGTTTCTCGAGCTTCAAAATATTCTTTTAAGATACACCTAGAAACTAAAATTACAATTATATGTTTTGTTTTATGAATATTTTCAACACTTACATAAACCTTACAATTCCCCCCTTTGGCATATTCATATAAAAAAAATCTCTCTCTCACTATATAACACTCATAGAAAAGATAAAGTTTTACATATTGGTACTATCTTATGATCCAGTGGACATCTTTGCTTGAATCTTAACAGCTCTTGTTTACACTAAAAAAACAAAAAAAATAACAAGCAAACAACTTGTCCCAAAGGACTCATTGTTCATAATAGCTCAGTGTATCTAATAATAGAAAAGCAAAGAATGTTCAAAAGAAAATTAAACAAATGATAATAATTAAAAAGAACTCCCTATATGTCAAATAACTCTAATGTGAATTTTCAAAGTAATTCTCTCCTTAAGTTAGCTCTCCTTTTTTTAGATTTTCAATTAACTTTTCAATTTTTATCTCCTCTTTTTTGTCTTATGAATAAACAATATAATCACGAAGCAATGAAAATGGTTGATGAAGCAAGCTGTGTATTTAATGACTGAAAAGAGAAGTATACATTCTAAAAGGCTTGGAACAAACATAACTGAAAGCTAAAAATAATATATTTTTTTTAAAAAAATCCCCCTATGTTCTACGACTTCTATAAATAAATTAGAATAAAACAAAAAATTATAAAAATTGATATATATATATATATATATATATATATATATACATAATTTCTTTTGAATTGAGGGTAGTAGACTTAACTTAACATGACTACAATAGTGCACAAAAATTATGAAATTAATTTGGTTCATAATGAGACTATCCATTGACAACAAAAATATATGTAGATAAGACACACAAACATACTAATATATATGGTGATATATCGACAATACCAAAAGTAAAATATATGTTAGAACTGTAATAGGATGTCAGTTTGTTCATTTATAATCACTTATGAAAGATTCAAAAGGAGTATCACCTATCATAAAAACAACCAAAGATTCAAATATATATATTAGAAAAAACTATAGAATCTTAATCAATAGTGTAGATTCTTAAGACACTTCTAAGATATTCAAATCTTTGGGTATCAAGTGCCTTGGTGAATAAATTATCTATTTTCCTTTCATTAGGCACAAACTCAAGGGATAAACTCTATCTTCTACTAGTTCCCTAATGAAATAATGTCCAATGACTATATGTTTTGTTCTAGAATGTAGAACTGGAATTTCAGAGATACATATAGCACTAGTGTTATCATAGTAAATGGGAATTGTACCTTATTTAAAGCCATATTCCTTGAGCATATTCTTCATCTGTAGAAGTTGTATGTAGGAGCATCCAACAACAATATATTCTACTTCTGCAATAGATAATGAGATGGAGTTTTGTTTCTTGCAATGCCATGATACAATAATATATCCACATGAAGTTATTTTTCTTACATCCTAATTTCCTACCCATCTGCATCTATATATCCACTAATTTTACATGTAGTGGCATTATTAAACTAAATACCAAAGTTTTTTGTTCCAAAGACGTATGTAATGATCCTTTTAACATGGTCAATGTGTGATTTTTTAGGATCTAATTGATAACATCACCAACACTAAAACAAATACTAGGTCTCTTTGCTATAAGGTACAATAAGCTTTCTATCATATTTCTATATAGCATTTTATCAATACTTTCACCTGATTCATCCTTTGAGATCTTGGCACTAGTACTTATGGGTGTGATCAAATCTTAATTGTTTTAAGTCCAAAATTATTAATTAAATTACATGAATACTTGGTTTAAGAAATAAATATTATACTATTTAGTTGTTTAATTTGCAAACTAAGAAAGTATGTCAGCTCACCCATCATTGACATTTCAAATTCACTGGTCATTATGTTCACAAAATCATCAACAAGAGAGTTGGAAGTTGACCCAAAGACTATGTCATCGACATATATTTGAGCTATGAATATATTTTTTTCATCCTTTTAATGAAGAGAATTTTATCAACTCCCCCTCGAACAAAATCTCTACTCAAAAGATAAGCTATAAGTCTCTCATGCAAACATTAGGGGCTTGTTTCAAACCGTAAAAGGGCCTTATTGAGTTTATAAACATATTTTAGAAATTATGGGTGATTAAAACCTTTTGGTTGCTCAACATATAATTCTTTATTAAATAATCCATTTAGGAAGATAGACTTTACATCCATTTGAAAAATTTTGAATTTCATAAATCATTCAAGGGCAAGTATAATCTTAATTGATTCTAACCTAGCTATAGGAGCAAATGTTTTATCAAAATCAATTCCTTCAATTTGCTTATATCCTTGTGCAACTAGTGTAGCCTTGTTTCTAATCACAACATCATGTTCATCATATTTATTTTTATGCACCCATTTAGTTTCTATGATTCTTTTATCTTTAGGTTTAGGTATTAAAGTTCAAACATCATTCCTAGTGAATTAAGCTAACTCATCTTGTATGAAATTTATCCAAAATTAATTTTTTAAAGCTTCATTAAATTATTTTTGGCTCTATTTCAGAAACATAGTAGAGATGAGTTATCTCACTTACTTGTCTCTTTCTAGTTCACAAGCTTTGCATTATGATCACTAATGATTTTTGCAGTTGGATGGGTTTTGATAGTACGAGTTGGCCTATGAGTTTTAGTGTTGGGTATAGTGAATTCATCATCCAAGGTTGACTCTTCATCTATCCCATTATATACCTTTTTAGTGTTAGGAGTTTCTTCAATCTATTCCTCAGTCTGCAAGCTTGTGCTTAAAGTTTAAATTTTTTCATCAGTCACTAGAGTACTAGTACCTACATCATCTATAACAACATTAATGGACTACATCTCACTATTAGTTCTCAAGTTGAACATTCTAAAGGCACGACTTGTTAATGAGTAACCTAGAAAGATACATTCATCACTTCTAAAGTCAAATGTGCCTAGATTCTCATTATCTCTAAGGATGTAACATTTGCTTCCAAATACATGTAGATGTTTAAGATTAGGTTTAATACGTAGGTAGACATGGTTCATTATATAGCATAAAGTACTTATTTCCTCAAACCAAAAATTCTTGGGAATGTCATTTACATGTAGTAGGACTTTTGCCTTCTCTTAAACTCAATTCTTTTTTTCTTCTATCCCATTTTTTTGTTGACTAATTGGTGTAAAAAACTCATGAGCTTTACCATGTTGTTTGCAAAATTCAACATATCTTGAATTTTCAAATTCTTTCTGTCCTTAGTCTCATTGCATTGGTTATTCTATTGCATGCTACAATTAGCACTTTAAGACAAAAGGAACTAAAGAAGTTGAAAGCATCATATTTTTCTTTCAGAAATCCAATCTATGTAAAATAAGAAAAAACATCAACAAAAACAATAATATATTTCTTGCCACTCATTCTCAATTCTCATAGGACCTATGAGGTTAATGTGAATTAATTCAAGTGTTCTAGTTGTGTTAACTCCTTTGATTTTCTTATAAGAAGAGTGAATTTTTCTGCCATTGTTTGCCAAGTTGACATGGTCCACAAAAATACTTTTTAGCTTTAGAAAGCATAGGTAAACCATGCACAATTTCTTTTTTGTTTAAGTTAACAAGATCTTTAAAATTGATATGTCTCATGTTTTGATGCCACAATAAAATGGAATATCTTTAGATAAGTTATGAATGCAATAGTAATTATCCTAAGACGTAGTTCCTTTAGCCATATATTCACCTTTAAGATCTATTATAATACAATGAATGTTGGTAAATTGTATGCTATAATATTTTTCACAAATTTTACTGATGCTTATTAGGTTGTCTTTAAGTCTATTAATATGCAGTACATCATCTAATCTAGGCATACCATCAATATAAAGTGTACTTTTACCAATAATCCTTGATTTATTTCCATAACCAAAAGTAACTATTCCTTCATTATATTTTTCAAAAGTTTTGAAAAAACATGATTACGAGTCGTATGTTTAGAACAACTACTATCAAAATACCAGGTAGTAGAAGATTCAAATTTAATTAAATGAAACATAGGCTACACAATAATTTAAATCATATTTTTTAATCCAAACTTTTGTAGTTTTTTGAATCATGTGCTTATTTCTGAAAAAACATGACAGTGGTTTCTTGAATAGGATGCATGCGAATTTGATTGCCACACATGAAGTGTGTGTAATGAATACACAAATATACGTATTGTAGCAAGTAATATAATGATAAAAAAAATATCGTTTCTACGAAGATTATTTTATTAGAAACTAATTTTTAAAACTAAAAATCAATTTTTGTTGTGTTTTTATATTTTAACGAAGAAAAATTAAAATAACTAAAAATAAGTACCAATAATTAATTAAATCAGATTTGGTGACTAAAAAGATATATGAGAAAATATCTAAGAATACTTAATCCTCCAATTTTCTAAAAATGGGAATTTCTAAAATCCCCCCAATATAATTATCAATTAATTACATGATCAATTGAATCTAACCTAGCATGTATTCCTCTCTCAAGTAAACTACACATCATATAGTAATTAATTTAATCACAGTTTCATGCCAATTAAATTGCATACTACTCATTAAGTTCATCAATTATGGATCACATACATAAGAATCATACATCTCTGCCTAGAAATTATGCATGTTATTTAATCAAGACAAAAAATTAAATAATTCTCTCAAATCTATTTTAATTGCCTTTATAGATAAATTGTTGGCCAAACAATTAATCACATAAAAATAAGATTAAATAATATAATTAAATTAAAATTATAATTGGGGTAAAAATTTAGATCATCACATGGTGAAAATTGGGTTCATAAGATCCCTAGATTAATACATTAATTACACATAATTATGTTCATAAAGCTCATATTTTTCATAAAGAAAAGAGTAGAAAAGGAAATACAATCAATCTCTTGAATCTCCACCAAAATTGTGTCGTTTTTGGAATGTTTCTATATTTTTCTCTCTTTTTAGCTCCAAAAATTGACCAAAATTATGCTAATGGAGGCCAATTCGGGTTTATGGAGTGATTAGGAGCTTAAATAAAGCTCAGGTGTGATCTAGACAGTTAGATATGCTTCATATCAAACGATCAAAACAAGCAAAACTGACAGTTCTAGCCAATCATAGTCTGACACGTGGTAGGGGAAATTTACTGGGCAAATCTGGGAGCAATGCGTGGTAGGGGATACTGGTCAGAGTCAACGCTTGCTGAGTTAGTGACACGCAGTGCAACATGATTAACCGAAATGGATAGGGTGGTGCACGGGTAGAACACGTGGAGCAATGGCGTAGCAACTTGTGGCATGGTGCGTTGATCAATTTTTGCTCGGATTGAACGTCGTGCTGACACGTGGCACACGTTTCGTCCCCTCACACGCAGTGTAACATGAGTTCCTCTCTTTGCTTGCATGGTGACTGCGTGGCTTGCCAGTCAGCTATTCTATAGCGTGGCATGTCACGTGGCAACTTCTGATTGGTCATGCGTTAAAAATTCATAAAAAATCCCAAAAAACTCCCAAAATTATATTTTCACCCATTTTCATTAAAAAGTTTATATTTTAATATTTTTGACCCAAAAATACTATTTATTGAATAAAATAAGTAAATATTAAGTAAAAAAGTGCGCTAATGACTCTATTTTCATAAAGTCATCACACCCCCAAACTTACTCTTTGCTTTTCCTCAAGTAATGCCAAATATAACTAAATAAAATAACTTGGGTTGTACATTCATAAGTATACTTCTATTAGTACATACATATTTCACAAAAATGTCCCTCTTAAAATTCGTACAATTCTATGATAAATAAGTTTACATATTCATCAATTAACATTCCATCAATACAAAGATATGCAAGTTTTTTGAAAAATTGATTCGTGTGTGCGTTCTACACATGATATCATCCAATGCTCTCAGGAAATCAATCTATATGAGCATGCTGATCAATTCAACCTTAGAACAAGTCTCATAAGTCTATTTTTCACATCCCTCTCCACAAATATAAATATGCACTTAGCTCAAGATCAATAAGGAATTTACATGGTTGTAATGTAAGGCTTAAGTGGGGAGTCGATAAATGAAGACATTTTAGGCTCTTTCCACATCTTATCTTTTTTTTGTTCATCATGCACTTTTTAACTGCAATTGAGCCTTTACTTGATATTTTGGTGCACCCTTTTTTTTTGTCAATCTTTTCATATTATCTTATTCCACATATCTTTTCTCTTTTTTTTATAACTTCTCAAAACTCCCAAACTTATTTTCAATTATATTTTCTTTTTCTTTAGAGGAATAATTGTATTATGAGTTTTGTTTCTTCTTTTTTCTTTTTTTATAGGGTGCATTACATTTCACCTTACTCTAAAGCACAACACATGATTGCAATTTGTTTCTTTTCATATAAGCTAAAGGTGCAAGGGTAAAGCTAATACTTATTAGTTAGGCATTAAATGTGGCTTAAAGATATGAATGATTCTTTTTTTTTTGCTCAAATAGGTGACTAAAGATATTAACAATGGTTAGCTTGAAAGACTCAATCAATACAAATAAGGCCTAAATCATTTCTCTTGCTAAATACTATTTAGGATTTCACCTCAAGGGATGATCAAATAGATTCTAAGACTTGGTAGATCTCATCAACTCGTATAACTCATTACAAATTTTCTCTCAATAAGCACACCAAAATCAATCATGAACATGTGCATAAGAATTTAAATCAATCCAATCAAAAAATAGCAAGCATATCACATGATTAATGTAAATATCTTAAAAAATATGTTGCATTCCTTATCTTAGTCATAACAACCAATTTTTATCATTGAGTTCATATGTTTCATATCAAGCATGCATACATTTAGTTTTCATATATTTATCGATTTTTACCCAAATCATGATTAAAAACAACCTAAAAATTAAAACAAATTCCTAAAAATTTAAAATGCATACTAAATACTAATGTAGAGAATGAAGTTCCCTCCTCCAAGCTTAAATTACATATTTTCCCCAATGTGCACATATAAATATGAAAAAGTAAAAGGAAAGAAAACTCCCTTAGTCATGGCATACCACATCTGTCACTGAAATGCTCAATCTTATTATGCCATTACTCTCCACATTTATTCACCTACAAAACAAAAATAATGAAAATATAAGTAAAATAATGTTGGGTTACCTCCCAACCAGCATCACATTTAACGTCCTTGACTAGATGGTCCTATCAAGTCCTAAGGCATACCCATTTGTATCCATTTACTTTTGAGTTTTCTTGGAAATAGTTTGAGTCTTGATTTTTCCAATGATACCTTATGCTCTGGTTCATAAACACGGTGCTCAATTCTCTTCTCATGCCATATTTTTGTTTTCTTTTTGAAATTTTTGGCATTCTTATAAGCACTCCATCGTAACTCATCCAATTTATGTATTTCCAACATCTTTCCCACCTCTCCATTAGACTCTTTCACTTTCATACTTGATTGGGGATAAGAGGGTAGAAGTGTGGGGTCTAAACTTTGTGGCTCTACAATTGATGTGATTGAATTTAGATCCTATCTTAAAATTTTCCATAATTGCCTTTTATATATACATGAGAGATGCATCCTCCAAAAAGTTCACATAGTCCACAATATCAACCTTCGATGCCATACTTTCAAAGTTATAATAGGTTGAGTTGTTTTCTAGTGAGTTTATGTCCTTGTTTATAGCAACATGTGTTACAATCTTAAGTTTGGGCTATTCAAAAGATTCTTTTAAGCTATTCCCACAATCAGTAACATTTATCCTTAAACATTCATTAGCATTATCAATATCAGGGGGTTCAAATTCTTTAAAAACTTTAAATATTACTTGTTCATCTTTCACTCTCATTATAAGTTCACCTTTTTGTACATCATTGAGTGCTCTTTTGGTTGCTAAGAATGGATGAACAAGTATGATAGGAATGTCACGGTCCTCTTCCATGTCTAGCATAATGAATTCCGTCAAAAAGATGAATTTGTCTACTTTTACTAGCAAATCTTCTACCACACCCCGAGGTCTCTTAATTGATCTATATGCCATTTGTAATGTTACTGAAATGGGTTTTGTTTTACCAACCCTCAATATCTTGAAGACCGATAATGGCATGAGGTTAATGCTAGAACCCAAGTCATATAGTGCTTTGCCAAAACGGATGTTCCCAATAGTGTAATGGATGTCAAAACTACCTGGATCTTTCAGTTTTTGTGGTATTTTTATATCAAGGATGGCACTACAACCTTCAGTCAAGGTTATTGTTTCATGGTCTCCAAGCCTTCTTTTCTTTGATATTATATCCGTTATGAATTTGGCATAAGATGACATTTATTCAAGTGCCTATACAAATGGTATGTTTATGTGTAGTTTCTTAAAGACTTCTAGAAATTTTGAAAAATGTGTATTTGACTTTTGATTTTGTAGTCTTTGAGGGAAAGAAATAGTGGGTTTGTAGAGGTTGCTCTTTTTTGGCTGAATTATTTCTTTTTCAGTGCTCTCTTTATCCATTAGTTTCTCTTCATTCTTGTTAATTTCTTGTTTCTCCTCATCCTTTTCTGTCTTATGTTCCTTTTCTAAAGTTTTACCACTCCTCAAGGCTAATGATTTACAATGGTCCTCACCTTCTCTTCTTGGGTTTACAATTGTGTCACTTTGAAGGTTATCTTGAGGCATTTGGCTTATAACTTCAGCAAGTTGTCCTATTTGATTCTCCAAATTTTGAATTGAAGCCTCTTGACTTGACACTTTTGTATTAAATGATTTGATGAAGCCTTTCCTCATCCTCGTTAAGGCATTTGTATTGTCCCCAGTAGGTGACTTATTTTCTTGGGCTTGTAATTGTTGTGATTATTGGAAACTAGGTGGTGGAAATGATTAATGGTTGAATTGATTACCACCTTGATTGTTGTAATTCCAAGAGAAATTTGGATGTTGCCTCCATCCTAGGTTATTTGTTTGTGTTTGAGTATGAATTATTGTTTTGATTCACATTACCCATATAGAAGACCGATTCAGGATTATGTGGACAATTATCAAACAAATGAGCTTCATCACAAAACACACAAGATACCATTGAATCTTGGACCTGGTTTATACACTTGAGTTGTAAGTGCCATGATATCTCTCATGCATTCCACCTACTCTTTTTGTGGCTATTATTTCGTTCATTGACCATGGATAATTATTCCTAGCCATTTTCTACTCTATGTCTCTAATAGTACTAAAGGATATGTCTAAATTAAAAATTAAAAAAATTAAAAATAATCAACTAAATAAATAAATAAATTAACTCAAATAAATAAATAAATAAATAAGTTAGTAAAAGAAAATAAGTAAATTAAAATTAAAGTAAAGAAAAATAACTAAAATAAAAAATAAATAGAAATTATTAATTTATAATATTTATAATCCCTAGCAAAGGCACCAGAAACTTGATTTTTACATACAGAGTGTGTGCAATTTATAAGCAAGTATACGTATCGCAATAAGTAATATAATGATAAGAAAAGATCGTTTTCACATAGATTATTTTATTAGAAACTAATTTTTAAAACTAAAAAAAATTAAATTTTTTGTGTTTTTATATTTTAAGGAAGCAAAATTAAATTAACTAAAAGTAAATAATAATAATTAATTGAATCAGATTTGGTGCCTAAAAAGATATATAAGAAAATATCTAAGAATACTTAATCCCCCAATTTTCTAAAAATGAAAATCGCTAAAATACTCCCAATATAATTATCAATTAATTACATGATAAATTAAATATAACCTACCATGTATTCATCTCTCAAGTAAACTACACATCATATAGTAATTAATTTAATCACTGTCTCATGCTAATTAAATTGCATACTACAAATTAAGTTTATCAATTATGGATCACATACATAAGAATCATACATCTCTGCCTAGAAACTATTAATCAAGACAAACAATTAAATAATTCTCTCAAATCTATTTAATTTCCTCTATAGATAAATTGTTGGGAAAACATTTAATAGCATAAAAATCAGATTAAATAATATAATTAAATTAAAATTATAATTGGGATAAAATTTTAGATTATCACATGGTGAAAATTGGGTTCATAAGATCTCTAGATTAAAAAATTAATTACACATACTTGTGTTCATAAAGCTCATATTTTTCATAAAGAAAGACATAAAATTGATAAAGAAAAGAGTAGAAAAAGAAATAAAATCAATCTCTTGAATTGTAGTATTAATCTCCTCTTGAATCTTCATCAAAATTGTGTCATCTCTTGAATTTTTATGTATTTTCTCTCTTTTTAGCTCCAAAAATTGACTAAAATTATGCTAACGTAGGCCAATTTGGGTATATGGTGTGATTAGGGGCTTAAATAAAGCTCTGGTGTAATCTAGACTATCAGATCAGCTTTAGATCAAGGGCTACGATCAAAACAAGAAAAACTAACAATTCTAGCCAATCACAACATGACATATGGCAGGGGAAATTTAGTGTGCAATTCTGGGAGCGACGCGTGGTAAGGGAGACCGGTTAGAGTCAAAAATTGTCAAGTCATCGACATGCGGTGTGACGTGATTCGTGGAAATGGATGGTGTGGCACACGGGTGGAATACGAGAAGCAATGGCATAGCGACACGTGGCATGGTACATTGACCAATTTTCGAACTTGAATTGAACTTCGTGCTGACACATGGAACTCATTTGATCCCCTTACACATGGCATAACATGATTCTCTCTCCATACTTGCGTGGAATCTACGTGGCTTGCCCAGTCAACTCGTCTGCTTCATCGTATGCCACATGGTAGCTCCTGATTGGTCCTATGTTAAAAATCCATAAACAATTTCAAAAAAATCCCAAAAATTATATTTTCACCCCTTTACCTTAAAAAGTTTATATTTTAATATTTTTGACCCAAAAAATACTATTTATTGAATAAATGAGTAAATATTAAGTAAAAAGGTGCACTAAGGACTCTATTTTCATAGAGTCATCAGGATTATCAAAATAATTATAGATAATCAAGAATCTACATTTAGCTTTAATATGTCCCTTTCTATCATGATTTTTTCATATAGGAATAAACTTAGAAGTAGATGTGAGAGATATGTGTGAATTGTAGGGATCATAAGGTTTTACAAACATAGTTGACTTTGAGGAGGTTGGTGTAGTGTACTCATCTACATATCCTAGCCCTCTCTTGTCTTCAAAAGGCTTTCCATAATCAAGAATCTTGTTCAACCTTTCAGCTCCAATTGTTAGCCTTTTTACAACTTTCATGGATTGTTTTAGTTCTTGCACCAATTTTTCTTTATCATCTACAAGCTTGTTATTTTTTTTTTCAAACTGCAAGACTTAAATTCAAGGTATTATTTTTTTATTGCAAAATATTCTCTTCTTCTTTTAAACTAGTATTCCTTTTTTATGGCTTTACCACCTTTGGAAAAAAATTCTTGAAAAATTCAACATTATATTCAAAAAGATATGATGATTTTAATTTCTCAACATCCAAGCTATCACCTTTAATAAGATAATTCATAGCAAGGTTCTAGGCATACTAAGTGTATCTAGTTTTTGGCTTTGATACCATATGAAAGCTCATTTAGTTATGAATCTAAATATCTAGTCAACATAAGTATGATAAATTAAAATTTTTTAAGCAATCAAACAACCAATCACATGTATCTAAAGTAATACGAAAATAAAAATATTAACATGAGAGATTTTTAGGTGGTAACAACCAAGGCCACACTAATGACCTAAGAGGAAAACTACTGGTCCAATGGACCACCTAACTATCCATAATGAAAATAAGTATTTAGTTATAAGAATAGGACTCAAACTACCCACCTTGGTAATCCCCTAAGTAACCTACTTACAAACCACTACTTTCATCATAGTCTCTACAAGAAAGGCATTTAAATCCAGACCCTTGTTTCAACAAACTTGAGTTCCACGAGTTAATCAAACCTGAACTGTTATCACCTAAAAAGTTAGCACATAAAAACAAGCACAAGTGTGTCCTAGAATAGATTCGACAATGAGCAACCCTAACTAGTTGATTTAAATAATATATCAGATAAATAAAAATAATTAGCAACTCTAGAACAATCAGTTAAAAGTACAATAACATAATTATTATTGTAGGCTTGTTAATCCATCAAACACAACCACAAATGTTTGATAAATTAACTTAATGAAAAAGTCTACTTGAAAACTTTTAGCAAAACAAGTGAGATGATAAAAAATGAAGAGAATAAGCACTATTAAGCTCTTATATGATTAGTTTCAAATGTATGCTTAGGTTTTTATTTTAGAATATTTTGAAGTATGAAATTACCATATTATCCATAAAATCAGTTATAACAATTTTAAAAAATAAGGACAATATTGTAAAAATGCAATCTGATTCGAATTAGAAATATGTTTTAAAATCAGATAACTAGTTGCTCAATCAATCTAACCAAGTTCTCTATCAATTGAGTACATTGGTCGATCGATTGAGCATCCTATGGATCGATCCAATGATCATTTAATTAACATTCAAAAAATTGGATCTATCTAGTGATCATTTAATTAACATTAAAAAAAGTGGATCGATCTAGTGATTTAACTCAATCGATATAGTCCTCGATCAATTGAGTAAATCCCTCTATCGATCTATTCATGTGTCAAAATTAATCCAAACATATTATATTGGTTGATCGATCTAGTCACTACTCGATTGATCGAGTAACCTACTTTCATATTGTTCCTATTGTGTCTAATATACAATCTAACATGTACCAGAACAAAAATATACTTGATATGTGACCATTAAGGCTCAATAGTTTCTTTGGCTTGAAAATAATCTTCTAAGACATTCCTAGAAGCTAAAATTACAATTATATGTTTTATTTCATAAATATGGTTAATACTTACATAAACCTTACAAAACTCATATAGAACCCCTACCTATATATGTGCTAAAATCTTCGGGTTATTTATACCAACCACACAGCTTTAAATAATCCACTAAATAGAATAAATAGATACAACTTGATAAAAAATATTAATGCAATTACCTCTTTTATTTGAAACCACTTATAATGTAATTACCTATTATTTAAAAGATAGCCTTTCTTTTATAAGGTCTCATTTGGACCATGGGTTATGCGCTAAGTCTTTTATTGATTTTTGGTCCAAGGTTTCTTACTGCCTTCTCCTAAGACATCACTTTTATCATCACCCGTTATTATTGTTAGCTTCCACAGCTAGGTCTAGAGGACCTAGACAATTCCAGTTTCATGGTATATGGATTCAAGCTAGTCTAATAGGAGTGGTCGTTGGTACGCATATGGAAATTAAGTCAACTCTCAACATTTGGAATAGAGAGGTATTTGGTAACTTGGATCATAATATTGAGAGCGCCTTTGCTACTCTCACTGAACTATAAAATTGATATGATGACGATTCCTTCTTTGGGGAACTTCTTAACTTGGAATATAATATGCATGTTGATTTAGATAGATTTCTACATCAACACGCATGGAGCATGATGATCTACTTCTTTCCATCCACTGCTTCCGTGTTTAAAGACCCAAAACCTTTAACTCATTTGGATATAAATAGTGAAGTTACACAAGACCTAGAAGTTATAGCTACACATATTTTGAGTCAATTGTTCTCTCCTTTGTCACTATTGTGGATAATGGCAATTTACGCCACATATCATCATTAGAGGATATTCATGCTTCTATTTTTGACATAGACCCCTTAGGTCTCCTAGTTTAGATGGTTTTAAGGGAAAATTCTTCCAATAGTGCTAGTAAATGTACAAATGTACAAATGTAATATGAGAAATTCATGATTATTTTAGGATGGGTCAGATGCATATGGGACTAAATTCAAATTTCTTGATCTGTAGCACTAAAGTTTCTCAAGAAATCAATTGACTAGTATAGACTAATCGCTCTAGGAAACTTTATGCTTAAATTAATTACTAAAGGTTCCATACGTAGAAACAATTGTATAATTGTCAATTATTCTTTTGACAGATATAGATAATCGGAACTTAGATGAGAGGTGAAAATTCCAACCCATGAAATATTTTCGTGAGCTTTATATCAATTAGACCAAGCAAGCCCCACAAATGTGAGTTAAGCTAGTAACATAGCGAAAGTCCAAAAATACATATTCAACACACAACTAAACAATCAACATAATACACACTAGTGATGGTATTCCTCACATGCATGTCTAGACTAGTAACATGCATACATGGAAAACAATTTTAGCTTGTAATATAGTCATATATATTGAAAAGCCAAAATGATTTTCAATCACTTCAAGACCTCTTATGTGGGATCATATTCGGTAAATGATGATTGTAGTTTAATAGCATGAAATTAAACATACATAGTAAACCCTAATAAAGAGTTAGACACCTGGTACTCTTCTAGGTTAAGGAGATATACACTCTATAGAGACTCACACTAAACTCGTATGTAGATAAGCACATAGATTATACTAACACATAATCCGATCATGCATGGCTACAAAGAAAGAGACGAAGACCCAATACATAATTAGGTGAAGCAGACAATGGGTCCTTAAAGACACAACACTAGATATAACGAGGTAAACCCACATAGAGACCTTATCTATGTGGTAACATCTTTCAGGTTGCTTAAGGCAACCAATCAGTAGAAAAAAATCTATTAAACAATAAAAAAATACAACTCTAATAGAAATAAAATCAATAATACCTCTATTAGTCGGAGCCTCTGTCCGAATTTCCTATTGCTGCTTTTGCTTGCTAATTTTGCAACGACCTGATTCAAGACATAAACCTAGCTTACTTCCAAGCCAAAAACACTCAATGTGGTGTGATTAGAAACCACAGACCAATAATGTGAACAATGAGGACCACTCTTAATCACTAACAACAAACCATCTCTGTGGAATACAGTCTAAGATATGAGAACTCAAAGAATTTAACTCAACTCACTCTCACAATGACGTTCTTACATAAGAAGAGAAGTTGCACAAGAGCAACTACATATCAACACATGGTTCACATAGTCACAAATTACTAACCGGACAAGGCACAATGTATTATTGATCTAAAAACAACAAATCAATATGTCAATTTGATAGAGCTCTATTATATATTTTTTGGATAATAAAGCAAGAGAAATGGGGTATTTATAGAACTTGACCGATCACCTCACTAGCCATCTCGCCATGGACCTCGCCAATGGTGGTGGCAAGGTTCCAAAAAATATTGAGTAATTTTCATAAATACTTGCACTTGAAACGAAACAAAAATACGTTGATAGATGAGAGACTAAAATATTAGGTAGTATATTGAACCAACTAATCATATCCTTAATCATATATAGTGGGGAATTTTTTGCAATGGGCCAAAGCTTGACAAACCAATGCCGCGTGGAGCTATGCCAGCAGCCGCAGTAATACAAAGAATGCAAACGTTATATTAAATGTAGGTGAATTTGTTACTATTAAAATTTTAGTAATCTTTTTTTTTGTTTAAATTATATAAATTTAAAATGTAAAATTAATTTTAAATAAAATATTTATCCCTTTAAAATAAATGGTCAATTAAATAATAGAAAAAAACAACTCATTAAAAATAAGAATAGTAAAAAAATGCAACGCATCAAATATAGAAAAACTTGTAAAAGATAATGACATTCTCATAAATATTAGAAAAATATATTTAGAGATAAATATGAGAGATCAATTTTATTTACCAAAAGAAATAATTATTTATCCTAATATTTAAAATAATGTATATTATTTATGAATTATCATGAATATAATTTCTTTTTTTTTTACAAAAGATGAAGTCTATATATTTTTTCTAATATTTTTTTAATGATAATTATGCATTTAAAAAGAAAAAAAAAATCTGATAAATAAGATCGAAGAAGAAAAACTTTGAAATGTATAAGATATAATCATAAGAGTTTTATTTATCATACATAATATAAAATACATGATTTGTTTTTTTCTTTTATATTTATGTTATAGAAGAATTAAAATATGTGTAATTAAAGCAAAGAGGTTAAATAAAATTGTCCAATAGTAAAATATATTTGTATCAAATGATACAGAATTTTAAATATACACAATCTAACAGTATATATAAATTAGTTATAATTAAATATTTTTCATGATTTTAAGAATAATTTATTAATTTAAGTTTATATATTTATTAATATGTATATTTATAAATAAATTCATTCAAAAATACTATAATTTGTTAGTTTGAATAAAAATCTTATATATATATATATATATATATATATATTATTCAAATGAATATTTAATCTCTATTATATCATATATTTACGATTTGTATGGTATATCAAGAATCCTATAAACATGGTCTATCACATTGTATTATATACACAACACAATAAGAATGAATAATAATATTTATTATACTCATTTTATTCTAGTTTTATAATACCTGGGCACAATAACTCCTTTAAAGTCCATGACTTATGTTATACTACGTTTAAGTATTATCAATGCAAATCACACAAAATCATGAGCTTCAGTATTATATTTTTCTTAATACATGGATTAAGAGCTTTTAATTCTATTTTGCTTTTGTTCATACATGGGTTAGTTTTTCTAATCCAGCTTTGGTTCTTTACTTGAGCAACTTACTGGTTATTATTTTTATCCAATTTAATGATCCAATCAAATCATAATTTAAAGTGATATATATCAGCATTGCAGTGATGTACATCAAATTTTAAACATGGCATTATTTATATTCTTTCTCATATACGTGTATCTATGAATGATGACATTTTTGGTGTATATCCTCAATATTCTAACTAAATGGTTTGGTCTTGTTTACTTTCACCCGTTTATTTTATTAATTAATATTATATTTGTTACTGAGATTTTTTGCTTCGTACATTAATGATATAATTTATCATATCCATACGTGAAAAAATGCATTTATTCAAATAATGATATGAACAACAATATTAGTTTCGTAATATTCATCTTTGCATCTTTGCATCGTATATACCATTTATTTTTAAAAGTTGCAAAGGAGATATTTATAAAAATAAATGATGTTACATTTAAAATCTTTAATTTATGACAATTTATTTTAAAAAAATGTTAATATAGATGATAAATATCATAAATGTATTGAAATATTTTAATTAAATTGATATATTTTTAATATCTTACTCGTATAACTCATCAATTAAAAATATTATCAAATAATTAAAAAATTAATATATATATATAATTGATACGAGACCTATGACTCAATCAATTTTCAAAAGGCTCAGTATCTAAATAAACTATCATTGAAATTGATAAATTGTTGAATTAAATATATTATTTATTAATAGCAATAGAGAGGTAAAATATAGAAAAAATAATAATTTGATTCCTTTGATCGAATATTAATAATTATAAATATAATAAATGTTTGTTTTATATTATAAATACTATATAATTATAAAAGACTAGTAATTTAATTTAATTTTTAATTAAAAATAATAAAAATTTAAAGTTATATATTTATAACACAATAAATATATATTATTTTATAATTGTTGCTGTTTATACCGTAAGATAATTTTTTGTAAAATATATTTAATGTAGTATGTAATAACAACACCTGGACCAAGATTCACAGTATAAAAATTTTCATATATTATTTTGATCGGCTGATGAGAACGACCAACGGAAATGGCAGAGGATTGTTGAAGTGCGATAGTGGAGGATATTGGATCGGGAGATTTGATGTCGGTTGGGGTTCTCAAATTGAGACGAGTGGTTTTCCATGTAACAGAAGTGGGAGATGTAATCATGAGCAACGAAGAGTGAAAAAAGAGAGGGGACTTTGGAGACTATTCCTATAAGTGAACGGTGGCTATAGAGCTTACCGAACTACAATGTTTGAGATTAATCACATGAGTTAGAGAATTTTGAGAGAAATGAGATAATTGATTAAATGTATAGATTTTATAATTTTTTTATCTATTTATAAAATATTATATATATAGGTGTCGATCATAAAATGTATACACATATGTGTGTGTTAATGAGGGATACAATTGGTATAAATACATCATTTATGAATTGAGGTCGACCCTAGCTCGAGCTTGTGGTTGACCTTACATGGGATGTGGCATTTTAGGATTGACCTCATACTTGATGGTGTGCTAAATTTTGCAAAGTCAGATGCGTCGTTCAGCTCGGCTCGATTATATAGACTTTGTCTGACATAAAGCTCGATGTGATTATATAGGCTTGTATCGACCTTCAGGTCAGTCCATATGTCCAAACATCTAGTTCCCCTACTCTTTCATATCGATCTCTTGAGTAGAGGTGGGAGAGTAATTCTCGGCCAATGGATACAAATTGTTCAGCTACCCTATTAAATGCATGTTACTTGATTGGAGAGTGAAAACATGTGCCTCTATATAAAGAGGTGCCAAGGCTCGGACTTATCATCATTTCTTGCACATTAAACAAATAGTGAGGAAAAAACGTTATGTCGTGTCAACTCGAGTGATCAAAGGTTTTTCAATTCAGTAGTAAGAATTTGACTCAGAACATAGTCTTATCTGTTCAGATTTTTAGAGTGCAAACCTTGAGAGTTTAATGCTTTTATACATTCTTTTCAGGTCGGTTTTTAAAGAATCGTTTCCTTTTATTTTCAAGCTCAATCGTAGGTAACTCCTTTTCCTCGTTCCTTACCCATTATTTTTATATTTTGTTCTTTTTACAGATCATGCGTACAGAAGAGACTTCGGCCTCAAGATCGGGCTCTTGGGAGAGCCCCTAATATCCCAATGCTAGTAATGATTCAGGGTCTTTTGGGTCGGGTTCTTCTAATGATATGAATCAGTTACTACCTCCACCCTCTACCTTTACCACTCTTCCTCAGGCCGTTCCAACAATTAAGTTGAGTGTGCCCCAAACCCAAATATTTGTGTCCTGGACGTGGAGGAAAAAGATGAGAAACAAGGGGTCTGAGGAACTAACAAGTCACACCAGGGGTTGGTCGGCCATTATTAAGACTTGTGGGCTAGTGCTTGAAGATGAAAATAGGTTAAGGAAAACCTATAACATCCCCTCCTCGATTCAGATAATGATTCCTCCAGAGGGAGCCAATGACAGTGACCAACCTCCATTTGGATGGACTATCTTTCATGAGAAGACGTTGTGGTTGGGGGTAAGGTTCTTAGTTTTCAGTAAGGGGACCCATTCTAAAAGATTCTTCTTTCTCTTTCACTTTTCCTTGTCATACTAATCATAATGAAAGGGTAGGAAATCAATCAAAGGTATCCCCAAGTCAGAATTCCAGCAAACACCAAGAAGTATCCATTCTTAACACAAAGAAACTGTCAGCTTTTAGAAATCAATCATCTTTAATTATGCACAATTTACTAGCCCTATATAACCTCTCATAAGGAGATTTTTAGTTAGAAATTAGCTCACAATAGGATAGTTGATGCCTAATGGGTAGAGGTATCTACTATGTCTGACATTGATATGCTAAGAACTCGGACTGGATTTAGAAATGCCCGATTTTAACGACGCTTACGTCCTTAAATAGAACCCCACATATCCAAGAAGGGTATATATGTTTGTGAAGTATGATCGGGGTATGAATGCCTCTCCCAAATAATGAGAAAAATCATAAAGAGTATTTTTTCTATGTTTAAGTCGGTGGGAGTCTCCTACCAGTGACACCAGATTAATAAGAAGTATTTGGAATGACATTAAAGTTATGATAAGGAATATGGGTTCCTTAATCACAACCTTGAGTCTTGATGCCAAGCAACAGTAGTCTGTTTTCCAAAACTATCTTCCTGAAAAAACCCCTTGGAGGTACTTCTTGAACCCCTCGTGTTTTGTCCCAGGTTGGTTGATAAGGCACAATGTGGTGGAGCCCCTATTAGGATCATTTGAATACCCCAAGATCATCCTAGTTATTGAATCCCTCCCTTGGACTTTGGGGGTCGGTTCAAAGTGCTTATTTGTTGATGGTGAACTAGCCCTACTCTCTCCCTCCCCTTTTTTTTATTTGGCACACCATGATGAAAATAACCTTGCCTCTCATTTTTGTTTGATAGATCCCATGGATCCTACTGTTGCCCAAATTTTATCTCGTTTGTAATGTAAGATGGCTTCCATCAGGTGAGTTCCCATAATGGTATACCCCATGTTTCTAGAGGGGGCTCATCTAAGGGTAAGAAGAGGAGAAAATCATCTGGAGAGGAAGGTCACCCTGCATCCCTAAAAACGATGAAGAAATCATCCATGGATAAGCCTATGCTCAACCTAGATTCGTTAAACATCTACGTGTCTCTATCCTCGCTGCAAGAAGAACTTAGAACTCCACATCCCAACTCGGGCTCTAAAGAGCCTGGACATTTGACCAAGGATGTAAGGAAGAGAAAGGCAATTCTAAATGATCCCACCACTGATGTAGATAGGATTGTGTTAAATCGAGACTTGAATCCAGAGCAACTCAACCATTATCTAAGCCATCTTTATATTGAATCACTCGATAAGCAACTCGAGGTGCTTCGTGAGGTTGCAGACTCTGATGAGGTCGCCTATTGCCAACTATATCAGTTATGCTACCTCTCACCTTGCATATATTTATGAAAATAATTTTGACAAGCTTTAGCTCATGACATATTCATTTGATCTCGTACTTTTATTTTATTTCAGTTAGTGTTGCTTTATGATTTCAATAGGACTCACAGCGCAAGGCATTTAAAGAGTGAGCTGACACAAGAGAAGCAGGCTCATGCATTGACTCGATCTCGGTATGTCGTGCTATTAGTGAGAGAAAATAAGTGGGGGGGGGGGGAGGCCATCGATAATAAGGAAAAACTAAAAAGGGCCACCATTGAGCTAAATGACTATGCTAAGTGTGTTACCAAGCTTTAGGAGGCTAGAATATGAGCTGAAGACGAGACCGAGGAAGAGCGAAAGAAATTCAAGTCTGTTGCTGAAGAAGTGATGAGTGCTCAAAAAGCACTAAAATAACCATGATTTTATGCACATTAATTGATTAAAAATATATATTTATATGTTTTATCATATATTTATATAAATTTGTCTTTTTCGGAATCACAGGTATTTTTATTGTTTTTCAGGTATTTTAGCTTAAAAATGCAACTTAAAGACTCAAAGAGGAATACTGGAAGCAATACATCACAAATATATTAATAAATAAATGAGGAAAGGTCAACAAATATGGAAAAATTGGACAAAATGGGTCGAAAAGGTCAAAAATGTCAAAAAGGAAAAAATCGCGCCCAGAGCAGCCCACCGTCTTGGCCAAGATCGAGCCGCGCCGAAATCATGCGCAGCATGGCCCACGTCCGCGAAGGCCGCCTGTTGTTTCCTGCAGCGCCCCAGGCTCTCCGCGTGCCGATGCCTAATATAATTTAATGCAATCTAATTCTTTAATGCAATTTTATTCATAAGTGAGACATGTTATTAATTTAAGTGGATGATTAAAATGGATGTAAATGTCTCGTTCTATTATAATCTATGATTTAAGTTGATAATTTATGGAAACTTGAAATGAAAAAGATTTCAAAAAAGTAAAAAAAAAATACATCTACAAAATTTATAATAAAAATAATAATATTTAATATAATTCAATTTATTAATATTAAACGAATTTAAACGATATTAATTCAATTTAAAAAACGATTAATTAAATCACGGTTAAAAAAATATGTTATTTTTTAATAGATTATACTTTTTGAATAATAATAAAAATATATTAGATAAATATAAATTATATTTTTTCACCCACTTTTTCTCTCCATCCTCACCTATAAATACCCCCCCTTCTCTTCACTTCAAAACACATTCTCTTCTCTCTTTCTTTCTTACATTTCTTAGTTTTTAGTTTTTTTTCATAGTTTTTAGTTAATTTCTCTTAGTTTTAGAGTTCTTCCCTTCTTGGGAAGAACTAGTTATGTTTTTGTAATTTATTTTCTTTTGATTCAATAAATGGGAGTGCAAATTCCGTTTGGAGGTTTTCCAGCTACCGGAATAGCATCGAAGTACTGTAAGGATTTTATTTTCTTTACAGTTATTTTTTATGCTTTATTCTTACATGTTATATTTAATTTGTCTGTGATTAAATTTAATCAGGTCTTGTGTTGTAAACATGATATAATAATAACGTTGTTATGCTTGCGAAATATTAAATAGGTGAAAATCTCTAAAATGAATTGATTTTATTTTTATTCAAGATTTTATATTAAGAATGTTAGAGAAAAAATATATTATTTTTCATTACAAACTTAAATCTGAAAATTAGATTTTAAGGTTTAGTTATCTGGTCTTATTTAGAGTAGTGCTCTTTTATTTGTTGGTACAATCGCCCAGTAGTTAGAGTGAAGCTCTATTTCAAAAGTTTTTATAAGAATTATTATGTGAAAATGTATTGACAACATGTTTTCAGTAGTAGTTTTAAAACTTGAAAGTTAGTACTAGGATAATTAAATTCTTAGGTTTAATTTGGACACCTTGAATAAAGTTTAAACTGTCTAACCCCACCAAAGGTGGCATTTAAATGGTTCATTTTCAATCTCTTAGAAAAAGGAATTAATTTAATTAACCAAATTAGTTATCAACCCCACCCATAGGTGTTAATTGATTTGTTTAGTTAACAAAGAATATCTAACCCCACCAAAGGTGGTATTCATACAAAAAAGGGAGAATCAATAAATATCAATTCATATCTTTAATAACCTAAATAATACGAGCAAGCATAATTAACTTAGTTATTATATCCATAAATACTCCACTATTATAAAAGATAAAATTTTCATAAATATTTATTGAATCTATGTTTATTTTTATGTAAGTAGATTAAAAACACAAAACCCAAAATATCGTGACAGGATGTTTAGGATTTAATTTCGTTTTTAAAAGTTTGAATAATAAATTAAAAACCACATACATTCCTTCCTTAGATCGACCTTGGGAGTATACTTATCATTTTCTACGAAATGATTCGTGCACTTGCGAGAGTTTTATAAATATAAAACCAAAGTATTTGCAGGATCAGCGATGCCGGTTTTTGCTCATCAAAGTTTTTGGCAATCCCGATTCTGCTCATCAAGAAGCCCACATGGAAAAGTTTAATGTTAACATCCTAGTCAAACAGCTCGATTTGAGCCTAGAAAGGGGGTATGAGTTGGCCATGGAGTCTTTTAAGACATAGGCTAAGACAAAGGACTTAGGTGAGTATTATTACCAAAATTTTAATATCCTGATCACTCCTTCATACCTGAATACTCTTTCAAGAGAGGGGGAGAAGGGGAGGAATCTAGCTCAAATGGGGGTGAGGATGGACCCAAGACAACAAGTGTAAATGTATAGGGCGAGGATCATTAACTATTAAGACCTAGTCCATTTATGTTTTCAATCAGGATGCCACATCTGTTTGTGTGAACGTGAGCTCATACTTTTGTAAATCATATTTTGTGGAATAAAAAACAATTTTTTTTTATTAAAGAAAAGTTAATGTGTCTGAATTATTTTGTATTTATGATGTTGACCAACCCATTTTTTATGGGAATTTGTGTCTTTTACCTTTTTTCTCAGTATCATTTCCTATAAAAGGGATCAAGCTCATTTGTTTGATTCATGTTTTAATTCTTCCATCTTTTATGGTCGAACTTCATAGATTCTAATCCATCAAATAGATGTTCAGTTCAAGCTTTGAGAGTGGAAAATGGTAGGCTTAAAAGGGAGGTTGAGGTGTTAAAACCTAAGGTTGTCAAACTCGAGCTTAAGGTAAATCTCTTTAAAGAGAACAATGGTGAGCTTGGCTCTTGCAAAGAGCAGTTACGCTAAACTCAATCTCGAGAAAAGAGGACCTTGGCTAAAATGGCCAATCTTATAGATAGTAAGTCCTATTGGGTGAGCTTTTATATGAAGCAATATGAAATAATGTTCCTTAAGATGAAGGAGGTCACTGAAGAGTTGGGGCGAGTAGTGCTTGTGATGAGGTCAACTTATCCTAACACAATGAACCATGCACAAAAGAAAATTATTGAGATTGAGGCCGAGCTTTTGCCTTTAGTGGAAGAGACCAACGACCTAGACACTTATTGTGTGTCAAAATGTTTAAGAACTTTTAATTCTTTGTATGACCGAGCTTTGTATAAAAACTTTGTAATTTTAAATTATGAAAATATGCATGGGGGCCTGTATTTACAATGCCCATACATATTTTTATTATTATTTATTTTATTAAGGGACGAGATTTACTTATAATTACCAAGGAACTTATTTGCCTCTTAACTGATCGAGGTGCTCATCTTTCCCTTCAATGTCAGCATCGAACCAGTTTCTATTAAGGTGGACAAATAATGACCTTTACATGTGTCAAGGTACTCTACTTGGTTCTTAAGCGAGGTGATCAGCCTATGATGTAGAGATGGAGCTTTACCTAGTTCTTAATCGAGGCACTCATCTCTACCTTTAATGTTAAAGTGTCGTCTTGGTTCTTAACCAAGGTGGAAAACTTATGACTTGCATGTGTCAGGACGCTCTAATTGGTTCTTAACCAAGATGATTATCCTGTGACATTGTGATGGAGGTTTACCTGGTTCCTAATCGAGGTGCTCATCTCTCCCTTTAAAGTCAAAGTGTCAACCCGGTTCTTGATCGAGGTGGACAAATCGTGACTTACATGTCTCAGGGAACTTTACCTGGCTCTTAACTGAGGTGATTAGCTTATGATGTAGAGATAGAGGTTTACCTGGTTTTGACTGAGGCTCTCATCTTTTCCTTTAATGTCACAATGTCGACCTGATTCTTGATCGAGGTGGACAACTCGTGACTTGCATATGTTAGGGTGCTCTACCTAGTTCTTAATTGAGGTGGTCAGCATATGGCATAAAGATAGAGGTTTATCTTAAAAAAAAGAACCATTTGTATGGGGTGTAATTCCATTAATATACTTATGCAGGTATTAAATGAAAATGGTAAATTATTATTCATTAAAAGTGATAATTCTTCTCGTGTATGGTATTCCAACTTATACCCTCATAAATTAATTCAATGCTTTTTAATAGATAAGCCTCTCCCGGAGTTGTTTCATTTATTTGTTAAGGTCCTTCCCAATTAGGGCCCATTTTCCTGGCTATCCATTCTATCTTGTTAGGGAAAACCCTTTTAAGGACCCAATAAGAACTAGAAAATGTTTTGAAACACACAACCTTGTTGTAATAATCTGATACCCTTCTCTTATGTTTATACACCCTTCTTAGAGCCTCATTTTTTTCTCCTTTGTAAAGTAAATTTCAATTGCTATGCTTACCTTGCTTTGTTCTTTTTTTAAAATTTACTTGGTAGTGGGTATTGTGATCTAGGTTGGTATCACAACTTTAGTCCCGTAGACTAGGGAAAAATGGGATCTTGTTAGTGCTTCTCCAAGGGGTAGTCATGACAATCCACAAAGTGTCAAACAACTCCTCTACCCATCCCCCTTTTGCATTTTCCAACCTTTTCTTTAATAGGTCGATGATTAGTTTGTTCGAAGATTTTGCCTAACCATTGGCTTGATGATAATATGACATAGAGTGACACATCTTAATATTGTACTTGAGGGATAATTCTTTGATACCTCCTCCATCTTAATATTACCTCCCATTATGGACTTCCATATAAATCGAATCACCTTTTCCTCTTGTATTCTACCCATAGGTTCTACTTCGATCCATTTGGAAAAGTAATCAGTAGCCACAAGTAGAAACTTCGTTTGACCCTTTCCTATTGGTAGGGGTCCTACTATATCAAGACCCTATTTATAGAAAGGCCAAGGACTCACCACCCCTTTCATGTCATTTGAGAGAGAGTGTGATAAGGGGAAAACCTTTGACATTTATTGCATGTCTGGATGTATTTTGTGAAATCTACTAGCATAGTGGGCCAATAATAGCCTTGTGTCATAATCTATTAGGATAAACTCCTCCCTTCTTAATTTGAACCACAGTCTCCTTCATGTGCTTCATACATCAATCTTTCAAACCCTTCCTTGGCTATGCACAAAAGCTCTAGACCAAGTAAGGTTTTCTAGTATAGATTCCCTACTTTTATCATGTACCCTCCTACCTTGGCTCTGATTTTTTAGTGGACTTGCTATCTTCTGGTAGCCCCCTTTTCTAGGAAGTTATGGATTGGAGCAAACATTGGGATAATGGAAGCATCCACATATCCAATCCATCTTTCAGCTTCCTCCAAAGACACTTTTAATAGGATTGTTACTGACACCTCTTGATTGTGCTTGGTTGCTCATATCGATCCCAAAGTCACTAAAGCATTGATATGACCATTATCATTTCAAGCATTTGTTTGATCTCAAACTTGGATAATTTGGAGCATTCCTTCTTTAATCCCTCTAAGTACCCCTTCATTTTTCCATCTCTAGCTTCAAATGTCCCAAAATATTGGTTGACCACTAGCCTAGAATTTCTATGTAGGGTGATCCCATCAGCTCCTAGCTTCTTTGCGGTCATAGTCCCAAATATAGTCGCCTCATATTCTGCAAAAATCAAGTCTTACTTCGTACTCAAAATAGTTTGTGTGGCCAACTATGACTACCTCTAGTCCTACACCATTGAAGTTGTGTTCTCCATCAACAAACACCTACCAAATTGGGATCTCTTTTTTATCCATCTCACACACTCTCTTTTGCTCCTCATTAATGACTTATGGATTCTCATTGAACTCGGCCACAAACTCGGCTACAGCTTTCCTTTTGATGGCTGCTCTAGCCATATATTTGATATCGTATTCTCCCAATTCTATGGAAATCTATGCTAGCCTTCCTTCTACATCTGGCCTCGCTAAGACACTTTTTACTGGATGAGTAGTGAGCACCAGAATCATGTGTGAGTCGAAGTAATTCCTAAGCTTTTGCATACTAACTTTAAGAGCGAATGCTAATTTGTCAATTATTGGATATCTGCTTTGGGAATTTTTTAGAGCCTAGGTGACATAGTAGATAGGGTGCTAAATCTTGTCTCTTTCAGATAAGAGTACGACACTGCATGTGTGGGATGTCAAAGCCAAATACAAGTATAGAACCTCACCTAGGCAAGGGCTAATTAAGACAAGGGGTTACTTAGATACTTCTTGATTTCTTCAAAGGCTCCATCACAACTCCCATCCCAAAAGACTGATGTGCCCTTTCTTATCATTTTGAAGAAGAGCATACATTTATCAGTGCTACTGTCCCACCATTTAGCTACTGGATTCCCTTAAGGCTGAAAGGTGGCTTCATATGTACCCTAGGAATTTTTCCATCGTAACACCGAATACGCACTTCTTTAGGTTGAGCCTTATGTTGTATCTTTGGATTATTGAGAATATCTACTTAGGTCCTTAATATGGTCCATGGGTTGAGTTGATTTCACCACCATATCATCTACATATGCCTCTAGACATTGTTGTGTGGCACCCACATTTTTTAATCCAAATGGCATCCTTATGTTCCCTCTTCCGTGATGAAATATGTTTTCTCCTTGTCTTCAGGGTGCATTCTGATTTAGTGGTACCCAGAGTATACATCCAAAATACACATCAACCCAAATCCGATAGAGGCATCTTCTAGCTGATTAATACTTGGGATAGGGAAGCAATCCTTGGGACACTCACCGATATAAAAAAATACTCTTTCCAAATTTTCTCATTCTTAGGGAGAGACACATTCATACCTCAAGTCTGCTTCAAACATATATATACCATGCTCAGATCTGTAGGGTTCTATTTAAGGATGTAAGCCTCATTTAAATCTATGAAGGCCACACATATGCCAGATGACCCACATGATTTCTTGACTAGGACCACATTTGACAGCCATGAAGGGAAATTGACCTTCCTTTTGACCCTATATTCTTTAAGGGTAGCTAGATGGTGCTTGATTATCTCATTCTTATCTCTTGGGAATTTTCTTTTTTGTTACTAAATGGGTCTAGCCTCTGGATTGACATTTAATCAGTGTGTCATGACTTTCAGATAAATCTTGGGCATATTAGTTGGGGTCCATAAAAAGACATTCGTGTTAGATCTGAGGAATTATGAGAGTTGTTCTTTTAGTTCCATCATCAAGTCCCCACCCATTTTTAAGCAGTGGTTCTCACCTTCAAACTCCATTAGGATGCCTCTTACACTATTTTGGTTAATTGACCCCATCAGGCCTTTACTCTCTGCTCTCTTTTGAGGGAAACCTCTTGGTGATTGCTACTTTTGGACAATCTTTTTCATAATAGCGTTATAGTAGCTTCTGGTCATCCCTTCGTCTCCTCTTGGCCCTCGTAAGTGGTAAATTTGATTACCTAATAGAATGTGGATAGAAATACACTCATTTTATGTATCCAAGGCCTTCCCAAGATGGAATTGTAATAAGTTGGGATATCGATGATTACAAAAATGGTCATTATTATCACTCTTTTTTCCATAACACGCAGTACTAGCATTCTTTTGGCATAGGTAGTGATGCTTTTGAACCTCACGAAAGGGAGCTCTATTTTAATAATGTTGGGGTCCTTCACTACTAGTGCCTTAGCAGTGGTCAGAAAAAGGAGATCAACTGAATTCCCTATATCAATCATTATTCTACAGACATCACAAGATCAAATCCTCAAAATGATCACTAAAAATAATTTTTGTAGTAGGACTCTTATTGTCTAAGGCATATATATGGGGAACGTTGCTTAATTCTCTGGAAAACCTTTTGCGTGAGTTATTTGAGACTTCTTCTATCCCAAGCCCTCCATGTATCGAATGTATAGTCCTAATATTAGTCTCCTTGTAGGGCTCCTTCCTACTGTGTGACTGGTTCATTGCTTTTGGCATTTATCACTTGTTGTGTTGATTTGTTTGGTTTCCACTTCCTATGATGAGGTCTTTTAGGTATCTATTTGCTAACAATTCTTCCATCTCATTTTTCAAGTGTCTGCAATCCCTTGTTTTGTGGCCCACATCCTTATGAAAAGAACACCATTTAGATGTATCTCTGAGTGGGGATTCCATCTTTGGTGGCCACCTAACATTGGGTTCTTCCTCTATCCTTAGTATGGCCAGAGCCAAGTTTACACTCAAAAAGGTCCCCCATAAAGTGACCTCCCCTATAGTCCTCTATTTCTTGACAATGGTATGGGCCCTCTGTTATCTGTTGCGAAGTGCTTACTGTCAGGGAATTTAGGAGTGTTAAACTTGATTGGCGGCTCATCATTCTCTCTCGTCAGAAAAGGGAAATATACACAATTGTTCACAATCTCTATCCATATCATAAGGAGTTTTACCTTTCTCATGTTTCTTGTTTGCTTCCTTCAAAGCTTATTCTTGCCTCTTATTGGCCTTTTACATTGCTTGAAATAGTTCCTCTCGTTCCTCCTATCTTTTCCTTTCCTAAGCTTATTGTTCATCTCTAGGTCTTGCAGAGCTAGAATGGGGGTTCCTTTTGTATTCTTGCTTTATCTAGTATGGCTCGAGCTGAGCTTGACCTGCTATATTTCTATCAACTAGGTCGGCTGCTTGATCATCCATGCTCCTTCCCCTTGACTGGGACCCTAGTGTCCTATTCTCTCTTCTACCTTCCTTGAGCTTCTTTGTTTATCTTAAGAAGTTTATGAGTCATCTCCTGATGGTGAAGGTTATCTTTCATTCTAATCTTCTTGAGGGTTGATGAGGCATCTCTCTAAGTCACCCTCATTCTTTGTTAGAAAATGTCAAACACCTTCCAAAGCGAGTTCCTACATTTTTATGCATAACAGATGTCTACGAGTTCTAGGTGCAATTCTTGAATAGAAAATGTCAGATTTTCCAAACTTCTTCCAAGGCTCATAGAGAATCCCAAGTAATATGGGCTCAAAAACAAAAAGGTTGACCTTAGAATCTGAGCCTTACGATGAGAATGTTTTAGATTAATCCGATGAGTAGAAATAATTTTGAGAGAAGTTAAGATAATTAGTTGAATGTATAAATTCCATAAAAGGTCCATCTATTTATAGGACATTACATGTATAGGTATCAATCATAGAATGTATGCACATATGTGTGTGTCAGCGAGGGATACAATTTGTATAAATATAACATTTATGAATTGAGGTTGACCCATACAAAAGAAATCAAATTTAATACATGAAAAGTCATATAAAAATGTTTACAATAGTCTTAAGAATGTCTCCAATAACATTTCAAGATATTGTTTGCCTTCTCATGGGTAAAACACAAAGTCTTTTTTTTACTCAGTGTTTATGTCTTATTCTGTGCAAGGTTAGTTACTAATAATCAATAATGCACACAAGTATATAGTTAGGTACATTGTGTTTGATTACATGTTATACACAAACACACACACATACACCAAGAGGCTAGTTTCTTAGTATGCATGCTAGGTTATGAGTGTCAGTTTTATTTACGTTTTGAGTGCGGGTATTTATGAAAATTACTCGACAATTTTAGAAACAAAAAATTTTAATTTTTAGCACCTCAATGAGGCCTTCATCAGACCCTTTATTGGACCCTCGACGAGGTGATTTGCAAGGCCTCGACGAGGGTGGTTGTTGGTGCCTTCATTGTTTCTATAGATACCCCCATTTTTGGCATTTCTTAAGCATCCTTTCTACACTAAAGATTTTCCAAAATTTACTCTAAAAATTACTTATGTATCACGAATTACTTTGAGTGTATTTTATTATTTGTGCTACACTATTGTGGTAAAATAGTGTGCTTGAGTGTTAAGAACTTTTGACTATTTTACAAATATTGCTGAGAACAACACCGTGTGATTGGGTTGGGTATTATTGGGTATATTCTCAAATCAATGGTTTTTTGTGATACATGGTTGAGTGTATTTTTCATGTTGGTTGTTTGTGGTTTATGGTTGAGTTTATTTTCCATGATTAGTTGTTGGTTGTTTACTACATATTCACTTTATTAATCTTCAGTTATTGAACACACTATATTGCATAGTTTTGGCTTTGGAAGAAAGGTGGGTTGGTGCGTCAAACCAAGTTGTTACAAAGGCGGCAATAGATAGTTAGGGCCAAGGTCCTAACTGATAAAAGTATTTGTGTTTATAATTTTGTTAAGCTATATCTATTTTATTACTTAGTGGATTTGTTTGTTGTTGAGTGGTTTCCATAACAACCAAATGGTCTACCACATAGATAGGTGTTATATGTGGGTTTTCCTAATTATATTTGGTATTGTGTATACTCTTTTGTTTGGTTAGTAAAATCTAAGTTTAAATTATGTATATTTTAACATATTGAGGTTTAAACTCTATTTAGAAAGTTTTGAATATTTTTTTATTACTTTCTGATTATTGAATAATATGTCTTTTTAAAGTATACTGCATGTCTATTTTTATAATATATTTCTATTGTGATTATCTATTAAGTATTTACCTTTTCGTTGCTTACGAGTTAAGGATAAGTCCTTAAGGAGTCAGTATCTCCTTACCTTGGTTGAATACCGAGTCTTGGACTTTGATAGTTGGCATCGGAATTAGTATAACATTTGAGGACTTAATCATTCTAGTGTTGATTCATTTAACTTGCTTATCACACACACGCAATTCTCTTTGATAGACTTAAGGGAATGAGGTAATGTAGGTAGATCTTTCGTGCTCAATTATGACTATTGAAAATCTCATATGTGGGCCTACAATGTCTGGTTTATGGATGAGAATGGCTGAACATATCCATCTAAATCCTTTTCTAATAACAGTGTTATCCCAAAACCTATGATTGAATGAAAAAATGATAAAAGCAAGAAGTCAGAATGAAATAATAAAGGGTTATATACCATCATTAGTGGTATCACGCCTGATGAATACAAAATAATTCAAAGCTATACAACCTCTAAGTAAGTATAGGGATAATCTAATGACTACATATGACAGTACTTCTATAGTTAAGAGATTCAGGATACTTAAGTTAAATAGAGACTTTGAACTCTATATTATGGAAGATCATGAAACCTTTGACAAGTTCTATGCTTGAATTTATAACATTGTCAACTATTCTTACAATTTGGGAACACTAGTTATAAAGAGAAGCCAATTGAGAAGATTATTGCTAGTCTCCCTTATTGATTTCATACCAAAGTAAAGGTGATTGAATATATGTATAAGCCTGTTGAACTCACTATAAATGAGTTGGTTGATAACTTTCAAGTCTTCAAACTTCATCATCTTTTACCTAGACGAACTAGATCGCTGCTTAAAAATGGTAAGAGCATTAATTTAAAATCTACCAAAGGGAGTGGTTCCATGGAAAAAGTGAATAACATTGTGTTAAGTTATGATGATTCCAACCCTAACGAAGAAGAAATAACATTACTCACAAAAAAGTTAACAAGATTCTTTTGAAAAAAGAAACCCTCTTCTAGTGGTGTGAGAAGATAAAGTTCAAGCACTAAAGGATGAGGTTACTATTTTGGACAATACCAGTAGTAAAGATAGGGAGGACACTAACTTTGTGGTGTTTATGGCTTTAAGTACTATCGTAGATCCTCTAATTGGTACCTCAGATGTTCAAAAGGATATTGCAAAAGATGATGAAGATGGTTAAGATGAGTTTCTCGATTTTCACAATAAGCTCCTATTGAAGCATATTAAATTTGAAAAGGCAAAGAAAAAGGCTTTGGAGATCCTATAAGAAAAGGAACACGAGATAAGGGAATTAAAGATTACTCTTGAGGAAAGGAAGTCCTCAATTGAAAGTGAACAAAATGATCTTACTAAAAAATGTAAGGTTATTCAAAAAAGAGATACACTAATTTACAAGAATGGTTCAATGTAAATCATGAGAAGATGAAAAGTCTTATTTTCTACATGTGATGATCTAATATTTTACCTCAATTGTTATTTCAATTCAATTATATTATTTAATTTAATTTTTATGTTATTAATTGTTTGGCCAATAATTAATCTTTATATGTAATTAAATAGATTTTAGGGAATTACTTAAGTGTTTGTCTTGATTAAATAACATGCATAGTTTCTTGACATAAATGGATAATTCTTATGTGTGGTCTATAATTGACGATCTTAATTAGTAGTATGCAATCTGATTGACATAAGAGTGTAATTAGATTAATTACTATATAATGTGTAGTTCACTTGAGATATAAAAGCATACTAGGTTAGATTCAATTGATCATGTAATTGGTTGATAATTATTTTGTGGAATTAGAGTACAAGATGAGCGAATAACATTTAATATTTTTAAAGCAATTAAAATTCCTAATACTGATAACACTAGTGATTGATTTAAGATAAATGTTACTGATAAACTATGCACTGATATTCTTCCTAACATGTCCTAGTGATGTTTTAGAATATGTGCTTGTTAATTATGTAAACACGCATGCTAATGAGCATAATGAAAATCACTTAGGCACATACACTCATAATGATAATGTAACTAAATATGTTGAACCACCCATATTTGAGACTTTAACACATGATGATATGAACATTGAAATAAATTCATTAGCAAATAACTTAACTTACATTTATTATGGAACTGTGGAATCTATGATGCAAGTTGATATTGTTGATTATATGAACTATTTAGGGGCTACATCTCCCATATGTATATCTAATGTAGTTGTAGAGTGCCTTAAGATGGGATCTAGACTCAAACCATCCACTGAGGAGCCACCCAAGTTAGAGCTCAAACCTTTACGAAACCATCTTTATTGTGCATTTTTGGGTGTGAACGAGATATTTCTAGTGATAATTTCTACTAGTTTAAGTGTGGAGAAAAAATAGTCACTATTGAAGGTATATAGTAAATTCAAAAGAGCTATGGTTGGTCTATTACTGACATCAAAGGCATAAGCCCATCCATTTATATGCACAAAATCTTATTAGAGGATGGAACTGAGTCTACCAAGAATGCACAATGCAAATTAAACCCTATTATGAAAGAGGTGGTGAAAAGGGAAATTATAAAGTGGCTAGACATGGGTACCATTTACTCAATATCATATAGTGAATGGGTAAGCCTAATTCAATGTGCCCCAAAGAAAGAAGGAATCACTATGGTGGAAAATGAGTCAAATGAGTTAATATCCATAAAGACTATCACGAAATGGAGAGTGTGTATGGATTTTCACAAGGTGAATAAAGCTATAAGGACTATTTCCCTCTTCCATTCATTAATCAAATGCTTGAAAAATTATCCAGGCATTCCTTCATTTGTCTTTTTGATGGATATTGTATCTATAATCAAATCATCATAGCACCCGAAGACTAGGAAAGACTACCTTCACATGTCTTTACATACTTTTTTCTTTCAGGAGAATTTCATTTAGGTTATGCAATGCACTTACAAAATTTCAATTTTGAACGATGGCTATCTTCTTAGACATTATAGAAAAGCATTTACAAATCTTTATGGATGACTTTTCAATCTTTGGGAACATATTTGATGAGTGTTTACACTATCTCTCTCTAGTGCTACAAAAATGTGAAGAAACCAACTTGGTTTTACATTGAAAGAAGTGCCAATTCATGGTACATGAAGGCATTATCTTGGGTCATAAAATATCAGGTAAGGGTATTGAGGTGAATAGCGCTAAGATAGAAGTTATTATGGGGTCGTTCCCTTCATCCTTTGGTAACCAATATGGACTAGTAGTTGCAGATTACGTGTCAAAGTGGGTAGAATCCATAGCCAGCAACAAATGTGATGCCAAAGTCGTCATGAAATTTCTGAAGAAAAATATTTTCACAAGGTTTGGAACTCCAAGGATTATCATTAGTGATGGAGGTAGTCACTTTTACAAAAGAGTTTTTAATTCTTTATTTTCTACGAGAAACCACAGTCTCTTTCTTACTCTTCCAAGATAGTTGAGAGTCACGAAAGAAAAAACAAAAGCTAGTAGTGGAGCGACGATCTGTAGCATCACCATCCTTAATACCTTACTTCAGCTTTAAGAGGTAGGGGTTACCAAGCTTGACTAATAGAATAGGGATAGGCAGTAATGGTAAGTATGAGATTAAGCAAAAGGTATCTATCCTTTATCATTTCCAAATAAGTGGGCAACCAAAAGTATCCAATAGAGAGGTGAAAAGAATTTTAGAGAAGATAATGAATAATCTTAGAAAGGATTGCGCCTCTAAGTTTGATGATGCTTTATAGGCATACATAACTACATTCAAAACACCAATTGGGACTACCCCATATTGGCTAGTCTATGAAAATGCATCTCACATGTCGATAGAATTGGAGCGTAAAGCATATTGGGCGTTAAAACAATTGAACATATCCATGGATAAAGCTTGTGAGAAAATAAGGGTACAAATAAATGAATTAAATGAGCTATGCTAGAGTACTTATGAGAGTTCCAAGCTTTACAAAGAAGAAATAAAAAGATGGCATGATAAAAAAAATTGTCCACCTTACTTTTGAACCGGGACAACAAGTATTATTGTACAACTCAAGCCTCAAAATGTTTCTAGGTAAACTCAAGAATAGATGGTTAGGTCCATTCACCATCAATAAGGTAATAGCCATATAGCCATTGAATTAGAGAACAAAACAAAGAATGGGTCATGATTGATGGGCATAAAGTAAAGCAATGCCATGGAGATCCACTACCAAATGGAAAAGCTATGATGACCTTGTTGGAGGCACCTTAGGAGCTAATATGATTGTCTAGCCAAGGATGTTAAATGTGGCACATGTTAGGAGGCAACCTAACGTTATTTTACTCATATGTTTTCTATTTTGTAGGTGAATAAATATATAGTGCAATGGTACAACAAATATTAGCAATTTTAGCAACAAATGTGGTATGCCAATTAAGGGTAATGGAGTTTTCTTTTCTTTAAGTCTTTTTCATATCCATATGTGCACATTAAGGAAAATGTACAATTTAAGTGTGGGGGAAGGAACTTCATTCTCTACTTTAGTGTTTAGTATGCATTTTCATTTTTTAGGATATTTTTATCAGAATTTGGGTAGAAATTGATGAATACATGGAAACCAAATGCATGCATATTTGATATGAAACATATGAACTCAATGATATAATTTGTTGTCATGAATATGATAAGGAACATAACATGCTCATTAATATACATTAATCATTTGATATGCTTGCTAGTTTTGATTGAATTGATTCATATTTTTATGCACATGCTCATTATTGATTTTGGTGTTCTTATTGGAAGAATATTTTGGGTGAGTTATGCTAGTTAATGAGGTCTACCATATTTTAAAATCTATTTGATCATCACTTAAGGCAAGATCATAAATAGTATTTGGCTAGAGAAATGATTTAAGCCTTAACTGGATTGATTGAGCTTTTCAAACTAACCATTGTTTATATCCTTAGTCACCCTTTTGAGCCTAACTAAGAACCATTCATATATTTATGCCACATTTTTAGCCTAACCAATAAGCATTACCTTTACCCTTAAAATTTTTACTTGCATGAAAAATGCAATCATGTTCTATGCTATTGAGTGAGGTGAAATGTAATGTAATGCACCCTATTCCATCACATTAAAAATTTGAAATGAAAGAAAAGTATATGGGGATATTTATGACTTATAATTAAGTACCAATATAATTATTATGAATACTATTTAGACAATAAAAAATTGTAAAAACTAAAAAATAAATTTAAATCGCAAAACTCAACAACTACGAAGAAATATAAAAAATGACATAGGAATCTTAACCCCTAATTTTATAAGCATGTGAATCACTAAAAGTTTCCTAAAATAATTATCAACTAATTATATGATCAATTGAATCTAATCTAACATGCATTTCTCTCTCAAGTAAACCACACACCATATAGTATTTAAACCTAATTACACACATGTCAATTAGATTGCATACTACTCATTACAATCATCAATTATAGACCACACATATAAGAATCATATATCTTTGCCTAGAAATTATACATGTTATTTAATCAAGACAGACAATTAAGTAATTCTCTCAAATCTATCTAATTACTTATATAAATTAATTATTGGCCAAATAGTTAATAACATCAAAATTAGATTAAATAATATAATTGAATTGAAATAACAATTGGGGTAAAATATTAGATCATCACATGTAGAAAATTGGATCATAAGACCCCTAGCTTAATAAATTAGCTAGACATTATTATGTTCATAAAGCTCATATTTTTCATAAAGAAAGACATTAATAAAGAATAAAGAATACTAAGAGCTACACTCAATCTCTTGATTTGTAGCATTAATCTTCTCTTGAATCCTTCATAAAGTTGTGTCTTTTTTCATCTCCTCTCTTCTTGGCGGTTACTAAGTTTTTTGATTCATAATTGGGTGTTTTATTTTAACTAATATAGTAAAGTGAGAATTAAGTTAGCATTTAATTTTTTTAAACTAAATATATTTTTGAATAAATGTTAAAAAATAAGAAATGTGGTTAAATCGTGGGGAAACTACTACTGGTTCATAACCGATGGTTATTAACCAAATATATTCGAAAATGGTGCGAGATGGTTATGATTATTAGCATAACCTTCCTTGCTCATCCCTATTCCCATTCATATGCTGCACCCAAAAAAAGCATGTCATGGCACCCAAAAATGGCTGACGTCGCATGGTGCCTATTTTTGTCCAATTTGACTCATTTTCACTTTGTTTTCCTTCAGTCCACCTACATTGACATAATTAAAGACAAATTAAACTTTTTGTTATATTTTAACACATAACAAGGCAAATAAGTAGGGTTGAGCAAATATAGGTCACTATTTTTGGGTGATCTATATAGGGTTGAGCAATTTATTTCTTTTTTCCCTTACGATTTATAGTCCTTCTATACATGGATTATATGCTTTAATTTGTTTGTCTGATATTTCTTAGTGTTATTTTTTCTCTTTGTTGCTTTTAAAAATAAAAAAAAAATATTTGTTTTTTCTAGTTTGGCACTCTCTTTCTCTCTCTTTCTCTCTCTCCCTGGGGCTTTTTGTTCATTTTTCATTGTGCCTTACTGATGAGTGCTCAAAAAGTACTAAAATAACCATGATTTTATGCACATTAATTGATTAAAAATATATATATATATTTATATGTTTTATCATATATTTATATAAATTTGTCTTTTCGGAATCACGGGTATTTTTATTGTTTTTCAGGTATTTTGGCTTAAAAATGCAACTTAAAGACTCAAAAAGGAATACTGGAAGCAATACATCACAAATATATTAATAATTAAATGGGGAAAGGTCAAAAAATATGAAAAAAATTGGACAAAATGGTGAAAACGCGTAATGCAAATAGTAAGGTCATTGATGACGTCAGCATGACATCATGGGGGCGGCTGCACGTGAAAAATGGGGCGAAATGGCATCGGCGCGCGCGGAGGGCAGCTGGGGCGCGCATATATATATTTTTAATCAATTAATGTGCATAAAATCATGGTTATTTTAGTACTTTTTGAGCACTCATCACTTACCATACCTTTTCTTCTATGGCTACTTCTTACCACCTTATTCCACCACCACCTATTCATGGTTCAACTATTTCTTCTACCTTAATTAGACCACAAATTGCTAGTTTCAAAAGTTGTATACACTTTGGTAACTCATCCCTAGGTTTTCTCTCATCCCTTTAAAAATATTTGGTGGAGATGAAATCGACCCAACTATTACCCAATTTGTTTACAATTACTTTGTCCCTTCACCACCAGTACCACCTACAACCCTTACTGATTTTACCAAGACCTCTACAGTAGTGTCTCTGAGGATGATGTTACTAGAGAGTGTGATGGGGAGTGTTGAACTAATTTTCATGGTGTTTTTGGTTTATTTTCTTTTTATTTGTAGAAATAAATTTTATAAAATACTATTTGATTAATGAGAATGAGTTTGGTATGTTCCTTTGATCCTTGTTTTTGAATGTGTTGTAACTTGTTTGCTTTGATCTTATTTGCTATGTTTCATGGGTGTTACGATTATTGCATACTTGTATATCTTCTCTCCCTCATATAGGGCATTTCTTTGACTTTTAATGTAAAAAATGGGAGAAGTTTGTGTGCATAACTATGTGTTTGTTGCCATGATGTGTGTTACATGGGTGGTGAGTGTTGTGCATTGCATCTTGTTGCATGAATTGCATTCACTTAGGTAGAGTGTTGCATGAAGTGAGAGGGAGTTTTGTACATTGCATGATTTTTTGCTGCATGTTTGTATGTGTTAAGCCTATTAGTATGTACATGTGTAGGGGTAACACGATATAATTAAGATAGACTATGTATTGTTTCTACATGATACATTCATGAGGTATGTGTTTATTTCATGTGTGCACGTTACATGTGTACATTGAAGTCTTTGAGCTTTAGATGTGATGTGTGCAATGATGTTGAGACCATCACGTTTCAAATAGAGTGTGGGTGAGTTGACTAAAAAATATGGATGGAGTGCACAAGATTGATGCACTTGGAATAGATTTATTTTTTGGGTTTGATTCAAGGGAACAAACTTCTTTAGGTCATCTTCATGATCATCTCAGGATTGATGTGCATCTGTACTTATTTGTTTAGTGTTTTGACACAGAAAGACAAAGAGGGAGAATATATGTCATATAGCCTTTTAGGTCTTTGTTGGCTTTTCGTGTGTAAAAGACAGTCTTTCTTTACTCAGTGTTTCTATCTTCCTCTCTATAAGAATGGTTACTGATGATTAGTAATGCACATATGCACATAGTTAAGTACAATGTATTTGATTGTTTACACAAACCATGTGGTTTGTTTCTTATTATGGATGCCAAGTTGGGAGTGACAGTTTTTGTTTTATTTCGGGTGTGGATATTTATGAAAATTACTTAATAATTTTTGAAATAAAAATTTGAATTTTTGGCACCTCAATGAGGCCCTCAACGATGCCCTCATCGGACCCTTTGTAATAAAAAAGGTATTTATCAATTACATATGATTAAATTTTTTAATTTTTCCTATAAATAAAACTCATTGCTCATTGTTTCAATTAATCGCACAAGAGTATTATTCTCTTCACCTTAATCTATTTCTTGTTTTGTAGATATAAGATCATAATTCTTTAGGCTTATTTTTTTAGTTAATCTATCAAATATTGGTGGTTGTGCTTGATTTATTAATAAGCCTAATTGGTTATGATATTTTGGTCATATGTCCTTATAGCTTCTTATTTATTTGCTTTCTTCAATGGTTGGATCAATTAATTCTATGTGTCATAATATAATTATTTGATTTGATTATTAATCTTTAAAGAATTAATCTTTATTGAACTTGTGCTTAAACTAATTATTCTAGGATTTGTAGTTGATTTCGATTTATATGATATATTTATTAAATCATCTAGGTAAGATTATTCATTATTAAATATGCTTTAGGGCATACATTTTCACTAGTGTTCTTATCTAATTTTTTAGGTGCTAGTTGTACACGTACAATTAACTTGTGTGACTCAAGTTCATTGAAATGTTAGTCTGGATCCAAACACTTTTCTTGTAAAGACTATGATGAAACCAGTGGTTTGTAAGTGGATTACTTGGATGCATTATCTTAACGGATAGTTTGAGTCCTAACCTTATAATTAGACCTTATTTTTCATAGTTGATACTTAGATGATTTAGTGGACCAATGATTTTTTTCTTAGGTCATTGGTGTATTCTAGATTGTTTCCACCTAAAAATCTCGTGTATTAATCTTTATATTTATACATTATTTTATTTACACTTGATTACATGTCTGACCATTTTGTGTGGTTTTAATTTGTCATACTTATGCTAATTTTGTATTCATCCCTTTAGCTAATTAGGTCTATAACTAAATTTTTTTTAATTATATCATAGAAAAATTGGTTCTACAACTGTAGAGGATAATTGTGATGGAGGCATTGAGTGAAAAAAAGTTTGAACCTATCATATTCTTCATGAAAAAGTTCTCCCTCCATTTGAGAGAAAGTTGTTATCTTAACTCTCAACTCTAATTTTTTATGGGAATAAAATATTCCCATAAATGTTTTATAAACATCATTCTAGGTTATCAGGATATTAAGTAAGTCTACAATTTATTGTTAATTAAAATCATTTATTACCTTCGGTCGGATCTAGTAGTTAATTTTAATTAAATTATGCTTCTTTTATAAGAGATTAATGAAGCATTTCATTCCTGCCTTTAGTTAGGTTTAACAATTTAAACTTTCATCCAGGTTTTTAAGTTAGGTTAATGATTTAAGTATCTGAAAATTAGTTTTTCAATTTTAAAACTACTATGAAGGAGATATGCCGTCAATATATCTTTCAATAGTAATTCTTATAAAAATCCTAGAAATATAACATGCCTCGAGATCAGATTTAAATAGTAAATATAATTAAATCCTAAATCTATCTCTTTTTTTATTATGAAAAATACTTCTCCAATATATTTGTCATTTTACAAACTTTATTTTAATCTCGATGAATAAATAAAACTCAATTTATTTTATAAAAATGTTTAGTCTACTTTAATATTTCATAAGCATAACATTATTACTAATATCTCATATTATTTATAGCTAGTTATGCATATTTTAATAATGATTAATAAATTAAATATGTAGCATGTAAAATAACATATAAAGTTAATCTAAAAAAATAATATTTAAATATATCCCAATAGAATCTCATAATTTTTTTTATTCTAGAAAACCTCCAAATAGAATTGCCAAGAGCCTTTATTGAATTAAAACTAAAATTATTACATAAACAAAAATTTGTTAAACTATCAAATGAGAGAAAAACTTTAAACTAAATAAAAAAAACTAAGAAAGCTTAAAAGACTAAGAAAAAACTTAAGAATGAAGCTGTGTGATATCGATTGCAATGGAAATAAGGTCTTATTTATAAGTGGAAGAAATGAGAGAAATATGAATTATTTAGACTATTATCGCGATATACAAATATTTCATGCCATGGGATTGGGATTGTGCAAGCTAGTGGTGGTCACGGTGGAATATTGGGTGGTGATATTTTGAAGTTTGGGAAGGATAGTTTAGGTAGTGGTAGTTATTGTATTGTTGTGGATGAGTAGGGTGATTTGGTCCTTACTAATGTTGAAGGGAAGAACAACTTGGGTGTGAAGGCTTCTTACTATAGGAGAAGGTATGGTAAATCAATGAGGAAAGGTTGCATATCAAATGAGTCTCAAAGTGATAGCTCTGGAGTAGAGTTTAAGGCTTTGTTTGCATCTCAAACCTTGCAAGGTGGCCCTTCTATTGATGATTCTATGCAATTTGGGGTTGGTGATCTTCATTGATACCCTTAAAGTCATGGTTGGTGTGGTATGCTAATACAGGCTTTTGTTTTTCTATTTTTTGAGTGCTCTAGTATGGCTTATGGTTATTTTGTTTAGATTTTTTTGTTTGTCCATCTGCATGGACTCCTGTAAAATAGTCATTTACAATAATGATTAAGGGTACTAAAAGGGGTGAGAAAGGATCATATAGCTAAGCCAATGAGGGAGTCTTCTAAGGGTAATTCCAGTATATGAGTGTTTGACTATGTTGGAAAAAATGGATGGTTGTAAAGAAATAAATTCCACACACCCAAGATAACTTTCCAAACCAAAATAAAACAAAATAACACTAAAGATGTTTTGCGTGGAAAAACCTTCCAAAATGAAAATAACAACCACGGGACCTGTAGGCCACTTAAAACTTCCACTATAATAAGATGGGATTACAAACTTCACCTTTAGGTGGATCTCTCACAAAAATACAACAAATATGTATCTTCAATTTGTGGGTAAAACTTCACAAATTGGCTCTCTCAATTTTTCCTCTCAAAAAGCTTTCTCTCAGAAAACTCTCTTTGTTTTCTTTCTCTCTACATTTGATCTATATATTGAGATTATTATAGAAGAAAATGAATCCTTCATGCAGGCTAACAATTTTGAATGTTGAATGCCTCCCCCCCTTTTTTTTTCTTTGCTACTGGCCCACATAATTGGACCAAAAAATCTCCCCTTCCATCTTATGTGGGACATGACTCTTCCACACCTGCAATCTTTCTACAGATATCAAGCTTTTCTCTAATCACGGTCTTTGTTATCATATCTACCCCGTTATCATTGGTGTGAACCTTCTCAACTTGCAGTAGTTTATGTTCCAACACATCACGAATCCAATGATACCTTATGTCGATGTGTTTAGACCTTGAGTGGAAGGTTAGGTTCTTACTAAGGTGAATTGCACTCTAATTTTCATAATAAAGAACATAGTTTTCTTGGTTCTGATGCAATTCTTGTAGGATATTTTTCATCCACAATTTCTCCTTACAACCTTCAGTGATTGTAATGTACTCTGCTTCTGTGGTACTTAAGGCAATACACTTTTGTAATCATGATTTCCATGACACAGCTCCCCCTCCAAATGTTATTAGGTACCCGGATATAGATTTCCCCGTATCTACGTTGCCAGCCATATCTGAATATGTATATCCTTCTAATATAGGTTTATTATTACCAAAGGATAAACAATGACTGGAGGTTCCTTTGAGATATCTGAGTATCCATTTGACAGCTGCCTAATGTTCCTTTCCAAGATTTGATAGGAATTGACTCACAACACCAACAACATGTGCAATGTCTGGTCTGGTACATACCATAACATACATTAGACTACCAATTTCCAATACGTAAGGCACCTTACTCATCTCCAATTTATCCTCCTCACTTGAGGGACTTTGACTCACATTAAGCTTGAAATGGCTCGTAAGTGGACAACTAACAGGTTTAGCTTTGCTCATGTTGAATCTTTCAAGAACTTTTTCAACATACCACTTTTGGGATAGCCAGATCTTTGCTTTTCCCTATTGCGAGTAATCGTCATGCCAAGAATCTGCTTGGCAAGTCCTAAGTCCTTCATTGCAAAGGACTTGCTTAACTCCTTCTTCAACTTGTTAATCTTGTCAATATTTTGACCTACAATTAACATGTCATTACCATAAAGTAGAAGAATGATAAAATCACCATTAGAGAATTTCTTGATGAAGATGCAGTGATCAGTCGTCATTCTGTTGTATTCATTTTTCTCCATGAATGAGTGGAAATTTTGTACCACTGCCTTGCTGCTTGCTTCAGACCATACAAGATCTTCTTTAGTCTGCATACCAACTTCTCTTTACTTTTGACTTGGAAACCTTCGGGTTGCTCCATATAGATTTCCTCATCAAGATCACCATGTAAGAATGTAGTCTTTACGTTAAGTTGTTCAATTTAACTACTGGTGAGAATATTTCATCAAAGTCAACGCACTTCTTCTACTCAAATCCTTTCACAACCAATCTTGCTTTGTAGCGTGGTTGCGAGCTGCCTTCTTCACTTTTGATTCTGTACACCCACTTGTTCTTGAGATTTTTTCTTCCCTGTGGTAGTTTCATCAGGTCAAATGTGTGGTTCTCATGTAGAGATTTCATTTCTCCCTGCATGGATTTTAACCACTCAGTCTAATGCTTATCAGTGATAGCTTCATCATAACTCTCTGGTTCTCCCCCTTCAATGAGCATCACATACTCGTTAGAAGAATATATACGACTTAGTTGTCATACTTGGATGGATCCCCTTGTCTGTACTTCTGGTTGGACTTGTTCAAAAACTTGTTCTGGTTCTGAACTGCGAGTTGGTGTATTAACATCATCAGTATCTAGTGTAACTCCCTCATCATCAGGATTTGTTGGTGGAGAGACTGAATCCAAATTAACTGGAATTTCATTTGATTGTGGTTTCTCGAATTTCTCAAAATCCTCGATTGTTTGGTCTTCAAGAAACACCACATCTCTGCTTCTGACAATCCTTTGCTAATAGGATCCCAAAGTCTGTAGCCAAATTATTCATGGGCATATCCCATAAAGATACACTGCTTTGCTTTTCCATCCAACTTGGACCGCTCATCTCTTAGAATATGAACAAATGCTCTGTAGCCAAATACTTTCAAGTGTTTGTAAGAAGTGTCTTTCCCCGTCCAAACTCTTTCTGGTACGTCGTAGTTCAGTGGAACTGATGGAGAAAGGTTGATTAAATCGAATGTTGTCCTTATTGCCTCCCCCCAAAAGGAGTTTGGCAATTTTGCATTTGAGAGCATACATTTGACTCTTTCACAAAGGATTGTCAGAAGCAGAGACGTGGTGTTTAATTTGTGGGTAAAAATTTACAAATTTGCTCTCTCAATTTTTCCTCTCAAAAAACTCTCTTTGTTTTCTTTCTCTATACCTTTGATATGTATATTGAGATTAAGGCTAGGGCCTTTTATAGAAGGAAATGAATCCTTCATACAGCCTAATATTTTTGACTTTTTTTTCTTCTTCTCCGGCGCCATCTTTGAATATTGAATGTCTCTCCCCTGGCCCACATAATTGGACCAACAGACTACAATTATAGCCATGATAGTTCTTTGAGGAATTTTGGTTTTGGATGCAGTAGGGTTGAGGTTGTGCAAGATTTTGGTGGTCACGAGGGAATATTGGGTGGTGATACTTCAAATTTTGGGAAGGAGAATTTTTGTGTGGTGTTAGTTATTGTAGTGTTGTGGATGTGCAAGATGACTAGGTCCTTGCTTGTGTTGGGAGGAAGAGCATCTTGGTTGTGAAGGATTCTTATTGTAGGGAAAGGTAGGGTAAATCAGGGGAAAAAGTTACATATCAAATCAATCTTATAGTGGCAGTGCTCGAGTAAAGAGCTGGAGGATTTGGTTGCATTCAAACCTTGAAAGTTGGCCCGCCTATTGATGATGGAATGCTATTTGGGGATGGTGATTTTATTGATGCTCTTAAGGTCATGGTTGGTGTGGTATGCTGATGTAGTTTTTTTTTTTTTGAGTTCTCTGCTATGTTTTATGCCTGTTTTGTTTAGATTTTTTAGTTTGTTGGTGTACATAGGTTCTTTGTTTGTAATTTTCTTGTTTCTTGTTTGGGTGTAGACTTGTCAACTGGGACATGCTTTCCAACTAGGCCCATGGTTCATCTCAATTATTTTATGGCCCAGATCGGATCGTACTATTTTGTTTTGGGACGTGCCTAGCCAAGATTCAAACTTGTCCATCCCATGAGGCCCATTAGGATTTTAATGTACTTTTTTCCTTTCTAAAATAAAAGAATAAATAAAACTCCTCCATAAGTTTCCGTAAGTTGTTGATCGCTGACATTGCGGAATAAAACTCCTCCATGAGCACCATAAGCCGACTTCGCCTAATGAGGGAAAGGGTTGCTCATTATGTAGCTAGTGCAGAATAACCATTTGCATTTGCTAATGATGACAGGTATGAATATTTCACACAAAACTATGTACAGTCTCATGGGCTCATGTGTTAGAAACAAAGTAAGGAGTGATTCTTTGAAAGCATTTAGATTAATGAAGGAAGCACTGATTGACCATTTTTATACACTGAACAATTGGTTAGTTACTCTTCATTAATGTGGAAGGGTTGTAACAATCATGGTTACACATGCGTAACCACACATTCGATAGATTCAAATAAAATTAAATAAGAGGATAATTAGATTTGACTTAGTTGAATACCCACACAATGGAACATAGAATTTTAGCTTGATTAAAAGTTTCATTATGGACTTTGGTCTCATTGATAAGATATCCTCTATCATTTTTGGTAATGCAAGTGCCAACTTAAGTGCTTTAAACATATTAAGGCTTGATATTCTGCCACTACATGATAGTCCTAGTTTGTTTTATGCCCTGCATGTGTCACATTATCATCTTGTGTGTACAAGACGGAATGAAGATTGTTGCAAGTCATTTGAAAAATATTAGAAATGCAGTAACTTTTATCTCACCATCCCTATTAAGGGAACAATAATATGTCAGTCGTTGTAAGGCTTTTGGTAAAAGGTAAGAAAACCTAAGACAAACATCACCATTAGATAGAATTCTACATACTTAATATTGAAATTAACTATTAACTTCATATTATAATTAAAAAAAAAGGTTTCATCACCATTAGCTGCATGGGTTTAAGAATCAAAGTTATAAGGTAAGGAGTTCAATTTCTTCACGCATAAAGAGTTCAAACTATTATGCATTTTTTATAATTAATTCTGCTAATATTGTAATTTGTTCAGTTATACACATTATTGAGACCTATAGGCTTTCTTATTTAATTTTATATAGTTTTAGATGAAGACTCAAAATTCATTTTCTTAGCACATGAGAAATAGCACGAAATTTTGATGTATTGACACTATCATATTTTATATATTATTTCAGTTGAAATTATTAATTTTGTGTAATTTTATTGTGCGACAATTATTACATTTTACACACTCGATTCCATTTATATGAATTGCTTTGTTTAAAGTTACTTGAGACTTTGAACTTTTAATAGCTATTGTTTGTAACAGGACAATTATGCAATTTCTTTATCTTTGTCTTTGAGTTTTCTTGGATTTTTTTATGATTAGAGGAAGAGATGACCTACAAAGGGTTTATATAATTATTTGATCTAATTTTTCACTTTTTAAGAAGCCAGAACATTATTGTTCTTTAATATCTATGTATTGAAGATAAAAATGTTACTAAATTTGTTAGGTTTTTCAAAGGATTTCATTATTATTATTATTTTATTATTTATTTTTTATTTGTATTATTAAAAAATTAGCCTTTGAGAAAAATAGAGAATATTGAAAAAGAAAAAAAAAAGAAAAAGTAATTAAGCCCTTTTATTTAGGCTTGTGATAAATGAGATGGGATCTAAATGATCCATACCTGATGCTTAAATTGATACATATCTAAATGAGACATGTATAAGACATGCTATAAAAAATATCGGTATTTAATTAGACAAGTTAATGGGATGTGAGATGGACTTGTTTGAAACCATTTAAATCTCTATTTGGGTGTTTGTCTTGTTTTGTCTAATTTTTAGGTGATCAACTCGGAGTTGCAGCTACTCAAAGTTCTCTAATTGGATAGTTAGGTTGGACTTGTTGCTTGTTTAGGTTGTTCTCCTTTTCTACTTGGTTGGTGCATAACTACTTCAGTTATGCCTCTCTAGTTTTTCTCTCTCAGTCTTGTTGGTTGGGCCTTACTCTTTGTTATGTAAAACTGTATGGTTTATAACTTTTATATTACTAATAATGAAATGGAGCTTCTTTGGAAGAAAAATATTCGTTATTGATAGTAGAGTAAGAGAGAGAATTATTCAATCTGACTATTTTAAGAGCCGTTTAGATGGTGAATAATTCAACCTATTTGGGTATGGATGGTCATATAGCATAGGACATATTGTTGTTGTTGTGTGTGTGTGTTTTTATTTTATTTTACCCGGGAGTTACAATTAAAGACAACGACCTTGTCTTCTTGCCACTAATTGTTACCATTCATCTAAAGCATCAATTGTTTTTTAAAAAATTCACAGTTCAATGTGATTGTGAACATGACACAAAAATAAGGGAGCACATGGCTATCCAGGTAACTAACGATAACATGTTAGAGAGAAAGACCGACTGTTCTAAAAGAAAAAATAACGGCTAATTAAAAAGTAATTGCTGATGAGAAAAAATGTTACGGGAAAAAGAAAAAAAAAATTATTGTTGTGGAACAGGTTCATGGTGAGGAATGGTGAGGAATGGTGTTCTTATTGTCTGGTTAGTTTTAAATGCGTTTATATTTGTATTTATAGAATATTTTGAAGTATATTACGTTAAAATGGAATGGAATCACTGTATCGTTCATAAAATCAGTTAAAACAGTTTTAAAAAATAAGGACAATACGATAAAAAGTTAATTAAATTCGTATTAAAAATACATTTTAAATTATATAATTGGTTCTTTGATTGATCTATTGAATACATTGGTCGATCGATCAAACATTCTCTCGATAAAAAAAGATCAAATTTATTGATTGAACTCGATTAATCTAGTCCTCAATTGATCGAGTAAATCCCTCGATCGATCTAATCATGGATTAAAAATTAATTCAATTAAGTTATATTGCTTGATTAATTTTGTTCAATTAATCTATTTTCACATTGTTTCTATTGTATCTAATATGTAATTTGGGAATAGAAATGTACCTGACATGTGATCGTTGAAATTCGATAGTTTTTTTCAGTTTGAAAATATATTTTCAAAATGCACCTAGAAACTAAAATTACAATTATATATTTTATTCACGAATATCGTTAACAATAAAATAAACCTTACAATTTACCCCTTTGATATATTCGTGTAATAAAACTTCTCTATCATTACATATCATTACATATGATAGATCATCTTCACTTGAATCTTAATAGCTCTTATTTACACTGAAAAACAAAAATAACAAGAAAACAACTTGTCCCAAATGACTCAATGTTCATAATAGTTTAATGTATCTAACAATAGAAAATCGAAAAATGTTCAAAAAAATATTAAGCAAATGACAATAATTAAAAATAACTCCTCGTATGACAAATATCTACAAAATGGATTTTTAAAGTAATTCTTCCCCTAAATTAGCTTTCACTCTTTGTAGATTTTCAATTGATATTTTAATATATATATATATACTCTTTTTGTCATACAAATAAACAATATAATCATGAATTAATGACAATAGGTTAAGCAAGCAAGTAGTTTATTTAATGATTTAAAATAAGAGTAAATATTATGAAAGGCTCAAAGCAAACAAAATAGAGAGCTAAAAACAATATCTCTTCCAAAAAAGAATAAACTTCTTCCTAAGTTTTATGATACCTTTAAATAAATTAAAATAAAACAAAAAGTTATAAAAATTGATATATATATGTTTGAATTGAGGATACTAGAATTAGCTTAACATGTCTATAAACGTACACATAAATTATGAAATTAATTTTGACAATGCATTGAGAACATAAATATATGTAGACAAGAGATACAAACTGATTGGGATAAAACTACAAGTTCACAGTATCATAGTTTTATAGTAAAGTGATAAGAAGAGTATCGTCCTCAAGGATTGGTAATTTACTTTTGACAAATACCAAAATTATACTAATCTCAATTTTTTCTAGAGATTCACTAATGTTGTTGTAATTGAAATTTAAAATAAAATTAATTTAAAGAAAATATGCAAAAGAAAAGAAATATATTGTTCAAATATCAAATTAATGGGAAGAAAAATTCTAGGAAATCGATTTCACCTAATCCATCACTATGCTATACTCATTTATCTAATTGAATTTAGTTATGTCTGTTTATTAGAAATATTCAAAAAACATCCAAAATCCATCTTCGATAGTTAATTGGAAACATTATTGTTCATCAAGTTACACAAGAGTATGTAATTTAACAAAGCAAGAAAGCATTAAAAGCAATAATTTTAATACCACACAGATTCATATAAGTCTTTCGATCTCTATATTTACCTATGTTGAAATATTTCAGATCTATCCTATAATTCCCTCTTTCGATAGTAAATCAAAAGATTAAAATCATCTAATTAAGGCCTAGTTAATTAGAAGCAATAAATCAGAATAAATCAAACAAACATAAAGAGAAATAATTCAAATTAACATCGAAAATCAAGCATATTTTGGAGTTAAATTACATCTCTTTCCTAGAAATAAGAAAAATTAGTTCATACTAAAAATTAAATTCAACATAAATAAATTCATCATAGTTTTTTTTAGAGGAATTGAAAGGAAACTGAATCGCAAAAAGAATATACTTTTGCATTCCTCTATTTCACCCTATATTCTCTAGTGTTTTCCTCTGCTTATTTTTCTTTTTTTTTCTATTCTTTGTGCTTTTGCGCCGATTCTACTTTTTTTTTGTTTTAGTTCCTATTACTTCATTTTGTCACTTCTTGTTTCTCTTTTAGTTTAATTCATTCGCTCTCTTTCTTTAGCCTCCTATCCTTCTGTTTTTAAATTATAAGAGTCATTACACAATATGCTTCTAAAATTTAGAATCTTCATTTTCTTCAAATATATAATAAAATTTAAATAATAATAATAATGAAGTCTAAAATCAATTAAAATTAAACAAAATAAGACTAAAGTTTACAGTTGAGAAGTGATAAATTATGACAAATTATGCAAGTCATCAAACACCCTCAAACTTAGAACTTTTTTTGTCCTCAAACAAAAATAAAATAAAATAAAAGACAACTATAGACAATATCAACTAGACTCCATAGACAACTACCATCACTCACCAAGCCATGATCTGAATTTAGATTTCATCACTAATAACTTACTCTTTTAACATAGAATATAACAGGAAAATCAATCAAAAATTTAGTAGTTTGTCAAGCAAGAGTTAAGCATTTACTTCAACCTAAAGCTAAATCCTTGAGTGTATGTGTGAAATAGTTAATTTAACTCCATACCACCAGCAAATTCAGATAAAAGTAGAACAACAGAAATCAAAAGATTTCTCTCAAAACATAACTCCATAAGTCCAAATTTTTAAAAATCCTCTCCACTAATGTAATCAAATACCAAAACCAGAGATCAAAAGGTCTTTAATCAGGGTTGTAATGACAAGCCACTGGGTGACAGCTAAGAAATAAATGGATATGAAAAATCAAAGCAAATTGGGAAAATACTTTATGGAAAAAACAATAAAAACAATATCCATAAGATTTATACCATAGCTCTTTCTCGACAATATGCTCATATTGATGACAATATTGTTACCATATTTAATAAGTGGAGTTCTCTTTTTTCTTTTCTTTTTTTTACTTTTTTTTTGCCACCTTGATACTCATATCCTTTTATGATTTTCAACCACTTTAACCCTTTTTCCGATTATTACATTTTACTTTTTTTTCAAACTTTAATCAAATAGAATAAACATAATATGGATTATTTATTTGAACTAATTTTCTCTTTAAATGCAAATTTTCACCAAAGTATTTTCTCAAAATTCAGGTAAATTTATAGATTTTCAGGCTTAGAATAAGAATGCTTTATGTAGTGAAAAGAACAAATAAAAGCTTATGTAAAATAAGGCTTAAGGGGTTGACTATGGGAATACACCATGCAATGATGGCGTGAAAATCAAGACAGGTGGGAAGGATTTTTTGGTTGTGAAAAAAAATATTGCCTAAATCATTTCTCTAATATTTGATATCAACTAGGATTTCTCCTCATGGATCCATCAATGGATTCTAGAACAAAGCAAGATTGAACTTTATTAACTTAGTTAATTCAACTCCTCTTCATAGACAAAATGGAGTAGAGAAAATTTTACTATGTGCTCAATTATTTTCAAGGACAAAGATTTAAATCAAAATACCCAAAAAACTTTGACTAACATAATAGCAGATTTTGAAACAAATTTCTTAAAACCATCCTCAATCATAAATTTCAAAGTCATAGAGAATTCAATCATACTCAAATACATGCTTGATAAGAGAATCCAACAACTCAAGACTATAGGAGTTAACATCCCCAAACTTAAAGTAAACAATGCCCTCATTGTAATTCAAAAGTGAGACAAATTGAAGAAATGAAAGGAACTTCCTTAGTTTTATGGTGGATCCGCATTAGTTTGTAATTTTTAGCTCTTTATTCTTACAAAATAATCCAGTTTCAAAATCCAAATTATTCAAATAGATAATAATAAAATAAATTTTTATGGGCTACCTCCCATAAGTGCTTGTTTTATAATCTACAACCAAACTTTTCAATCTTCATCAATTAGAATTTCGAAGAGGAATAAATGCACAATTCCTCTCCACCTTTTTTCTATAATAATGCTTCAATCTTTGACTGTTAACTTTGAATATATGCCCTAGTTTTTCCTTCAAGTCTATTGCTCCAAAAAGGGAAACTTTGTCAATTGTATAAGGACCTATCCATCTTGATCTTTACTTACCCGAGAAGAGTTTTAGTTGTGAATTTAAAAGCAAAACCTTTTGTCCTAGAGAAAACTCACACATTAAGAATCTATTTGTCATGCCACTTCTTTTTCCATTCTTTGAATTTTCATATGCATCATTCTAGAACTTGTTCATCTCATTCAATTGAAGAAGTCGCTTTTCCCCTACTACCTATAAATCAAAATTGAACTTCTTTAAAGCCCAATAATATTTATGCTCCAACTCAATAGGGAGATGACATGCTTTTCCAAACACTAATCGATAAGGAGACATCCAAATAAGTGTTTTAAAAGATGTATGGTATGATGCCCATAAAGTATCATCAAGCTTCTTTGCCCAATCCTTTCTATTGGTGTTGACCGTCTTCTCAAGAATATTCTTGATTTTTAGATTTGAAATTTCAACTTGTCCATTAGTTGGAGGATGGTAGGGAAGGTCTATCTTGTGCTTCACACCATATTTAGAGAGAAGGTTGTTGAAAAATTTGTTGCAAAAGTAGGTCCCTTCATCACTAATAATAGCTTGTGGAGTGCCAAATCTTGTGAATATGTTCTTATGTAGAAATTTAAGCACTACCTTTCTATCATTTGTTTTTATAGTAATTTCCTCAACCTACTTTGACATATTATGTGAGAGATAGTCCATCCCAAGGCTGTTCTATGCTCCCTTAACACAAGTGGTAACTTTTCCTCTTCTTTAGGTGTAAGTGATGATGCAATAATCACTAGAAAGGTATAACTATCACCTAAGAATGCATAGTAAAGACGCTCAGGAAATTGCTTCAACTTTGGAGTTGTAGTTTGCTGTACTTTTTTCTATAGAGATTATAGAATCCGTCTTTGCTACCATTGGCTCCAGCCTCTCCACTTCTTTGCTAAATGTGTAACCTATTGCAATGCTTCCAAGGCAAATACATAATGGGGAAATTCTTCACTATTAAAAGATAAATCAGATTCACAAACAGTAGAGTTATTGAAATCATAAGCATGAGATGAAGTGGTGATACATCGTTCTAGGTGATCGACCGGTATATCTTCTTGAAAGGCTTCTACTTCACATGATTCAATGATATCTACCCAAAAGCAAGTGCTTGGATCTTCTGGAAATCTCATAGCTTCGTAGATGTTGAACGTAGCCTCTCTCTTGTTCCCTCTCAATGTTAACTCACCCTTTTGAACATCCATTAAAGCCCTTCCCGTAGCCAAGAATTAGTGGAAAATCTTAGTCTTCATCCATATCTAACACCACAAAATCAGTATGAAAAATAAATTTATCCATATTTACCAATACATCTTCTATGATTCCATATGGATACTTAATGGGTTGGTCTGCTAGTTACAAAGAAATGGTTATTTGTTTCATCCCTTCAAGTCTCAATTTCCTATAAACATACAGTGGCATAAGATTAATGCTAGCACCAAGATCACATAAATATTTCCAATAGTGTAAGGCAAAGTGAAACTCCTTGGATCTTTTAGTTTTGAGGTAATTTCTTTTGAAGAATGGCACGACATTCTTCAGAAAGCTTCACTACTTCAAACTCTTCCAAACTTCTCTTCTTGGAAATGATATCCTTTAGGAGTTTGACATAATTTGGCATATATTCCAAGGCATATGCAAAAGGAATATTTATGTGAATTTTCTTAAAAATATCAAAAAACATAGAAATTTTTTTATCTAATTTTTGTTTTTGAAAGCGTTGAGGATAAGGAAGTGAAGTAGAGAAAATAGGAGGATTTCCATAAAATGAAATTGATAGAGGCATGTTAGTCTCTTTAAGTGTATCATTAACAATCTCCTCTTCTTCTAACTTATTATTGCTTTGGCTATTGTTTGGAGCTATATGGGTGGACTTAGTTTCCTTTGATAGTGACCTATTAATTTCTCTTCCACTCCTAAGTGTAATGGCCTTTCATTATTCCTTTGGATTCACTTCTGTATTGCTAGGAAAAGTTCCTCTTTGTTGAGCATTGATGGTCATGGCTAGTTACCCAATTTGCACTTCAACATTTTTTTATAGTGGCTCCCATATTGCTACAATGAGTCTCAATGTTATCTAACTATAAATCACTCTTTTTAAACCTTGCTTTGGTCACCTCAATAAAGGAAACCATGGCATCCTTAAGTGACGTCTTCTTCTTGCTTAGTTGACTATCAAACCCTAGAGGTGTTTGCCTCACATTCTTTGTATTTCCATAAGAAAAGGTCTCATGATTTCGAAGCCCTAGATGGTAGTAATTTTGCATAGAATTACCACAAAAGTTGTAGTTTCGATTGTTGATGTATTGAACCTGTTTTTGACTTATTTCATTCATCAGAACTATCATACTTAAATCTAAAACATATTTTGCACTTTGTGGTATTCTTTTGGTTGACAAGGGAGAAATCTAATGGGATAGAGAGGCAACTTGAGTTGAAAGGGCACTAAATGACTCCAAATCATGAATCCCAACAACTTTCTTGCCATAGATCTTTCAGTTTGGCCATTGATAGTTGTTTCAGACCATTTCTTGCAAAAGAGAAGTAGCATACTCAGTTGTCTTTGATATCAATTTTCCACTAGAAGCAACATAAACTATGGTTCTAGTTTTCCCATTTAACCCATTATAGAATATCTGAACTTGCAACCAATCTGGCAATCCATCTTGAGGGCAATGCCAAATCATATCTTTATACCTTTCACATGTTTCATAAAGTATCAAAATCATTTTTTTTTAATTAACCAATCTCACTCTTGATTTGGGCTATTTTTGTAGGTGGAAATAATTTAGCAAGACATTTTTCTGCCATATTAATGAATGCTCAAAAAGTACTAAAATTACCATGATTTTATGCACATTAATTGATTAAAAATATAAATATTTATATGATTTTATCATATATTTATATAAATTTGTCTTTTCGGAATCACAGGTATTTTTATTGTTCTTCAGGTATCTTCACTTTCAAAAGTAACTTAAAGACTCAAAGAAAAATACCGGAGGCAATACATAACAAATATATAAATTAAATGAGGAAAGGTCAACAAATATGGAAAAATTGGACAAAATGGGTCAAAAATGTCAAAAAGGAGGAAATCACGCAGCAACCGCCCAGTAGCACCCGCCAACGCTTGTGCATCACCACCACATACGCGCACCATCAAGACCCGCCCGTATCAGCGCGCGCTCATCAAGACCGCTATATCGCCCAGTCCACGTGCGCCGCTGCGCCCCACGCCAACATGACGTCCTCTATGATGTCATCATTCACTACTCCGAGTTTCCACTATATTTAATCATTTTTTCACCACTTTTTCTTCCCCTTCTCACCTATAAATACCCCCATTCTCTTCACTTCAAAACACACCTTCCAAACATCTTCTTCTCTCTTTCTTTCTCTCCATTTCTTAGTTTTTAGCTTTTCTTAGTTAGTTTTTCTTTGTTTTAGAGTCCTTCTCTTTTTTAGAAGAACTATTTATGTTTTTGTAATTTATTTGCTTTCTGATTCAATAAATGAAAGTGCAAATTCCGTTTGGAGGTTTTCTAGCAACAAAGTTAACATCAAAGTACTGTAAGGATTTTATTTTCTTTGTAGTTATTTTTTATACTTTATTCTTATATGTTATATTTAATTTAACTTTGCCGACTGTTTGTAAACATGATATAATAATAACGTTGTTATGCTTACAAAATATTAAATAGGTAAAAATCTCTAAAATGAATTGATGTTGTTTTTATTCAAGATTTTATATTAAGAATGTTAGAGAGAAATATATTATTTTTCATTACAAACTTAAATCTAAAAATTAGATTTTAAGGTTTAGTTATCCGGTCTAATTTAGAGTAGTGCTCTTTTATTTGTTGGTACAATCGCCCGGTAGTTAGAGTGAAGCTCTATTTCAAAAGTTTTTATAAAAATTATTATCTAAAAATGTATTGACAACATGTTTTCAGTAGTGGTTTTAAAACTTGAAAGTTAGTACTCGGATAATTAAATTCTCAGGTTTAATTTGGACACCTTGAATAAAGTTTAAACTGTCTAACCCCACCAAATGTGTCATTTAAATGGTTCATTTTCAATCTCTTAGAAAAAAAAGAATTAATTTAATTAACCAAATTAGTTATCAACCCGACCCATAAGTGTTAATTGATTTATTTAGTTAACAAAAAATATCTAACCCCCCAAAGGTGGTATTCATATAAAAAAGAGAGAATCAATAAAATCAATTTATATCTTTAATAACCTAAATAATATGAGCAAGCATAATTAACTTAGTTATTATATCCATAAATACTCCACTATTATAAATGATTAAATTTGCATCAATATTTATTGAATCTGTATTTATGTTTATTTTTATGTTATTAGATTAGAAAAATAAAACTCAAATATCGTGACAGGATGTGTAGGATTTAATTTCATTTTTAAAAGTTTGAATAATAAATTAAAAACCACATATATTTTATGAAATGATTCGTGCACTTGCAAGAGTTTTATAAATATAAAACCAAAGTATTGGCTGGATCAGCGATACCGGTTTTACTCATCAAGTTTTTGGCGTCGTTGTCGGGGAAGGAATAGCATTTTTAAATTATTTATCAAAATTTTTAAAACTTTTTGTAGTATAAATAATTGTGATTTTTTTTCTTTTGAGTTACAAAAACAAAAAAAATATTAAATAGAAAATTACTGTTCATGAATAGTAAATAATAATAATAAAAAAAATTTGTTGTTCCTAAATAATAAAAAATATTTAACAAATTTTAAATAAAAGTAAAAAAATAAAAAAAATAATAAAATAATTTTTTTGTTTAATTATTTTCTTTTAAAAAATTTAAAAAATTAAAATAAAAAAAATTAAAGCTTTATTTTATTATTTTCTTTTAAAAAATAAAATAAAATAACTTAGGATTTAACTAGTTTTGTTTAGTGTTTTGTATTAAATACTATGTAAATGTTTTCTATATTTTTCTAGTTATTTTATTATTTTTCTTGACAGGAGTTTTAAATTTACGCTTTCAATAATCTATGCGTGGTAGGATCTCCTTAGGAAACCCCCTTACACCATATGTAAATAATATTCATAAATTTAAACAATTATCAACAAGACTAGATTCCAACAATTAGCCTATTTTTGAGCCAAACATAGAACCAAGTCTTAATCATTTACTGGAATCGAAAGAAATGGAAGAAAACCAACAATCACCATGAAGGAGTTTGCAAGACCAGTGATTAGCATGACAACTGTCGCTATCCAGCTGAGTGAGACTGCTTGGAATTATGAACTGAAAAATATTCATTTTTCTATGCTTCCTTACTTTTATGGGCTGCCTAATAAAGATTCTCTTTCATTCATTAGTGACTTTTACGCTACAGTCCAAACCTTCCCCCTCGGTATTATAAACGAGGATCAACTTAGAATGAGATGTTTCCCCTACACCTTAAAGGACAAGGCCAAAGCTTGGTTGATGTCACTTCCCCCAAGTTTTCTGATGACATGGGAGAACATTTATAATAAATTCATAGGAAAATTCTATTCCTACCAAAAAACATCAGAGTTGAGAGAAAAAATTGCTACTTTTTCTCAGATGGAAGGAGAACCACTCCATGAAGCTTGGGATAGGTTCAAAATGTTTCTCACTTAATGTCCCCATCACAGCTTTCCCCTGTAGTTGTAGAACCAATTCTTTTATGATGGACTTACGTAACAATGTCAGTTCATTGTTGACAACGTTGTAAGAGGAGCAATGGGGGAAAAGATTGCCTCAGAGATGTACAACCTCTTTGATATGTTGGGTGCTAATTCCCAACAGAAAAGCTCACGAGTGATAAAAGCTGGAGTTCATGAAATCAATTCCAACAATGAAGTTCAACAACAACTTGTTCAATTGACCAAGCAAGTTTCCCTTCTCACTACGCAAACCAACACGAATAATGAACATTATGGTTTGCATAGCAACATAGGACATTTTACTGAAGCCTGTCTATATCAAGGAGAAACAATAGCTGGACCTGAACAGGTTAATGTATTGCGAGCATATCAACAAAGACCAAAGTTCGACCCCAATTCAAATACCTACAATCCTAGGTGGAGAAATCATTCGAACTTTTCCTGGAGGCAAAAGAACCCTCATTTCGCTCAAAGCTCAAATCAGCCAGGCTAGCAATTCCACCAGACTATTTCAAGAAGTACTCCCAATAAATCAACCCTGGAGGACAACTTGAATTATTTTATTCAAGTTTGTAGAGATAACCAATCAACGATTGGACTTTGTGGAAGCTTCTATCAAAAAGGTGGAATTTCAAGTAGAATACTTAGTTGAACATTTGCAAAAACAAAGCAAAGACTAACTGAATGGTCAAATGGGATCAAATAAATTCAATGAAGAGGAGACATTGAGTTTGTCATTCTGCAATCTCCAAGCAACGTCTTACTAGAAGACGATAAAGTTTAGTCCTACGTGGGAGGTCACCTATTATTGTATTTGCCTTTGTTTTAGTTTATTTTGTGTGTAATAAAATTCAAATGAAATAAATTCGTTTGTTTCAAAAATTGTGTCCATTCCTTAAATTTAGCATTAAAAAAAAGTTTACTTAGATTTTCTCTTTACTTAATTAATTTAGATTTTTATTCTAAAAAACAAAATTAGGTTCCCTGCACCTTTCTCCTTTAAGCCTATACATTTTGTCAAGTGAGAAATCTTTCTTAGAGATATCTACTATTTTATAAGAGCTAAATGTTGATGCACAATAGGAGGAGGATCAATTTCAACTACAAATAGCCATGGGCGATGCTGAAGATAGGTGGAAAATGATGACGGACTATGCAATGCCAATCATTGGCAATGTAACTTCGGGCATACAATTACAAGAGGCTGCAAGGAATTATGAATTGAAAAATATTCATTATTCTTTGTTGCCTTCCTTTTACGGTGTCCCTAATGAAGACCCTTTGCATTTCATTCAAGAATTCTATGCTATTGTCCAAACCTTTCCACTACATGCAATTAATGAAGATCAACTTAGGATGAGGTGTTTTCCTTACACCCTCAAGGATAAAGCTTGGTCATGGTTCATTACTCTACAGTCGGGTTCTCTAAAAACTTGAGAGACAGTATATGAAATGTTTATGGGTAGGTTCTATTCCCATCAAAAGACTGTTGATCTAAGGACGAAGATATCAACATTTTCTCAAATGGATGAAAAGCCCTTTCATGAATCTTGGGAATGATTCAAACTCTTTTTCATTCAATGTCATAATCATAGCTTTCCATTACAACTACAGAACCAATTCTTTTATGATGGATTGACACTGTAGAGTCAATACATGGTTGATAATGCTGCTGGAGGTGCTGTGGGAGAAAAAACCGTTGAGGAAATCTATAATATTTATGAGTTGTTGGGTTCTAATTCCCAACAAAGAAGTGCTAGAAGGAGAGCAAGAGTCAATGAAGTTGGCTACGATAATGAGATGACCTTGTAACTTGCCGAATTGACTAAGCCAGTGCAACTTCTCACTACCCACCAAATGCCAAATCAAGAGGTGTGTGAAGTGTGTTTTTCAATTGGGCATGGTACTCATAATTGTTCAAATACTTGTGATTCTAGTGTCGATGCCATGGAAGAAGTCAAATCCTTTCAAAGGTATCATCCAAACACCTATAATCACCCTAACCATCATTGGAAACAAAACAATTACCCAGCCTACACCCAATGTCCAACACTAAGGTCGAGTAAAAACCACCCTTACCCACCAAGCCAATCTTTTAAGCCAACTTTAGAGGATATCTTGAATGCTTTTATTCAAGTTAGTCAAGATAACCAATTGATGAATAATAAAAGGTTGAACACCATAGAGGCTTCGGTTAAGATGATTGAATCTAAAGTTGGGCAACTAGTTGAACAACAGTAAAAGAAAGAACCTGGAAAGTTTCCCAATCAACCAGAACAAGCAAAGGATGTAAGAACCCTTCAAAGTGGTAAGGTAGTCAATACCAGTTTAACTAAAATCTCTAATGATCTACCTTGTAGTTCAGGTAATAAAGATAGTCTCACAAAAAGGAGAAAAAATGTTAAACTTAACAAACCTTTTGAAAAACTCATTGGGGAGTCATCTGACATCCCCAAAATTCAAAAGACAACAGAACATACTAGCTGCAAGTACCTTTTCCACACCGGTTAAAAGAATCCAAACAAGATAATCAATTCTATGATCTTTTTAATATGCTCTATAAAGTAAATATCAATTTACCATTATTAGAAGTGATCATGAATGTGCCCTCATATGCTAAGTTTTTCAAAGAGTTGAACACTAAGAAAAGGAGGTATGAACTAAATGAATGAGTAGTAGTATCAGAAATTTCTAGCACTATACTTCAGCACAAACTACCCCTAAGTTGAAAGACCCTGTAAGTTTTATTATAAACATAACTATAGGGGATAGGAATGTTGCTAAAGAAATACTTGATTTAGGTGCTAGTATAAATTTGATGCCCTACTCTATATTCTTATAGCTCAATTTAGGAGATTTAAAACCCACAACTATGTCCCTTCAACTTGTAGATAAATCTCTTAAGTATCCAAAGGGAATAGTTGAGGATGTGTTGGTACAAGTAGACAAACTAATAATACCCATTGACTTTGTGGTTCTGGATATGCAAGAAAATCCAACATTGGATAGAGAGCACACAATATTTCTTGGTAGACCATTTATGGCAACTACTAAAACTATTATTGATGTCCAAGATGCAAATTTGACAATGACTTAAGAGAGACTGTTCATTTTAAAGTTTTTGATTCTTCACCTTTTCCTTCTATTTCTACCATCGATGAAATATTCAATGTTGACCCTTTGGATAATCTTGTCCAAAGCACCGTTTCCCGAACCAGAATAGAAGACAAGCTTGAAATTGTTCTTACACTTGAAGAGGTCGAAGAAGATTTAGATGAGGAAATTAAGGGGTACCTTAAATGACTAGACAATGATGAAGTAATGACAAAATCTAGTACACTTTTAAATCTTCCCAGTTCTTCATCTAGTAAAGAGGCCAATCCACTTGAAATTGAACTCAAAGACTCATCTGAGCACTTAAAATATGTGTTTTTGGGAGAAGGAGAAACTTATCCAGTGATAATTTCTTCAACCTTAACCAAAACCCAAGAAAAGGAACTTATCAATGTGCTTAAACAGTTTAAAAAAGCTATAGGCTGGAGTATTGGGGATATAAGAGACATTAGTCCTACGATGTGTATGCACAAGATCAACTTAGAGGATGATGCTAAACCTGTACGAGAGGCCCAAAGAAGACTAAACCCAAATATGCAAGAGGTAGTTAAGAAAGAAATTCTTAAATTGTTAGAAGAAGGAATTATCTATCCTATTGCGGATAGTAAGTGGGTTAGTCCAGTGCATGTGGTACCTAAGAAATCTGGGATAATAGTTGTTAAAAATGACAAAAGTGAATTAGTGCCCACTAGAATAATCACTGGATGGAGAATGTGTATAGATTTTAGGAAACTAAATTTCTATACTAAAAGGATCACTTTCCTCGCCCATTCATTGATCAAATGTTGGAAAGATTAGCTGGGCATCAATTTTACTATTTTATAGATGGATTGTTTGGATATTATCAAGTACCCATAGCACCAGAAGATCAGGAAAAGACCACATTTACAAGTCCTTTTGGGACATTTTCTTTTCGAAGAATGCCATTTGGGTTATGTAATGTCCCTGCCACTTTCCAGAAATGCAAGATATCTATTTTATCGAACATGGTGGAAAAATTCATTAAGATTTTCATGGACGATTTCTCTGTCTTTGGGAACTCATTTGATGATCACTTACATAAATTGACTTTGGTTTTAGAAAGATGCATTGAATGCAATCTCACCCTTAGTTGGGAGAAAAGTCATTTTATGGTTCAACAAGGGATAGTTTTAGGGCATATAATTTCAAACAAGGGTATTGAAGTTGATAAAGCAAAAGTTGAATTGATATCCAAACTACCTCCCCCTACATATGTGAAGGGGATAAGAAGCTTCTTCGGACATGCAGGATTTTATAGATGATTTATTAAAGATTTCTCTAAAATAAGTCGTCCCTTATGTAACTTGCTATCAAAAGATGTTTATTTTGATATCAACAATGACTGCCTTATTGCCTTTAATACCTTAAAAGAGAAACTAACATATACCCATGTTATTATGGCACCAAACTGGTCTTTACCTTTTGAAATAATGTGTGACGCTTCTGATTATACTATCGAAGCAGTCTTGGGACAAAAAGTGGTTGATTGTTTGCATGTCATCTACTATCCTAGCAAAACACTCAATGATGCCCAAATGAATTATACCACAACTGAAAAGGAATTCTTGGCTATAGTGTTTTCTTTAGAAAAATTTAAGTCTTATTTAGTAGGATCTAAAGTGATTGTGCATTCTGATCATGTTGCTTTAAGATACCTATTAAGTAAACCAAATGCCAAGCCAAGATTAATCAGGTGGGTCTTACTCTTACAAGAATTTGACCTTGAAATCAAGGATAAGAAAGGCAGTGAAAACTTTGTAGCTGACCATTTGTCTAGGTTGATTTATTACTTCAATTCTCTTAAAGATGAGAGTAATGAAGATATAGTTGAAACCTTTCCTGGTGAATAGTTATTTTCAATAGGTCCGAACCCATGGTATGCTGATATTGTAAACTATCTTGCCACTGGTGTTTTGCGACCAACTACTTCATATCAGGACAAGAAAAGGTTTTTTAAAATTATTAAGGACTATTTCTGGGATGACCCTTATTTATACAAGATTGGTCAAGATCAAGTCATCCGGAGATGTGTACCTGAAGAAGAACATAAGAGTGTTCTAAATTTTTGTCATGAACTTCATTATGGGGGCCATTTTGGTGGTGAAAAGACAGCCCATAAGGTATTACAGTCTGGATTCTTTTGGCCCACTCTTTTTAAAGATGCTCATATGTTTTGGGCCTGATGTGTTAGATGTCAAAGAACAGGAAACATAAGCAAAAGAGATGAAATGCCTTTGACATCTAATTTAGTTGTTGAACTCTTTGATGTATGGGGTATTGACTTTATGGGTCTTTTTCCCCCATCCAATGGTTTTTAATATATTATGGTTGCTATGGATTATGTATCCAAGTGGGTAGAAGCTATCCCCACTAAAACCAATGATGCTAATATTGTTCTTAAATTCTTGAAGGATTTAATATTTAGTAGGTTCGGAACGCCTAGAGCTATAATAAGTGATGGAGGTAGCCATTTTTGTAACAAGATCTTTGATGGAGTACTAAACAAGTATAACATCACACATAAAGTAGATATTCCATATCATCCTCAAACTTCTAGTTTAGTAGAAGTAAGTAATAGGCAAATCAAGGGAATATTGGAAAGCACTGTGCGCCCTTCAAGGAAGGATTGGGCATTTAAGTTATATGATGCCTTATGGGCATACCGCACTGCTTACAAAATACCTATTGGGATGAGCCCTTACCGGTTAATCTTTGGGAAAGTGTGCCACCTTCCAGTTGAACTGGAACACAAGGCTTACTGGGCAATTAAAGAGTTAAACATGGATTTAGATAAAGCAAGAGAAAAACCGGTACTCCATCTTAATGAGTTGGAAGAAATTAGGAACGAAGCCTATGAGAATGCCAAATTATACAAAGAGCGTACTAAGCGCTATCATGACAAGAGGCTAGTTCCTAAGACTCTTCACCCTGGAATGAAAGTTCTTTTATTTAACTCTCGTTTGAGATTGTTTCAAGGAGAGTTGAGATCAAGATGGGATGGACCATTCAAAATAGTTCAGGTATTTGCACATGGAGTAGTAGAACTATTGGACTCCAAGACACAAAAAACATTCAAAGTCAATGGGCATCGTGTGAAGCCTTATTTAGAAGAACCAAACAACATTGCTGAAATGGATTGCATTTGGCTGAGTAACCCTTAGCACCATAAAGTTACGTCTTGCTAAGACGTTAAACTAAGCGCTAGATGGGAGGCAACCCATCATTTTAGGTAATTTCCTATTATTTGTTTTATTTACTTAATTTTGTTGTTTATTTTAGTTTAATTACATGTGAATAATTTTAAAATTGTTAAAACTAAAAATATTTGTTGAGATGTTAGAAGTTCACAGCAATCTGTGTGTGTGCACTTTAATGAACATGATGGATGCACCTGCATTTCTCCATCACTACTTGCAATATTCTCAGGAAATAGGTAATATTACTTCTCTTTTCTCTTTATCTTTAATTTACAGTTGTTACATTGAGGACAATGTAAGTTCTAGGTTGGGGGTGGTGAAAAGTTACCATGCTTAATTAAAAAAAGTTTTAACAATTTAAAAATAAAAAAATAAAAAATATATATAATAATTTTTTCTATTTTTTATGTTCACATTTTCATTTTTTGTGTTTGGTTTTATTATTTTTGTTTTGTGTGATTTAGTAATTTTTGGAATTTAAAAAAATAAAAAATTTCTCACAAAAATTTATCATTTCTTTCAATCAAATTTAAGTAAATAGTTAAGTCTTTTGTACTGTTAGATTAATTTTTGAAAACATATCACGAAATATTTTGTAATTATTTTTGGTAATTAGTTAGTTTTTGTCATAACTAGTATTTCTTGATAAGATGTGGAAATTATATTAAACCCAAAATCGGTGTTTATGAATTTTTTTTAATGGAGACTACCTTTGTGAGATATAATTTGAGCCTAATTTCCTTTATTCAGAGCGAAATATATAATTGTTTGCTACTCCAAACACACTTCTTATTTCTTCAAATTTTTAGATGATCTCTATAGTTATTAGCATTGAATGTATGAATTTTTTCTCATCTTAATAGAGTGTTGTATATTTTTTATTATTTTTTGTGGGTAGATTAAATGATTTGAGTAGAAATTGATAGTATATGCTATTATCTCATTTATGCATCACTCCTACAAAAAAAGAGACATATCTAGGGTTACCTAAACAAGATCAAACAGAAAAGCCACAAAATTGACCACTCACCAAAATCTTAAAAATTGTACAATCTGTACATGGGTTGACTCTCTAAATATTTACATATATTGAAAAAACAATCTTCAGAAAAAAAAAGAAAAATAGAGAGGTAAAGAATATATAGTATAATCTACATACTATGACCCACATTGCCTACAAAGTTGTGAGTACAGGCTAATTACAAAAGAAAGATATAGGAAGTAATTCCCTAAAAAGTCATTGCAATTTCTTCATTTGTAAAAGGCATATATCTTGAAATTCTTTCTTAATGAGTTTGATGTATGCATGAAAATAAATTTTATATATGATATCTTTATAATTTATACATTCGATTCCCTTCATGAGATCAACATCAAAATAACACTTTTAGCCTTTATTCTTTATACATATGCGAACATATTAGTTCATTTCTATAAATCAACTCTTTCTCATGTAAATTAGTATGAGTGTTTGAACCCATATATTCAGTGTTTTGAGAGTATTTACTAGTATGGAATAGAGTCAAAGCAAATTCGGATTCAAGACACTGAAATTGGGTGAAATTAAATTGATACATTTTTTATATGAAATATGAAAATGATTTTTGACTAATTATTATAATAAATCATGATTGTTTAAAGAGGTTAAAATAACTTATGCTTGAGATTTTAATTATGATCTTAAAGGAGATTAAAAGGTATGAGACATTTTTGAGATATGTTGTTTTCTTTTATTCTTAAAAGTTAATTTTTGATTTTGTTGTAATTTTAGTTTTTAAGTTGACTGCTTTTATTATTTCTTTTAATTTTTACATTTATTTCAATGTTTGTGGGTATCATTACTGAAAACCCTCACGAGACTCAAACTCGTCCACTAGGGCAACCTAGGGGTTTAAAGGCTTGTTGCATAGGCTAAATGCAACCATGTCAATCCACGGAAGTGATTTAGGATAGTTTAATTTTTAGTTTTTATCGCTTCTCTTGCTAAGGGACTAGCAAGAAGCTGGTTGGGGGTTGTGATGAGTGCTCAAAAAGAACTAAAATTACCATGATTTTATGCACATTAATTGATTAAAAATATATATATTTATATGTTTTATCATATATTTATATAAATTTGTCTTTTTCAGAATCACGGGTATTTTTATTATTTTTCAGGTATTTTTGCTTAAAAATGTAACTTAAAGACTCAAAGAGGAATACTGGAGGCAATACATCACAAATATATTAATAAATAAATGAGGAAAGGTCAACAAATATGGAAAAATTGGACAAAATGGGTCAAAAAGGTAAAAAATGTCAAAAAGGAGGAAATCGCGCCCAGTCGCGCCCAATCTCACGTGTGCCCACGCCCAGTCCCACGTGCGCCATGCACGCTCCATTCCTTTTCCGCATACACCGCGCGCATTCCTACTGCCTCGTGCGCACCGCTGCCATCTGCGCCTTAATCAGAGCGCAGCTGCCCCCACGTCATGCTGACATCATCAAATGACATCATAATTCATCACTCCGTGTTTCCACCATTTTTTATCATTTTTTCACCCACTTTTTCTTCCCATCCTCACCTATAAATACCACCATTCTCTTCACAACTAACCACACCTCAAAACACATATTCTCTTCTCTTTCTTTCTCTCATTTCTTAGTTTTTAAGCTTTTCTTAGTTTTTAGCTTTTCTTAGTTAGTTTTTCTTAGTTTTAGAGTTCTTCTCTTTTTGAGAAGAACTAGTTATGTTTTTGTAATTTATTTGCTTTTTGATTCAATAAATGGGAGTGCAAATTCCGTTTGGAGGTTTTCCAACAACGGGAATTGCATCGAAGTACTGTAAGGATTTTTATTTTCTTTACAGTTATTTTTTATCCTTTATTCTTATATGTTATATTTAATTTGTCTGTGATTAAATTTAACATTGCTAGCAGTTTGTAAACATGATATAATAATAACGTTGTTATGCTTGCGAAATATTAAATAGGTAAAAATCTCTAAAATGAATTGATTTTATTTTTATTCAAGATTTTATATTAAGAATGTTAGAGAGAAATATTATTTTTCATTACAAACTTAAATCTAAAAATTATATTTTAAGGTTTAGTTATTCGGTCTGATTTAGAGTAGTGCTCTTTTATTTGTTGGTACAATCGCCCGGTAGTTAGAGTGAAGCTCTATTTCAAATTTTTTTATAAGAATTATTATCTTAAAATGTATTGACAACATGTTTTCAGTAGTGGTTTTAAAACTTGAAAGTTAGTACTCGGATAATTAAATTCTTAGGTTTAATTTGGACACCTTGAATAAAGTTAAACTGTCTAACCCCACCAAAGGTGGCATTTAAATTGTTCATTTTCAATCTCTTAGAAGAAGGAATTAATTTAATTAACCAAATTAGTTATCAACCCCACCCATAGGTGTTAATTGATTTATTTAGTTAACAAAGAATATCTAACCCCAGCAAAGGTGGTATTCATACAAAAAAAGGAGAATCAATACATATCAATTTATATCTTTAATAACCTAAATAATATGAGCAAGCATAATTACTTAGTTATTATATCCATAAATACTCCACTATTATAAATGATAAAATTTGCATCAATATTTATTGAATCTGTATATATGTTTATTTTTATGTTATTAGGTTAGAAACACAAAAACCAAACTATCATGATAGGATGTTTAGGATTTAATTTCGTTTTTAAAAGTTTGAATAATAAATTAAAAACCACATATATTCCTTCCTTAGATCGACCTTGGGAGTATACTTATCATTTTTCTACGAAATGATTCGTGCACTTGCAAGAGTTTTATAAATATAAAACCAAAGTATTGGCAGGATCGGCAATGTCGGTTTTCGCTCATCAGTATGCACAAGATCAACTTGGAGGATGGTGCTAAACCTATACAAGAGGTAGTTAAGAAATAAATTCTTAAATTGTTAGAAGAAGGAATTATCTATACTATTGCGGATAATAAGTGGGTTAGTCCAATGCATGTGGTACCTAAGAAATCTGGAATAACAGTTGTCAAAAATTACCAAAGTGAATTAGTGCCCACTAGAATAATCACTGGATGGAGAATGTGTATAGATTTTAGGAAACTAAATTTATATACTATAAAGGATCACTTTCCTCTTCCATTCATTGATCAAATGTTGGAAAGATTAGCAGGGCACGAATTTTATTGTTTTCTAGATGGATTGTCTAGATATTATTAAGTACCCATAGCACCAAAAGATCAGGAAAAGACCACATTTACATGTCCTTTTGGGACTTTTTCTTTTCTAAGAATGCCATTTGGGTTATGCAATGCCACCGCCACTTTCCAGAGATGCATGATATCTATTTTCTCAAACATGGTGGAAAAATTCATTGAGATTTTCATGCACGATTTCTCTATTTTTGGAAACTCATTTTGATGATTGCTTACATAAATTGACTTTGGTTTTAGTAAGGTGCATTGAATGCAATCTCACCATTAGTTGGCAGAAAAGTAATTTTATGGTTCAATAAGGGATAGTTTTAGGACATATAATTTCAAACAAGGGTATTGAAGTTGATAAGACAAAAGTTGAATTGATTTCCAAACTACCTCCATCTATATCTGTGAAGGGGATAAGAAGCTTCTTAAGACATGCAGGATTTTATAGACGATTTATTGAGATTTCTCTAAAATAAGTCATCCCTTATGTAACTTGCTATCAAAAGATATTTATTTTAAATTCAACAATGACTGCCTTATTGCCTTTAATACCTTGAAAGAGAAACTAACATCTACCCATGTTATTATGGCACCAAACTGGTCTTTACCCTTTGAAATAATGTGTGACGCTTCTGATTATACTATCGAAGCAGTCTTGGGACAAAAAGTGGTTGATTGTTTGCATGTCATCTACTATCCTAGCAAAACACTCAATGATGCCCAAATGAATTATACCACAACTGAAAAGGAATTCTTGGCTATAGTGTTTTCTTTAGAAAAATTTAAGTCTTATTTAGTAGGATCTAAAGTGATTGTGCATTCTGATCATGTTGCTTTAAGATACCTATTAAGTAAACCAAATGCCAAGCCAAGATTAATCAGGTGGGTCTTACTCTTACAAGAATTTGACCTTGAAATCAAGGATAAGAAAGGCAGTGAAAACTTTGTAGCTGACCATTTGTCTAGGTTGATTTATTACTTCAATTCTCTTAAAGATGAGAGTAATGAAGATATAGTTGAAACCTTTCCTGGTGAATAGTTATTTTCAATAGGTCCGAACCCATGGTATGCTGATATTGTAAACTATCTTGCCACTGGTGTTTTGCGACCAACTACTTCATATCAGGACAAGAAAAGGTTTTTTAAAATTATTAAGGACTATTTCTGGGATGACCCTTATTTATACAAGATTGGTCAAGATCAAGTCATCCGGAGATGTGTACCTGAAGAAGAACATAAGAGTGTTCTAAATTTTTGTCATGAACTTCATTATGGGGGCCATTTTGGTGGTGAAAAGACAGCCCATAAGGTATTACAGTCTGGATTCTTTTGGCCCACTCTTTTTAAAGATGCTCATATGTTTTGGGCACAATGTGTTAGATGTCAAAGAACAGGAAACATAAGCAAAAGAGATGAAATGCCTTTGACATCTAATTTAGTTGTTGAACTCTTTGATGTATGGGGTATTGACTTTATGGGTCTTTTTCCCCCATCCAATGGTTTTTAATATATTATGGTTGCTATGGATTATGTATCCAAGTGGGTAGAAGCTATCCCCACTAAAACCAATGATGCTAATATTGTTCTTAAATTCTTGAAGGATTTAATATTTAGTAGGTTCGGAACGCCTAGAGCTATAATAAGTGATGGAGGTAGCCATTTTTGTAACAAGATCTTTGATGGAGTACTAAACAAGTATAACATCACACATAAAGTAGATATTCCATATCATCCTCAAACTTCTAGTTTAGTAGAAGTAAGTAATAGGCAAATCAAGGGAATATTGGAAAGCACTGTGCGCCCTTCAAGGAAGGATTGGGCATTTAAGTTATATGATGCCTTATGGGCATACCGCACTGCTTACAAAATACCTATTGGGATGAGCCCTTACCGGTTAATCTTTGGGAAAGTGTGCCACCTTCCAGTTGAACTGGAACACAAGGCTTACTGGGCAATTAAAGAGTTAAACATGGATTTAGATAAAGCAAGAGAAAAACCGGTACTCCATCTTAATGAGTTGGAAGAAATTAGGAACGAAGCCTATGAGAATGCCAAATTATACAAAGAGCGTACTAAGCGCTATCATGACAAGAGGCTAGTTCCTAAGACTCTTCACCCTGGAATGAAAGTTCTTTTATTTAACTCTCGTTTGAGATTGTTTCCAGGAAAGTTGAGATCAAGATGGGATGGACCATTCAAAATAGTTCAGGTATTTGCACATGGAGTAGTAGAACTATTGGACTCCAAGACACAAAAAACATTCAAAGTCAATGGGCATCGTGTGAAGCCTTATTTAGAAGAACCAAACAACATTGCTGAAATGGATTGCATTTGGCTGAGTAACCCTTAGCACCATAAAGTTACGTCTTGCTAAGACGTTAAACTAAGCGCTGGATGGGAGGCAACCCATCATTTTAGGTAATTTCCTATTATTTGTTTTATTTACTTAATTTTGTTGTTTATTTTAGTTTAATTACATGTAAATAATTTTAAAATTGTTAAAACTAAAAATATTTTTTGAGATGTTAGAAGTTCATAGCAATCTATGTGTGTGCACTTTAATGAACATGATGGATGCACCTGCATTTCTCCATCACTTCTTGCGACATTCTCATGAAATAGGTAATATTACATCTCTTTTCTCTTTATCTTTAATTTACAGTTGTTACATTGAGGACAATGTAAGTTCTAGGTTAGGGGTGGTGAAAAGTTACCATGCTTAATTTAAAAAAAATTAACAATTTAATAAAAAATAAAAGTAAAAAATAAATATTTTTTTCCTTTTTAATTCACATTTTCTTTTTATTGTGTTTGGTTTTATTTTTTTTTATTTAGTAATTTTTGAAATTTTAAAAAACATTCTCTCAAAATTTTTCATTTTTTTAAATCAAATTTAAGTAAATAGTTAAGTCTTTTGTACTTTTAGATTAATTTTTTGAAAATCTACCATGAAATATTTTGTAATTAGTTAGTTTTTGTCATAGATAGTATTTCTTGATAAGATGTGGAAATTATATTAAACCCAAAATCGGTGTTTATGAATTTTTTTTAGTGGAGACTACCTTTGTGAGATATAATTTGAGCCTAATTTCCTTTATTCAGAGTGAAATATATATTTTTTCTACTCCAAACACATTTCTTTTTCTTCAAATTTTTAGATGATTTCTATAGGTATTTTGACTATGTCATGAAAATGTTCTTGAAAACTTTATAATTCTAAAAGAAAGAAACTAATCAAAATAAGAAACTAAGCAGGACTCTGTTAGAGAATGAAAAAGAAAGTGTTAGGAGGAACTGTATTAGCTTGACACATCGACAGTAGGTCTGGTGAGCATTATTTAGTTGCTTCTGTTTAGCTAAGGGATTGGTGGAACTTCTTTTTGAGTGATTATCATTGAATGTATGAATTTTTTTCTCATCTTAATAGACTGCCATCTATTTTTATTATTATTTTTGCTTAGAGTAAATGATTTAAGTAGAAATTGATAGTATATGCTTTTATCTCATTCGTGCATGACTGTTACAAAAAAAGAGACATATGGGGTAACCTAAACCAAAATCAAACAGAAAAGCCACAAAATTAACCACTCACCAAAATCCTAAAAAAATGTACAATTTGTACATGGGTCGACTCTCTAAAAAAATATATATATTGAAAAGAAAAAAACATTAGAAAAAAATAGAGAGATAAAGAATATATAGTATAATCTACATACTATGACCCACATTTCCTACAAAGCTGTTAGTAAAGACTCATTACAAAAGAAAGATATAGGAAGTAATTTCTTTAAAAGTTATTGCACTTTCTTTATTTGTAAAAGGCATATATCTTGAATTTTTTTCTTAATGAGTTTGATTTATGCATGAAAATAATTTTTATATATGATATCTTTATAATTTATACATTTGATTCATTTCATGAGATCAACGTCAAAATAACACTTTGAGACTTTATTCTTTATATATATGCGAACATATTAGTTTATTTCTATACATCAACTCTTTCACATATAAATTAGTATAACTGTTTGAACCCATAAGATTCAGTGTTTTGAGAGTATTGACTAGTGAGGAATAGAGACGAAGCGAATTCGGATTCTAGACACTGAAATTGGGTGAAATTAAATTGATACATTTTTTATATGAAATATAAAAATTATTTTCGACTAATTATTATAATAAATTATGATTGTTTAAGAAGATTAAAATAACTTATGCTTTAGATTTTAATTATGATCTTAAAGGAGATTAAAAGTATGAGACATTTTTGTGTTATCTTTCATGTTGTTTTCTTTTATTTTATTCTTAAAAGTTAATTTTTGATTTTTTTGTAATTTTAGTTTTTAAGTTGTTATTTTTATTATATCTTTTAATTTTTACATTTTAGTTCAATGTTTGTGGGTATCATTACTGAAAATTCTTACGAGACTCAAACTCGTCCACTAGGGCAACCTAGGGGTTTAAAGGCTTGTTGCATATGCTAAATGCAACAATGTCAATCCATGGAAGTGATTTAGGATAGTTTAACTTTTAGTTTTTATCGCTTCTCTTGCTAAGGGACTAGCAACAAGCTGGTTGGGGGTTGTGATAAGTGCTCAAAAAGTACTACAATTACCATAATTTTATGCACGTTAATTGATTAAATATATATATATATATTTATATGATTTTATCATATATTTATATAAATCTCTTTTTGGAATCACTGGTATTTTTATTGTTTTTAAGGTATTTTTGCTTAAAAAAGTAACTTAAAGACTCAAAGAAAAATACCGGAGGCAATACATCACAAATATATTCATAAATTAAATGAGAAAAGGTCAAAAAATAAGGAAAAATTGGACAAAATGGGTCAAAAGGGTAAAAAAATGTCAAAAAGGCGGAAATCGCGCACGCAACTGCCGAGCAACGCCAGTAGTTAGAGTGAAGCTCTATTTCAAAAGTTTTTATAAGAATTATTATCTGAAAATTTATTGACAACATGTTTTCAGTAGTGGTTTTAAAACTTGAAAGTTAGTACTCGGATAATTAAATTTTTAGGTTTAATTTGGACACCATGAATAAAGTTTAAATTGTCTAACCCCACCAAAGGTGGCATTTAAATGTTTCATTTTTAATCTCTTTAAAAAAAGGAATTAATTTAATTAACCAAATTAGTTATCAACCCTACACATAGGTGTTAATTGATTTGTTTAGTTAACAAAAAATATCTAACCCCACCTTTGGTATTCATATAAAAAAGAGAGAATCAATAAAATCAATTTATATCTTTAATAACCTAAATAATATAAGCAAGCATAATTAACTTAGTTATTATTTCCATAAATACTCCACTATTATAAATGATAAAATTTGCATCAATATTTATTGAATTTGTATCTATGTTTATTTTTATGTTATTAGATTAGAAAAACAAAACCCAAATATCGTGACAAGATGTTTAGGATTTAATTTCGTTTTTAAAAGTTTGAATAATAAATTAAAAACCACATATATTTCTTCCTTAGATCTATCTTGGGAGTATACTTATCTTTTTCTATGAAATGATTCATGCACTTGTGAGAGTTTTATAAATATAAAAACAAAGGATTTTGCAGGATCAACGATGCCGGTTTTGCTCATCACATATCCTGCCAACTAGTGATGCTTCCTGGTGTAGAGATTGTTGCCAACCTCTAGCCTATCTCTCAATGAAAAAGAAAGAAATCTCAATCTAATCATGTCTTCAGTACACCATTCATCTTTATAGTGTCACAAATCTCAAAGAACATCACCAAATGAATATTAGGATTATCAAGTAGTGATCCACTAAATTGGGCTTGTTGCATTATGTTGATCAACGTAGGTTTGATCTCTAATTATTTGCATTAATGGTCGGCATCTTACACCTGAATAATTGTCATTCATAATTGGCCTTACATAATCCTTCTAGGTGCGTGGCTGTGCATTCTATTCTTCTTCAGCCATGGCTAGTACTTTCTTCTTTCTTCATGATCTAAAGGTTCCTTCAACCACTAGATCAAATGGAATAATGTTTCGAGTTCTAGCACAGCACATCCAACGTGAAAAATATACCTAGAGAAAAATAAAAAATATAAATATAAATGAAATAAAATAAAATATAATTCTAAATTAAAACCAAAATTACTTTGTATCGATATTGGCAAAAAAAAGAAAAAAATCAATCCCTGGCAATGGTGTGAAAAACTTGATCGATGCAAAATTACAAGTGCACAATATCGTACTTTTATAGTAAAGTTATAAGAAGATTATCGTCTTTAAGAATTGGTAACTTACTTTTGACAAATACTAAAATTATACTAATCTCAATTTTTTTAGAGAAGTTACTAAAGTTGTTGTAATTGGAATTTAAAATAAAATCAATTTAAAGAAAATACGCAAAAGAAAAGAAAGATATTGCTCAAAGATCAAATTAATGGGAGGAAAACTTCTAGGCAATCGATTTCACCTAATCCTTCACTATGTTTTACTCATCTAGCTAATTGAATTTAGTTATCTCTGTTTGTTAGCAATCTCCAAAAAACATCCAAAAGCCTCTTTCAATAGTCAATTGGAAACATTCTTGTTCATCAAGTTACACAAGAGTATGCAATTTAATAAAGCAAGAAAGCATTAAGATCAATGATTTTAATACTACACGTACATGTTCATATGAGTCTTTCAATCTCTATATTTACCTACGTTGAAATATTCCAGATCTATCATATAATTCCATCTTTTGATATTAAATTACAATACTAAAATCATCTAATTAATGCCCAAATAAACTCAGAATAAATGAGACAAACATAAAGAAAAATAATTCAAATTAACATAGAAAATCAAGCATAGTTTGGAATTAAATTACATTTCTGTCCTAGAAATAAGAAAAATTAGTTTATGCTAAAAATTAAATTCAACATAAACGAATTCACCATAATTTTTCTAAGAGGAATTGAAAGGAAACTGAATCGCAAAAAGAATATAATTTTGTGTTCCTCTGTTTCACTCTCTATTCTTTAGCGTTTTCGTTTTCCTCTACTTTTTTTTCTTTCTATTCTTTATGCTTTTGTGCCGATTCTACTTTTTTTTGTTTCACTTCATGTTTCTTCATTCTGTCGCCTCTCATTTCTCTTTTAGTTTAATTCCTTCACATATACATATACATATACATATACATATACATATACATATACATATACATATACATATACATATACATATACATATACATACTTAGCTTGCTCAAGCTCAACCTATCTTAAATATGTTATAGTTTAGCTTAGCTCATTTAATTTTTAAATAAGCTGGGCAGAGTTGAGTTTATTTATATATGAATTGAGCTAACTAGTTCATAGATGGGTCATTAAATTTTTTTATGAAGCTCATTTAAATCATTTCAAACATTTAGGCTATGTTTGATAACCATTTCAATTTCTAATTCTTGAGTTTTAAAATTAAATTTTTATTTTGAAAATATTTTGGGAAAAAATTATTTGATAATCAATTTCTAGTTTCAATTTTGAAAAGTAAAAATTGAAAAATTGTATATTGCCTGTTTGGTAACTAATTCCTAACTTTTAGGTTTTTAACCTTTTAAGATGAGCTAAGCTAGCTAAGCTTAACTCATTTTTAGGTGACTTGCACTAGGCATCTCATGAGCAATTCATTTAAATTTTATACTATCGTAGAATATGAACAATCAAAATTTTCTATGCAAAACTCAAAATCAAAAACCATAAAATTATTTAAAGCTTGACATATAGAGTTTTCTAATGATATATGGAGTTAGTACTAATTATATTTAAAAAAAATTAGTTAATGCTCAACAGAATCTAAATAAAATTTAGTAAAATAATCACAACTTTCTATAAAAAAGGCCTGAAATCACAAAATACAATTTTTTTAGAAAATACACTTCTAGAACTTTCTAATGGTATATGAAATGGTTCATAATATTATTTGAAGTACTAAACTTTATATTTCAAAAATGAGTCAAAAATTTCTATCAAATCTGAACAATCATTAGTAAAATTAACATAACTTTTTATAGAAACTTTAAAATCATAAAGTGTAAAATTTATTAGAAACTAGATTTCTAGAACTTTCTAACAGTATATAAAATTATTCATATAATTTTGTGAATTAGTTTAGTTTATAATTTAAAAATGAGTAAAAAATGTTCTTCTCAATCTATACAATCATTAGTATAATGTGCACAACTTTCTATAAAAAAAAACTCAAAATCACAAACTGTAAAAATTTATTAGAAACTAGACTTCTAGAAATTTATAATGGAATATGAAATGACACATAAAATTTGTGAATTAGTAAAGTTTATATTTTAAAATTGAGTAAAAATGTTCAATCTAAACAATCATTAATAAAATTTGTATAACTTTCTATAAAAAAACTCAAAATCATAAACCATAAAATTTCTTAGAAACTATATTTTTAGAGATTTCTAGCGATATATCAAATGAATCATAATATTTTATGAATTAGTATAATTTATAATTCAAAAATGTTTAATCGAATATAAAATATATTCAATAAAATGAACATGACTTCTCTAAAAAAACTCAAAATTTTAAAATGTAACATTAATTATAAAATAGACTAATTAGTATTTTCAATGGTATATGGATTTAATTATAAGTTATTTTAAATTAATATAATTTAAATTTTAAAACTAAGTTAATGATCATTTCTTTAATCTAAATTATATTGTGTATATTTTTAAGTTACTATATGTTTTAAAATTCTATATTTATTGGAATATTTTAATATAAATTTAATTTAATTTTATATTTAATTTAATTTTAAAATAATAAGTTATTATTTTTTGTATTTAATAATTTGACTAATATTATCATTTTTGTCAATTTTATAGTAATAATTAATAATTACATTTCGATAACTTCATTTTCTCTTTTATTTGTTAGATTTTAAATTCAACATATTTTTGACAAATGAGCTAGTGAACTACCATACACTCAAGTGAGCTGTTTATCTAAATTCATGAGATAAGTGTGGGTTTTTTAAACTCACAAACTCAATGAACTAACTTTAAATAAATTGAATTGTGCTAAACAACTTATTTGACATATCTAACTATCATGAGTCCAATAAATAAAAGTACGCTTAATATTTTTAAAAAATAAATGGAATTAATCTCACAAATGATACGAAGTATTTTCTTGATAAAAAATGGACTTAATCTCATAAATTATATAATATTTACATGAAATTCTATATGGATGGAAAAGTTGGTCCCATTGTAAAAAGTCCTTTGCACTCTTCTAAAAAACAAAATAATTTTAAAAATATTTTATTAACATGTTTTTTAAATATTTTGTGAACAGTTTTGTCACCTTTATATATATAAGGAAAAAATATATAATTTTTTAAAAAAATCATTTAGTTAAAATATTTCCAAAGTAATTTTATTTTTGCAAAATTTTTAATTTTGTGATAAAATAACTCTAAAACTAATATATTTTTACATCATGGTAGAAAGTGGTCAAAATAACTTAAAATACCCTTAGAATACAAGAGCCATGTAAATATCTTTGGCAACAAGATTTATCTTACTTTTCAGATTAATTTTAATGGAGATAGAGGTGCTAACCAAGTTGATGTTCTCAAATATTCTCAAGATCCTTTGCAAGGAATCTACGGTCCAATGACTAGGGCAAAGACAAAAAGGATGAAAGAAGCTTTGCAAGGCTTGATCATGGAAGTGCAATACAAAGAGGTTGTGGTAGAAGATTATAAAACTAAATTCAAAGATTCTAAAGCTTCACCAAGGATGGCCTATTATCTTTTTATGCAAGGGATAGATTTAGAAGATCAAGTTGGGTGCAAGGATTAATTTAGGAAGCAATTTTTGTTTTAGTGAATTGTAGGTCTTTTATGTTTTATTTATCATATATCTTTTTAGTCTTTTTTTTAGGATGGATTCAATCCAATCCACCACTAAATAGGCCCATTTTGTCTAGTTTTTTTTTTTGCTTTGCCTTCTAGTGTTCTTGATTGAATGTTTGAATTTGACTTATCAAAGAGAGTGATCATCCTTTGTGGAGTTTCAAGGTTAGGGTTTTAAGGACTTTATTTCCTTAGGTTTCTAATCTAATCATCTACAAAACATTCCTAGCAAATCAATTTTTCTTATCCCTTTGAGTTTGTGGGTTCTTAGGGTTGTTCACCAAGAGGGTCTGCATTATTTGGTATCAGAGCTTTTTTGTTGGAAACAAGTTATCTAACTGCATCTATCTTTATTTGAGTTGTTTATTCAAACAATTTTCCCTTTTCAAGTCTTGAGTTATTTTTTCAATTTCATTTTTATAATTTTTGTCTTTGGATTTAGTATCATAGTTCTCTTTGAATTCTTCTTATTATTTTTCTTGTTCTTTATTTTGCTGTGTTCAATCCATCTTTGTTCTTCAAACAAAATTTCTTTTTTCAAGTCCTACTTTTTCTTTCAATTTAGTTTTTATTGTTTTTTTCTTTTGATTTTGTTTCATAATTCTCTTTGAATTCTTCCTATCCTTTTTCTTGTTCTTTATTTGATGTGTTCAATCCATCTTTGTTCTAAAAAAAAGAAGAGAGCTTGCTATTGTTCATAGTTCCAGAAAAAAATTGATAAATTGGAATTGTAAATTTAGACAGCTATAACTTTTGACAATCGTAACGAAACGACTATTATAGCATATCAAATCAAAGCTCAGCTTGATTCCTATAAGTGAAACTAACTTTATCTACATTCTCCATTTTTTTACATTAAATTCCATTGTTTACACCACTTACTGAGGGTTTAAAGTTTGTCGCACCTTTTTTTTTTTGCTATATTTCCAATTTTTGTTCATTAGGTTTGTGAATTTGTTTTGGGTATTTTTTATTTACAGTAGTAGTCAAAAGATAAAAAAGGAAAAAAATGAGAACAGATTAGCATATCGTTCAAGATTCCAATCCTTACTTTCTTGCTTGAGTTTCTTATTCTTGTTGAAATTATTTTTCCTTTATTTTGTTCTAGTATCCATATATATCATTCTAGAGAATCATCAAACTTGCTATTTGAGTCTGATTTAAAAAAAAGAATCATATTTTGGTCAAGCAAGATAAGAAAAGAAAGATCTTGAAGAGATTTTCATCTGAAGAATTTTTCTTTCCTATTTAACTTTCCTAAATTGATTATTTACTCATTTCCTTTTTTTTATATTTTTTCCATCTTCTCTTTAGTTTCCTTTCTTCTTTCTTTCCTTATATTCTTATATTTTTTCTTGGTTCTTTAGAGTCCTATTTGGACTTTCTTTCTGTCACCATTTGTCTCAATTAAGTTTTAAAATTCTAATTTTTGAGATTGTCACCAATAAACTGGTTGCTTCTTAACATTAGTTGAATTCTTTGATTTTGTTAAGAATATAAAGGGGAGTTGGCTTGGGCTTTGAGGGGTAAAAGGCAAGATATATCACCATCATGAAAAATCCAAAATAGTGTGAAACACAAGTGATAATAATCTGATTTGAGAGCAAACACGTGAAGGAGAGTGTGAGGAACAACATCTTTTATTTCATTTTATTTTACAGGTTGAAAACATAAGTAAGAAAGGAGGATAACCATAAGTGGTTGACATGAAATTCTTCATTAAGGTTGTTACTAACCAATTTAAGAGGCTGAATACAAGGTTGAATGATTTAAAATCCTCTTCCAGTTTTGAATCACATATAAGAGGACATGAGTTCGATGAAGAAGAAGAAGTTGAATCCAATGAGGAGGAGATAGCAATATAGGCAGTATAAAGATGACAATTCTAACTTTTCAAAGAAAAAATGATCTTGAACTATACTTGGAGTGGGAAAGAAAGGTTAAGAAGGTATTTGATTATCATAATTAATCTGAGCAAAAGAAAGTAAAGCTAGTAGCCGTGGAGTTTATAGTTTATGCAAGTATATGGTGGGATCAATTAGTGGTCAATAGGTGAAAGAATGGTGAGAAGCCTATTTGGTCATGGGAAGAGATGAATTTTGTGATGCATAAGAGATTTATACCTAGCCATTACTATAGGGATTTATATAGAAAGTTGCAAGGACTGGTTCAAAGTTCCATGATTGTAGAGAAAGAGATGGAAGTAAACATAGAGGAAGATAGAGAAGCAAAAAATGGTTAGATTCATTGCAAGATTTATCGAGGAGATTGCTAACGTGGTTGAATTAAAACATTACATAGAGATGGAGGAACTACTACATAAGGCCATTAAAATGGAGAAGTAAATTAAGTCCAAGAGGGTCAAATCTGGTCCATTCTCCAGTTCTCCATGGAGATCAAATTGGAAGGACAACAAAGCTATCTTTAGAACAAAAGATGAAGCAAAGTCGAAGAATTAGGCTGCTATTCCTAATGGTAAACCCAAAACTAAAACTCTTAATAAGTCATGTGATATTAAGTATTTTAGGTGCCAAGGATTTGGACATATTACTTTCAAATGCCTATACAAAATGATTATGGTTGTATGGGCAAATAGAGAAATCAAAAGTGCTAATGAGATTTACTTGTCACAAGGAGAGCCCTAAATATACAGCCTATATAAGAAGAAGGTGAGGAGCAACATGAGAATAATTTCCACACAAGATTCCATATGATGGATAAGGTATGTATATCAATTATTGATAGTGGGAATTGCACTAATGTTTCTAGTACTTTGTTGGTAGAAAAGTTGAATTTGAAGTGGCGGAATCATCCCAAATGTTACAAGCTATAATGGCTAAATAATTGTGGAGAAGTGAAGGTCAACAAACAAGTTTGGATTCCTTTTTTGATTGGCAAGTATAAGGATGAGGTTCTTTGTGATTTGGTACAGATGTATACTAGTCATATACTGCTTGGCCGATCGTGGCAGTTTGATAGGAGGGTGTCGCATGATGGGTACAAAATTTATTATTCTTTTTTAATGAACAACTGAAAAGTTGTATTAGTCTCTCTCAAACCTTTACAAACTTATAAGGACCAGATTAGGATAGCAAGAGAGTGCAAGATGAGGAAGAAACAAAAGTGTGAGATAACATGATATATGGAATTTATGTAGATAATTATATAAATATTTAAATTTTTATAAATTGAACAAAAAATAACTTCAAGGGTTAATGATAGTATATCTTCTATATTTGATAGAATTGATTATTTAAATTTTTACAAATATTGATATTTTAATCCTAAAAAAGGTGCACCTATTGATGTATAAATTTTAATTATCTGTAAGTGTACGAATCACTAGCAAACTAATGATAAGTCACTTTTAAGTAGGCCTCTAAAAATTGTCCGGTTATTTTAAAAAGTCAAATTATTTTCTTAATTAGTTAAGAAAAAAAATCATAAACACTCTAATAATAGTCGGTTGATAGGAAAATTTATAAATTCTAAATTAATAGTCATTACTAAATTAAGCAAGTAAATTGATTTATAGCTAAAAATATGATGATGGATGAATATATGACTTTAGTAAGCATAATCTTTCATGGAAAGAACAAATTAAATGATTCAAATAATACGTTAGATTTATTAATTTTCTTTTTTAAATAAACACCCCCTATAATCATGGTGAGTCTCTAGAGTTCTCAATTAATTAATAATTTTCTTAGCCGAGCTTAAATTGATTAATTAGCAAACCAAGAAAAATTTTTAAACCAAGATCATCAATTAAATAATAACTTACTTGACTAAGCTTAAAATTAATTAAATGATAAACCTATAGGAAATATATTCTTTAATTACAAATCAAGATTTGATCAATCATTAAGTTACAATTAAAGATATTTTTAACCATATAATTTAATACAAATAAAAGAAATTAAATTATACTCTTATTCATTATGCACAAATGATTGCTTAATTCTAAAATATTTCTATAATTATAAATCAAGATTTGGACTATCATGAACTTATAATTAAAGATTTGAAGAATATGAACAAGAAATAAATCAAACTTTTATGTATTCAACTAATATATTTTCTTCCAATCATAGGAAGCAAATGATAAAATCCCATTTTATAGAATTAGCCAATCATAACTAAATTAACAAAAATTAATTCAACTATGAAAGACATCATATAAAAAAAGAGAAAATAATATAAAGCAATAAAAATATTCCTTCTTGATAAAGATGATTCTAAATTTCTGAATAAGTTGTCATTCGCTTCTTCAAATCCTTGCATATTCTTCATAATTAAGAGGTTTTTTCTCTATATCTATATGATGCGTAATTTCGCAAGTGTACGAATCGTTCAAGTAATAAAGTGTACAAAAGTACGGATATCGAACCCACAAGGAATGGCGTTACTAAGTACCGAAATTGACTAACCCTAATTTTATTTGAAAACCGAATTTTTGAATTTGTTTAAAAAGTAAATTAACTTAAAACTAAATGCAAATAAAAAATTTAATATTGTTCACAAATGATTAAAAATGCTAAGGCATTTAATTTCACTAAATCAATTGAATCCGATTTCAAGTCATGTTATATGAGAATCAAAGTTAGAAGTGATGGTTGAAAAACCCAAACTTATCTAATACTCTCTCTCGAGTTACATTAGAATTACTTATCTATGAAAACCAACTATATTTCTATGAAGATTTAATCACAAATAAGCACATTACGATTTATGGAATTTCTAGAATAACCACATACATCAACAATGGTGATGATCCTTCAAGCTTCTCCAACCTTTCTCTCCAAAATTTCCTTTTCTCCTCCAAAAATAACTTAGATCTACTCTCTCTGTCGTCCCCCTCTTTTTCCATCATAATGTATATATAGATATAGGGTTTGGGGGGAAATTTTGGAACAAAACAACATAAAAAATATGTTTTCAGACGAAACTCGCCAGCGGCGACATTATTCTCGCCACGGCAAGATTTCTGAAAAATTAAATTTTGGTTTTTCGGATTTTGGCCGGCGGCCAAATTAATGTGGCCGGCGGCGAGATGAGTTTACCAAAATTTGTGCTCTCGGGAAGATTTTCGCCGTGATTTCTGTAGGATTTTTGCCGGCGGCGAGATTCATTTGGCCAAAATCAGTGCTCCCTGCATGATTTTCAACATTTTCTCCGTAGGGTTTTCGCCGGCGGCGAAATGACAAATTTTGAAATTTTTTTCTCTTTTTATTTTCATTCAATCACAATCATTGTACTTTTTCCCTAACTTCTCCAAAATCATGATTTTACCTGAAATTGCACTTTAAACACGAAATACCCGTGAAATGACATTTGTGTATTAAATAATCAAATAAACACAATTTTCACACAAATATCAACATTTAAATCATAACAAAAATGCAATAATTTAGCTCTTATCACTATACATGGAAGGTGGAATAATGGCTATGGGTAGCTAGTGGCTTGATTCTAAAATAATTGATATATGTTTACGAGGAGTTAGAGTTGTATTTATAGGCTAAAATAAGGTTAAATATGTCTATACTCGAGCCATGGCATGATATATTGTGCATCACGATGTGCATTGATAGTCATTTCTTCAATTGCAACCAGAGAGCATCGTGCCACGACATGAAAAAAGTTGGATAGCAGTGCGCACAGAACTTAAAAAAACATAAGTTGGACCCAAGAGCCTTGTGCTACAGTATGGATAATGTCTCACTAAAGCACAAATAGAAATTCTAAATGCCCAGTTTGAACCTGAGTGTACCTCACTGTGTTAGAAGTAATGTCTTGTCATGGTGCACATAGAATTTCTAAAATTTGACAATTTTGTTCGTTCTAATTTGTGTGAATTGCTATTAATTATCCCTTTTTACTCTTTTTGTTTGTGTTCACCAAAAATTCTTCTTAAAGTACTTTAAGTCATCCCAGAGTGCATAAATATTTTGGAATTTCACAATTTTTTTCATTCTAACTTGTGTGAATTTCCATTAATTATCCCTTTTTTTACTTTTTTTGTTAGTGTTTGCCCAAAATTCTTATTAAAGTACTTTAACCTACAAAACACGCAAATACCCTCTAAAACAAGATAAAAATAAAATAAAACATAAAATAAGTACTTTAAAACATTAAAAATAATAGGCCAAAAGAGTGTTCATCAAATATCCCCAAACAAACATTTTTACAATCCCCAAGCAAAACTAAAACTAAAAAGACTAATAAGACAAATAACAAAACTTAAAAATAAAAGTACAAACTTTAATCAACAAAATTTATTATGCTTTAATTTCTTTTCAGTTCATAATTAAATACTCAAGCACAAGTTTATCCAACATCTCAAATGATCAAGGTTCATTGTGTAAGTCAGTTATTCATCACAAATTAGTGCCCCATTACTATAAGTATATCAACATTGATTCCATCACACCTGGTGTTTAGAATCCAAGTTCATTTCAACTATATTCCTCACAATATACAATCTTAAAATCACACTTATCATAAGGATTCAAGGACTCAACAAAGTATATATGACCATAAATTATGTAAAGAATAAAATGAATAGGTTTGCATATGTTTATAAATAATAAATGCTCAAATACACATAACATTGATCTCATGAAAGGAATAAAATGCTAGGATTTAAGAAAACTCATATTGCTTGTATCATACTTCTATCAAAATCATTAATTAAGTAAAAATATCAAGTATATGCCTCAAGAAGAATGAAAATACATTTAACTTCAAGGGTTTATTTTCTACTATTTTAGTAATAGACATATCACTATTTTCAAATTTAGGATCATAGTATTTATTTATACTATTTTTTTCTTTTTTTTCTCTCTCTGTTTTAGAGAATAGACCTATGTATAAATATGTATTATGGTAAGTGGTTGATATAGCTTCTTCTTTTATTAAAGGAAATCCCATATGTATCATTTTTTACTTAAAATCAAGCATAAAACGAAGATATGCACACACTTTTAATTCATACTCAAATCATTTAATCAAAGCATAAAAATAAATAAATGTTACTTTATTAGATGTTTAAAATCTTAACACTCAATGCAAAACCTATAAAAATCATCTAAAAACTTAAAATAATAGAAAAAGTGTTTAAAAGAGTAGAAGAAAGATTATCACTCAAAATAAAATGATATTGGCATAATAATAATCTCATAACGTAGTCTCCACTATTTTATTCCTATATACCAATTTGGGTTTATCTCAATTTCAATATCTAAGTCTAAAACATAAACTATGAATAGAATTAACTTTTACAATAATCCTTGAATATGAATAAGACATCATATAAAAAATACATAGACTTAATTAATCACCATAAATTAACTAAAAGCATGATAATTTTGTATAAAAAAAATATTGGGTCTATTTGCATCCCCCAAACCTAAACTACATATTGTCCTCAATGTTTTCAACTATGCATATATTAAAAAAATCATTCAAAAGGACAAATAGAAAATTAACTACTAATAAATAAATGAAAATAACTAAAATAAAACAGAAGGAAAGAATACTACCTAAAAGAGTTATTTGTCTCCCATTAAGTGCTAGTTTAATATCCTAACTATATGTAATTGAAGGCTATGATTTATAGACTTTGATTCATGCAATGTCCCACTTTTCATTGAGTTTATATCTAAATGTGCTAGAAAATATACAGTCTCTCTCAAGACTATTATTGTTAGACTCCCATTATAAACATCAACAATTATCTTGTTAGAGGCCATCATTGGCCTTCCAAGAAGTACAATGTGCTCTTTGTCCCTTTGTGGGGTTTCCTGCACATCTAAAATCACAAAATCTATAGGTATGGTAAGATTATATACATGCATAATTAAGTCCTCTACCATGCCACTTAGATATATTATAGAATTATCAGTTAATTGTATATATATGGTTATGGGTCTTAACTCCCCCACTCCTAACTATAAGTATAATAATTAAGGCATTAAATTGATAATTATACCTAGATCTAACATATCTTTTACCTCCTTTTTATCACCCATAGAGATGTTGAGATGATAGCTCTTAGGATCTTTGGATATAGCTTGAGAATTACTTGTGTTCCCTGCATGATTAGGTAAATAATTAGAAAAATCAAGAAACTCAATAACTAGCAACTTACCTATATGAAGGGTTGTAATAGCCTTCACATTTTCATTTTGACTATCCAACTTTTCTCTTGCTTACTTTTGCATATGCTCAACTAGTTGCGCCACTAGCACTTCTACTCTTTTCTTCGATGCCTCCAAAGAATCCAACCTTTGATTGATGTTCACCTACTTGTCTTTGCTAGCTTGAAGGAAATAATTCAAGTTATCCTATAAGGTGGGTGTATTTGGAGGATTATATGGCATGTTTTGGTTGAATTATTTTCCTTGTATATGGTTTTCGTTCTGAAAGGTAGGATCGTTTGCCCCCCAAGAAAAATTAGGATGATTTCTCCACCTAGATTGTGAGTGTTTGCAAAAGGGTCATTCTTAGGTCTAGGTTGATAACCCACAATTGCATTGATTTGTTCAAGACCTGCAAATGGTTTCTTTAAAAAGGATAAGTGCTATTAATGGCGAGAAGTGAAACTTGCTTGGTCAATTTTGCAAGTTTCATAGACATTTTAGTACGAAAGCCTATCTCATGAACTCCAACTCTTCTCACTCTAGTAATTTTCCATTCGAAATAAGCATCCAACATCTCATAGAGATCATAAATCTCTAAGGCAATATGTTTCCCATAGCATCACTTATAGTGTTATCAACTATGAATTAACACTATTGTGTCAACCCATCATAGAAGAATTAGTTTTTTGGCTACAAAGGATCGTTATGGTGTGGAAACTGAGTAAGAAAAAATTTGAATCAATCCCAAGCTTCATGGAATAACTCTCTTTACATTTGAGAGAATTTTGTAATTTTAGTTCTCAAATCATAAGTTTCTAATGGAAATAGAATTTTCCTATGAATTCGTTGTAGACTCTCTCCCAAGCTTTTAGACTCTGTCGATGATTCATTAGCCAAGCCTTTGCCTTATCTTTGAGAGTGTATGCAAAACACTTCATTTTAATTTGGTCTTCATTAAGCCCATGCAAAGGGAATTTTTTGTATATTTAAGTATAAATCCCTAATGATAGTCAAAGGATCTTCATTAGGAATTCCATAAAAGAAAGGCAACATGTAATAGTGAATATTTTTAATTCATAATTCTTAGTGGTCTCTCTCAACTGTATAGAGGTAGTAAGAGTTCCAATGATTGGCCTTTCATACTCCTTCGTTGTCATCCCCTTAGTAAAGCATATCCCATATTTAAAGCTTCTGGAAAAGGAGCTAGTTGTGGCTCTAGTAAAAGTTCTTAGATTTCAATATCTAGTCTTTTTAAATGCTCTTTGGATTTGTTAACATTATCTATGAAAGGTACGAGTTGATTCCTAATTGATCTCTTACCTTGCATATACTAACGAAAACAAAAAATGAATTAAAGCACCATAAGGTATACCTCAAAAAAAAACAAATAACTAAAAAGAAAACAAACAATTTATAATACCAAATTCCCAACAAATGTGCCAAAAATATTGATGCAAAAATTTTAATTGCTCACAAGTGCACGAATCATTAACAAACTAATAATAAGTTAACATGAAGTTAGTGTGTAAAGAAATTAGCCGGTTGTTTTAAAAAATCAAATTATCTAATAAATTAGTTAAGAAAAACAATCTTATACACTCTAATAATGATCGGTTGGAAAGACTATAAATTCTAAATTAGTAATCATAACTAAATTAAGCAAATAAATTAAATTATATCCACAAATATAATGATGAACAAGTATGGAATGTTAGTGAGTATATCCCTTCATTAAGAAATTAAAATATTCAAATAACACGTTAGATTTTTCGATTTTTTTCTTTTTAAATAAGGGAACACATTATAATCATGGTGAGTCCCCATAGTTCTTAATTAATCAATAACTTATAAGGCATGGCTTGAAATTAATTAATTGAAAAACTAATGATAATATATAAACTAAGATCCTCGATTAATTAAATAGCTTTCTTGGCATGACTTGAAATTAATTAATTGGTAAACCTATGATGAATATATTATTTAATTATAAATCAAGATTTGGATCATCATTAATTTATAATTAAATATACTTTTTAACATTTTAATTTAATACAAATCAATGAAATTAAATTAGACTCTTATTTATTATGCACAATTAAGAACGTGTCTAATACTTAAGTCTAAAAAATTTTCTTTAATCAAGACTTAGCTCATCATGACCTTATAATTAAAGATTTGAAGAATATAAACAAGAAATAAATCAATTTTTATTTGTTTAAACCATAAAATTATTTTCTATCATTAGAAGCAAGCTAAAATCCTATATTAAATAATTAGCCAACATAATTAAATTGATAAAAGTCAATTCAACTACGAAAGATGTTAGATTACAAAGAGAAAAATGATATAAAATAATGAAAATATACCTTCTTGATAAAGATGGTTCCAGATCTTTGGATAAGTTGTCATTGGCTTCTTCAAATTCTTAGATCTTCTTCAATATTATGAAGTTTTCTCTCTTTATTTGTATATTTCAATTTATAAAACAGATTTGGTGATCTAAAATGAGCATATGTTAGCTCTCTAAAAAGATAAAAATATAAAATTTTTGAATGTTTTGATAAATTTTAATTTGAACATTTTCACTTAAAGCTATGTGTGTTTGAATGATAAAACTCTTTTGGGTGATTTCGAAAGATGTTTCACCCATATTCATGGCTAAAGAGCTAAGTTTGATCTTCATATTTCAGTTATGTTTTTAAATAATTTTGAACCCATTTTAATTGTAAGTTTAATAGATATTAGAGTATGCATTTTTGTTTTAGAACTAGGAGTGTGAGAATATCAAAACTATAAGTAACAATTTGATTTCTACCTAAATACTAAAAAGGGCATTGAGTTATATGTTAATAGTCCACGTTTTACTATTTTTAGAGTATCGTTCAATTTTAGATTAGCCAAGCTAGTTATGATGTTATTCTTGTTTCTCACACAAGTATGATCATATAGGATGGGTTGATCCTGAAGACGTTTCAATGCAACTAGAGCGATAGATGCGATATAGTACTGTGAGTGGATACTAATTAGTTTTAAAACTAGATCTCATGATTTTATATTCTTACTTGACTATTTAGTTTCAGCAACTAATTCATTTAAATATTTAGTAAACTTCATGCATATGGATATGAGATTTTCAATTCATTTAAAATGAAATTTCAGAAGAACATATTAGTTATTTCTAATCGTGAAACTTTCATGCCAAGAGTTTACTACTAGAGTTAGTCATATTCAGTTTAAAAATGCATTTTTTGTATCAATGCATTTTATGTGCCTATCATCATGCCAAGTTATGAAAACATATTTTCCTTTTGGCACTCGAACCAACTAGTACATAGTCAGCAGCATCACAATGAGACAATTATGTTTTACAAGCTATACTTATTTTAAATGGAAGTTCGTAAAGTAAATATTTTAGAAATTTCAAAGTAATTCCTTTCAGTATTCAATGATAGAGGGCTATACTTAATATTCAAAATATTAAATTTTATTTGGTAAGACATCTTGACCAATAGATTTGGTCCAATTGAGCTCAATATGATGTTTTCCAACCCAGTATGATAACATATTAGTTCAATGTGATGTCACCAAATCAGTATGATATTTATTAGCTCTGTTTAGTATGATATTTATCAGTTCAGTGTTATATCATATCAATTTAGTATAATGTTACTAGATTAGTAGGATATTTATCAATCTAACTTAGAATGATGTTTATCAGTTCAGTTAAGTCAATGTGCACATAACATATGTAAAAACAGAGCCAACTGAGCCTATTTAATGGATGTATCAAGTTAGTTTTCCACATATGTAGTTGAAAGCTAGCACCAGTATTATATATCTCCACCGTGTGTGACTAGATCCCCAAGCACTCTTAGTAGAATAAAATCAAAATATATTTCTCATGCTATACTTTGTATTTTTATATTGATCATCCATATCTGTAGTTGAAAGCCTTATGATTTGATGTATAGCATGTATATCATGATTTGTTTCCATGTTGATGAACATGAGTTACTTTATGATTATGTAAAAGATTATGATATATGTTAGTCTATAAAAAAGTATTATA